>OY856413.1:101630800-102830800 GCA_963693085.1 Alisma plantago-aquatica | reverse complement strand
AGGATGAGTTGGGCTTGTTGCTTGAGTTGTTCTGGGCCTTGTTGAGCTTTGTTGGGCTTTGCTTTGCTTTGCCTTGTTGAGGTCGTGTGTCATACAAAGAGCACCTTGGTGGGGTGTGTCGCCCAGGTGGGGTGTGTGGCCCATGTGACCACCTTGACCTTGCCTTGGTTGTGTCACCATACCTTGGACAAGTGGTCAATCCTTTGTTAGTTGATGGCATGACATGTACATGTGGTTTAGCAAGGTGGCGTGGCTTTGGACAAGTGGTGCCTTGGACATGCACATGTGGAGCAACACCAAGTTGGGCACCCCATAGACCCTCTTGTAAATATACAACCCTCTCCTTAGTTGCTTAGCTCTTTAGTTCTTTTAGTTGCTCCTTTCTCCTTTTGTGGCCGATACATCTCCTTGGTAGAGCAAGCTTGGTGGCCGATATCCTTGGTGGAGTCTTTCTTCTTCTTCTTCTTCCTCAAGGTGGTGGCCGAACCCTAGAAGGGTCTTGCTTCCTTGGTAAGCGTCTCCTCACTCTACTCATCACCTACTTCTCCTTCTTACTTGTTCTTTGGCCATGGTGGTTATGAGCTTTGTTTCTCTTCTTGTGGTGGCCGAAGGTGGGGTGCTTTGGAGCTAAGATCTTAAAGCTTGGTGCTTGGAGTTGTGGAGCTTGAGGAGCTTGCTTGAGGCGGGTTACATAACTCCTAACCCTAGCTATACTACCTTCTCTTATGTTGCATGTTCATATATGATCTTGATCGGCCTTGCATCTTGTTGGGTATGTTTCTTGCTCTAGTTTGTACCTTTAATCTTGTTGGACTTATTGGTTATGGTGTTGATAGTTGTGTGACCTTGAACCTTGTTGGCCGAACCTATGGATTAGGTTTTCCTTGGGGTAATACCCCTTTCTCTCCTTGGTTTTGAGAAGTGAGCTTGAGCTCTAGTGGTGTAGGCAAAACCCCTCTCTTCCTTAGTCGTTGAGAGGTGAGTCTATATTCTAGTTGCTTGGGAAATACCCTACTCTCACCATGGATTTGAGAGGTGAGCCTTTGGTTGTTGATGACCTAGTTGAGGTTGAAGGGTTGACCGATATGGATGACCTACCTTGATGCCCGATATGTGATGGAGGTTGTGCAATACCTCTCTCTCTTGGTTGTTGAGAGGTGAGCCAACTCTCTTGATCTATTAGGGTTTGATGATGGTGATCTTGAGTTTGATGATGACCATATCGATGTGGTTCTTGTGCCCTTACACGATTCCCTTTTTGGTGCTTTGCACGATACCCCTCATCTAGGGTTTGTCTTGGACGATATGATAAGTTGAGTTTTGTTAGCTTTGTTGCCCGTTTTGACCCCTTAACGTTGATAGTATCCTTGGGTGATATGCCTTGATCGAGATGTACCTTTGCCTTGGTTGGTGTTGTGCCTTTGGCCGACATGGTGCTGAGTAGATACATATGTTTTGTACCTTGGGTGACATAGGCAAGTTTTGTTGTTACCTGATATGATGCTTGGGTAGTGAAACCCTAATAGGTGTCTTAGTGGTGACCGAGATGTAGTGCCTAACCCAGTTGGACGATAGGTCATCTTGTGGTGCCTTGGTGTCATTTGTTGTAGTAAGTTTGTTGGGCGACACAGTGTTGAGCTTGGGTGCCATGACCTTGGTCGATATAGTGATGATGGTTGCCCGATATGAAACCCTTACCCTAGTGAGTGATAGGGTCTTAGACGATAAGAGGTGCCCATATGTTTCCCGAGACACCTTTGCACTTGGTTGCCCAATACCACCTTGTTCTTGCATGCACGATACCCTCTTGTGTCAGGTTGCACGACACAACACTAGCCCTGGTTGCACGATACCCTCTTCGGTCAGGTTGCACGACACAACACTAGCCCTGGTTGCACGATACCCTCTTGGGTCAGGTTGCACGACACAACACTAGCCCTAGTTGCACGATACCATTAGTGCATGAGTTCCCGACTTGGATGGCCGATATGTGTGGCTAAGTGCCCTAGTCGTTAGAGTTTTAGTGAGGGATATGATCCTGCCCGCTACCCTTTTGGGTGAGGGATGGTGCTGCCTGCCACATCTCTAGTGAGGGAAGTCAATACCTTTGTTGAGGGTTGTGCTTAACTTGAGAAACCCTAGTAGTTACTTTCTTGTACCTTGTGGATGATGGGTTATGGATGAAAGGTTTTGACCAATGATGTATGACTAGGCTATGGTTGTGTAATCCTTAGGGATGTATTCCTTGATAATGATCATGCTCATGAGATATTAGGGCATAGTGGATGCTCATGGTTTTATTACAATAATGTAATTTGTGAACAAGATACAACTTTGTGCTTCATGTAGTGATAATTATGGATGTTGATCCAATCATGTACCTTCAACCCTAATAGCATGATAATCATAAAGATCTATGTTTGGTGATTTAAGTTATCTCTCTTAATATGCATACTAACCATGCAGGTGTATCAGATGGATTCATAGCCAGGTAAGAGCTATGAGGATTGTGTGTTTGAATAACACTGAATGATGATAATCCTCATTGATGAGATAACATGTATCACCCGTATGATGTGAAAAGGTTTGTTGACCTGGTAAAGGATAAGTGCCTAGTTGAGGTGGTATCCTCTGATGTTGAGATAAGGGATTGGTATCCCATGGTGATGATGTAAGCCTTGAGAGGCAGTGGAATTCTGTGATGAGGGATTGAGATCCCATGATAATGTGATAATGACAGTAATAATGTAACTCAATGTTGTTTATGTTTTACAACTTGGTTGCCTCAACAATCCACTTAAAATATACTAATTAATTACGGTGGAACATATCATGTAGTTTGTCCTGGCCATAGATCTATCATCGTCAATAGTTGGTGATGGTGAAATAGGTTTATCCTTCGGGATTACCTGGAGCGCATATTGTTGAATATGTGGGGTTTCTCCTAGCCGAAAGTAGGAGGATTTGAGTACAACTGCGGTTGTGTCTAGAGCATGGTGAACAGGCCCATGGCTCAGTGATTGTAGAGCATGGTGAATAGGCCCATGGCTCAGTATTATAGAAGGGTAGCATGTAGATCTGACCTTGTGGCCGAAGCCACTCAAGCAAGAGACAGTGGTCCTACTTTGGTTTTTGTACTCTAATCATGAAGAGGTGAGATCATGGAGTATGGATCTCCCGATAACCTTGTATGGTACCGGTTTTGGGCTTCGCAGCCAAATGTTGGATTTGAGCGGGACGACTCACTTCCTCAGGACATAATAAATCGTAATCCAATCGTATAGAATGCATTGCTTAAGGCAAAACACAGATCATTATTTGAGGCCTTGCTTATATAGATGATCTAGTTATACTTTGCAGTTATGTGTATGATCCTTATATTTTGTGATAAGTTCTTATAAAGATTATCTTGTCAATCATGTTCCATAAAGAAATACCTGGTTATATGCCTCCTGGATATCTGGTAAGATTGTTCATAAAATAAGTTCTGCTCAGGATGCTTCTCTTATGATCTGCTGACATCAGTTATCTTCTTTACCTGCTTTACTTGAAGTTTTATAGTTTCGGCGGGGAGTTATGTTTCTTGCTGGGAATGTGTGTCTCACCCCCATTGGTTTACAACCTTTTTAGTTGATCGCGCTAGACGTGGTGGTGGTCATGAGGTCGCGACTGAGCAGCAAGAAGAGCAGTAGGAGGCAAGAGATGGATATGTTGACGTTTTGGTTGTTTTGTAGTAGAGTCCTAGAGTCATCCTTGTACTCTCAGGTCCTCGGAGGTGTTTTGATGATGTTTTATGATGTATAGCTGATGTAACTTGTATATCCTGATGCTGGCCTGATGTGGCCCGTTATGTATGTATGAACATGTGATGAACTCTGGTGATGACAGGACAGATGGTTCCTTTAAGCTATAGACATATATTAAGGCTTGTAAATGTTTATATAACATGTTTCCTTGTAGGATGAGGATCTGGATGTAATAGTTCTCTTTTATATGCTTTCCGCAAATAGTTTTAATGAACCCGTGTTTTCAGTAATATGAGGTTTATGGTGTTTCTGCATATTTTCGAGTGGCATCTCATTGTCTGTGTGATAGCGGGATGTGGTGCCACAATAAGATTCATTATGGGGCTAATTATGTAGATAATTTAGAGTATTATTCCTATACACAGGTTTTGATTATGTGGCTTGGCCAAGACATTGATGTTAATGTTATTTCTGCAAATGAACAGGTGATTCTTTTCTCTATTTAAAGGGTTCGATCATGTTTACGCTCTCAACTGGTTATGGAGAAAATGTGAATGCTGAGAGAGTTTGTCTATGGGATTCTCTGTCAGTGTTTTGTGTCTCTAGACCTTTGAACTAGTGTGTGCTAGGCAATTTTAACATTGTAAGGCTGCATGGTGAGAAGTTGGGGAAGAATCCCCTAATGAATAAGAGTATGAGTGAATTCAAAGAAGTAGTAGCTAATTCTTACCTTATTGAAATGCCAACTAAAGGCTCCTTTTTTATGTGGGACAGTCATAGTGAAATTGGTGAAAGTACCTTCTCTAAGATTGACTGCATTTTCAATAATATTGGTTTTCTCACTTCCTTTCATTATTGATGGGGTGAAGTAATCTATTCCTTGTTCAGTGATCATAAAATCATTTATTTGAGATTGGATATAGGCAAGAAAAATTCCACTCCTTTCAGATTCATTAATGCTTGGATGAACTAGAAGGGCTATAGGGATGTTGTTGAGGATTCTTGGTGTAGTATTGAGACATTTGGCACTCCATTATTTAGGGTATATAGAAAGTTACAGGTGGTAGCTGGAGCACTCAAGAAATGGAAAAAAGAGTCTATTGGAAATTTAATCTCAAAGACTAAGGAAATCGAACTCAATGTGTATTACTTGTAGAGGGAAGTTGAGGCTAGTCCTAGTGATAGTTTGAAGAAGGTTGCCTTATCTCATATTAGAGTTGAAGCTATCAAATATCTGGAAGATGAGGAGAGTTTACTTAGACAGAAGAGTGGAATCCAGTGATTGACGTTGGGAGATTGAAACTCTTCTTTCTTATATGTTTCGTTGAAATCTAGGACACTCAAAAATCATATTAATGATCTTAATACTGAGGAGCGACATAACATTTATGATGTTGACATGATTAGAGAGAATGCCATGAATTTTTATAGTAATATTTTCAATAGTAATCCTAATACTTAAGTTTTGTGGAATGAAGACTGGGTTATTCCTACTATCTCTAAGATCGATATGATGAGTTCAAAAGAGTTGTTACTAGATCTACAATTGAAGATGTTTTTATATCTATGAAGGATAATAAAGCATTAGGCCCTGACGATTTTAACACGGTGTTTTTTAAATTTGTTTGGGATATTATTGGAGAGGAGGTTATCTCTATTGTACAAGGTTTCCTTAGCTCTAGGAAGTTATTGAAGGAGTGCAATAACAAACTCATATCTTTGATTCCTAAAATTTACGGAGCTAGTTTTTAAAGGATTTTAGACCCATTTCCCTGTGTAACCTCGTTTATAAAGTTATCACAAGGATTCTTGATAATAGAGTCAAGTATATTCTTCCTTCTTTCATTGATTGCATTTAGGTTGCTTTTGTTCATGGGAGGAAGATTGGTGATGTCTTTATTCTAGATGATGATGTCATGAGAACTTTTGTGTGAACTCAAAGGAATATGTGCATTAAGGCACATTTGGCAAAATCTTATGATAAAGTTAGCGTGACTATATTCTTTTTCTATTAAGGAAGATGGGGTTTCCTAGTTGTTGGATTGATTGGATTAGTATGACTATTTCTTTGGCAACCTATAAAGTTTTCATTAATGGGAGTCCTCCTGAGTAGTTCACTGCTAAGTAGTTGCAATGTAAGGTCTTAATGTGATTATTAATGCAGAAGTGAAGAGAGGTGAGTTGAAACCTCTATATGCTTTTGAAAAAGTGAACATATTGCATATGATTTATTACTCTTTTCCAAAGTTGATGATTAGAATGCGACTTGTTTAAAGGTATCGTTGATTCCTTTTGTGTGATTTCAGGTTTGAAGCTTAATAATGTGAAAAGCTAGATTTTCCTGAGTAGGAATGTACAAAAGAACAATATTTCTTCTATTCGGAAGATTGAAGTACACTCTCTTCCAATTAGGTACCTAGCTTTTCCTATATTCATAGGGCATTTCACTAAGGATATGTGTGATCCCATAATTGATAAAGTTAAAGGGAGGCTTGATTCTTGGAAAGGTTGACTACTGTCTCAAGTTGGTAGGCTAGAGTTAATAATATCTACTCTCTCTACCTTTAGTATCTTCTGGTCTTCAGCGTTTCCCCTTTATAAGTTTATTATTAAAAGTATTAAACAACATATGAGGGACTTCTTATGGAATGACTTTGAAGAGAAAAAGCATTTGTCTATTGTATATTGGAAGTCTATCTATAGGCCTAAAGATGGGGGGGACTTGGTGTCACATCCATTGAGGATTGGTCTAATGGTGGTCTCCAAAAAATCTTTGGAGTTTGTCTATTGATAAAGAATATTTATGGGTCAAATGGATTCATGAAAGGTATGTTAAGGAAGAGCCAATCTGGTATGTTTAAGCCTGAGCTAATTCTTCTTGTCTTTGGAGGAAAATATTGGGTTAGAGAGATATGTTGCTTAGATAGGTTCGTCTGTACCTAGGATGTGGAGATAGTTTCCTGCTTTGAGAGACCCTTAGATGAAGGGTAAGAAAAAGCTCATCAATGTCCTAGCTTCTCAGTGGATTTTCAAACTAGAGAAATGTTTGAACTATGAGGTAAATTGTTGTATAGTTAATGGGACATGGCTCTATTCTGATGATAGAGGTTCTGAATCACTTCATGTTGTCCTCTTAAAGTAGGGTTCTCCTTATATGTTGAATAATTGCTTGTGTTATAATGGGAAGTCGTATTTCTTATTGAATGATGGTTGGGATATATCATGGAAGAAGAGTCATAAGGTTCATTACAAAAATTGGATTTGGTCTTATGATACTCCTTGTAGGTAATCTATTATTCTATGGAAATTATTTCTAAGGAAGTTCCCTACTGTTGATTACCTACAAATAATGGGCTTCCAGTTTGTTTCTTGATGCCCGTTCTGTGTGGAAGATGTAGAAAGTATGGATCATATCATCTTTGATTGTGGTTCTGCTATGGGATTACAGATTTTTTTAATAGTACATGTGGTTATTTTCCACGTTCTTCAGATGATCTGCTCATTTTTAAGAAGGAGAATAAAGTTCTTGCAATGTTTCTTATATATATGATTTGGAGGGAAAGGAACGGGAGAATTTTTTTGGACTTCAGTAGAGAGGAAAGATATATTTGGGATCTATGTGTCAATGATTAGATTTCATTGTACAGTTAGTTTTGATGTACAACTCTTATCTACTTTTTTTTTCTTTTCTCTATACAGTATTTGATTGCATCTTGTAATCATTGAACAACGAGATCATACGGATGCTAAGACTATATAAGTTCTTGTTATGTCCATAGTTGGATGTTATTATGGAAAGATAACAGACAGGAATAACACATAAGACTAGAGTGTGGGTTGCTTGATGACAAAATCTAATTAGTCATGATATATGATATCAAATCAAACACATAGATACTTGTTAGAGAATAGTGTATCAAACGGGCCCACCTTCAGAGGGACACTTGGAAACCATGATTAGTATTCAGAGTCATCTCTGATAGCGATGGTGGTGATTACGGTTCTTAGACCTAAAATCACTACACCCATCACATGTAGTTTGATGTACTTTGACATCATCCACTGACATTAAATAAGGGTTTCCATAAAGGTGGTTCTCAGGTGCATTGTGACACATGGGGATGAGTATGAATGATGTAGATGGGGTTTGTCCCTCTTACAGGAGTATTATATCCTAGCCACTTTATAAGAAAAATAATGAAATGCATGGCCATGCTGATGTGAGTCAATATGTGATATTGAGCTTACACATATCTCAGATAGTTTGCTCTAATTCAAGGAACATAGATTGAACATGGAAAATGATGATGATTCCATGCCTCGAGTTTAATCTGGATATTAAAGACAAAGGAACTATACAATCACTATAACATCAATAACATATTGTATGTTGAAGTTATTCTCCAACTTTCCAATTACTTGGGTAGAAATGATGTCTTTCTAGATACCATTCATTGCTTGTGATGTCATAAATCAGTTATGGACATTCACAACCAATGTAACTTGGAACCTATAGGGTCACACATATATGATACACTCAGAATAGGAGTTTATTCATGAATGTAGTTTAAACTTGATTACTAAAGTGTTAGGTATTTAATTTAAACATTACTGGCTAAATGTTGACTGATGGAACTATGAATCAACTAAGTCAAGTGTTGAACCGATCAATACAAGTGTTAGGTAAATTGAACCAACATCGGAAATTAGATCCATGAGATAATTCATCAATTGAACTGATCGGCTGAGATCTTTGAACCAACTGGTTCAGGTTGTGAATCGACCATTTGGTTGATCAATTCAAATGGATAAAAGATTGATGTTGACGTCATGTTGTACATTAATCGATTATTAATTGCAAATAAAATAGTGATTGGGAAACATAGTGAAATGATCAATTCAAGAGTTGAACCGATCGGCTCACAAGTGAACCGAATGGTTCAGTAGTGAACCAAATGTTTAAGTAGTGAACCGATTGGTTCAACATTCGTAGGTTCCAGAAAATTCATGAAATTTTGTCTCTTCAACTCATAGATGAATTGGAGGCCCTGACCATGACCCTCCTATAAATAGAGGGGTACTAGGGGCCTTCTAGAAATACAAAAATAAGCTCTGACCATTGTTGTATTATCACTAGTTCTGGTAGCGTGAGACCCCGAGAAAGTTCTACCTATCAAAGGGAGGAACAACAAGGGAGAGACAATTGGCAGAACAATTCGGAGCTAGCACACTGACTAGGAGATACAATGCTTTCCTATCCATTCATCTTGAATTGAAGGAGTTTGTGGTGATTTGTGTGGACTACCACAAAGTTGAGGAGGTTATTTCCTACTGCTAGGAGGATAAAGTCAACTAGCATCTGTAGTGATCAACTAGGAGGCTGCTACTGACACTGTCCAGGTGAAACTTGAGGAAAGATACATGCTATTGCAAGTATAGTCATTGATCTTTCTCCAGGACCAGGTATAAACCTTGTAAATCCTCTTTCCCATTACATAGTTGTTTATGAAATCTACTATATCAGGGGAATATGGCAAGTTACACTTTTGTTTCCATTGCCTTATCTGATGTCATATTTCCCAACATCAAGTCTAATGAATTATTTAAAGATTGAAGAAGAATGGACACACTCCATGCATTCTGCATGATAAACCTTAATCATAGAGCTTTAGCAAGTCATATAACAACATCATGTAGATTCAAGAACATCAAAGATTTCTTTTGATTATGGGTGGTAATACATTAATTGTTTATAATGCATTCTATAAGCTGAAATATGTTTCTATTAAGATGATAATGATGGTACACTCACACAATCAAGCATTCACTTTTGAATTGTTCATTTGGTTATCTTAAAATACATATCAAGTGACAATGTCAAAATTGAGGTTTATAAATATTTTCAAATACACTAAGGGACAATTAAAATGATTTGGCTGAAGTATATAAGAAAACAAATTAGCTGACCATGTTACTTGGTCTTTATTTTGAAAGGAGCATCGAGAGGAATTTTCTCAAAAATATTCCAACCAATGGCTTCATCAGGTAGTTTCCTTAAGAGAAATTCCAGTTGATTGTGTTTCTTGTAGAAACAATGGGTAATTGTTGAATGTAATTCTCAAGAAAATATTTTGCCAACAAACTAAACTAATTAATTTTCTAGATGTATTAAAATAACCATTCAAGGGATACATAAAGTGAAATAGACTTTTTGGGACTTCACCTATTCCCCTAGAAGTGTCTATAATCTTCCTTAATCACCTCTACGTGCTATATATGTTATACATGTTATCATGTTCCAAAATGCTATATAGTAGAGATAGTGCCCTAAAGAGTCCTTAAAACTTTTCTTGATCTTATACATTATTTAGTCAATTGATTGAATAGTAATGGTTTCTAAGTGAGTCAGCCCTATTGTGATCTTATAAGGATCTATATTCCCACCTTTAATATATTTATCATTAATATTTCTCAAATCTCTTACTTGGAAAAGGAAGTTGAAGATAGGTAGTCCCTTAAGTAGTTTCTTGGATCTTTTATAGAGAAGGAAGATTTTTACTCTTGAACTGAATAAGAGAGGTTTATTTTGTAGGGAAATATGGCCATAGAGTATGTTCTGGAAACAAAAATTTAACTTCCATACTCCTCTTAAAATAGTCGATCGTGTTAACAACTATGTGATAGGAAGGATGATTTTGAGCTAATACCTGGTCCTAAAGTAAGTCCAACGACAACTCCCTCGATGTAGTATGTGCCTTCCTTCAAGTCTCACCCAAATAGCATTTCTAGCAGCTCCTGGTTGATCACAACAGACAACATCTTGACCTTGTCCTCCTAGTAACAGGAAATGGCCTCCTCACCTCTATAGTAGTCTACACAGACTACCGATATCTCAAGTCATTCTAGATGAATAGACAGGAAAGATTTGTCCCCTTCTAGTTGGTGTACTCACACCAATTTGCTCTCCCAGAATTGTTCTCCCTTGATATCCCTCCCTTTATGGGGTAGGACATGCTCAAGATCTATCAGTTACCACAACAAGAGAATACAACAATTGTCAGAGCAACTGATGTTGTGTCCAAGAAGCCCCCAATACCCTTCTATTTTTAGAGGGGTCAGGGCCCCCAGTTTGTGCGGAAGTCAAAGGGATGTGATTTCATGAATTTTTAGATCCTGTGAGAAACAAAATGATTGGTTCATAGGTAAATAGATCATTTGACATGCAAACCTATCGATTCAACCCTTGAATTGGTCTTTCATCATGTTTCCCAATCACAATTGTATTGGCAATTAATATCCAATTAATGCATAACATGATGTCAGAACTAATCCTTGATCCAATTGAATTGAACTATGAACTGAGTGGTTCATAACATTAACTGATCATTTGACCAACTTTAAGCTGATCAATTCACTCAGTGAACCGGTCGGTTCATGCCTTGTTCAACTAGAATTTTGCCAATACAATTTCCAACCAACCTGACATTCCAACCAATCGATTCAACACTTGAACCGATCCGTTCAAAGTTTACTCAGTCAATTATTGTTTAAATTGAATACCTAACACATTAGTAATCAAGTGAAACATCATTCATGAATAAACTCTTATTCCAAGTATTTCCTATATGTTTGACCCTATAGATTCCATGTTATGTTGGAAGTGAATGTCCATAACTAGTTTATGACATCAAATGCAATGGGCGGTATCTAGTAACTCATAATTGTTACCCAAGTAATTGACAATTTGGAGAACAACTTCAACCTACAATCTATCATTAGTGTTACAATGTTTGTATAGTTCTGTTGTCACTGATATCCAGTTTGCACAAGGCTTGGAGTCATCATCCTCTTCAACGTTCAATCTATGTTCCTTGATCTTGAGCAGACTGTCTGAGATATATGTAAATTCAATATCATATATTGAATCACACGAGCAATGTCGTGCATTTTAGTTATTCTTATCAACTGGCCAGCATATCATACTCCTGCAAGAGGGACAAATCCCATTTAGATCACTCACAGGCATCCCCATGTGTCACAGTGCAGCCAATCTTCACCTCTATGGCAATCCTTATTCAAGGTCACGATGGATGATCTAAAAGTACACCGAACAACATGTGATGAGTGTACTAACTTAAGGTCTAATAACCATAATCACCACAAACACTATAAGAGATGATACTTACTACCAATCATGGTTTCCATGTATCGCTCTTATGGTGGGTCTATTCGATACACTATTCTCTAACAAGTATCTCTGTGTTTGGTTTGATATCACATATTATGACTAATGAGATTCTATCATCAACCAACACACACTCTAGTCTTATGTGTTATTGTTGTCTATTACCCTTGCACAATAACATCTGAATATGAACATAACAAGAATGTTTATACTCTTGGCATCTGTATGATCTCATTGTTCAGGTCATTGACCCAAAGGCATACGTCATGGAGTACTATCATTCTTTAGACATTTATTATGTTACATTATTATTTCATAACTGAATAAAACAAAATGAATTGGAAGATTTTCTTTATTTTAATCAAATAATTTACAAAATATTACATTATAAATATCATATGATTGGCTCTCTAGGCATACATACCAATGAAATTCACGTGCACTTAGACCCAATCACCCATGAACTTAATCCCAAGTGATCTAACATGATCTTCATGCTTCTCCTGTGATAGTGCTTTTGTCTAGGGGTTAGCCATATTTCTCTATATTGGTACTCTACAAATCTTTAGATTTCCTCATTGTACGGTCTCTCGTATGAGACAAAACTTCCTTTTTATAAGCTTGGAACTTTGATGTTATCTGGGTTCCTTAGCTTGTACAATAGCTCCATTGTTGTCACAGTATAGCTCAATTGCATCGCTGATCCTTGGAACCACCCCATGTTTTGAGATGAAATTCTTCATCCAAATAGTCTCCTTTGTTGCATTTGATGTAGCAAAATACTCAGCCTTTGTTGTATAATCTGCAAGTATCTCTTACTTGAAACTTTTCCAACTCATAGGTCTGTTGTTGAGGCAAAACACAAATCCAGATTGCGATCTTTAATCATCTTTGTCAATTTGGAAGCTCGCATCAGTGTAACCTTTTACCACCAACTCTTCCTCTCCACCATAAACCAAGAACTGATTCTTGGCTCTTCTCAACTACGTAAGGATGTTCTTCATGGTTGTCCAATGAGCATCACTTGGATCTGACTAATATATTATCATCGTGCTCAAAGCATATGAGACGTGGGGACAAGTACACAACATTGCGTACATGATGGATCTAGTTGCAGATGCATATGGAATCCTACTCATGAATTCTCTTTCTTCACAAGAATTGGGACGTTGGGATCTAGAAATGGTAACTCCATGAGTCACGGGAAGGTTTCCTCTCTTTGAAATTTCCATGTTGAACCTCTTCAACACTTTGTCAATGTATGTGCTCTGACTTAGTCCAAGAGACCTTCTAGATCTATCTCTACATATCTTTATTCCTAAAATATAGGATTCTTCGCCTAAGTCCTTTATAGAAAATGTATTTCCAATCTAGGTCTTTACCATCTTTAAAGTAGGGATGTCATTCCCCATATATGATATGTCATCTACATATGAGGAATACAATCATGCTCCCACTAACCTTCTTGTACACATAAGGTTCATCTTCATTTTGAGTAAAGCCAAACTCTTTGACTCTTTCATCAAATTGAAGATTCCATCTTTGAGATGCTTGCTTCAATCCATAGATTGACCTTTGTATCTTACAAACTTTATATGCATCCTTTGGATTTATAAAACTCTTAGGTTGTCTCGTGTACACATCATCAAGAAGATTCCCAATAAGTAATGTGGTTTTAACATACATCTACAAAATCTCATAGCCATGGTAAGATGCAATGGAATGCATGATCTTGATGGACTTAACCATGGAAACTGGAGAAAAGGCTTCGTCATAGTCAACACCTTGGACTTGTCTGGAACCCTTTGCAACCAATTTGCCTCAATAAGTTTGTATATTACTATCCAATCGATCTTCTTCTTGAAGAACCACTTGCATCTTATGGGTTTTACCCCTACAAGTGTATACATGGAGGTCCATACCTTGTTGGTGTACATGGATTCCATCTCAGATATCATTGCCTTAAGCCATTTCTCATACACTTGTCCCTTAGTATCTTCTAGATAGGTTGTTGGCTCATCGTCTATGACCAACACACCACCTTCTTGAGTCACAAAGATAACCAAATCTTTTAGGATCAAGATGTATCCTACTAATTCTCTGAGGTTCCTATGTTACTTGAGGAATTTGAGATTTCATAATGACTTGTAATTCTCCTTGTTCCTCTTGTACATCTGCCAGTTCAATGTTTTTTGCTGGTCTCAAACTTCTCTGAATTCTACTTTCCTTCCATGGATTCCTTTGGAAATAAATTCCTTTTCTAGGAATGCTACATCTCTGGCAACAAAGATTTTGTTTCCAAAGAAGTAATAAAATTAATATCCTTTGGTATTGTTAGGATATCCAGTAAAATAATATTTATCTAATTTGGGTCCAATATTTTTGAGAAAATTCTTTCTCACATAAAATTCACAACATCAAATCTTCATAAAAGACACATTGGGATTCCCTAACATATCTCATATAGTGTCTTTTGAATCGAATTAGATGGTACTCCATTTAGTGTAAACCCGACGATTTCAAGAGCATAACCCCAGAAGGTGGTCAGAAGTTCAGCTAAACTCATCATTGAACGCATCATATCTAGCAATGTGTGATTCCTTCATTCTGATACACCATTATGTTGTGGTGTTTCAGGTGGAACCCATTGTGATACGATATCATAGGCTCACAGAAGGTCCTCAAACTCTTGGCTTAAGTGTTCTCCACCTTGATCAAAACAAATTTCCTTAACAACTTTACCAAGTTGGTTATGTACTTCATTCTTACAATCCTTCAAACTTTTCAAGAGTTTTTGGCTTATGTTTCATCAAGTAAACATAACTATAACTACTAAAGTCGTCAATAAAGTTAATGAAGTACATACAACACCTCTAGAATTTGTTCTAAAAGTGTCGTATACATCAAAATATATAAGTCATAACTGATCACTAGTCCTCTCACTGTTACTAGTGAAGGGAGTCTTGGTCATCTTGTTGAACAAACAAGACTCACATGTCTCTATTGGTTCATAATCAAAAGAGTCTAGATAACCATATTTATGGAGTATAGATATGTGATTCTCATTTATGTGCCCTAGACGATAATGCCAAATATATGTTTTATTTGATTTATTGAGTTTTAATCTCTTGGCATTTATGTTACAAATATTTATCTTTAGATCAAGAAAATAAAGACAATAAGACATTGGGGAACTATCATAAAAGATCTCATCCTTTGAAATAGAACATTGACCATTATTAATAAGAAATTCATATTCATCCTTGTCCATACAAGATACAAAAATGATGTTTCTATTTATGGAAGGTACATAATAGCAGTTTTTTAACTCTATTATGAGCCCTGTGGGAAGAGATAAATTATAGGTTCCAACTGTAGTGACACCAACTCTTGCTCCATTTGCGACTTGTAGTTCGACCTTGTTGTTTCTTAAAGGCCCACTTATTTATCAGATCTTTCATATTCGAGCATATGTGATATTCACATCTAATATCTAGTACCCAAGATTAAGAAGTAGATAAATTTATCTCAATGACATATATACATGAAGTGGAGATCTCTATCCCCATCCTCTTCTTCCTGAATGCCTTCAAGTACAAAGGACAAATTCCTCTTGAACTTTTATTTCTCCTTATCTTGAGTGATGAAGATCCAAATTTATGCTTATCCTTATAACTCTTCAAGGCCTTGCTTTCATTCTTGGACTCTGCTCCATAGGTCATCATGATGGATTTGTCCTTCTTCATCCTTGCTTTGGAATTAATTAGCATACCAAGCAAATCTGACAACAGTCTGGCCATGTGTTATTTAAGTGGTAGTACTCGATAAATTGGCTATATGATTTAGGAAATGGTTGTAGAATCATATTTATGGCCAATTCTTGGCTCAAAGAGAATCCTAGTTCTTCTAGATGTTCCATTTGTCCAATCATATTAAGAACATGGGTCTCTATTGGATCTCCCTCAATCATCTTACACTCAAAGAAAACCTTTAGGAGATTGTACCTTTCTTGCTTTGTATGATTATGCTTCATGTTCTTAAGATGTGTCACCATCTCAAGTATCCCCATGTCTTCACACTGCTCATGCAACTCATAGTTCATGTAGCTTTACATAAGATGCTTATGTATAAGGCATCATTTCCATGCTTCCAGTAAGAATCCACCTCAGCCCTAGACACATCAGGAGTAGGTATTTTTGGCATTGGTTTATCTAGGACATAGATCTTATGCTCATCATTGAGAACCCTTCTCAAAGTTTAAAACTAGTCTTGCAATTTTTTCCTATTAAATGTGTCCTTAATAAGGACTTATCACAATGATGATTTGATTGCCATTTGATTCTACAAGAGAAAATTTACCTTTTGTCAAAACACTTTTGATTTTATTTGATTTGAATAAAATTTGATGATATTTTATTTTGGCATTAAGTTAATTATCACTCCCACTATTTTATTCAAATTGATAGCCCTCACATATCAATTTGGAATATTTCAACATACAACCTTCTAGTGAGCCATGGTCCAAAACAATTAAATTATTACCCAGCCAATGCCAGTGTCCATAATCAAACATTAAGGTAGGCAACATTCTCCAATTCCAACTTTATGCAATTCTTGGATAGAAGGTATGCACAACTCTTTGCCATATTCATATGTATGCTTCTAGGTACTTAGTCTCATTAAGATCACCCTACGTGGTAGACCCACATAACTATCATCACACTTCCACGAGATGGACAATGCACCAGGGTTGGCGTGCCTACACATAGTTGATCAAGATTTTCATGTGTGTTGCTAATGGAAAGCATCTTTTCCTTAATATGTTGTTGAGGGAGTTGTTGTATTTATAAATACATATACATATCCAATCACCACATACTTATAGTATGTATCATATACATGCTATATCCCAAAAATGAAACATGCAATCATATTATAAGGGATAGTATGGCCATACTATTGTAATTCCTTGGACCCACAAGGAATTACCACCATCTAAGGTCTACCACACATGTAGACACATTTTAGTGATGATGATATGTGCTTGACCCAATATAGTTTGATCAGTTAAACCCTTGAACCGATCAGCTCACCTCTTAGTCAGTCGGTTGGTCATTTGGTCTCTAGTCCACCATCTTTTTGATCCTTTAGACGATCGATTCCTCTTCTCCTATTGTTAGTCCTCCTCAGTCCTTCAATTAGTCAGATAGTTTGGCGTTGAGCATTCTTTTCATCGTAATAAGATTATAAAACTATCCTAATGATATTTATTATATTACAATGTAATAGGAAAACCTCAAGTTACATTCATGGGGAGCATAGGTACAAGAGAATAATACTTTTACAATGGGAAGAGGAGACAGATGTTGGGTATGCAAAATCGAGAAATCAATAGAAATAAACAAACACAACCACCATGCATAGACATCTAAGGTTATTGGTCATAACTATGCAACACGTCCACCATAAATCAGCTTTTAGTGCGACACATGTAAATTGCATATATATACATATATATGTATATATATATGTATATATATATATATGTGTGTGTATTATTTTGGGAAGACACGTGGTATTTAATCGGATATACACATTAATCATTTTAAATATTCACATGTATGCAATAAATAAATGAAAACCCAAAAATGTGTTCAATTGATTATCCTAAAATATAACAAAAATATGTGGCTCTGATACCACTATAGGGAAATATGGTAGTAGAGCAAGCAGCAGAAATAAATATTTAACTATCATATTTCCCTTAAGATACTAGATCACGTCAACAACTATGTAATGGGAAGGATGGTTTCGAGGTAAAACATGGTCCTGGAGAAAGTCTAGAGACAATTACCTCAATGTAGTATGTGCCTTCCTTCAAGTCGGACCCAGAAAACATCTGCAACAGCTCCTCATTGATCACAACAGATAGCAGCTTGACCTTGTCCTTTTAGCCACTAGCAATGACCTCCTTACCTCTATAGTTATCCACACAGACCACCAATAATTGGTGTAGTTCTAGATGAACAAACATGAAGGAGTTGTCCACTTCTAGTTTATGTACTATCACCAACTTTCTCTCCTATAATTGTTCTCCCTTTCTATCCCTCCCTTTATCGGGTAGGACTTGCTCAGGTTTTCTTAGTTACCACAACCAAAGAAGGCAACAATTGTCAGAGAAATTTATGGTGTGTCTAGAAAGCCCCTAGTACCCTTCTATTTATAGGAGGATCAAGGTCAATGTTCCCCAATTTGTATTGGAGGTGAAGGTTACAGGATTTAATGAATTCTCACATCCTACAAGCAGAGAAATGATTGGTTCACAGGTGAACCAATCAGTTGACATGTGAGCCGCTCAGTTCAACCCTTGGACTGGTTTCTTCATCATGTTTCCTAGTCGCAATTATATTGGCAATTAATATCCAATTAATGTTTAACATGACAACAACACTAATCCTTGATCCAATCAAATTGATTTGTCAACTGGGTGGTTCATCACATAAACTGATAGTTTGACCGACCTTGAGTTGATCAATTCACTCAGTGAACCAGTCAGTTCATGCCCTAGTTCAACCACAATTCAGTCGATACAATTTCCAACCAACTTGACATTTTCACTGATCTGTTCAACACTTGAACTAATCAATTCAAAGTTCAATCAGTCAATTGTTGTTTAAATTGAATACCTAAATAATTTGGTAATCAAGTTAAACATCATTCATAAATAAACTCTTATTCCAAGTGTTTCCTATGTGTGTGACCCTATAGGTTCCAAGTTACGTTGGCAGTGTATGTCCATAACCAGTTTATGACATTACAAGCAATGAGTGGTTACTAGCAACACATCATTACTACCCAAGTAATTGGAAGGTTGGAGAACAACTTCAACCTACAATCTATGATTGGTGTTACAATGTTTTTATAATTCCTTTATCACTGATATTCTGATTGAATTCAAATCATGTAGTCATCCTTCTCTTGAAAGTTCGATCTTTGTTCCTTGAACTAGAGTAGATTGTCTAAGATATATGTAAACTCAATATCATATATTGACTCACATGTGCATGGACATGCATTTCTCAGTCTCACTTATCCAGTGGCTATGATATCATACTCCTATAGGAGGTACAAATCCCATCTACATGCACTCAATCATCACCTTTATGGAAACCCTTATTCTAGGTCACAGTGGATAATTTCAAAGTACACTGAACCACATATGATGAGTGTAGTGACTTCAGGTCTAAGAACCATAATCACCACCAAGTCTATAAGATATTATCCTGATATCACTCTTATGGTGGTTTTGTCTGATAGACTATTCTTTAACAGGTATATTTGTGTTTGGTTTGATATCACATATCATGACTAATGAGATTTTGTCATCAACCAACACACACTCTAGTCTTATGTGATATTGTTGTCTATCAGACTTCCACAATAACATCTGACGAGGGACATAACAAGAATGTATATACTCTTGGCATTCGTATGATCTCATTCTTCAGGTCATCAATCTGAAGACATATGTCATTGAGTAATATCATTCTGTTGACATTTAGTATGTTACATCATTTTCTCATAGCTGAATAAAACAACATAAATTAGAAGATTTCCTTTATAATTAATCAAATCATTTACTAAATATGTCATTACAATCATCATATGATTGTATCTCTATTATTTGTTGTATGCTATTGGTGAGGCAATATAAGGTCGCTCTCTAGAAATTCTATAGGTTTAACTTCATTGGTTGGGAAATTATATCATTTCAATCCCAAACTACTCTCAACACTTGTGTTCAATTGTGGTTTGTTCATTGCATCTCATCATTGCTTGTTTACTCAACTTTTAATATTATTTTAAGTTGTTAAAAGATTTTTTTTAAATTACTAGCTCATTTCATCATCATTTTTGTAGAAAATAGAAGCAAGAAGCAACATAGTCCTAATTAGAAATGAGTAACACGGTAAAACAACTCTGAAAATTTGATACTTGGAATAAAGACTCATAAAATTGATTCATGTCATAGAGAATATATTTTTCTTTTATGCATAAGTTTTTCTTCAGTGTTCCTACAACACTCAATCACCTCCCACTTGCATAGTTCTAGCAAGGAGAGTGATCAAATTGCATGTTGGCCCCTATACAGAGTGATCAAATTGTATGTTGGCCCCTAAACATAGTGATCAAATTGTATGTTGCCCCCTATAAGTCACACTACAGTAAAAAGGCCAGAGACATAAGTAATATAGGAATCTATTCAAGTTCGAGAGTGAATAGGATGTTGTAGACTAGGAGCATCAAGGAAAATAATGGGAGCAGTAGTGAACGCGCACATAAAATGGGGAAATTTTCATAGTTATGCAGGTATCTATCATGTGGAATTTGTCTTTGTGTAGGATGTGGGAACAACTATCCTTTTACAAGTCATTTTTCCTATTATAAGTATGGTTTCATTGAATTATAAATAATCAGATTTGACCAGCTTAATCAAAAAGTCACAAAAAATGGCCTTTCTAATTTTCTATATATGTGAAAACTAAAGTGAATATTTAATCACATCGAAGAGTCATATGAGGAGAGACATGTGTATTTGATCTCAAAAGAAGATATCAATTGAGTACAATTATATTTAACCCAATAGGAAACATATGTGATAGATAATAAGAGTATGATTGATGATGAGGACTCTTTTGATCTAGAAGATACACAACCGTTGAAAATTGATTATGAATATGAATGAGAAACATATGGATTCGGCCAAGAATCTAAGCAAATGAAGGTCAAATTTTGACTACTTTCATATCATATTAAATCATACAACAATTGGATTCAATCTGTATAAGTTTTATCCTATCATATATGTGGTTATCAGGCTTCATATGACTAGATTGATGAATTGGTATATGAGAATTTGAGCAAAATTAAATAGCCTTCAGATATTATTATGATGAAAAAAAGGAATGAGTAAATAATAAGAATAAATATAATGAACTCTTATGTGACATTGTGTTTTCAAACAACAAATTCTAAATAATGTGAACAAAAAAGATATGTATGTGCAACCAACCACATCGAAATGAGTTCACCTAGTGTTGTATGATGTGGTCAGGAAGGAAAGAAGTGACAGTGAACACATACAAGTGTATTTATTTTATTACAAAACCCAATACACATAGGTTTCACAATCCATGAAATTATAATTTGCTTACCTTTCCCAATTAGCCTTTGGTCTCTACTCACACATAAGTAGTTTCCTATTGCTTTAATATTAATTAGTATGGGGGAAATTTTGATCAAAGTTTTGAAAAACAACAAATATAAGGAAAGAAGACAATATTCCACCATATATCATATAGACTTTGGAAAATTATTCAAGGTAAAATGAAAGTTATAGTATTGTGCTTGCCATTAGTAGATTGTGGATTTGAACTTTACTTAAAAGAAAATCATTAGCATATGGAGAAACATGTGAAAATGTATTTGACTAGACTCCTTGATCAATTAATCATTCTAACATGGAAAAATCATGAGACTGGTTCACATGGGGTGTATGCATTATAGATCTCATAATATTGTTCATGAAGGATATAGAGAGAACACCCAACTCACCAAAACCATGGTCCCATGTTAGACTCACATAGTAGAAATCTCGAAGGTCTTATAATATTCTTCTACACCTTGTCACATATCCTTGATATCATTCAAAATCCCTTCCTGTACCAAGATAATGTTGAAGAGCAAGCACCATAAGGAAAGGTTTATAGTATTTACTCTAAGATTGTGATTCTATCCCAACACAAACATAGAAAACCTATCCTTTTGACAAATTCTTAGATTGTAATTGTATTCTAGAATTTTTGTATTCTGAGAATGGTCTATTCTAAATTATTTTAAGTGAGGTAAGATATGTGATGAATAGTAACTGGTACTAAATCATAATATATGGTAAAAGATGATGAAAATTTGTGGTATGTGCATTTATGCATTAACATTTTTATATCTATTCAAAAAGTATGGAATAAGTATATTCTAATAACCATTTTTTGAGCATGATGTATTGTAAAAGATGTTTATATGTTTATCTTGTTGTGGGTCCTAATGTCTCTACGAATATATATGTTGAAAAGTGTGAGATGGAATGATATGATAGAAAATATGATACAATGAAATGGCATCAAATGATTTGTATGTAAGAAACCTTGAATAGGTTAAATACACGAGAAGTGGCTATATATCTGAGATTGATATGCCACTAATGATGAATAACATAAAATGACAGTAGAACATGAAATAAATATGTATTTTATATTATATATTATTGTGCTTCCTGTTATAATGATTGTCTTTCTTGTTAACTCTAAAATGATTCACATCATTCTAGTTGATTGAGAATACACACATGATAAATGATGAGTGGAATTATATTTAATGTGAGAAAGAATATTAAGTAACAAGTAAAATAATGAATACATCTCGTTACATTATTTGCACACCCTGAGTTTCCCCTCGATTTCCATATTGGGGAAATGAAACAGATCCATGTGTAGTAATCAGTGCATTAAGATAATGATTTATAAAGTGTGGATCTAGGCCTTAAAGTCTATACCACTAGGACTTAGGGATGTGTCAACTGTGTATATTGACCCTAAATCCTCTATTGTAAAAGCATGTGTCCATACAGAATAGACTCACATGAAATGTAAACCGTGAAACATAAGAAAGTTTCTGACATAATATTACATTATGTTCATTCCTATCTTATATATTCACAATGTGGACTTAATGGTAGAGGGAACGTATACCCTACCTTATCCTATTTAGGCAATCATGTGCTAAACAAGGATATGTTATATCTTTCTTAGGGTGTCTGGTTAAACCCTAATATAATTATTGTGAGTTGTTGACATGAGAATCAGGCATCACAACTTCTACTTGATGAGGTACGAGCCAAGTAGTTTTAGGTAAAATAAATAAAAGATGACAAACTATGTAAAGTATGGAATGAGTGTTTTTTATATTCCTTAACTGCTATCTAGAAAATCTATTGTACTTGAATATGTTTCTTATTTGTAGAAATCGAATATTCTTGTGTTGAAGATAATTTGTTGTCTAATTATTTCTATCTATTCTAGAATTTGATCATAAACTTTGACTTCTAGTCCAAGATGAATTTGATATCTACTCTTGTTAGGATTTTCTTTAGTTGTTATTTGAATAGTTCTATTTGATAGATATTTCTTATGTAGACTGTAACTCCAGGACTACATGATATAATTGTGGTCTAGATAGTGGGGTATCACAAAGATGGTGTTATTATTATGTAAGACTATAAGTATTGAGAAATTGACTTTGTTACTCTAGTAATACGTTTATAGTTTTGAATATTAAGTAGAATTTATTGATATGTTAGTATTAACTCTTGGTCAGCTAGAACCTTGAGTCTTGCAGGCAGGGTGTGTCTGGCTAAAGCGACCCTCACGGTGATCCCCAGCTATACCATGCAGACAGTTGTGCTACCAGTGAAGATTTGTGACCATCTAGATAGCAGCATAAGATCTTTTATCTGGGGTGGGAACAAGAAACAACATGCTCTCTCTCTTGTGGCCTGGAACAAAATTACTTGTGACAAAAAATATGGCGGGCTGGGTATAAGGTCCATGCAAGAACTGAACCAGGCTATGATTTACAAATATGCATGGGACTTGAGTACTCATAGAAAATCTTTGTGGTGCGAAGGATTGTCGAACAAGTTTATGAACTTCAATGGAGGCTGTATGCCTAATATTTCCAGACTGGGACGTGTTGTGTTGAGTGGAAAAAATTTCATCCATGAAAACTCCATGATGATTCCTGTGAATGGAGAAAACACTAGAGTGTGGTTTGACAGATGGTGGGGTAACACTTCTCCACTGAAGGACTACGTTCTAAAACCGGTGCCTGATGATTTGTTGGATTTAAGAGTTTCTTCCCTTGTGAATATGGAGAATAGGTGGGATGAGGAGTTCCTAGAAGATTGACTGCTGCATGACATTGTAAAGAAAATAACACATATGGATGTCCCCCTGGAGATGGACAACCAGGACACCCGTGCCTGGTGCCACACTGACTCGGGTATCTTCACCACCAGGAGTGCTTACGACATTCTGAGAGAAGGGAAAAATATTAGAACTGAAGGAAAATGGGAGACAATTTGGAAGATGAAGGTAAACACGAAGGTCAAATATTTCTTCTGGCTTTTGGGGCACAATGCTATCTTGACAAATAGTATGAGAGTAGCCCGAAACTTGGCTACTAATGCGCTCTGTCCGATATGCGGCATAGAGGAAGATACAGTCTTCCATGCTCTTAGGGACTGTGTGCAGGCGAGGCTTGTTTGGAATGAGATTTTGGCAAAGAACTGCTGGAACAATTTCTTTGGTGAAACCGACCTTTGGAACTAGATACATAATAATCTGTCAACATCCACGCCACATGATATCCAGTTCACCATTGGTTGTTAGCAGATTTGGAAGCATCGCAACCTACAGGTGTTCGAGAAGAAGAAACTTGCGGTTGGTCAGCTGAAGGTCCTTATATCCAAAGAGGTGATGGTGAATTTGAAAGCATGGGTGGAGGACAGGAGAATGAACCCGACCAAAGATACTCCCAACGGATGGCAGAAACCAGAACCCGAAACGCTGAAGATGAATACCGACGCAGACTTTAATCCTTCTTCCTGTAAGGCTGCGGCAACTGTTGTTTGCAGAGTTGATCAGGGCCGCTGGTGTGGTGGCTGGGGTAGGTCCTTCCGAGCCGCAAGCTATCTTAAAGCAGAAACTCGGGCCATCGAGCTAGCTGTGGAGATCGGTCAAAGTCTGAATTGTAGTAAAATATGTGTAGAAACTGATTGCAGGAATGCTATGTTGGCTCTACAAGGAGATGATATGGAGTTCCCTAGACTGGCAAGGTGGATTGTTGCTGCGAAGAGAGGTTTTAAACCAAGCTGGACCTGTGTTCACATCAACCGGGAGGGGAATAGGGTCGTGGACCAGCTTGCTAAATTTCATATTAAAAATAAGAGGGGCCCCTACTACTATAGGTTTCCTCCTAGCAACATCATTGACTGGGTCAATGAGGATATGTGTAATGGCAGTAGTACTGCCAAGTTTAATTTTGTTATGAGTAGTTCTTTGTGTAATAATGTTTTGAATCAGCTTGCAAGAGAGGGGCGAGATGAATAAAAATTCCCTCTGACTTCTATAAAAAAAAGATATGATCTAAAAATGGATAATAAGTTAAGATTTGACTTAGCCAATGCTTTATGAACAAATAAGATCAAGTTTATGTTTTTAAAGTGAAACAAAATTTTTGATTACTAAAAGTTTGGATCTATGATGTGGAATTTTATTTTGAGGTTCTATAGAAAAGGAAAAAGTTATATGTATTTCTTATATGCTATTTCAATTGTGTTTGTTGACAAAAGGGTATTTTGTTTCTCAATCTTGGTTTTAGGATTAGGGTTTCTCTCTAATGGTCGGCATTTATGTTGATCAAACTTGAGGGTGAGGCAATGTGGTATCAAAGCTTAGTCTACATGAGTCTACAAGATAATAATATCTAAGGCTAAGTATGATATGGACGTTGAAAATACACTAAATGATGTGCATATTGACCGAACTTAGGATTTGGCTACTCTATTCAAATATTTAAGTATTCAGATAAGTTGGTATGGAGTTGCTTCATTTACTTCTTCTGGCTTCCCTGACCAAGCATCTAAATGAAAGAATATTTAGATTTAAGAAAATGCAAAAAAAGTGGAGAGCTAGAAAGATGTGAATAATTAGATATGGAACCTTAGATCAAATTAAAAGTTCAAATAAAAATGTATTAATGAAGCTAAAGGATTATGAAGATAATTCTGAATTACTTTGAATCTATGAATTTGAGAATTTAAAAAAAAGACAAGAAATGGAGGATTGTTTTTTTTACTAAAATGATATTTCTTGTAGAAGAATCAATCTATGTATAAATGAAGAATGATTTATACTTTTGATTCATGAGATACATAAAAAAAGTTGATAAAACTGTGAAGGGTGATGTGAATGACACCTAGAATGATATACTACTAACATTTATTAGATAATGACAATGATACTCAAAAGTGCATATCATGATAATAGGAGAAAAAATCTATATAGTGCAAATAAATGGAGAAATTTGATGTAAGATATCTAAGAATCAAGAAAATGATGTGCTATGAGAAAATATAACCTGAACCCACATTGAGAAGATGCCAAGGGAGATGCAACATTAGTTTTTTTTATACATTTCACATCTTTTCTCAGATTTTGGGATAAAATCCTAAGAGGGAAGAATTTGTAATGACCATATTTCATCTTAGCCATCAAATTAGGGTTTGTCTAAATGATTACTGCTTCACTAGATTGATTGTTGATTAAGTATGATTCATGATGGTAGTTTACTAATGATATATTAAATTTTATGAGACAGTTCAAACATGCTTTATTTTGAATAAATAGGGTTACAAAACTGAAGAATATATTTGGCCAAATTAAGGATTTTACTCGTATGTTATCAAGAATGTATTATGTATAATGGTGTGACAAATGATCTGATTATTTTATCTGAAACTTCGATCACTTTTAAATTTTGAATGAAATTGGAAAACTCAAATATAAGAATTACTACAAAATGTAAGAATGTTTAGGTGGTCCTTGGACTTGTTGGTCATCTAGTTTTCCCTAAGAAAAACTCATATTCCCATGCTATATATACTACAAGGTAGAAGTGTTACGCTTGATTTTTAGTTATATATTGGTAAATTGAAACAATTGAAAATTTCAAATGTACCTTGGAAGTCCATTTCATATAGCATGTAAAGTTTGCATAATTATTGGAGTGTATCTAACGGACCATAGACATCTTTATCAACTGAGATTTCAGATAGGAACAACTTGGGCCACAAACTTGTTTTTAAAATATAAATATATAATGTAGGACTTGTTTACAAAAGTTATAGTCACCTCGACTGATCTAAATCAATAACCTAAAACTAGGTTCTTTCAATAATTTTATATAACCTAGAGATACGAATTCCTAGGAGAGAGAGAGGGAGAATGAAAAGAACCTAAAATGTTGATTTGGAGTTTTAACTTAAAAAATCTTGCAAGATCATGTATGTTTGTCAACCATATATCAGATTTGTTGGAAAATCTTTTGGCCTATATCTAAAATCTATCCATCCTTTGATATGAATCGAAGATATATCAAATCTCCCTTTTTTCTCATTCTTTCTCTTTTATTCCCCTTCTCAAGGGCTCTCAAGTTAAAAGAATGTAGAAACGACTTATTGCTCAATTTTTCATTCAGATTCAAGGAGATGGGTTCATTGGATACATTTTTAAGGTTTTCAAAACCTGAGCTAAGTGGTTAGGTCCTGATTCATATATTTAGAAATGTTGAAAACTTAATTATATTTGACTTAAGTTCAATGAAATGATTGATTTTATTGTATATGTTGTTATGTAATCAATTTGTAAATTCTTGGGAAATTATATATTTTCCTAGTAAAGATTCATGTATTCTAACTTTTGTTTTCTTAATTTGTAATATGCAAATCAAATTTTACTAAAATGTGATGGTAAAGGAAACAAATTTTACACTTTATAATAAATGAATAAAATACTTTGAAATTGTGTGGATATGTATAGAATGTGGATTAACTCAAGGTTCAAAAACAATTCCTTAGTTTTATTACTAAAAGTCTAGTAAACTTTTTTTTGTATTGTGTATGAGAGTAAGTGTGTATGTTTTAAATGGACATAATCTTATTTAGTGTTAATGTTTGTTGACATAAATAACTCATTGATATAATGTATGCTTGTAATTAATGGATGCAGTGAATTGAAATGGAAATTAGGGTTTCCATGTGTCGATAATATATCTAATAAATCTTACTGCACCTTAATGAGGTTAGGTCTTAATTTGAAGTATATAATGATGTAGAAATATGAATTTAACAAAGAGGACTTCTTGGAAAGCCCAAAAAATTGGATATATATATATATATATGTATATATATATATATGTGTGTGTGTGTGTGTGAGTATGAGTATGAGAGAAAAAGCCCGAAGTCGTATATAATCTTGTTCTTTTTATAAGAACTACTCATATATTACTAATATTATCATCTTCTACATCTTTAAAGCAGAAATTTGGAAATTCCTCTTTCTAGGATTGGGAAGCATACATATAACTACCCCATTTAGAAAAATTATGGGTGATTGCATTGCAAATTCCACTAACATGGTTAAAGCTAATATCATCAAACACACATTTCATGTCATGAATTCTATTCATAGTGTTCATATGGTAGTTTCTTCTACATACTTCATTACATATGGCTGAGACAACACTGATTGTGTCAATTTCTACCATTATCTTCTTTAGCTACCACTCACCTACCAGTTTCAAACCATTCAACACTGCATAGGCTTCAACTATATGACTATCCCATGAACCAAAGTAGCTCCAATAAGAAGCTCCAATCATATTATACAAGTGATCTTTGAAGATGTCATTGGTAGTTATCCTCTCATTGATACTGGAACAAGTTGTATTTGTATTCCTTTTAATCAGACCCATCAGAGGAGGTTTCCATCTACTGACCTCTCTTCCAATCGCCTGCCTCTAGTTTCTCCGTCCTTACTTGATATGGTGCTTAACCAACATTGACTCGTTATTATACAAAATGATTGGCGAGCATGTTTTATCACTGAATATAGAATCATATATGTACTTCCAACATGTGAGATAAGCTGTGACAATTTTAGAAACTTTCTCCTTATCATAGGTCTTCAATATCCAATGAAAACATCTTTCGATAGATGATCTAAGCACTCTTGATTGAATTTCACCCAAGCTAATGTGAGGCCATATGATATTTGCTATGTTGCAATCCTAGAATATATGAAATAAGTTTTTCTCATCTTTTTTGCAGATATTACAATCACAACTTACTAGTACTTTCCTTTTCGACATGTTGACACCTAAAGCAAGCAATTCTTTACAACATTTCCACACTAAGGTTCTTGATTTAGGATGAACTTATGTTTTGCATAGCATATTCCATATAGTCTTCAGATGTTGAGCCAGTGTGAAACTCAAAATCCCCATATCCAACCCAATAAATGATTTTCACTGTAAAAGCGCCACTATTGGATGGGTACCAATAGAGCATATCTCTACTATCCACACACAGAGGGAAATTACTGATTGTCTTCAAGTTTTTAGGCTCCATCAAATCTAGGATATATTCTTTTCTCGAAGATGCAATGTTCTGATCAATTAGTTCGGATACCAGTCATTCATCACCATAAGTGATATAATCTGGTTTTGAGCATATCCCTTTCCTATTGGGTAGCCAAGGATCTCCCCATATTCAACTTTGAATCCTTTTTTATGCTCCATGTTAGCCCCTCCTTCAGCAGAGCTTTTGACCCCATATGTTATGCCAAATATAACTAGGGTTATACCCTCTATAAGCTTCAAGGTATAAATAGGGTCATACCTTCATATATAATCTCGTAAATATGAAGAAATGCTCAATTGTAGGTATTATTACTTAAATTAAAGTCAATAAGTCTTATTAAGATTATCTAGGCCTAATATATTTGATATAATATAATTTAAGGAGTAATGAGTAAAGCCCACATGAATGTAATTATTTTCTACAAGTCACATAATAATCAATTGATAAGATGACTAGAGATTAAAGAGGAACAAGAACTAGTCCTAATCCTATGGTTTTTCGAATTGGTTAGTCTTACAAATTATGGAAGGTTTCTTTAATTGATAAGATTCTAATGGAAGTCAAATGGCATGGTATAGGTATCTAAATGCAAGAAAGGAAATAGACAAGGGTGAATTGAATTGTTATGATAAGTAATGGATTAAATAATAATAAAATGATTATGAGGAATTTTGTATTATTTATTTTATTTCAAATATATTTGAATTGAACTAAACTAAAAGAAATACAAATACATAAATAGTGAAGAATTTATTAAGAGAATTTATTGTGTATTGACTACATTTTGAATGATTAATTCATATAGTTATATTGAGTGAGAAATGAAAAAATTGAAAAGTAGAGAATCTGAAACAAAGGATAACCTTAATATGATGATCTATGTGATTACAATGAATGATGCTCTTAAACGAGGGATGAAAGAAAGTAGATAATATATTTCAATTCAATTAAAAGGTGAAGCTTAAGGATGTGAATTGATTCATAGAATGTGTTCTTAAATTATATATTTTTTTAAATTCCTATATTTTGAAAATGATATTTTCTAATCAGTTTTAAATGAGATAATATAGGTGTTGAATAGTAACCCTAGTCGAAGCATGTTATAAAGGAAAAGATGAGGAATGAGTATTCCATGTGTAGAGTTTTGGGAGGAGAAGAACAACTGAATAAAAAAAGTCTTCCTTACCATTTTATGCCAGATGTTGGATCCATCTTAGATATAAAACTTTTATGAAAAACATACATCCAAAGAATAAATATTATAATTTTATGCACCCTAGTTGTTGAACAACTAGATATGTATTTGTCAATGAAGAACTTAAACTTATGGATCCAAATCCAAATTGGCCATTGCACGGTTGTCTTCATTGCAACACCTTATTGTTGTCTTTTTGAATGCCTTCTCCAAGCCTCCACACAAGTTCCTTGGCCTCTACTTTTCCCATGTCAATGAGTTAAAATAGGGTGCACCACCTTCGCCACCAAATTAAAGCAAAAGAAGAGTTCTAGACATGCTAATCTGCATGAAACTCCCTTTCTTCTCTGATCTTGTGTTGTCCTTCATAGGGAAACTTTCTCTCTCACCGGAATGAAGACATTGTGGCCAACTTGTCTCACAGTGTGTCTATAGAGTATCTAACCCTAATGGGATGAACCCCATTTATATAGGAGATTAATGGGCTTGGACTATCTTAGTTCGAATCCCATTCCTAATTGCAATCCTAAAAATAATCTCAAAGTACAAAACTTGGTATGCCCTTCCAATCGACCAACTGGGAACCCCAATCTCCTGAGTGGTCCCAGGTGGGACAAATATGGTTTATGAGTCACCTGACTCATTTTTCCAAATCTGAATTGGTATCCCAAATTGATTCCGAATTAAATATGGACAGTTTCCATGTTGGGTTCCAATCGCCCTACATTCTATGTGAGTCAGCCGACTGGTCAATTACCCAAATTGGATTTTTGTAAATCCATTGACAGTCGATTGATCCATTGATCCTACGAATCTAGTCAGCTGACTTGACATTCTAGTCACTCGAATAGGTAGGAAATCAACATGTTTATGATTCAGAATCATTCTAATCATATGATTGGTTGTGAACTTTAATTTACTTATTCATCCTTATTCATGTGACCTGGTAGGTTCCTAATTACATTCATAGTGATGTTCACAACCTCACAAGAAAAGATTTATGTCATAAAAACACATGATTGCCACCCAAGTAATAGGAGTAAGTTTGGAGAATAACTTCAACTTATCAAGTGACCAATGTTAGCATGACCATATAATACCTTTGTAAGAGGTATTAAGATTGGAACTAAGACATAGAACCTTCATTCTTTTATCATTTGGTCTATGCTCCTTCAACTAGATCAGGCTATTTAAGATATTGTCAGCTTTATATAATATATTGACTCACATGAGTGTGGCCATGCATTTCCATAGTCTCACTCATCAATTGGTTGGGAAATGACTACAAAGGAGGGACAAATTCAATCTACATCACTTGTAATGTTCTACAAGTGTTACAGTGCATCGAATCACTACCTATTTGGCCATCCTTATTTAGAATCACATTAGCTAGTATCAAAGTACATTGAATAGAATGTGATTACCATAATGACTCCAGGACTAATAATCACAGTCACCACTATCACAATGAGATATGACTCTAACATGTCACAACATGACATTCATGTGTCAATCTCAAGGTGGGTTTGTACAGTATAATTTGTTCTCTAAAAAGTACCCATGTATCTAACTTGATATCCAATATCATAACTTAAGAGACACAGTGTCACACCCCAATCTCACACTAACCACAGACCACGAGATTAAGGCGCGGAAAAGGGATTTACGCACAAGCCAGACCATTCATCACTTTTTAAAACATCTTAAAGACATTAAAAGATAACCTGATTTAGGCTGTAAACCAAAACCAAACAAACTGCAGAAGCATTTCTATTAAACTGACAGGAAATATATACAAAGTCTACAGCAAATTACATTGTTCAACATAAATTAAACATAACAGTTAATTTACATCTTTATACACATTCCACAAACATCCTCTCTCTCATCCACACCATGTCCCAAGGACCGAGGGGAAAGGACTAAGAGACCTCTAACTAAACTAACTACAAACATTCTGTAGACTAGGCGTTAGGATGAAACGATCCTTCCGATTCCTGATGCTGATGCTGACCTGAAAATGTTTTGAGTAGAGGTATGAGCCTACTCGCTCAGTGAATAGCCTTTCATTTATCTATCACTAAACAACTCATCAGGTTGATAACATTTATATAAAAGATAAGAGCAGTACTAAACAGGGCAATTCTAATGACATAGCAGATTTACAGATAACAATTTCATTTCTATGCAACATCAGATATTTTTAACAAATAAACAATTATAGAGAATTGGTACAGAAGTGCAAATCTCTTAATATATTAAATTTACTATGTTCCTATATGATTACATTTTTATATTATTATTATTATTATTATTATTATACCCTAATCATATGCAGTGTACTCTGCATATAAAGATCCGTAGCGAACTACGATCTCACCGTACAAGACTTAGCGACACACCCGGGAAATGCTAAGTCTGACGCCAGCCCTGCTCTGCCACAGGACCACAGGCTCTCTGGCCTACAGGCTCTCCGGCCTCAATGCACTACTCCGAGTGCTCTAGACTCCTCCTCTAACCTGAGCACACAGGCGGAGAGTCTCACGGGGTTACCACCGTGACTCCGCACGGACTAATGTTGAATAACCCCCATTTTTCTCCAGTGCCACCGTGACTCCACACACGTTGTTGTTGGACACTGCCTCTCTGTCCTCGTGTCTCCATGACTCTGCACGGATAATGTTGCAACACGAGTTTCACCCCTAAGAAGCAGATCTGTCAAAGGGGTTCTACGGTGTTAGGGCACATAAGTCTATTAACTGATTAACATATAAGCATTTAAACATGAATATTACATTTCATACTTATTTCATATTCTGAACATCGCTTGAAAACACAGATATATCATTTGTCATCTTAAGCATGACTTAGCATCGCATATCCAGTTTCAATGCTAAATATCCATTTTAATCAACATATACATTACAACTGTAATACAGGAAATTCCATCATTTTCATCAATAATATTATGTATTTCAAGTTCCAATGAAACTAACATACTCTATTGTATATACTACACTGTTTAGAAGTTATACCAACTGATACAGAAGCAAATAAGCATTTAAAATGAGTTAAATAATGATTTCTGAATGAACTGCCACTCACACTCTGAAACTCGGCCGATCACTCTGGAACTCGGCCGATCACTCCTCAGTTTCTGAAACTCGGCCGACCAACTTCGGCCGATCAGCAGGAAACTCGGCCGATCCTCTGGGGAACTCGACCGATCGAAACACCGCTTGTTTACCTACAAGGAAACTCGGTCGATTCAAGACCAAACTCGGCCGACCAAAACACTGTTCGATTGCCTAAATAAGAAACTCGGCCGACCAAACACAAACTCGGCCGAACCGCGCATAGACAGAAAATAAAAACGGACCTGCAGATGTCGATTTCACTCGAATCAACAGGCAAAACCCCTGATTTGCGTTGCAAATCACTTGCAACAGGTGCACATCACCAAGAGCTAGCTGGAGGGGGAGGAAGGACGAGCTAGGGCTGCTCTTTGCACCCAAATCTCCAGACCACCACCTTGCAAACACAGCTCCTGCTGCTAGCCGGATCGAATTGATGGAGAAGAAGATGGAAAGAGGGAAGAAGATGATTTGTAGCTGCTGGCCGGAGCAAAACCTTGGCTCCGAGACGTTCTTCCCTTCTCAGCTCCCTCTCTCTCTCTCTCACGCGAAGGAAGAAGAAAAGAACGCTCTGCGTTCTCTTGTTTCTGGAAAGAAATGAGTAAAGGGAAAGAAAGATAAGAAGGAAAACCTAGGGACCAAAACATAAAGTCCGAGAACTTTCAAAAATTACAAATGGGTCCCTACAAGCCCAAAAACATGCAACTTTTGACTCGAAGGTCGGATTCGAACGATTTCTCTGGCAGCGCTTCAAGCATAAGATCCTACATGTTTTAAGGGCTAGGATTCACACTAAGCACATATCATATCCGTTATAAACATTATTAACAAAAACAAGCTTACAACTTAGCAAAGCAGCTAAAACACATGCTTAACTGCATACTTACAGGATAAGCTCAACGTGGGTCGTAACAATCTCCCTCCCTTATAAGAATTTCATCCCGAAATTCCTAAAAGAGAAAAGGAAACTTGCTACGCATCTCAGACTCAAGCTCCCACGTAGCTTCTTCAAGATTATGGTCCTCCACAGAACCTTTACCAAAAGAATCTCATGGTTCTTAAGCTTCTTAATCCGGTGATCGACTATCTGTACTGGTCCTTCCACGTAGGACACATCTGTCCTAAGCTGTGCCAGATCTAGATCTAATATCTTTTCTGTATCGGGATGACACTTTTTCAGCATAGACACATTAAACACATCATGAAGATTTGCCAACTCAGACGGCAAATCCAACCTGTAAGCTACAGGTCCAATCCGCTCAACAATAGAATATGGGCCCATGTATCTAGGGGTCAACTTACCCCTCTTGCCAAACCTTAACACTCCCTTCCATAGTGAAACCTTCAGATAAACCTCATCACCAACCTCAAACTCAAGACGTCGACGTCGTCTCTCTGCATAACTTTTCTGCCTGTCCTGTGCAGCTTTCAACTGCTCCCTGATCACAGATATTTTCTCTGTAGTTATATCAACTATCTCAGGTCCAAGAATTTCTTTCTCTCCAATCTCATACCAGCAAACTGGTGATCTACACTTCCTGCCATATAGAGCTTCATATGGGGCCATTCCAAGACTAGAATGGTAGCTGTTATTATATGCAAACTCCATCAAGCTTAAGTGTTCTTCCCAGTTACCTATGAACTGCAGAACGCATGCTCTCAGCATTTCTTCAAGAGTCTGAATGGTCCTCTCAGATTGACCATCTGTCTGCGGGTGAAACGCTGTATTGAACCTCATCTTTGTGCCCAACGCATGATGTAATTGATTCCAGAACCTAGATGTAAACTTTGGATCTCTATCAGAAATAATGGAAACTGGAATCCCATGTAATCTGATTACCTCGTCCACATATATCTTGGCCAGCTTCGGAACATCAAAGGTTGACTTGACCGGAAGAAAGTGAGCAGACTTAGTTAGTCTATCCACAATCACCCAAATCGAGTCCGAGCCTTTAGACATCCTGGGTAACCCTACCACAAAGTCCATCGTGATGTATTCCCATTTCCATTCAGGTATAGGAAGCGACTGCAAGGTACCAGCAGGTTTCTGATGCTCAGCTTTAACCTACTGACACACCCCACATCTAGCCACATATTCAGCCACATCTTTCTTCATACCAGACCACCAGTACAGCTCTCTGAGATTCCTGTACATTTTCGTGTTACCAGGATGCATAGCATACATAGAAGCATGCGCTTCTTCAAGAATCTGCTCTTTCAGCTCACTGTTCCCAGGTACACTCAACCTGTCATGAAGATACAACACACCATCGTCAGAGAACCTGAATTCTGACCTTTTACCTTCCGACATATCCTGCGTAACCTGCCGCAACTCATCATCATTCTGTTGCAACTCCTTAATCTGATCATAGAAAGTAGGTTTGACCTGCATCTGAGCAATCAACCCACTTTGTCCAGTCACATCCAAGTCTAAGTTCAATTTCCGCATATCTACAAGCAAGTCTCTCTTGAAACATGCCATAGAAAATGCATCAGCTGTTGAACTTGACTTTCTACTCAAGGCATCTGCTACAACATTCGCTTTACCAGGATGGTAATCGATTGTCACATCATAATCTTTAATCAGCTCAAGCCATCTGCGTTGTCTCAGATTCAAATCCTTCTGAGTGAAGATATACTTCAGGCTCTTATGGTCTGTAAATACCTGACAAGTCTCACCATACAGGTAGTGACGCCATGTCTTAAGAGCATGAACTATAGCAGCTAACTCCAGATCATGAGTAGGGTAGTTCTCTTCGTTCTTCTTAAGTTGTCTAGATGCATAAGCCACAACTTTGCCTTCCTGCATCAGCACACAGCCCAAACCTCTCCTGGAAGCGTCGCAGAACACTGTATGACCTTTGTCTGCCTCTGGCAAAACCAACACTGGTGCTGAAGTCAACTTCCTCTTCAAGATCTGAAAACTTTTCTCACAGTTATCAAACCAAACAAACGGTGCATTCTTCCTCGTCAAGCGTGTCAAGGGTGATGCTAGCACACTGAAGTTTTGTATAAACCTTCTGTAATAGCCTGCTAAACCCAAGAAACTTCTAAACTCAGTAGGAGTCTTAGGCTGTTCCCACTGAAGCACAGAATCAACTTTCTTAGGATCAACACTTACTCCATCCCTCGAGATAACATGTCCAAGAAATGCTACCTCAGCCAACCATAACTCGCACTTGCTAAACTTAGCATACAGCTGGTGTTGCCTCAACAACTGCAACACCACTCTCAGGTGTTGCTCATGCTGTACATCATCTCTGGAGTAGATCAGAATATCATCTATAAAGACTACAATAAACTGAACTAGGAACGGTTTGAAAATCCGATTCATCATATCCATAAAGGTTGCTGGCGCATTGGTCAGCCCAAACGACATGACCAAAAACTCATAATGCCCATACCTGGTCCTTAAAGCTGTTTTGGAAATATCAGGGGCCTTTATTCTAAGCTGATGGTATCCAGATCTCAAATCTATTTTAGAGAAAACCGTTGCTCCACGCAACTGATCAAACAGATCATCTATTCTCAGCAAAGGATACTTGTTCTTAATAGTGATCTTGTTTAGTTGCCTGTAGTCTATACAGAGATGCATGGTACCATCCTTCTTTTTAACAAACAGCATTGGAGCACCCCACGGCGAAGAACTGGGTCTGATGAAACCCTTATCCAGCAACTCCTGCAACTGCACCTTGAGTTCCTTCAACTCTGCAGGTGCCATTCTATAGGTCGGCAGTGCTACTGGATGACTACCTGGATATACCTGAATCTCAAAATCAATGTCTCTGATAGGAGGTAAGCCTGGCAACTCTTCTGGAAAAACATTAGAAAACTCACGAACCACCGGTACATCATAAACACTGGTGGTGCTCTTCTCTTCTCTAGTGTCAACCACATGAACAAGGAATGCTTCACATCCTTTCTGTAGCATCTTATCAGCTACAGCAGCTGATATTATGCACATAGGCAGAACTTTCCTGTCTCCCATAAAGACACAAGAAAATTCACCTAGTTGAAAGGTAGCTTCCTTCTTCCAACAATCGAGTTGCACTCGATATGTCTCAAGACAATCCATACCCAAGATGACTTGAAAAGTATTGACATCCAAGGGTATGAGATTAGCAGCAAAGGTGTAACCTCCAAAAGATAACAAACATCCGGGACAGAACTCAGTAAGAACCGTTGGTCCACCTAGTGGAACCCTCAACACTAACTCATCTATCAACTCTTGAGTTAACATATTAAGTTCATCAACTAAACAACGTCGTATGAAAGAGTGAGTAGCACCCAGATCTATCAAAACTGAAACTGGTATATTATTAAACAAAAACATCTCTCCTGTAATGACTTGTGAAGAGATTATACCTTCCTGAGGTGTCAAAGAGAAGAAACGTGTTGAAGCTCTCCCTCTGCCACGCTGTCCTCTCTGACCACTTCTGCCACTGGCCACTCCACCACCTCTGGAACCAAAAGCCACAGAAGAACTAGGAACATCATGGTACTAGGGCTGGAAAGCTTGTGATGCTACTTGTTGAAGCTGAGGACATTCCCTTTTTAGGTGTCCTACTTGTCCACAGACAAAACAACTTGGACCCCAACACTGGCCAGTGTGTGGTCTTCCACATTTGTCACATGGCGGTATCTCCTGTCTCTGGGGACCTGTCACTGACATTGACGACCCAGAAGACTGTCCACTAGAGGCACTGCCCCATCTCCCTGGGTAGTATCTCCCTCTGCTTCTAGAAGAAGAAACATCCTCAGATCTCTGTCTACTGAAACAGCTAAAGCCACGCCCGAGTTTAGAAAAGAAACCTCTACCTCCACCTCTGTATCCACTACTGGACTGTCCTCTACTGAAATCTGCAGATCTCTTTTTAGACTCAGGCACCTTGTCAGCATTCACATATTCTTCAACCTGTCTAGCAGCCTCAACAAACTCACCAAAGTTCTCCCTGTTCCTTCTGCTAGTAGCAGAAACTGTATGCCGAATTTCTGGCCTTATCCCTTCTTGAAACCTTCTGCATCTTTCTATGTTGTCGGGAACAATCTGCGGACAGAAGTTCGCTAACCGGGTGAAAAGCGCTTCATACTCAGTAACTGACATGTTCCCCTGCTTAATGTTCTGTAACTGCCTGATTTTCTCATTAAGGAAGGTAGTTGGATAAAACTTAAGATGAAACTCTTCAGAGAAATCCTGCCAAGAAAGCTTTGTACCTCTCCTCTTTTCCTCCACACTATGCCACCATAGCTCTGCATCGCCTGTCAAAAGATAAACTGCGTGATTAATCTTCTTCTCTTCTGGAAGATCCATCAAGCCAAAGACCTTCTCTATCTGTCTCCACCACCCATCTGCCTCCGCAGGATCTGTAGTACCACTGAATTCTGTACCACCAAGCTTCTTTACAAACTCATAAGACCGCATCAGATCCTTACGGCTGGTAGAAGTAGAAGCTCGCCTATCAGCTTTGTACTTCTCCCTGGTCTCCAGAAACATCCTGTACATATGGGACGCTTCATCCACATGGTCACCACCACCTGGACCCAAGTACAGTGGATCAGGGCCAACATGGCTCTCAGCCTGATCATCACGATCAAAGCCTCTTTCTTCCATCTGCAATGATATAACATAATATTTCCTGTTAGAAAACTACAGATAGAAGAAGGACACCTAAACCTTAATCCTATTTGTCTCTTATCGTCCCCTGACCTGGACTTAGAGTATTCATATACTCAACCAAAGCTCTGATACCAAAAGATGTCACACCCCAATCTCACACTAACCACAGACCACAAGATTAAGGCGCGACAAAGGGATTTACGCACAAGCCAAACCATTCATCACTTTTTAAAACATCTTAAAGACATTAAAAGATAACCTGATTTAGGCTGTAAACCAAAACCAAACAAACTGCAGAAGCATTTCTATTAAACTGACAGAAAATATATACAAAGTCTACAGCAAATTACATTGTTCAACATAAATTAAACATAACAGTTAATTTACATCTTTATACACATTCCACAAACATCCTCTCTCTCACCCACACCATGTCCCAAGGACCGAGGGGAAAGGACTAAGAGACCTCTAACTAAACTAACTACAAACATTCTGTAGACTAGGCGTTAGGATGAAACGATCCTTCCGATTCCTGATGCTGATGCTGACCTGAAAATGTTTTGAGTAGAGGTATGAGCCTACTCGCTCAGTGAATAGCCTTTCATTTAGCTATCACTAAACAACTCATCAAGTTGATAACATTTATATAAAAGATAAGAGCAGTACTAAACATGGCAATTCTAATGACATAGCAGATTTACATATAACAATTTCATTTCTATGCAACATCAGATATTTTTAACAAATAAACAATTATAGAGAATTGGTACAAAAGTGCAAATCTCTTAACATATTAAATTTACCGTGTTCCTATATGATTACGTTTTTATATTATTATTATTATTATTATTATTATTATTATGCCCTAATCATATGCAGTGTACTCTGCATATAAAGATCCGCAGCGAACTACGATCTCACCGTACAAGACTTAGTGACACACCCGAGAAATGCTAAGTCTGACGCCAGCCCTGCTCTGCCACAGGACCACAGGCTCTCCGGCCTACAGGCTCTCCGGCCTCAATGCACTACTCCGAGTGCTCTAGACTCCTCCTCTAACCTGAGCACACAGGCGGAGAGTCTCACGGGGTTACCACCGTGACTCCGCACGGATTAATGTTGAATAACCCCCATTTTTCTCCAATTCCACCGTGACTCCGCACGTGTTGTTGTTGGACACTGCCTCTCTGTCCTCGTGTCTCCATGACTCTGCACGGATAATGTTGCAACACGAGTTTCACCCCTAAGAAGCAGATCTGTCAAAGGGGTTCTACGGTGTTAGGGCACCTAAGTCTATTAACTGATTAACATATAACCATTTAAACAGGAATATTACATTTCATACTTATTTCATATTCTGAACATCGCTTGAAAACACAGATATATCATTTGTCATCTTAAGCATGACTTAGCATCACATATCCAGTTTCAATGCTAAATATCCATTTTAATCAACATATACATTACAACTGTAATACAGGAAATTCCATCATTTTCATCAATAATATTATGTATTTCAAGTTCCAATGAAACTAACATACTCTATTGTATGTACTACACTGTTTAGAAGTTATACCAACTGATACAGAAGCAAATAAGCATTTAAAATGAGTTAAATAATGATTTCTGAATGAACTGCCACTCACACTCTGAAACTCGGCCGATCACTCTGGAACTCAGCCGATCACTCCTCAATTTCTGAAACTCGGCCGACCAACTTCGGCCGATCAGCAGGAAACTCGGCCGATCCTCTGGGGAACTCGACCGATCGAAACACCGCTTGTTTACCTACAAGGAAACTCGGCCGATTCAAGACCAAACTCGGCCGACCAAAACACTGTTCGATTGGCTAAATAAGAAACTCGGCCGACCAAACACAAACTCGGCCGAACGGCGCACAGACAGAAAATAAAAACGGACCTGCAGATGTCGATTTCACTCGAATCGACGGGCAAAACCCCTGATTTGCGTTGCAAATCACTTGCAACAGGTGCACATCACCAAGAGCTAGCTGGAGGGGGAGGAAGGACGAGCTAGGGCTGCTCTTTGCACCCAAATCTCCAGACCACCACCTTGCAAACGCAGCTTCTGCTGCTAGCCGGATCGAATTGATGGAGAAGAAGATGGAAAGAGGGAAGAAGATGATTCGTAGCTGCTGGTCGAAGCAAAACCTTGGCTCCAAGACGTTCTTCCCTTCTCATCTCCCTCTCTCTCTCTCTCTCTCTCTCTCTCATGCCAAGGAAGAAGAAAAGAACGCTCTGCGTTCTCTCGTTTCTGGAAAGAAACGAGTAAAGGGAAAGAAAGATAAGAAGGAAAACCTAGGGACCAAAACATAAAGTCCGATCACTTTCAAAAATTACAAACGGGTCCCTACAAGCCCAAAAACATGCAACTTTTGACTCGAAGGTCAGATTCGAACGATTTCTCTGGAAGTGCTTCAAGCGTAAGATCCTACATGTTTTAAGTGCTAGGATTCACACTAAGCACATATCATATCCGTTATAAACATTATTAACAAAAACAAGCTTACAGCTTAGCAAAGCAGCTAAAACACATGCTTAACTGCATACTTACAGGATAAGCTCAACGTGGGTCATAACACACAGTTATCACTCACTATACACGATTGTCCTTTGTATTATTGTTGTTCTATAATATCCATAGCAATAACTGACTAGGGACATAAAAAGAATGAGTAGTCTAAGTGTACATATGGTATCATGTTGCGGTCCTTGACCCATACCATTTGGAAAATATTAAGTTTACTCATTATCTCAATGTTGAAACAAAGATAATAAGGGGAATTATATGTTATTAATAATCAAGTCATATACCAAGTGTCCATGTTACAATTATAACATGATGGCTCCCAAGGCATGCAATCAATAGTCTCCTTCTTGCACTAGAACCATTTACTCAAAAATTTAATCCCAAGTGATCTAACATGACTTATATGCTTCTGATGTGAAAGTGTTTTTGTCAAGGGATCATGAAGGTTTCTTTAAGTTGGTAGTCTACAAATCTTAACATATGCTCATTGTCTAATTTCTTTTATGAGATGTTAATGCATGAGTATGTGCTTAGTACGTTGATGTGATATGGGTTCCCTAGCTTATGCAATGGCTCCATTGTTGTATCAATATAGCTCTACTCCATCGATGGAACAACTTCCTTTTAAGCATTGGATGATGAAACATACTCGACCTCTATTGTTGAATCAGCCACTATCTCTTTCTTGGGACTCTTCCAGTTACATCTCTACCATTTAGGCAAAAAAACCTATTTGTGATGGGGAATCATCCTTGTCAGTTTAAAATCGAACTTGATTGCAACTTGTTACAACTAACTCTTCCTCACCACAATAAATTAGGAATTTATCCTTAGTTCTTCTTAAGTACATAAGGATGTTCTTTATAGTAGTCCAGTGACCTTCACCAATAACTAATTGGTACTTACTCACCATGCTCAAATTATATGAAATGTCAAGATGTGCACACAACATTGCATACATGATGGAACCAATTGTAGATGCATATGGAATCTTAACCATGCAATCCCTCTCTTTTAAAGATCGAGGACATTGAGACCTAGAGAGACTTCTTGCATAAGAATGGGTTAGTTTCTTCTCTTAAACTCTTACATGTTGAAACTGTTCGACACTTTGTCAATGTATGTACTTTAACTTAGACAGAGAAGACTTCTATATGTATACTAGAATATAGGATGATTATCCTAAGTCCTTCATTGATAAGGTATTTCCAACAATGTTTTAACCAATTGTAGAAGTGTTACAACCTGCACTTTGAAATTCTTGGCAATCTGAGAATTTAAAGATAATCTTAGAGTTAAATTTTTCTATAAATATGCTTATAATTAATTGGATTCTTTTTGCTCAAAATAGTATACAATTGAATCTTGAATAAGTAATAATGAGTAACTTGCTGACAAAAAAAATAATGAGATAACTAAACATATGTGCAATGAGTACATTGAAATGATAATTCAAGAAAATATTAAATAGAAATTCCCCATAAGATATCTTGTCAGGATTTTGAAACAAAAATATAGAGAATTCAAATGTGAATCCATACAAACAAGAATCAACCAAATCGATGTTGAAATGTAGAAATTATAACCTTTTTAGTATTCTATAAAGAATTAATCGAATGAACCAATACATTTCCATTATGTTACCTGGACAAACCTACCACCTCATCTCCTAAAGTTGGGAACCAATAGATTCAGATTGAAGGTTTTACATTTCCTTGGATCGAAGGTATCTCTCAATTTAAAAAAAATGAAGGTTTTATGTAGGTCATAAATTGGTGGTTTCAAAGAACCCTTCAACCGGTGGTTTTGAATCAAAGGTTTTACTGGTGTGCAAACTGATGGTTTTGAATCCAAAGTTTTATAGGTGTGCAAATTGATGGTTTCATTGAGGCCTCACAAACCAAAGGATCAACCACCAATGTTTTTTCTTGAAAGATAACTATAGATGATTCAGTAGAAAAGCATCTCTGATGGCCTTGCTGGAGTGTCTTCTCAGGTTTTGCTAGGAAACATCTTCTGATGGTTTGATTGATGATTGTCAACTAAAGATAGAGTAGAATGATGGCTCCGAAAATCAATGGTTTCACTAACAATCACCAAAGGAAAGCATAATTGTCTAAGGTGACAATTGATGGTTGTTGAGACCAAAGGCTTTCCATATGATGGTTTGTTTGTGATTCTGCCCAGCTAGCCAAATCATAGAAAACTTACAAATCTACAAATACTAGATAAAAACCAATGGATTGAGACTCATTAGATTCATTTTAGTTTCTCTTGTCTTATAGAACCCTAGAGGGGCAATAGAGGCAATTCTTAGGATGACAGTGAGAGGAACAAGAAAGATGACAAAACATGATGTTTTGTCTTAGATATGATTTAGAAAATAAGTTTTAATTAAAAGTTTTTTTTCTTTCCATGATCTCTTGCGTTGAACTTTATATTTCATCAACCTAAGGTTTTTCTTGAATTTTGTTGTTCATCTTCTGCCTCTAGTAGGCTTCTTTAGGGTTCTCTACATTCTTATAGGGCGTTCAAATTTGGCTTTTAAGGTTCTGAATTTGGATTTGAGCTTTGTAGACTGACACCTAAAGTATATCAAGTTCACATACAAGATCAATAAGCTAGAATTTATATAATTGAATGGGAAATCACCTTTAAACCCTAATTTTATTGTAATCAGTTTAAATAATCATGTGTATTTATAGATTTCTCTATTGATGGATGGTTTGGAATTTGTAAAGTCTCGATATGAGATCTCAGTTGAAGTGTTAAATGATTTAGTATACTTGTGTTACAAGATATGGTTTGATTATTAGTTTTGATAATCTATGTATATGAAGTTCAATGAACATATTCAACTGTGCTTATTATTATTCTCAGTTATCATCTAAAGAGAATTTTATATTAAATCATATAAATAATTCTCTACTAAAATTCAACAACTGAAAATGGAAACGCTAAGTGTAGAGGAAATGAGGAAATAACAAGGTAAATATTCTACTAGTAGAATGTAAAGAACCATTAGACATTAGATGCCCATCATGAAATCCATCTTGGAGGTCTGCATTGTGAAGGAGGAAATCTGCTTATTTATTGGTAGAGTCTATGATGAAGTAATTGGAGCATACTAGAGGGGTTCGGGAGACTAAATTCAGAGAGGATAGTCTCCTTAAATGATTAAGGTGTCTAACATTAAACAAATAATCGAGTGGTACCTAATACAGTTCAGTTAGTTTAGTTATTACTCAATAGGTCATCACTTATGGAACCATTGATAGATGTAGTTAAGCTAAGTGATTTGGCACTCTGCTTGAGTGCTCATGTTTATAGGTGGTGCAGACAATCTGGCCACTACCATTAGCCTTTGAGTCCATATGTGGTAAGGCCCATTGCAAACTGGGTATCTAGTTAGTAGATTTAGTGTCATGGGTCTACTCTAAGTTTTGTATGGTGAGATCATAGCTTGTGGTGACACTTCTACATGCTATGGTACACTTCATGTGGGTCTAGGTCATAAAATATGGACTATAAGATTAGTAAATGGATTTCATTTATCTATTTCATGCATACATTATCAGATCACCTTCCATGTAGTATGATTTCTTTTAAACTACTTCTAAAATATCATGGTTTGGTGTTGATTGTCTACACACTGAGCCGGTAGCTCATCAACCTACTGGCACATTTTTTTAGGAAAAGCTCCAGCTTTGTAGGAGGAGTTAAATGCTAGCTATCATCAGGAATAGATCAGTATAGATCTCGAGAACAATAGTTATCATAGATAGATGGTCTCCTATCCTTCCTTTTGATCATGGGAATGAGAGAGTGAGAAACGAGAGAAGTTTGAATAAGTTTTACTTGGTCTATATGAACCAAGAACTCTTTATTTGATGTAAAATTTTAACTCTATTATAACCTTTCATGTTTCTCATGAATAAGAAGTTATCTTTTCTAATTAACATTATGTTTTAATTTCTTCGATGGTTTTTAAGAAAAGAAAGTTTAAGTATGATTTTCAGTTAGTGACTAAAAGTGAATGGTTAGTTTAATCCCTCTTTTGCAGACCTAAATCATGGTTAGTGAATTTGGGTCGCATCAAATCTTGGTATCAGAGCAAGGTTGAGCCTAGGCTAGAGAAAATGTTTGGGACAAAGGTGATAAGAAACCAATAGGATTAAGATGTTTTCCTCTTTGAACTACAATTTACTAGTAGATGTGTTTAGTTTAATATATTTAGATGGAGGGAACATGACATGGTCATGGTAATGAATACGATAAGAGACATTATGGCCCTTACCTTCGAGTAATGGCTCAAGGTGGAGATGATACAGATGAGGCAGCCAAGATGTATTGTATCATTCTGGAGAGAAAGGAGAAATATAAGTTGGGAAGGAGGGCTTCATCTTCCAGCAAGGATCTGATGAGATCCTATGAGCTGGTGAAGAAGCTCAATGGGACTGAGTTTTTTGGGACTACAAACCCATATTTGGTATATGTGTAGCATCGATGACTGGAAAAGGTGTTCCACTTAATGGAATTACTTGAGGATAAGTGGATCAATCATGTTGTCTATCTACTCAAAGGATATGATAAGTTTTGATGTCATGGAGTGGAAGATAAGAGGAGGATTATAGTGATGACATTGACAGAGTTTGTAGATGAGTTTCACCTTAAGTATTTTCTTCCTACCTTCTTAAGTGACAAGATAAGACATTTTGATACTAGACATGGAGGTGTGTCAATGGGTGAGTACGAGGCATATTTCTCAACATTGGATAACTTTTATCACTCATCTTGAATCAGGTTATCTAGAGAAATGTAGGAGATTCCAAGGACGTTTAAGATATGAGATTAGACATATCATATTATCTATCAGGAAAAGAGATAGAGAAACGATTGGAGAATTTGTGGAAGTAGCAAGAGGTATCAATGAATCAGTTAATGTTGATAAGTATTGAGAGAGCAAGAAAAGATCTAGAGAGTTTTGGTAGACGAGGACAAAGAAGTGGTGAATATATAGGAGGTGGTGGATTCTTTTCCAAAATAGGATGAGTTCTTGGTTATTTGGGAAGGCAAGGATCTAGTTCAAGTGATGTGCTATCTTTGGATAGTAGGGTAAGATCTAGCTTTAATACATTGAATACACCACCTAGTCGGGTGCCTCCATAAAGACCTTCAAGATCATCAGTATTAGTGATAGGACTACAAAAATATGATACAATTGTTTGTGACACTTGTGGGAGGGTACACTTTGGTCAGTGTTGGGGAAATGAATTTCAGTGATGTCACTATTGTGGATAGGGGGGACATTTTTTGAGAGATTTACCTTATCTCCATATCAGACCATCACATAGTTCACAGTCTTAGTTTCAAATTCTATTAAGGCAGGCTCCAACTAGATGAGCACGTTCTTTGATGGCTTCAGGTTCTAGAGGAGGAGCACCTAATAGAAGTAGTAGATAGCAAGGACATCATGGTAAAGGGAGAGCTATTAGATGTTTGTTTTTTTACTCAATTTGGAGGGGTAGGCTCACCGAGAGTGGTTACATGTGAGATGCTTCTCTTTAGCAACATTTTAGTTATAGTTTTAATATATCTTGTTGAAATACATTCTTTTATACATAGATCATTAGTTAGTGGATTGAATCTATCAACTCAAGATTTATCATATGAATTATTTTTAAGAGTACCATTAGGTTAACCAATAGTTTTGATATAAGTATGTCCCATATGTCTTTGAGTTTCAGTGGGTATACCATAGAAGTTAATCTCTTACCCTCAGACATTAATTATTTTCAAATAATTTTTGAATGGATTTCCTTGATACATGCAATGTCCAATTAGATTATTGGAAGAAAGAGGTTATCTTTCAGCGAGGTGGGTTTTCATTTATCTTCACTGGAGATAGGAAAGTCTTTCCCACATACATAGTATCAGATTTTTTACTTTATAACATGATGGGAAAATGGTTTGAGGCCTTTTTAGCACACGTGGTAGAAGCAAAGGCAGAGAAAAAAAAGATTAATATAGATGATGTTCAAGTATGTGAGTACCCAGATGGCTTTCTTAGTGAGTTACTAGTTCTACTTCTAGAGAGATGTTGATTTTGAGATATAGATCCTACCTTGTATTCACCCAATAGCATTACCATCTCATAGAACGGTACATGTTGAGTTAAAGGAATTAAAAACTCAGTTACAAGAGTTGTTTCACAAGGTTTTCTTTCAACCTGATACATCACCTTGTGGAGCTCCACAACTTTTTGTAGAAAAGATGGATGGAACTATATAGTTATGCATATAATATTGACAACTTAATAAGATAACAATTAAGAATAAATATCATTTTCCTAGGATTAATGATTTATTGACCATTTGTGTTGAGAAATAATCTTTTCAAAGATAGATCTCAGGATAGGTTATCATCATAAAGGCATCATATGTGCCTAAGTCATCCTTCATGACAAGATATGGACATTATCAGTTTGTAATATGTCTTTTGAACTGACAAATACCATACATTTTTTATGGATGTGAGGTATAGGGTTTTCATATTGTATCTAGATCAATTCCTAGTAGTGTTTATAAAATATATACTTATATATTCCAGATACGCTACCACATCATGAGCATCATATAAAGATAGCTTTGTAGTTGTTTAGACAACATCAATTATATGAAAAGTTCAGAAAATGTGAGTTATATTATCTGAAGGTTTCGTTCTTAGACATGGCATATCAGGAGGAGTTAGAGTAGACCCTATGAAAGTGAATATGTTCTTCACCGGGAACAACCCATAACCCCTGTTGAGATCAAGATTATCCTCGGGCTATTTGGAAATTTTAGGAAATTAATAAGGAAGTTCATTGTCCTAGAGGCACCTCTTAAATATTTAATAAGAAAGGATGTGCCTTTTGTTTGGTCCGAAACATGTGAGAAAAGATCTCAAACATTAAAGAAGAAATTTACTACTGGACCAATTTTGATTTTACCTGAGTCATATAAGGGATATGTTGTGTTATGTTATTTATCCAAGAGAGGTTTAGGATGTGTCCTTATGTAGGAAGGAAGGGTTGTGTCTTATTGTTTTAGACAACTCGACAAGAATGAAGAAAATTATCTAACTCATGATCTTGAGCTTGCAGCAGTGGTACATGCCTTAAATACATGGTGTCATTACCTCTATGATGAGTCTTATCAGGTCTTTACTAACCATAAGAGTCTAAGTACATTTTTTACAGGGATATCAACCTGAGGCAATGTAGATGGTTAGAGCTCATAAAAGACAATAATGTTACCATTGATTACCTCTCTTGGAAGTCCAATGTTGTGGAAGATGCTCTAAATAGAAAATCTATATCACCTGCAAAATGTTTTCTATGGCATGAGTAAAAAGAGGCTTATTGGTCAAAATGAGATAAATGAGTTTAGGTTTGAGTCTATTAGAACAAGGTGAGATGATTGCATAGATGCAAGTTAGACCTACATTCTATGAGTAAAATCGAAGAGTTTCAACAGAATGATAGAGAATTGAAGCAATCATGCATGATATGACAAAAGGTAAGAGGACAGAGTTCAAATATTTAGATGATGGGATGATGTACCGGCTAGATAGATTATGTGTGCTAGATGACACTAAGTTAAAGATGCAGATTCTTGAGGAAGCTCACTCTTCTATCTGTGCAATGCATCCAGACAGTTCCAAGATGTACAACAACCTCAAAGAACTATATTGGTGGCCATGTATGAAAAGAGATGTGGCTGAGTATGTAGCCAAGTGTGGTGTGTGCGAGCAAGTTAAAACTAAAAACAAGAAGCTAGCATGTACCCTTCAACCACTCCTAATCTAAATGTGGAAGTGGGAACATGTTACAATGGACTTTGAGGTGAGGTTACTTAGAATATTGCACGGTTTTGACTCTATATGGTTGATTGTGGATAGATAAACTAAGTATTTTCATTGTCTCCCTATTAAGTCAACTTGGGATGCACCCAAATTAGCTAAATTAAATATAAATGAAATATTTAGGTTGAATGAAATTCCAATCACTATTATATTTGACAAAGACCCTAAGTTTACAATCTAGGTTCTAGAATCAGCTACATTGTGCCTTGGGAATAGGTTTGAAGTTTAGCATTGGATTTCATCCTTAGATAGATCGACAATCTGAGAGGAGAATTCAAACCCTAGAGGACATGTTGAGAGTATGTGCATAATAGTTTAGTAGGAGTTGGGATAATCACCTTAGTCTTATGGAGTTTGCATACAACAATAGTTATCATTCCAATTTATTCATGGCTCCTTATAGAGATCTATATGGGAGAATCTTGAGATCTCCTACTTTTTGGTGTGAAGTTGTATAAAGACATATTTTAGGTCTAGAGTTGGTCAAAGAGACACAAAAAAGATATTTGTGATCAAACAACAGTTGAAAGATTCACACGATAGACTATAAAATCTATGCAGAGAAACCTCATAGACTGCTTAAGTTTGAGGTTGAGGATGAGGTTTAATTGAAAGTGTCACCATGGAATGGTGTACTAAGATTTTGAAAGTGAGGCAAACTAACACCTAGATATATGGGTCCCTATCGAATCATTCAGAGAATTGGACTAGTAGCATGCAAACTAGAGTAGCCTCTTGAGCTAGCCAACTTACATGATTTGTTTCAGGCATCCATGTTAAAGAGGTTCAATCTAGGTACATACAAGATTATAGACTAGTCATTTCCCCTACTTTATCTATGCTACTATTTAGTGTTATATTTTGCTTTCCTACTGGTTCGAGTTGGTTTCTTGGTTCCCCAACTATCCCAACTTGAACCCAACTTCGTTGATTGATTTTTGCATAAAAAGCAACAACAATAAAGAGGAGGAGAAGCACAAATAGAGGAGAAGAAAAAAGATTTAGTATAGTGTACAGAATTAGAAGAAATAAGGATGTGATGGAAGAGATATTATATGAAATCTGTAACAAACTCAAATCTAGGTATCACCTCAATTTTTCCTTTTTCCTAAAGAGATTAAATTTTATTTCTCTTAAACTTTGTTGAGTAGTAATTTTTGACCCTGATAATAATTTTGGAGTAGTTTGGACTTTGTATCACCACCCTTTCACACAATCATTCATGGGTGTGACATTGAGAAATTTTGGATATTTAATTCACCTGTTGTGGAAAAATCGTACATAATGTTAAGTTTGTAGCTAGATCTGATGAAATATCTTTTTTTTTACCCTAGAGAGAGTTTTAGTGAGGAAGAACTATACAAAAACCATCCTTTTATGATAAAAAATGAATTATCCTTTTAATAGACGATTTAACATTCATTTGTTAGCAATAGTGCCTAGCCAGTTAATAATGGGATTTTGAGGTCAGGATCATAATATTTGATTGGCTTAATAGCCGGTCTAAAAACTTGAGAGTTCAAAGGAGTTTAAATGCACACTTTAATTGTCTAGGAGAGAAATATACAATGTTAGCATTAATATTTTGACTTCAATTTGTCACGCTGGTCTTGACATAAGAGAATACCGCATACCTGCCACTTCGGTAACGTATTGTTGAGGAGATGACTATTGGGATCACTTGATCTGACGGACCAGAAAGTGAGAGAGCTTTAGTGTCATCCCCAGCAACAGTCGCACGCAGGCGTTACACTACGCCGACGCCGACGAGAGACTCTCCTCTGATCGCACACTTTTGTGCCTTAATTGCTCGCGTTATCACTGGTAGCCATTTTGGGAGATCAAGTCAATCAAATGGAACCCTCGCTTGAGTCCTGGGGTTCCCTAAGCGTCGAACTCCTAACCGGATGCCTCCGTGCTTGCCCAAAATGCCTCACCGCCCTACCTTTTTAGATCCCATTGCCACGGGATCGTCCACGAAGGAGAAACGACTCCTCCTTAAGAGTTTTGTCTACCCAATTTCTTCCGAACGCCACTATCTTCTCGCACTGGAACCATCGTCGTCCCCATCGAGGATCCAGAAGCAGTTCCTCTTTTCTTGTCCTCAGATCAATTGAAGGTAACTACACCATCTCCAGGTTAGGAACTTCCGTTTCCAGTTCTCAGATCGTGCTAGCTTTGCCCAAGTCTCGGGGTCGACAAAATCTCCTATTTTCTGTGTGCTAGTCCTTATCGAGAAGGCGCGGTGCCTACGGGTCTTCGTGTGTTAACCCAGAACCCACTCTGAATCGTTGAGAGTTTCGTGAGCGTCTTGATCGATCATCTAGTATCCCCCTACTCACGAATTCTGCACTGCAATTCGTTTTTTTCTTCTTTTGCCCTGTTCCGGTGTCTCCGCTAGCAGTGTAGGCTTGCTTGAACGCAGTGGTTATTCACTATTAGTGGATACGAATTGGGACTCCTGAGGGTAAGCATCTACTCGATACGTGTCATCATTGATCGCCAGATCTGTCCCTGTATTCTGCTATTTCACCTTGTGCTTGATATGTCTTCCTGTCATGAATTTCTTTCCACTTCCTATGCTGATTCATGGCCAAGCAACGTGGAACAAGTTATGGGTTCTTTGACTGGTAGCTTCTCCCAAGACGTGACAGGGTCACAGGATGTATCGGAGACAGTAGATGCTTGTTGTGAGTGACCTTCCGCCCCAATCGTTTTCTGTAATCCAGTGTTCATATTTGTCTCGTTGCGATCAGCCATTGCTGGAGTAGGTGCTTGGTTCACTGACCTCAATAGTTGTGCCTGATACTCGCATAATCGTGGGCGTGTGGGTTAAATGACAGTGATCAATCATATTTTGTTGTTTCCAGTTGGGTTCCATCATTAATTGTTTCCAGAGATCCAAAGCTATGAGACTGATTTTGTTTCCTGTTCTGGTGTTCGGTCAGGCTGGGAGGACCGACGGCGTATGTGTCTTGGGTAGCTTAGATTCCGTGCTTGTTTATCTGACTTGCATTCTGAGTTTGTTCAGCAGTTCTCTAGACCCTGTGGTCTTCTTCGTTTACCGATCGAGATCCCTGCTATGGTTGAGATTACTGTACATTGCCGATACTGCAGTTGTGAGGTCGTCTTCTTTGCTGTTGATTGCGTACTATTGTAAGGGACCTTCAATGACCTCCGTCCCTTACTATTTGATGTCTTACTCGCCTCAGTAGTCTGGATTGCAATTCGGCCTTTCAGGGATTGCTCTTGCTGCGTTTGGCATAGCAGTCCGTCTGTTTTGTTGAGTGGTCGACACTGAAGATTTGACTCATAAAAGATAAATCGCTTTAAGTGGCAATTACGTTGCTTTTTGGGCATACCGTAACGGTCCTGGAATTTTTAAGACAAAGTCAATCAGATTTAGACTAGAGGCTTATTTGTGCAGGAGTGTGTGATTTCGAATCAAGAGAGTTTCCGGGTGTTTTGTACTGGCCCAAGAACCCAATATCGAGTGTTTAAGAGGAGTGATGTTCGTAGATTAATTATTACATGAGGAATAAAATTAACATTATGTACCCATTCTATGTTTAGGTGGGGATATTAAATTTGGCTCAGACTTAGGTGATCGTTTATTTGTCTTAAACATGACTAGAGGTATGTACTCCTCCCTATTTATAACTGGGCATTTATATGACTAAAGTTTCCCATAATGAGGCATCTTTTGAAATACTTGCTCTTATTCCATTTGTTGGACAATTCATATACTTTCAGTTGGATTTATTATTATTCTTTTGAAATTTTTATCATGTTGAATTGGGTTAATGACCCCATCTGCTATTGTGATTAAATCATGCCACATGTTTGTGAAAGGTATATCTTGCCACTCTATTTATGCATGTTAGATAGTTCGACTAGTTTAACTATCGTAGACGCTTATGCGTAACCATTAGGGTATGCTTTTCTACCCGAGGTATGCTTTTCTACCCTTATATATACAGAGGCGTGCATTTCTGCCTAGGGTGTGCTTTTCCACCCATTTTACTTAGGCCATTGACTCAGTGGTGTCGTGGCCCTGCTTTAGTTACTTTAGTCAAATTTATCTACATGCAAAATTATTATGATTATTGTGATATTGTGAATGGTTAATGGCAAGATGTGTTATTTCACTTGTTTATATATATGCCTCATTCTTTTGAAAATTCATTCTCTTGTTACTTCTCCTTGAAGCTTACCTAAATTTGTAATAGCCCCTTTTGATGGGAACATCTTACTTTACTTTTTAAATGCCCTAGTTAGTCTTTTAACGTGCATACTCAGCTTTTGCTGATTTATATCTTGTTTTTCTATTATTCTGGGTATTCCCTCCACCCAGGTGTAGGTGTTCTACAGGACAGAGATTCAGGATGATTGTGAGCTTATTGGTGGACATAAGGACAATTTGAGATAGCCTTGTTACCCTCTGTATTTGGGCATATGTGTGAATAGATGTAATCTTTTCATTCTTTGTACCACCTTTAGGGTGAGAAAGTTATGTACATGAGCATATTTTGTAACTTTGTAAATAGTAATGTTTTCCGCTGCTTAATTATTTCACGGCTCATGTTTTTACCATTGAGTGGGCCCTCTATCGGGTCCCACTCTTTACAGAATGGTATCAGAGCCTGAGCAGTCGGTAACTAGACTATTTCAAGTTATCCTAGATTGTTCCTAGTAGGTAGATGACCATTTCGATGTAGTTTCATACCTAAACCTTACTCATTTTTACCAATTGGGGATACACACCTATCCAATTTGGTGGTATATATATATCCCGAACTAAGTATGAGGATGACCTAGTTTTTGATAAACCCTTATCAATCCTAGCCTCTCTTTATATGCATAGCTTTATATACATAAATGTTGCCTCACCTAGGAAGTAGCCTATACCTCCCGCCTTAGGGGAGGACAATTCATCTACTATAGAAAGAGTAGGTTGACTTCACATAATTTTGTGTAACCCTAGTAAAAGTCATTAAACCTTTTGCTTTTGTTATTTCCTAGCATATGATACATGCATTATGTGAACTATGCATGCATGGATACAAACTCAGGATGTTGACATGAATATTAGATTTTGAGGTATTATATGATGGCACATGATGATATGAACTAGATCCTTTAAGGTTGGTCTAGTCTTTCCTACAACATGGAGTTATCTCAGCATAATTTTGCTTAACACTTGCCATCCAAGAGTTGAATACTAACCTAGCTGAACTTGTGATATCTCATAAATGAGGGTTTGTTGAAGGAAGATATATGTTTCAGGTAATGATCATTTATATTTTATCCCTCACATACCCATAAGGTAGAAATGATGCTGATCTTCCTTGTCTTATAACGGAGTGATCACATATTTGGATCACATAATAAAACTTTGTACCATATTGGTTTTCCTCGAGGACACGTGGAGACACAATTATATTTAGAAGCTGCAATTGATACTCTATTACTTAAAACTTTAGATGTGCACCGACACTTAGGTCATGTGAGGTAGGTACATCTAGGGTTGATCCTTAAAAGAGTTGACCACTCTCTCATCGTCGTCGTGTAATTAGTTTACCTAAAGTATGAGATAGAGTGTAGTTTGACTATCTAGTGCACCTGCTCTTGTCTTGACACCATGGAGGAAAGCCAACTAAGTTAGTAGAGTCCCTAATCTCTTCTTATTATGGTTATCCATGGTGTTATAAATAAATGATGTTTTGGGATGTGATGGCATAGATCACGATTAAGAGAACGGTGAAATAATGAAGGTTGTGCCTAGTTGGACCTACTAGAGGTTCACTGCATGCTAAAAGAAACATGTATCCCCTCATTAAAATTGGCATGTGCATGTTGTAATCTTTGATGAGGTGTGTAGAGAAGCCGCTTTTGTGAAGATCAACTGATGTTTAGGTGATAGTATATTTTGTATGTGACAACAAGTGGTTGACTTGGTTCTCGGATTGATTTTGGCACCATTTTGGATTTTCATCGCTAGGTTTTCATTGTCAAACATATTTTCATTATTATATTATGTTTACAATTTTTTTTAGATTTCATCGATGATTTTTGACCAAGTCACCACAAGAAGGAAGTTGTAGTAGCACGAGAAACCTTTGTTTTGCATGTTCAACCCTCCAAACCTAGGCATAAGTGTGATGTAGGAAAAAAAAATATAATAGTTATGATCTAGTCGGCTGCCCTCTTGATTCTTTATATGATGAGATATGTCCTTCAAGGGGTGGAGCCTTGTACACTTCGGTCTGTAATATTATTGGATGAATAGTTGTAATCAATGGCTATTATGTAGGGAAAAAAAGGAATTTTGATGATATCATCCTCAATCATAGTATAAATTTCCTAGACCAATTCACGATTTGAGGAGATAATAAGACGTGATGGATAAAGTAATGTAAATTCACGTTGGGTTTTGCATACAATTGTTATGTGACTGTGTTATGCTAGGACCCTATATTAACTTTGTCTAGTGAATTAGAAATTTATAATTGGTTAGAAAATTACAACATAGTGTTTTGAGTTGTAGCTTGGTGGATTTCGGGGACAAAATCCTCTTTAAGGGGTGGTGTTCTGTAACGAACTCAAATCTAGGTATCACCTCTATTTTTCCTTTTTCCTAAAGAGCTTAAATTTTATTTCTCTTAAACTTTGTTGAGTAGTAATTTTCGACCCTGATAATAATTTTGGAGTAGTTTGGACTTTGTATCACCACCCTTTCACACAATCATTCATGGGTTTGACATTGAGAAAATTTGGATATTTAATTCACCTATTGTGGAAAAATCATACATAATGTTAAGTTTGTAGCTAGATCTGATGAAATATCTCTTTTTTACCCTTGAGAGAGTTTTTGTGAGGAAGAACTATAAAAAAACCATCTTTTATAATAGAAAATGCATTATCCTTTTGATAGACGATTTAACATTCATTTGTTAGCAATAGTGCCTAGCCAGTTAATAATGGGCTTTTGAGGTCAGGATCATAATCTTTGATTGGCTTAATAGCAAGTCTAAAAACTTGAGAGTTCAAAGGAGGTTAAATGCACACTTTAATTGTCTAGTAGAGAAACATACAATGTTAGCATTAATATTTTGACTTCAATTTGTCACGCTGGTCTTGACATAAGAGAATACCGCATACCTGCCACTTCGTTAACATATTGCTGAGGAGATGACTTGATCTGACCGACCAGAAATGAGAGAGCTTTAGTGTCGTCCCCAGCAAAAATCGCACGTAGGCGTTACACTGCACCGACGCCGACGAGAGACTCTCCGCTGATCGCACGCTTTTGTGCCTTAATTGCTCGCGTTTTCACTGGTAGCCGTTTTGGGAGATCAAGTCGATCAAATGGAACCCTCGCTTGAGTCCTGGGGTTCCCTAAGTGTCGAACGCCTAACCGGATGCCTCCGTGCTTGCCCAAAACGCCTCACCGCCCTACCTTTTTAGATCCCATTGCCACGGGATCGTCCACGAAGGAGAAATGACTCCTCCTTAAGAGTTTTGTCTACCCAATTTCTTCCGAACGCCACTATTTTATCGCACTGGAACCATCTTCGTCCCCGTCGAGGATCCAGAAGCAGTTCCTCTTTGCTTGCCCTCAGATCAATTGAAGGTAACTACACCATCTCCAGGTTAGGAACTTCCATTTCCAGTTCTCAGATCGCGCTAGCTTTGCCCAAGTCTCGGGGTCGACAAAATCTCCTATTTTCTACGTGCTAGTCCTTATCGAGAAGGCACGGTGCCTACGGATCTTCGTGTGTTAACCCAGAACCCACTCTGAATCGTTGAGAGTTTCGTGAGCGTCTTGATCGATCATCTGGTATCCCCCTACTCACGACTTCTGCACTGCAATTCATTTTTTTTCTTCTTTTGCCCTGTTCCGGTGTCTCCGCTAGCAGTGTAGGCTTGCTTGAACGTAGTGGTTATTCACTGTTAGTGGAAACAAATTGGGACTCCTGAGGGTAAGCATCTACTCGATACGTGTCATAATTGATCACCGGATCTGTCCCTGTATTCTGCTATTTCACCTTGTGCTTGATATGTCTTCCTGCCGTGAATTTCTTTCCACTTCCTATGCCGATTCATGGCCAAGCAACATGGAACAAGTTATGGGTTCTTTGACTGGTAGCTTCTCCCAAGACGTGACAGGGTCACAGGATGTATCGGAGACAGTAGATGCTTGTTGTGAGTGACCTTCCGCCCCAATCGTTTTCTGTAATCCAATGTTCATATTGGTCTCGTTGCGATCAGCCATTGCTGGAGTAGGTGCTTGGTTCACTGACCTCAATAGCTGTGCCTGATACTCGCATAATCGTGGGCGTGTGGGTTAAATGACAGTGATCAATCGTATTTTGTTATTTCCAGTTGGGTTCCATCATTAATTGTTTCCAGAGATCCAAAGCTATGACACTGATTTTGTTTCCTGTTCTGGTGTTCAGTCAGGCTGGGAGGAGCGACGGCGTATGTCTCTTGGGTAGCTTAGATTCCGTGATTGTTTATCTGACTTGCGTTCTGAGTTTGTTCAGTAGTTCTCTAGACCCTGTGGTCTTCTTCGTTTCCCGATCGAGATCCCTGCTATGGTTGAGATTACTGTACTTTGCCGATTCTGCAGTTGTGAGGTCGTCTTCTTTGTTGATTGCGTACTATTGTAAGGGACCTTCAATGACCTCCGTCCCTTACTATTTGATGTCTTACTCGCCTCAGTAGTCTGGATTGCAATTCGGCCTTTCAGGGATTGCTCTTGCTGCGTTTGGCATAGCAGTCCGTCTGTTTTGTTGAGTGGTCGACACTGAAGATTTGACTCATAAAAGATAAATCGCTTTAAGTGGCAATTCCGTTTCTTTTTGGGCATACCGTAATGGTCCTGGAATTTTTAAGACAAAGTCAATCAGCTTTAGACTAGAGGCTTATTTGTGCAGGAGTGTGTATTTTCGAATCAAGAGAGTTTCCGGGTGTTTTGTACTGGCCCAAGAACCCAATATCGAGTGTTTAAGAGGAGTGATGTTCGTAGATTAATTATTACATGAGGAATAAAATTAACATTATGTACCCATTCTATGTTTAGGTGGGGATATTAAATTTGGCTCAGAATTAGGTGATCATTTATTTGTCTTAAACAGGACTAGAGGTATGTACTCCTCCCTATTTATAACTGGGCATTTATATGACTAAATTTTCCCATAATGAGGCATCTTTTGAAATACTTGCTCTTATTCCATTTGTTGGACAATTCATATACTTTCAGTTGGATTTATTATTATTCTTTTGAAATTACTATCATGTTGAATTGGGTTAATGACCCCATCTGCTATTGTTCTTAAATCATGCCACATGTTTGTGAAAGGTATATCTTGCCACTCTATTTATGCATGTTAGATAGTTCGGCTAGTTTAACTATCGTAGACCCTTATGCGTAACCATAAGGGTATGATTTTCTACCCGGGGTATGCTTTTCTACCCTTATATATACAGAGGCGTGCATTTCCGCCTAGGGTGTGCTTTTCCACCCATTTTACTTAGGCCATTGACTCAGTGGTGTCGTGGCCCTGCTTTAGTTACTTTAGTCAAATTTATCTACATGCGAAATTATTATGATTATTGTGATATTGTGAATGGTTAATGGCAAGATGTGTTATTTCACTTATTTATATATATGCCTCATTCTTTTGAAAATTCATTCTCTTGTTACTTCTCCTTGAAGCTTACCTAAATTTGTAATAGCCCCTTTTGATGGGAACATCTTACTTTACTTTTTAAATACCCTAGTTAGTCTTTTAACGTGCATACTCAGCTTTTGCTGATTTATATCTTGTTTTTCTATTATTCTGGGTGTTCCCTCCACCCAGGTGTAGGTGTTCTACAGGATAGAAATTCAGGATGATTATGAGCTTATTGGTGGACATAAGGACAATTTGAGATAGCCTTGTTACCCTCTGTATTTGGGCATATGTGTGAATAGATGTAATCTTTTCATTCTTTGTACCACCTTTAGGGTGAGACAGTTATGTACATGAGCAAATTTTGTAACTTTGTAAATAGTAATGTTTTCTGCTGCTTAAATATTTCACGGCTCATGTTTTTACCATTGAGTGGGCCCTCTATCGGGTCCCACTCTTTACAGAATGGTATCAGAGCCTGAGCAGTCGGTAACTAGACTATTTCAAGTTATCCTAGATTGTTCCTAGTAGGTAGATGACCATTTTGATGTAGTTTCATACCTAAACCTTACTCATTTTTACCAATTGGGGATACACACCTATCCAATTTGGTGGTATATATATATCCTGAACTAAGTATGAGGATGACCTAGTTTTTGATAAACCCTTATCAATCCTACCCTCTCTTTATATGCATAGCTTTATATACATAAATGTTGCCTCACCTAGAAAGTAGCCTCTACCTCCCGCCTTAGGGGAGGACAATTCATCTACTATAGAAAGAGTAGGTTGACTTCACATAATTTTGCGTAACCCTAGTAAAAGTCATTAAACCTTTTGCTTTTGTTATTTCCTAGCATATGATACATGCATTATGTGAACTATGCATGCATGGATACAAACTTAGGATGTTGACATGACTATTAGATTTTGAGGTATTATATGATGGCACATGATGATATGAACTAGATCCTTTAAGGTTGGTCTAGTCTTTCCTACAACATGGAGTTATCTCAACATAATTTTGCTTAACACTTGCCACCCAAGAGTTGAATACTAACCTAGCTGAACTTGTGATATCTCATAAATGAGGGTTTGTTGAAGGAAGATATATGTTTCATGTAATGATCCTTTATATTTTATCCCTCACATACCCATAAGGTAGAAATGATGCTGATCTTCCTTGTCTTATAACGGAGTGATCACATATTTGGATCACATAATAAAACTTTGTACCATATTGGTTTTCCCCGAGGACACGTGGAGACACAATTATATTTAGAAGCTGCAATTGATACTCTATTACTTAAAACTTCAGATGTGCACCGACACTTAGGTCATGTGAGGTAGGTACATCTAGGGTTGATCCTTAAAAGAGTTGACCACTCTCTCATCGTCGTCGTGTAATTAGTTTACCTCATGTATGAGATAGAGTGTAGTTTGAATATCTAGTGCACCTGTGCTTGTCTTGACACCATGGAGGAAAGCTAACTAAGGTAGTAGAGTCCCTAATCTGTTCTTATTATGGTTATCCATGGTGTTATAAATAAATGATGTTTTGGGATGTGATGGCATAGATCATGATTAAGAGAACGGTGAAATAATGAAGGTTGTGCCTAGTTGGACCTACTAGAGGTTCACTGCATGCTAGAAGAAACATGTATCCCCTCATTAAAATTGGCATGTGCATGTTGTAATCTTTGATGAGGAATGTAGAGAAGCCGCTTTTGTGAAGATCAACTGATGTTTAGGTGATAGTATATTTTGTATGTGACAACAAGTGGTTGACTTGGTTCTCGGATTGATTTTGGCGCCATTTTGGATTCTCATCGCTAGGTTTTCATTGTCAAACATATTTTCATTATTATATTATATTTACAATTTTTTTTAGATTTCATCGATGATTTTTGAACCAAGTCACCACAAGAAGGAAGTTGTAGTAGCACGAGAAACCTTTGTTTTGCATGTTCAACCCTCCAAACCTAGGCATAAGTGTGATGTAGGAAAAAACATATATATAATAGTTATGATCTAGTCGGTTGCCCTCTTGATTCTTTATATGATGAGATATGTCCTTCAAGGGGTGGAGCCTTGTACACTTCGGTCTGTAATATTATTGGATGAATAGTTGTAATCAATGGCTATTATGTAGGAAAAAAAAAGGAATCTTGATGATATCATCCTCAATCATAGTATAAATTTCCTAGACCAATTCACGATTTGAGGAGATAATAAGACGTGATGGATAAAGTAATGTAAATTCACGTTGGGTTTTGCATACAATTGTTATGTGACTGTGTTATGCTAGGACCCTATTATAACTTTGTCTAGTGAATTAGAAATTTATAATTGGTTAGTAAATTACAACATAGTGTTTTGAGTTGTAGCTTGGTGGATTTCGGGGACAAAATCCTCTTTAAGGGGTGGTGTTCTGTAACGAACTCAAATCTAGGTATCACCTTTATTTTTCCTTTTTCCTAAAGAGCTTAAATTTTATTTCTCTTAAACTTTGTTGAGTAGTAATTTTCGACCCTGATAATAATTTTGGAGTAGTTTGGACTTTGTATCACCACCCTTTCACACAATCATTCATGGGTGTGACATTGAGAAATTTTGGATATTTAATTCACCTATTGTGGAAAAATCGTACATAATGTTAAGTTTGTAGCAAGATCTGATGAAATATCTCTTTTTTACCCTAGAGAGAGTTTTAGTGAGGAAGAACTATACAAAAACCATCCTTTTATAATAGAAAATGAATTATCCTTTTAATAGACGATTTAACATTCATTTGTTAGCTATAGTGCCTAGCCAGTTAATAATGAGCTTTTGAGGTCAGGATCATAATCTTTGATTGGCTTAATAGCTAGTCTAAAAACTTCAGAGTTCAAAGGAGGTTAAATGCACACTTTAATTGTCTAGGAGAGAAACATACAATGTTAGCATTAATATTTTGACTTCAATTTGTCACGTTGGTCTTGACATAAGAGAATACCGCATACCTGTCACTTCGTTAACGTATTGCTAAGGAGATGACTTGATCTGAAGGACCAGAAAGTGAGAGAGCTTTAGTGTTGTCCCCAGCAACAGTCGCACGCAAGCGTTACACTGCGCCGACGCCGACGAGAGACTCTCCGCTGATCGCATGCTTTTGTGCCTTAATTTCTCGTGTTTTCACTGGTAGCTGTTTTGGGAGATCAAGTCGATCAAATGGAACCCTCGCTTGAGTCCAGGGGTTCCCTAAGTGTCAAACGCCTAACCGGATGCCTCCGTGCTTGCCCAAAACGCCTCACCGCCCTACCTTTTTAGATCCCATTGCCACGGGATCGTCCACGAAGGAGAAACGACTCCTCCTTAAGAGTTTTTTCTACCCAATTTCTTCCGAACGCCACTATCTTCTCGCACTGGAACCATCGCCGTCCCCGTCGAGGATCCAGAAGCAGTTCCTCTTTGCTTGTCCTCAGATCAATTGAAGGTAACTACACCATCTCCAGGTTAGGAACTTCCGTTTCCAGTTCTCAGATCGCGCTAGCTTTGCCCAAGTCTCGGGGTCGACAAAATCTCCTATTTTCTGTGTGCTAGTCCTTATCGAGAAGGCGCGGTGCCTACGGGTCTTCGTGTGTTAACCCAGAACCCACTCTGAATCGTTGAGAGTTTCGTGAGCGTCTTGATCGATCATCTGGTATCCCCCTACTCACGAATTCTGCACTGCAATTCGTTTTTTTTCTTCTTTTGCCCTGTTCCGGTGTCTCCGCTAGCAGTGTAGGCTTGCTTGAACGCAGTGGTTATTCACTATTAGTGGATACGAATTGGGACTCCTGAGGGTAAGCATCTACTCGATACGTGTCATCATTGATCGCCGGATCTGTCCCTGTATTCTGCTATTTCACCTTGTGCTTGATATGTCTTCCTGCTGTGAATTTCTTTCCACTTCCTATGTTGATTCATGGCCAAGCAACGTGGAACAAGTTATGGGTTCTTTGACTGGTAGCTTCTCCCAAGACATGACAAGGTCACAGGATGTATCGGAGACAGTAGATGCTTGTTGTGAGTGACCTTCCGCCCCAATCGTTTTCTGTAATCCAGTGTTCATATTTGTCTCGTTGTGATCAGCCATTGCTGGAGTAGGTGCTTGGTTCACTGACCTCAATAGCTGTGCCTGATACTCGCATAATCGTGGGCGTGTGGGTTAAATGACAGTGATCAATCGTATTTTGTTGTTTCCAGTTGGGTTCCATCATTAATTGTTTCCAGAGATCCAAAGCTATGACACTGATTTTGTTTCCTGTTCTGGTGTTCGGTCAGGCTGGGAGGACCGACGGCGTATGTGTCTTGGGTAGCTTAGATTCCGTGATTGTTTATCTGACTTGCGTTCTAAGTTTGTTCAGCAGTTCTCTAGACCCTGTGGTCTTCTTCGTTTACCGATCGAGATCCCTGCTATGGTTGAGATTACTGTACATTGCCGATTCTGCAGTTGTGAATTCGTCTTCTTTGCTGTTGATTGCGTACTATTGTAAGGGACCTTCAATGACCTCCGTCCCTTACTATTTGATGTCTTACTCGCCTCAGTAGTCTGGATTGCAATTCGGCCTTTCAGGGATTGCTCTTGCTGCGTTTGGCATAGCAGTCCGTATGTTTTGTTGAGTGGTCGACACTAAAGATTTGACTCATAAAAGATAAATCGCTTTAAGTGGCAATTCCGTTGCTTTTTGGGCATACCGTAATGGTCCTGGAATTTTTAAGACAAAGTCAATCAGCTTTAGACTAGAGGCTTATTTGTGCAGGAGTGTGTGATTTCGAATCAAGAGAGTTTCCGGGTGTTTTGTACTGGCCCAAGAACCCAATATCGAGTGTTTAAGAGGAGTGATGTTCATAGATTAATTATTACATGAGGAATAAAATTAACATTATGTACCCATTCTATGTTTAGGTGGGGATATTAAACTTGGCTCAGACTTAGGTGATCGTTTATTTGTCTTAAACATGACTAGAGGTATGTACTCCTCCCTATTTATAACTGGGCATTTATATGACTAAAGTTTCCCATAATGAGGCATCTTTTGAAATACTTGCTCTTATTCCATTTGTTGGACAATTCATATACTTTCAGTTGGATTTATTATTATTCTTTTGAAATTTTTATCATGTTGAATTGGGTTAATGACCCCATCTGCTATTGTGCTTAAATCATGCCACATGTTTGTGAAAGGTATATCTTGCCACTCTATTTATGCATGTTAGATAGTTCGACTAGTTTAACTATCGTAGACGCTTATGCGTAACCGTTAGGGTATGCTTTTCTACCCGGGGTATGCTTTTCTACCCTTATATATACAGAGGCGTGCATTTCCGCCTAGGGTGTGCTTTTCCACCCATTTTACTTAGGCCATTGACTCAGTGGTGTCGTGGCCCTACTTTAGTTACTTTAGTCAAATTTATCTACATGCAAAATTATTATGATTATTGTGATATTGTGAATGGTTAATGGCAAGATGTGTTATTTCACTTGTTTATATATATGCCTCATTCTTTTGAAAATTCATTCTCTTGTTACTTCTCCTTGAAGCTTACCTAAATTTGTAATAGCCCCTTTTGATGGGAACATCTTACTTTACTTTTTAAATGCCCTAGTTAGTCTTTTAACGTGCATACTCAGCTTTTGCTGATTTATATCTTGTTTTTCTATTATTCTGGGTGTTCCCTCCACCCAGGTTTAGGTGTTCTACAGGACAGAGATTCAGGATGATTGTGAGCTTATTGGTGGACATAAGGACAATTTGAGATAGCCTTGTTACCCTCTGTATTTGGGCATATGTGTGAATAGATGTAATCTTTTCATTCTTTGTACCACCTTTAGGGTGAGAAAGTTATGTACATGAGCATATTTTGTAACTTTGTAAATAGTAATGTTTTCCGCTGCTTAATTATTTCACGGCTCATGTTTTTACCATTGAGTGGGCCCTATATCGGGTCCCACTCTTTACAAAATCCCTAATAAACATGTGTAGACTTCAGGTGGACTGTTGGTGATAGGCAATGTTTATGCAATTCAATTGAGATGGGGCTGCAGGTCATCCATTATGCAACAATAGACAATGATCTTGTGTCAGGCAATATCATCGGTGTATGGTTAGGAGAAAGGGAATCCATGTGGGCCATTACTGCTTGATGATGGATTCTTGACTGAGTGTGAGAAAAAAGGTGAGCCCTAGGATCTTTGTTGGCTTCAACATGGGTGTTGCATTGATCTCCATAATATATGTACAAAGCTTGTGGGTTACAAGGCTTTACTTTGAGGGGGGTTGCAGTGAGTCATAAAAATGATATACGAATCTCTGTAAAAAGGGACTTTATATAAGTGTCTTGAATTGGAGATATGAGTATGCTACAAGACAACCGTGTTGTAATCTTTTCACAAAACTTAGGAAGGATGAGTTGTATCAATCTTAATTGAGAGGGGCTAAACTTTAGACAACATGATGGTGATTTCACCCCACACATACTCTTAGGGGTGTAAGGTAAGATTAATCTATAATATATACCATGATGAGTCAAAATTTTCTAACTCTTAAGGTTACAGTATATAGCATATACATCATTACCATGATAGACAACTTGTTATTTTAGAACGAAACTCATTCTCAAGAAGAAAATATCGTGTCAAACACCCATTCTTCTACTACAATGTAAGATAAAAACTGAATTAAATCTAACTAATTTTACAGGGGCTATTGTTGGTTCCAAATGGTTGTTTATGTACATCCAAATCTTTTACATCTTTGAATATATAGTTTGAGAGTTATCCCGAGTTGGATTCCTTCAGGTTTGAACATTTCTTTAATGCTCATGATGTGTTGTGATCTGATGTGCAGCGTCTATTTTTTAATCAATAGATAATCATATTGGTTTTCTAATGTATATTACTTCCTTATGAAGATTTGAAGGCCTTTATTTGAATATGTGATGTGTTTATGTGTATGATTTCTTTAGGATAAGTGTTGTTAGTGAGTTTCATGGAGACATAAAGATAGTGTTACTTTGTAGTAGAGATGGGTAGTATGGAAGCTAAATATTTATGATTGTTGGTTAATATGCAAAGAAAATTGCTATATTACAGCAAAATATGATGAAGGTGGATTTTTCCATCTGCAGTACAGAGTTTTCTATTGATTAGGAGTAAGATTCGACCTTTGGCTGACCTCTACTGTGACAAATTACACATTCTTCTCATTGTGTAAGAACTCCAAGTTGCATTCTTTTATGGATTGTCATATTTATTATCTACCTATATTGTGAGTCTTAGAATGCAATAACATACAACCTGATCTATAATCAAAGGGGAAGGATGATAGTAGAACCCAATAAAAGAAAGTACAACTATGTGCTTCTTCTTGATCACAAAGAGTCTATTTCTTGGACTTCTTCTTATGAGCATTTTTTAGATTATTTTTTGGTACTGAATTTACTTTTTTTTATTAACCCTTGAGAATATGGATCAGTTTCCTGATGGCCAACAAACCCTCTCTATGAATATGACCCCTTATGAGGATGTTGCTTCTTGGAGATGAGGGTGAGTACTTCTTCTTATACATATCTTGAAATTATTTCTTTATAAATCTCTATATGGACATTTACTTTCAGTTTATTCCATTTGTTCTTCATTCTTATATTCGTATCTTGTTGCTTGGTTGCTTTTTGTGATGACATATTTGGTTATTAGTTATCTATATACCCAAAAAATGGGGTTAGGTATTGATACTTACATTCCTTATAGTTCATTCCATGAGTGGAATCATTGTTTAGGCTTTTATATAATTTCTTGATGTCATATCATTAGGACCTTTCTCTAACAGGATCTGCCATCTTGTGATCTCAAGATATTTGCATCAGCCTATTTCTATTCTAATTTTGGCTAGATATATCTTAGCAAGGAACCACATATGTTTGCAGAAACCAAGGGAAAAAAGTGTTTCCATGATTAAATCTATTTTGGTATTATCAAGGCAAAAGATGTTGTTGGCAAGGAACCACATCCGAAGGTTAGAAGATGGAAAATGTTTGTTTAAACTAGAATCATGATGAAAATGTACAAATAAAAAATCTATAATATATGTTTGCATTTTATGTTGTTACATGTCTATTAGTGATCTAATAATTACTATACTTCCATTTACTTTGTCACAAATATCTGATTTTTGCCTTGCTAAACCATTTCTTGTGTTTGGATTACTTGAACCTAATCAAACATACAAATTGATAGATATGGTCCTTATTTCTCCTTTTGAATGCACATCAATGAAGCAAGTAAGGATCAACATACATTGATACTTTGCATCTATCACATTTTCAACTTAATTGATTAGCTTTTCACTTTAAGTTGGTCTATACGACCATTGATACCATAAGTAAGAGATTGGAGATGGAGGATAACATATATTGTTTATAGTTGGATGATGTGCATGAGGCGGCCAATTATAAAGATAATTGGTTACAAATGATTGCTTGAGTCTCTACCAAGTAGACCACGCTAATAGATCAGCAGAAGGAAAGTTCCTTTTTAATAAGATCTGAACTCTAAGGCATTCAAGTTGCATCTCATATGCCCCGTTGATCAATCATTCTAGGATCATCACGAGTGTTTTTAATAAAAGTTCAAGAATGGTCTATTTTTGAATGCACTGCAAAAAGACTAGAAGGTATTTGGTGTACACTATTTTTAATTCTGTATCATATTTCACATAGTGTTAGTCTTAATATATTTTATTTGTGTGACTTGTATTGTTCTATATTCCCTTAGTCTTTCAAATAACTTCTTTTAGCTCAATCTTTTTAATTATATTTTTGTAGGAATGCTTATGCCAAATGTTGGTTATTTCTTCTATAAGGACTTCTACGTATATTACTTTAGAATGAACCACGCTTGAAACATTGTTCTAGCAAACTTTGTAATAAGCTCCTCTTTATAATTTCTGAATATTTAGTTGAAGTTGGTAACCCTATTACCAAGAAAGCAAGCAGCTTTAGTGTTTTCTTTCATGGTGCCAAAAGCCAGAGGGACCTAACATGTTGTATTACAATAAGAAGGCTTCCGGTTCCAATCAGAAACATATAGTTCAAGGACTTGTGTTGTTTTGTATAGTATTTAAAATCAACTTCTATCAACAATATTTATGGTTGAATATTGCAGAAACTAGATTCATTTCATGACTTCTAAGCAACAAGACAGTTTGAATAAGTTCTAAATGAGTAGCCCGTTGAGTTTAGTTAGAACCCAGTACTGTAGAAATGATTGTGGAGTCTCTTAGTATGTCATTGGGTTGTTACTGCAATAAATCACATACATATTATGGGATTATGCTTTAAAAGTTTTATACATGATAATTGGTCTAGTAATTGGTTGTAAACAATGGATTATTTTAACCAGTACAAAATCCTTCGTAACAATAATGCCAACTGTAATGTTATTTAATTACTCTAGTATCTAGTAAACAATCTGTAAGGTTTCTACTCTACTTCTCTAACATCCCTATTGTAGTAGGTAAATCCATGTCAAATGGAAGAACTAGTACAATAAAGGTAACACATTTACTATAAGTCTTAGCTAAATCATTGAGAAGGTGCAATGATTCATAGTTAACATGTTTTAAGAAGTTAGCAAGGCAACTTGATCATTCACTATGACCTTTTTTGTAGGTCAAGTTATTTGATGCCAAGAATGATTGTAGAGAAGGCCTTTGTATCACATCTTCATCCTAGACAAAATAACCCATTTCATAACCTTGATTGGAGTATCATAAATTGTTGTTCATATACATGTGAAAGGTAAACTATGTAATAATTTCATTGGTTTGTTCCAATACACGCATTTTCTCAAAATTAGTGTCATACTCACTTACTTTCACCCACATAACACAAATTATGTTATTGTAGATTAAGTTATAGCAGGCTTCCATATCTCTTGTATAGGAACAACTGCCACAACAAAAGGAAGAAAGGACAAAGGAATTATCCAATATATAGTCTCAGATTCACAAAATATGTGCTGAGATATATGGAAACCTCAAACATGGGGACCGGGTGGAACTACCAATTGTTGACGAGAATGATTTTTCTTTCAAGAATCTCCATGAATATCAATATTAACTACATGAGCTTCCTATGGCCAATCAGAAGCAGAGCACAGAGAAGTTCTCTATTTTCAATCAAGAAGAGCAATACCTTAGTAATCTTTCTCTTCTTATGAGTTTATCAATGTTATCATATTCTTTGATGATACAAGTGGAAGAATTAATACAAAAGAAAAATCAAGATAGAAGAATATGCACATGATCATGTGGCATATAGAGTCAGTAGTGGATAGAGACAGTCAGAAGAAGATATTATATACATGTATCTTTTTTCCATGCATATTGTAAAATAGGGGCCAGGTTATGTCCTCCCAATGTGTACTCATTGTTCAAATATAAATAAAAGTATCATTGTTGACATTGTAAGCACAACTCGATCTTGATTAACATTCATCGGTTTTCACTCTATTGGCAAGAGACTGACTGGATACATAATGTCTCTTACTACATATGTATGTGTAGTACATGGTGTCTTTCACTACACACTAGCTATAATTACATGTGTAGTAAGTGCTAATTTTTGCTATACATAAACTACATATACAAACTGTAACCAATGTCATCTCTCCCTATATATCATAACTACAAATTTAATTGTAGTCATATATTTAGCTACAATGGAAACTACATTTTTATGCGTAAGGACATTTTTTTACCTACAATTAGGGTTACACATGAATTTGTAGCCAGAGGAATAACTTACTACAACTTTAAAAAATGTAGACTACACAATTAGCTACACGGGTATTAGCTTCATATTCTAAATGTAAGGATAAATGTAGCCAAAGCTTTTAGCTACAAATTTTGGGGTTTTTGCTACAAATTTTTTTGTAGTTAAATATTTTTCATAGTGGAGTCTGGATCTGTGTTTCTCATTTATGTGCCTCAGACAACAATGCCAAAGGTATGTTTGGTTTTAGTCATTGAGTTTTTGTCTTTTGGTATTTACATTATATACACTTGTATCTAGATATATCAAGTATAAACCATAAGACATTGGGGCACTTCCATAAAAGATCCCATCCTTACTAATAGAACATCCATTCTTTATAAGAAATTCAAATTTTTTCTTTTCCAAACAACATACAGATATGATGTTCCTATTAATGACATGTAAGTAATAGCAATTATCTAACTCTATTACAAGCCCACTTGGCAGAGATAACTCATAGGTTCAAACTATACTGGCTCCAACTCTTGCACCATTTGTAACACACAGTTCAACCTCACCTTTCTCTAAAGGTCTACTTCTTTTTAGATCCTTCACAATTGAGCAAATGTGTGAATTACATCCGGTATCTAGTACCCATGCTGAGGAAGTAGTTTAGTTAACCTCAATAACGTATACACTAGAAGTAGAGATCTTAATCCCTTTCTTTATAGGTTCCCTTATCCTTCTCCTAATTTTGAGTGTTGAAGACTTGGACCTTAGTATAACCACATAACGCTTCTTGGTCTTGCCTTTGTCCTTAGACTCAACTCTGTTGACCATCATCATGGATTTTTCCTTCTTCATTTGTGCTTTGACACCTATCAAAATGTCAAGCAACTCTGAAAATGGTCTAGCCATGTTACTCAAGTGATAACACTTGATAAACTGACTATATGATTTAGGCAAAGATTGCAAAATCATATCCATGGTCAACTCTTGACCTAAAGGAAATCCCAGTCTCTCAAGATGCTTCATATGCCTAATCATATTGAGCACATGAGGCTCTACTAGATATCCTTCTATCAATTTTGCACTCAAAAAGAGTCTTAGAGACATTATACCTTTCATGCTTATCATGTTGTTTATGCAACTCATAGTTCATACAACCCATGATAAGGTTCTTGATGTTCATCATTGGCATGATTTAGAGAAGCATCCATGTCAGCCTTAGGTGAATTTGGAGTGGATACTAACACTGGTATTTCAAGATCATGCAAAACACTTCTCAAGGTCCTAAACTAGTTATGGAAAGAAACCTCATTTAATTTGTCCAATCGCAATGTAAATTTGTTTGTCATTTGATTCGACAAGAGAAAATTTGCATATGTAAAAAACCCTTTTTGATTTGATTTGATTTGATTTGAAAAGTAGATATTAATTAGGTCTTTAATTAATTATCACTCCCATTATTTTACTAAAATTTATAATCATCAATATCAATTTAGAACATTGCATCGCATAATATTCTAGTGGGATAAGATCCTGATTTCATCCAAATCATGAGCCAGCTAGGGTTGTCACCCTCAACTTGATTTTACCAGGTAGGCAACTTTTTCCAATTGCATCATATGCAACTCTTGATAGATAGTGTGCATAACTCCTTGCTATAATCATCTACATGTCTGTAGGTTCTTAATCGAATTAATATCACCTAGTTAAGCCTGACCCATAAGCCAACACAATAGACTATGCGCCCCGTTAAGGAAGACCCACATATCTACCATCACACTTGTACGAGATAAATGATGCACCATGCTAGGGCGTGCCCACGCTTGGTCGATTAAGCTTTTCATATGTGTTGCTTTATGGAAGCATCTAGTACTTAATATTTTATTTGAAGGAGTTTGTATAAATACATATAATTTATCCAATCACCACATATATAGTATGTATCATATACATTCTATATCCCCCAACAAAAACATGCAATAAAATGAAAGTGATGGATATGGCCAACATAATGTAATCCCTTAGAGCCACAAGGAATTATGTCATCTAGGTCTACATCACATGTAGAAACCTGTTGTTGATGAAGATCTATGCTTACCAATCTGGGTTGATCGGTTCAACCTTTGAACCGATCGAATCGCCTCATGGCCGGTTGTTAGGTCATTTCACTGGTCATCTGGTCCTTTTGTTTACCATCAGCTAGCTCCACCAGTAGATCGGTCTGGTCCACTAGGAAATCGGCCCGGCTTGTCCATCATATCCTCCAAGGTCCTTTAGTCAGTCAGCTCATCTTCGGGACGTCTTCATCTTCGTTAGAAAGTAAGATATCCTACTTTTAAATGATCACATGGAAAACTCGAGTTACATTCTAGGGGAGTCAAGGTAGAAGAGAATTAACTTTACATTGAAAAGATGAGATAGAGGCTCAGTACACACACCAAGATAAATGGATAAACGAACCACATACAACCATGAACAGATAAGGTTTATTGGCCATAACCATGCTACACAACCACCATAAAACCGCTTTTTGGGCGATGCATGTGAATTTCATATACATTTATATATGTATGTATGTATATATGTATGTAGGTAGGTATGTATGTATGTATGTATCGGAATTTGGTAAATTTTATTCCGAAATCCCCAACAGAGTTGGGACTAAGTACATAGTAGCCCCTGCACGCTACTAATCAATAAGAAAAAAGGAGAAATAAGCTATACATTGAATCTATAAACTAGGGATTTACAGATTTTCTTCACAATGTATTCTATACTGCAAGTCTTGGACGTATGCTGCCTGGCGTTTCTTTCCTTCCAGATGTGGTAGTAAGTAGCTGAAAGTGTTGTTAAGGACTTTTTCTTCTGCAGGTTGAGGCTCGGGCCTAGGGTTGAGATCATCTCCTTAGTAGAAAGAAGCTGCATGTGACTGAGATTGGTAGTGTCACAGACCCGTCTCCAAAGTGTTGTGATAAAAGAGCAGTTCTGAAAGAGATGATAGTGAGTTTCTGAATCTTCATTGCATAAAAGACAGATGCTCAGGGTGCCTGGGTACCATCTCTCGATTTTATCTAGAGTGGGTAAAGATTCAAAGGCGGCACGGTACAGACATAGACTCCATTTAGGAATCTCATAATCATTCCAGATATGTTTGGTGAAGATAGGAGGAGCAGGTAGGATGTTGTTGCCTAGATTGGCAAGCTCCCAGGGGTCGACGTTGCTGTCAAACTGCCAGTTGCCGGAGATGAATTTGAAAGCGTGTTTGATGTGCTTCCAGACGGCAGTCATTCTGTTGAAAACACGAGAATACCCTTCTCTGGTCATAGGATCAAAATCTAGACCTTTTGCATAACGAACTCTCATCCAGGGAGCCCATGTTGAATTCCCCTGATGGAAGTTGATGATACGTCTTATGGTGCCCCAGTTGGCGATCACCGTTGGAGTTTTCAGACCTATGCCCCCTTTGTCTGTGTAAATCTAGCCTTGAGTATTTCATAGCATGGGTGCCTCCTTCCCAAATAAAATTGGACATAGACATCTTGAAACAGTCAAGTATAGCAGATGGGATTTCTCCTTGTTGGACCCAGTAGATGAACAGACCTTCTAAGGTAGATTTGGTTAAGGTAACATGTCCTGCCATGGAGGTTTTGTTAAGTGGCCATCTACTGATCATACTCTCTAGCTTATCAGTGCACTCTATGAAATCCTTCACCTGGAGTTTGCCACCGGTTAAAGGGAAGTCGAGGTATTTGGTGGGAAGAGAGCTGATATTCATCTGTAGTGCATCCTCTATATCATGTTTGATACATTCACAGTTGGAGGAGATGAACACTTGGGTTTTGTCTTCATTGATGTGAAGACCAGTTTGTGTACCAAACCTTTGAAGAAGGGCTTTGAGATTTGCAAGGTACTTAGGTTTAGCTTCCAGAAAGACTAAGACATCATCTGCGAAAATGAGATGACTCATGGCTTTGGTTCCCCTCACTGTATAAGTAGAAATTTCCTTGTTGGATTCCGCCTTCTTCATAATTTGATAGAAGTATTCCATTAGAATGGTGAATAATAGGGGGGACAAGGGGTCTCCCTGTCTTAGGCCATTTGAAGCTTGAAAGATGCCATTAGGGGTGTCATTGACGAGGACTGAATAGCTAACAGTTGTTACACATTGTCGTATGTATGTATGTATGTATGTATGTATGTATGTATATATATATATATATATAAAGAGAGAGAGAGAGAGAGTTAACTACGAATTTTCTTATGCAACCTAGGGTTTGCGATCGCTCTAGCGATCCTGTAGACCCCGGTGGAGGAGTTTTCTGCTCGGGGGGAGGCGGCGGGCGCTCTCTCATGCTGGAACCCTCTCCCCCTGGGCTCTTCCTCACCTCCCTCACGATCGACCACAATCTTTTTCTCTCTATCCAGTGGTTCCTGGTTCTTCCTGATCGTGAGCAGGTGCCCCGGTGGCCTCACCCCGGATGGCGGCCTAGATCTTGGAGGACGGCGCACTAGATGGCGGCGGGCTGCTAGTCTACTCCCTCTCTTTCTGTCTGGGTCTGGTTGCAGGTCGGAGCTTTGGGTGCTCCTATGGATGGATGGCAAGGCTATGCGACTCCTTGATGCACCGGTAGAGGGAGAGAAACCGAGTTACGTTCTTTGGAAGGATACTCTCGTCTCATGCTCGTAGGGGTGCTTGGGAGTGGTGGTGGGGTTATCCAGAGCTTTCTACCTCCCACCTTCAATCCTTGCATGCCCTTTCTCCTCTGAGTATGCGCAAGCAAAGTTTTTTTCCCCCTTCCCAGATATCTGGGGTTTTACACCCAAGATGTTTGAGTAATTGCCTGTGTGAGCGTTCTGTGAGCTTAGGCAACTTCTTGATTGGCCTCAACTTTTGTTCTTTTCTTGGTGTTTTTTTGGTTTATGTTGTTAATAACAAGATGCTCGTTTTGCTTGTTGTGGTCTGGGTCGAGCTCTCTGATTGTCTGGTGGCCTCTAGCATGGATGAGATAGTGATATCTGTTGAAGGCTACACAAACTCCTTTCCCGATAGAATCAAAGGATCTTGTAGATTGATGAATTCCATCCCAAATAGTTGTTTGAGTCAGCCACCACAAGAGGTGGACGGTGTAGAAATTTACCTATCGCATCCCAATCTAAGTCTTGTGCTATGTCTTTTTGCAAAAGGAGTCGCTGCTTGGTTAGTTAATGAGAGATCTTTATCTTGTAGATGTCGTATGGCCTTTCTTTAATGATGTTGAGTTATTTGCAAAAAGAGAGAGAGAGTTAGGGTAGAATATACTCAAGTGTGTTTGTATATCAAGACTATTTTTTTGTAAAATGTAAACCATTGATCTTCACTGTCATACTATAACTAGGCTACTACAAATTTTGAGCCCATTTGGATGAGTGTAAGTCACTCATCTAAGGGCAATAAAATCAACGTGCAAAACTAATTTGAAATGCATAATTTTTGCGGTCTTTATAACATGACATGTAAATGTCCAAATATACTCAAATTTGTATATGAGCTATTTGCAAGATGTTTAAGAAGATCAACGGATTAGATTTTTGAAAAAAATATTGCATCATTAAAAACTACTTGAGTGTATTCTGCTCCAAATACACTCGAGTGTATTCTAGACTGACTATATATATATATATATATATATATATATATATATATATATATATATATATATAGGGCAACGATCTAGTGAGAAACATATCTGGTGAGAGCATGAGAGGCATTTGAATAACTCTCCACATAGATCAATTTTTCATAATCCAACCATACAGATTACAAGTATACCTCAATATCTACCTTCCTATAAAATTTTATCACCATCCAATTTGTAGATCATTCACAACAACCAAATATTTTTCAACGCTCTATATTGAATTTTAGGATGACCGTTGGATGTAAAAAGTGTATATTGTACATATGGACATGTAAACAATGTCTGATTGCAATGATTTTTTGCGACAAGATAAATGAAATGATGCTTTTTCCATCTATATGGTTGGATTTTAAAAAAATAATTACTAATTTATAGTTATTCAAATGCCTCTCATGCTCTCACCGTATGATGTTTCTCACTGGATCGCTACCCTATATATATATATATATATATATTAGTTTGAGACTATCATTGTATATGATTTGACAAGATATTAGTCACATCACATGCTATAATGGCATGAAAAAACAAAATCCGATCATATTGATTATCTCGTAATATAGTATACTGACGTTGGCTCTGATACCACTGCTAGAAAATATGGCTATAGAGAAGGCAGCAAAATTTAAAATTTTATGTACCATATTCCCCATAATCAGTAGATTGTGTCAATAACTATAATTTGAAAAAAAAATGGTTTTGAGGATATACCTGGTCCTGGATCAAGTCCAACGACATCTCCTCATCGTCGTAGATGCACATCTATCTTAGATGGTGTCTGTGCAACTCATTGTTGCACTGGGACTAATCTGACTGTTGTGCCCTCTGATCTGTGCCACAGACATTAGGACTGTTGCACCTCCTCCTAGTCTGCACCAAGAACTGTAGCCATGAATGCCATCTTCTTTAGCAACTTCTCTTATCACATACTGCTAGTTGACTTTGTCCTCCGAGCGATAGACAACAACCTCATCCTATGATAGTCCACACGGACCGCCTAGAACTCCTTTCGTCCTTCTAGAATGGATAGGAAGGATTCATCTCTCTTTATCGGTGTACTAGTCACCGACTTGCTCTCCCACGACAATGATCTCAATTGCTTTTTCCCTTGATGTTCCTCCCTAGTCAGGTAGAACTTTCTCAGACTCTCGTGTTTACCACAACCAAAGAGGACAATATTTGTCAAAGCAACTGATTCTCAATTTTTTGTGTTGTACTCTGGGAAACTCCAGTACCCCTCTATTTATAGGTGGGGTTTGGGTCCCAGTTCCCCGTCTATGCGGGAGTGAAATGGACCGGAAGATCTATATTTTTTGCAACAATTTCAAAATCTTTCCAACCTACGGTACCCGAAATGGTCGTCTCGCACTATTATGAACAAGTGTGTTACTGTTCAAAAATCTAGATTGGTTTTCAATAGTTTATTTTGATTATGATCTACTAACTGCCAATAAAATGAACAAGAACTAAAATAAGAAGATTAAGATCATATTTTAGAAGATCTTGGTCACAGGATTTCACTTCCACACTATTACTCGTATGAAACTACGAAATTAACATATTAATTTACTTGTAAGGAGGTTGCCATAATCATAAACCTCCCGATGACATGAAACAATTGTCATCTCTACTAGCACTCTTGTGCTTATGCTCGGATTTGAACTGCAACCTTGGATCCTCAACTTACCCCCGTCACTCTTGTGGTTAAAGGTTCAGTTCCAAGAGAACTACTCCATACTCCCCTATACATTCTCCTGCATCGCATAAAGAAGCATAAAACATGCAGATTTGATGGCCAGGCAAACATGCAAGCAAATAACACTATAGAAAGTCTTGGAGAAGAAAATTAACTAACATTAGTTTAGAATTACAAGTTCACATGAGTAATAGAATGAGAGATACTCTCCCATTCCCAATAAGAAAGGTTTACTGGAACATAGTGAAGAAACACAAGTAAAAGACACAAATTTAGGAATTTTCCATGATTAGAGAGAAGAGAAATAAAGGAAACAAATGAGTGGAGTGAAAAGAGATAAAACTCCAGATTGAGGATGGAATTCTACCCTTGTAGATGCTTCCACTTTGACCGCTTTCCCTCTTGAGAAGTTTGGATAGAGGAGAGAAGCTCTGATGCACTCCTTGGAGAAGAAATGGAGGCTTTTTCCCAAGAAACCTCTCCTTCCTCCCCAAAATCACCCTCCTTTTACTCGAACTTGTTCTCTGGTTGTAGAGTAATCCAATTGATTAGATAAAACCATCCCATATGGTTGTTCTAGTATTTAAATGAGGGGTAGTTCTTTTCAAATTTGGTGGAAACTGACAAAGCCATGGCGTGTTCCATGAAAGACATGTCGTGTCACAGCATGTAACTATTGGGTGAAACTACCTCAGCTAAGAGTACACATCGTGTCATAGAAAGACACGCTGTGTAGATGCAACCTGAAGTTGACCTGAGCAAATGACACACGGCATGTCTGAATAAACACACTTCGTGTGAATTTTCAAAACTTTGAAACATGGCTTTTAACATGCGGACACATCATTTTTAGTAGCAATATGCCATGCCTTTTCTCTACAACTGAGGCGTGAGTCTCTATAATCTTACACGTCGTGTCTTTAGTAGAACACACAATGTCTTCTTTAATTTCTTCAAATCAACTCTATCAAGCATGCAAACTCTTCAGGGATCCAACTAAGGTCGGATTTTGGTTGGATTGACTCCATTTATTCATTAAATCATGTACCTATGATAACAAACACAGTGAGAGTAACTCAAAAGGTGGTAAGTCAAATATAATTAGAGGTCAAATGGATAATAAAGTGGATTGCATTTGTGTGTCAAAGGGGACAAAAAGTATATATAATATTCACACATCACATATGACTGTGGTAGAGATGAAACAATGAGAACTACATTATCTCTCTCACTGATCTTCTCCTACATGCTAACCAATTGTGTGACGAGCTTGTTGAAGAGGTTAAGATTGTCTATGAACCATGTGCCCTCTTCCATGTGCAACTTGTACAATTGTGTGTATATCACCCATATGTTTGTCGGTGACTTTTTTTTGTACAAGTATTCTAGAACTTTTCATAATTTCTTCTGTGAATCTTCAATGATCATAGAATACTTTACCTTAGGAGAAAGACTTAGAAAAATTGTATAGACTATTTTTCACTCCATCATCCTCCAGTCTCCATCATACATCCTTTCTAACTTCTCTCCTTCAAGTTCTTTGATTAACCCTTATTGTACTAAGACATCTTTCACAGTGCTCGTCCACACACTAAAATTGTTTTTTCCATGAAACTTTTCAATATGATTACTCACCACAGTATTCATCGAAGTCATCATGCTTTATGTCCAACCGTTGCTCAATGAACGTCTCACAACAACCTCACTCTGATACCACTTAAAGAGATTTGCAAAAGCTTCAAGCATAAGAAAAATCTTTTATACAAGATACAACCTAAGAATGCACATGATGAACAAGAACGACCCTTGTCGGCAGAGTCAATAATTACCAAACGAACAACCACTGAGAGAATCAAATTGGTGAAGAAGACCGCATAATTCTATTCAGTAACTTCAAGAGAATTATAAGGATTGTAGTTGTCTCACAATCATGCGCCCATAATTGAATCCTATAACCAACTCTCACTCTCTCTCTCTCTTCTTTGGCTATTTTTTTAACCTCCCCATTTGGCACATCCATAACATATGTTTGGCACTCTAATTATAGACCTGAGAGATAGAACAACCCAAATTTGGAATATGACAAGAAGATACAACTATTCTAATAGAAAAGGATAATGAGAATATAATTTTGAACTAAATAGGAAAGAAAATAATATCTCATACTCTAAGTCTAACACCATTTTGGACTTTCCTATATTGTTAACACAATATTCATTATCCTAATAGTATAAAAGACATTATCTCAACACAATAGTCGATGTAGTAGTGAATTCATTGCTATCAAAGGTAATAGAGTGTTAGTCTAATCTCCAAGTAAGTGATTCATCAAGAAAGAACTTATGTAGACTTTATAGAGTTTACTTCGGGTTGGGTTTTGGACATGGAACTAATATCTAGGAAATATCTCAAGACCACAAATACCTGAATAAAAGCACACACATATACTTTTTCTGTTGTAAGTTATGAAAATTGGCACATCAAATATTGTACTCTGTGTGGGTCTGGCCATATCTATATCTATACTTATTTAATTTAGCGGGTTCGGTCTCGATTCTAGACCCGCATAATGAAAATTAGACCAACATCATACATGTTTTCATAATAATAGCGGGTTTGTGGTGCAGATTTGTAGATAAGCAGTTCTATATAAACACGATATTATTTTTGTAAGAAAAAATACTACTTTGTTCTATATATTCTAACACTTCAAGATATTACTATTATATAGGATATAAACATGCAATATTTATATTTAATATAATATTTTATCGACTGAAAAGCAGTTGACTTAATTTTTTACATATTTGTAGTCATCATTATAGTATTTTAATTCTGGACCATGTTATGTGACTATTTTGATTTTAAATTTACATATGTTTCTCATGATTGTAATTAGAATAGTTAGTTATCAATAAGTTGACTAGTCTTAATGTTATTATAATTAGAGTATTATGTAACCTCAAGTATTATATTAATTAGACCAGTAAACTATGATATAATATTATATTATTTAAGTAGTTATTCATGTATAGTGGGTACACAGATCTACTGGTCTGAGTCCAAACATACCCATAAATGGACTCACTTATATGCGGGTCTAAGGGTGGGCAAGTCCATGGTTCTGCATGTCTAAAATTTATACCTCTGACGGAATTTTAAAGGGTCTAAATTTACGTGTTCGTGAGTCTATTCATACTCTTTTACAGCCCTACAAGAAAGTTTTCAAGCATGAGGTTACACGAAAAAATGATACTATTGAACATGTCCAATACTTTCTAATGACAGTATAGGAGGTTATGAAATTTTAAAATCAAAATAGTCAAATTAGCCATAAAATTTTCAACTGTTCCATAGATGTCTCTCTTAAGCTTAAATATTTCTTTCCCTCGAGAAACACTACCTTTGGATCTGTTTGAGACAAGTCAGCTAGAGGAAAAACAACATGAATTACATTTCTCAACTACCCCCACCTAGTAGTCCTGAGTCGATCCTTACCGGCCACTGAACAAATTACTTCTATGCAGTGAATAAAAATGTTCATTAAAGTTATCCACTCTTAGATCAATGAATCGCTATTAATAGAGTAGTTAATATCATAGTCCATAGGGCATTCTCTTAATGCACCATGTGATTCCCTAAACTACATAGCTCTTTTCTACCTACCAACTACATTGGAAGCAATTCCCCCCATGACAGTGGATGAGGAGATCTATCATGTTTGTCTCCTACAATAAAGTGCAATGGGTGGAATTTAGTAGGTGGTTGTGGAAAAGAATAACAAGTGACATATGAATAATTTATGCAAACAAGACATAATGAACCTCTAACATGAAGGAAATCAATAATGCATAAATCGTAATGCCTACTATATATGCGGAATGATGTATGCATTGAAGGTCTCGTCTGATTAATGAGAATAAAATAGAAGAATGTATACATGTATCTATTTTCACTTCTCGTTGAAGAAAATTTCAAATTTTAGTTCAAGTCATCCTTTCTCCATATTTATTTGATGTTCTATTTTTTTCTACCCTCTTATTTTAGCATTATTTATAAATTATGCTCGGTCTTTTCTTCAACATCTTTTTTCTTTTTCGCTTCTTTTTCATTTTTTAGAGGGGCATGGATGTGTATCCTTTCACTTCATATTTGAGGAAGAAGCAACATAAATACATGATGAAAGAATGATGTTAAAAGAATATGCAATCTACATGAAATTTATTACGCAACTAATTGGTGTGTAAAGATAGATTTTTTTTCATCTTTTAACTAATCCAATAAAAAAACTAACTATCATGCCACCTAGTATGCTATGCAATCCAATCAATAGAAAACAATTTGAGTTACTTGATCATCCTAAAGTGGTGGATGAAATATCATGAAAGGTGGGTGGAATCACATGATTAAGAGAAAATGCATGTATTAAACTATGATATGTCCCTCTCTATCAACCTGTGTACAGGGTAACCTTAGAGTTTCTTTATAAAAATCTCATTTAAAGTCATGTTACTTGTTTGTTCAGTTTGAGCTCAAACCCCATAGTTATCCAAAGTTATTGGATATAACAAGATTTTCATTCATATTAAGTGTCCTCAAACAGACTAACGCAAACAATTCTCTAGGTGGTGTTGCTTAGACTTTGTAAATTTATCTTAATCAACATATGATCATTAAAAAATTAAATACTCCATTACAGAGGCACAAAACACATTTTTTTATGACATGTGAAATCATCACAATTAAGCTCCACAATTATGCTAGATAGAAGTGGATCTTATACTTACAAAAACAAAATAACAAATAGAAAATAAAAGGTAAAAAGATAAAGTTGTTCAAACACCACCTAAGCTTGAACTTGACTATGTCTTCATAGTCAGAATTCAATTATAGAGGTGGAATAGGGGTACCATGTGCTCAAAATGGTGGTGGTGCTGGCTGAAATGTTCCTAGTGGCTTCTATGGATCAAGCCATGTTGGCTTCTATCCCCTAGTATTGGTTCCACCAACTTGTGTGTCTGTGGTACTAAGATATGATGTCCTTTATCCTTTTTTCATATGTATGAGTTGGTACTAGCGATTTGTGTGTCGGTGGTGTCAACAACTTTTTTCTGTAGCTCTGTGAGTTTTCTTGAGAAAAGTCAGTGGTACTAACTTTCATTAGACTTTGACTGTGAAGACTCGATCTTTACGATCAAATGTTTACAAAATTGTATCAAGGTAAAAACAAATTTTTATTACAATCATGCATTTACATCAGAGTTGCGGAAGATTACAAATATGATTAAAATTTTTGATAATAAGAATTGATTCCTATATAGTCTTCAATGGAAGACTACCCATGCAGGTCTCTTCAAACTCTTCTATCTACCACTTGTCCATGAGTTCCCAGAGGGAACAAAACCACACATGTACCATATGAAGGGAAAATATAGGTCACCATGGCTAATACTAAATTCTTATATCGAGCTATTTGCAAAATATAAGTTCTAAGTATGATTCAAGGTGATATCATATTTAGGTAGGGAATATTTGGTGGACCATATTTATCAAAGTAAGGATAGCAATATTTCAATATATGTATTTTAAAATAAAAAATTCACAAGTCTATGCAAAATATTTCAAGATATCAAGTTATCAAAATACTTGCAATGATCAACTTTTGATTATTAAGATCAAAAACTACCATATCATTTCTTTCAAGGGCTACAGTGTGTTATGTTCAATCATCTATGAAAGAATAGCATTGATCCTAATTACTATGTTTACCAATCGACTGGGGGATAACTAATCCATTATAAACATGTGCACAAGGTGGGGGGACAAACCCAACTTCAAGGAGCCAAAGCTCTAAGGGCCAGAGCCCAAAGGGACCAATGTCTAGGAATCAAACTCCAAATAGATCAAGTCAAGTGATATCATAATATTTAATGCTATCCAACAATAATAAATTTTATGCGATGAACTTTCAAGGAGGTAGGAAAGGCTTACAAAATATAGAAATTCACCACTAAACAATGTACATGAAATTCAAGAGGGAAATTAATAACTCAATATGGAAATAAAGAATCTAGTACCTTAGAATCCAAGAAAAATCCAATATTTCTACTGTTAGGATTCAAGAGGCTTTGAACTTTCAAATTGTAATAGAAGGGGAAAATCCCATGTTATCATGCAATCCTTGGCTTTGAAAATCACTTTCTAGGTTCTTATTAGGTGAAATTTCCATTTTACTCGTTAGTGGACAGATCATATGATGATACTTTTAGTTGTTATTATGTCTCATGCCAAAGTCATTGAGTTCGTTTTCATCATTGTAGTAGTCATGTTCATACATGTAGTTACATATGATATACTAGTCATCACACACATACATAACATATATAATTCAATAATTCATATCTAAAAAATACTCCTTACTATCCACATCATGTAATACACTGGTATATGCTAGAGGTACACATGCATAACTATGATGTATATGTTTGTATTATGAAAAGAGTAAATATTTACTCGAGGTTGATTCTCATACCTTTATGGGTTGCAAAAATAATGGTATAGTTAGAAATAGGGTTGGAATATATCTAATTTGATTCTCCTTATTTATCGCTTAGCATCCTTATTTTTATTATTTTTGTTCCGAGATTATATAATTACCTTTTATCATATGATTCAAAAATGGAAAATTATTTAATTGAAATCAAACATGTAAGAAACCTAATCTAAAATAGCTTGTAACAGTTGTTGGGATTTTCTTTGTCTCTCTTCCAGCTTTACATTATATCTCCATAATTTATTAACTATAGCCCCGCATATGTGGCATTCATGTATTAGATTCATGTTAGAATAACATTAATTCATGCTATGTGCATACGATCGTAGTGTCTTATCTATTATATCCCAATTATTCTAAGTGTTACATGTTAAGTACACAGTCGATATATAATGACATGAGAAGAGTTGTACCTCTCACCGGAGGGGTTGTTGGCCGAAGGAATCGTTCGTTCTTGACTCCAAGGACTCGAGTGAAGTTGATATGTAGATGCTCTGGCCACCGAGCATTGTCATAGTAGGTACTGGCAGTGGTGTCACGACTGGTGGTAGGACACAGGACCCCTTCCTCATTGATTCGTCTACTCCACTTGGGGTAGGGTCGAATCATTTGTGAGAACCGTTACATAACCGAGGTTGTTGCTGGAGTCCTCGCCTCCACAGAGGTCGGTAGACACGGGTGGTTGCTGACTTGCTGGCGAGATGCCTTGCAGGCGAAGGAATACTCCTTGGGGTCATGGCTAGAAACCAGCAAGGGCGTCAAAATGATTGATATGGGGCGGGAGACACGATGATAAGAGAGTGATGATTTGAGGATGTGGCCGGAGTTGTAGATCAGCTATTGTGTTTGTATGAGTTGTAGAGGTTGGTCGTTACGGTAGTGCAGGTCTGTATGGCATGGAATTCATGGGACTAGAGTCATATATAAGGTAATGGATGGCGCTAGGATTGGCCAAGACGAGGGGGTTCAAAATAACGGATTCCCCATGGTTATAAGCAGTGACGGTTTTAGGAAACACAAGCCCCGCGTCACACAATGGACTTCTAACGGCTGGCGTGGCCATTACATAGGGTCAGGACATGATCGGCGACTAGTTTCAGAAGTAAAGGATCAAGTACCATTTCTAGAGATGGATGGTGGCGCTTGCTTCTAGAGTTGACTTGTAAATCCACGTGCTTTGTACATGATCCTCTTATATAATAAAAGGATAAGTAACTAAAAATATATTAAAAAATAAAATGCTAATACATTGATATTGAAATAGGAAAAATGTTATTATGACATTTTTATTGATGTGAATGTTGCTTGTTTTGGTATAGTAGCATTAGTTTAACATAATCAGAATGTAATACCACTGATTTAGGTTTTACATACAATCAATAAGTCTAGTTTTATTATATCACTAAATATGTACATAACTTTTCTATAATTCCCGGTTAATGTTTATGGACATAACATAGAGTTTTAATCATTCTGAACACACACAATAATTAACTAAGGATACATTACAAAAAACATAAGTAAAAGTTGCAAATATTTAGATGCACAAGGTTTCATTATGAATTCAAGAAAACTTGACACAAGTCATAGGAGTATGTTCTTCTACTCCATTTATATTAAATTAGAAACATATTTTCCGAATATTGTTGAGAAACTCTCCACGGTGTACTTTTGTATCGACCAGTAGAATCCTTACAATTTTCATAATCCGTCCCATTCCTTACATTATGTAGTCATTGATTTATGATACTTATTGAGAATAAAATTATTTCCTTGTAATCTATGATAATAATTTGAAGTTGGTAATCATACTCTACCACTTTTTGCATAAGTGGTATGTAAACAATTTCCTATCTTGTTCCTCCTATCACTCATGTGGACCGAGTCTCAATGTGGTATCTAGTGATACCTACTCTGATGAATTTGAGGTATTCTACTACCATCCACAACAAGAAACACCATCATACTTGTGCTTACCATCCTTGATGAAGATGGTTGAAAAAGTAGGTAGTGTCATTGTAAATTGAAAGACGGTAGGGGTTATGAAAAGAGACTTGGGTAATATTTAACGTAAATGATATGGAAAATGTTAGCAATGTATGTGAGTGTCATTCATTTTCTAATACTTAGTACTTATGATTCCAAAGTGGTTTAACTTTTATTTATTATTTTCATGAACTAAACTATACTTGTGTAAGTAAAAATCCTTGTGTAACAAAAATGCTTGATCATGACTAATATAATTGGGCCTAGCTCGATCTAAAAATATATTAGCTATCTACAAAAGGTAGTCTACCGATTAAAAAATGAGTGTATTAATTCTTCCAACATGGATTGTCAACTATTCAAAGTACATAATTATTTTTTATTAGAGTTAGTTCTAGATTTTTATAAAATTCACATATTGCTACTCGTCCATCTCTTGTACAGAAGTACTTCCATGTTCCAAAGTGTAGTATTACTATTTTTGTATAAGAAGTTGGTAGTTATAAATTACATAAATGCATTATCACATACTGCTTAAAAAAGTGCACCAATCCATGATACTCACTTTCTTGGAAATGTGATTGAGTATATAGTCTAAAAGGAAATTTTGGGTATAAATGGAAAATACTTTTTATAATTGTACAACTTAATATATCCATATCCCTAACTAATAAGGTTCAAGACAACTAAATAGTCATCGAACACAATCGATATGATGAGTAAATCTTCCACTTGCATAAGCCAAGAGAATCATGTGTTTAAGAAAATGTCAAACAAAACTCCAAAAGCCTAGACAAAATGGTAATTGGTCTAAAAACTGTGTTTGAGCCCAAAAAGTTTCATTTCCACCTCAAAGTTTTAACCAAACAATAGTAATATAGAAATCCTCATGTCTACCTCTACCACTATATAAGTTTTTATAGAAAAAATGATGGTTCTGGTTTTTTTATTGAGAAAGTTAAAAATATATGCTCCAATGGAGGAGTTTTGAAATATAAAGAATAATAATTGATATATAGAATAAAATAAGATATAAATACATAGAATCATTATTTGTTAAAACATAATAAAATGATTGAATAAAATAGAAAATGAGAAAATAAACTTTTATTGGTTCCTATACGAATGAAAAGAATTAAGTGTCGTCAAGATTGTAAATGGTATGTGAGTTATTTGATGGTTTAAAGGTGTCTTTGGGAAACATGTACAAAAGGCATCTTCTAATAGTCAAAACAGATCTCACATGTGGTAACCAAATGAGAATACAATTAATATATGGTGACACCAATTGTAAATATTAAAAATGAAAATCATATGGAATTTAATTCAACTAACATGAAGATCAATAAAGGCAAGCAAAACAAAAACCAAGATAGCAGGATCAAGTGGTGGAATCTTAAAGGAGAAAAGAAATTTGCTTTTCATGATAAACTCAGTAAGGAGGGAACTTGGAATGTGGAGTCTGATGTTAACACTATGTCGCATAACATGAGCTCCTGCAAATCAAAATTTTCCAACGAGGTTTTGGGGGAGTCCAAAGTTTATGGGCCTCCATAGAAAGAGACTTGGTGGTGGAATGATGATGTATAGAAGGCTATTAAACTGAAAAGGGAGATCTATAGGAGCTTGCCCAAATCTTGAGATAATGCAATGTTTCAAAGATACAAGTAAGCAAAGAAAAAAACTAAAAAGGTTGTTTAGGAAGGAAGGTCTAGATACTTTGATGATATTTATAAGAAGTTGGACACAAGAGAAGGGGAAAAAGATATATATATATATATATATATATATATATATATATATATATATAATGGATTGTGCAAGAGAAAGGAAAGGAACATACTTGAGTCAAGTGAAATGAATCAAGAATGAAGATGGCAGGGTGTTGGTGAAGGATGATGATGTCAAGAACTAGTGGAGAAATTACTTCCATAAGCTTTTCAATGGAGATATTGCAAATAATGTTAGAGAATCGTCTGGCATGAATACAAGAGATATCATTTACACACTATGAGTTTCACCATTTGAGGTCAAGAGTGCTTTGAAGAAGATGAAAATGAGAACGGCATGTGGACCAAATGGTATTCCCATTGATGTATGGAAGAGTATGGGGATGAAGGAGTTATGTGATTAATAAAGTTCTTTAACAAGATCATGAAGACCAAGAAGATGCCAGATGAGTGGAGAAATAGTAAGATAGTCCCCATCTACAAGAACAAAGTGATGTTCATAGCTGTACAAACTATAGAGGTATCAAGTTGATGAGTCACGCAATGAAGCTCTGAGAGAAGATTATTGAGTAGAGGCTAAGATCTATAATGTAGATATCAACACTACTACATAAATGGCTTATAAAGTCACTTTTCCAGGTGTCGGTTGTATACAAAAACCGACACCTAAATGCTACAGTGTCGGTTGATAACATAAACCGACATCCAATCTACGAAGGTCGGCCAGACACGGGTACCGCTTTTATTAAGTGTCGGTTAATTAATAAACAACTGACACCTAAACTCAACCACCAAACCCAAAATTCCAGCGAAAAAATTGGCTCCAAAATTTTACAAAAGGCGTCGGTTCATAGCTAAATAACCAACGACTAAAGGGTGTTTAGTTGTCGGTTTTTAATAACCGACACTTATTGTCAACTTAATAGCTCACCAGCCCGACCAATTCTTCCCCTTTCCCTTTTTCATTCCTGATTTCCTTAGCTTCGGCGATTTCTTGCTCCCTGCCGCCGCTCCCTGCCGTTCGTGCTCTACCGCCGCTCCTTCCTCCGTGCTTGCCGCTCGTCGCCATCGCCACGAGAAGCAGTCGCCGCCCGCCCGCCGGCCGCCCTCTCCGCCGTCGCCGGTAGCAGCTAGGTCTCCTAGCCTCGCCGCCCTCTCCGCCGCTCCTCTCCTCGCCGCCGGCAGCTGCTAGGACTTGCTCTGGCCGCTGCTCCTCTTCCCTCAAGGTGCCCGCCCTACCTTCTTCTTCCTCTGCTCCTCTTCCCTCAAGGTGCCCGCCCTGCTGCTGGGCATTTTTTTTAATTTATTTACTTCCTATGAGAATCAGTTTTAATTAGGGCTCATACACATATTGATGTACATAAACCTATTAGAATAAATGCTAAAAAGGTGTGATTTTAGGGTTTAGGTACTGATTTTGTGCTTCTACTGAGCTGAATCTTCTATTGTCTATACAATACATGTTCTATGATAAGCCTTAGTTAATTTAATATGCATACTTTGTATGTAATACATAGTAATCGGGTACTGCTGTATATCCAAGTAAATTACATGTAACTAATCATGACATAGATTTTAGAATGCATACTTTGGTTAAATGTACTGCTGTAATTTTTGATCAAGTGATGATATGTAAATGTAGCAATAAGTTAGTAAGGTATCAATGATAAGTCTGTTGTAATGTGATGCAAAATAGTTATTGAATCATGCATATATACTTAATACTTTTTGTTTTATAGTTGTATAGGGTGTTTTATGTGTGGCAAGTCTATTGTTTAATAGTTTAGCTATAATCATTGTTTAATAGTTTAGCTATATTCTTGGTGAGAATCCTAATCACCCTGCGTTTGCTTAATGATGAATTGTAATGCACACATGTGACATGCTTGGAATGTAAATGATGAACTTTTCCCTAAATGGAAACAACTTATACATATTCAGATCTTAATAATTCCATGAAGTGCACATTATCTTACTCATGAAAAGTATGTGTATAATGTAGGATTAGTTCCATATAATGGTTCTATTTTAGTAAGCACCTAGAAACCCGTCCAAGATTTACTCATTAGGAGTAAATCTTTGATAGTCCCCGGTTTGGGACTGTTCTTGAACACCTAATCTCACTTAGGATGTAAGTGTATAATGTGTATTGGGTTTTCGAGAAAATTTTGGTAGCATTTCCTCGTTTGTTCTCTAAGTACATATGTAGACTTCTTTTCAAGCTATCATGTCTACCACAATAAATTTGGTTATGACAAGCAATAAAAGGTTAACTGATGTTATACAACTTTTTCTGAAAATATATAACATCGTTTCATGCCTGGAAGATCAACAATAGATGCTATTTTTCTAATAAGGAGGCTTATGGAGAAGTATAGAGAAAGCAAAAGATATCTTCATATGGTGTTTATTGATTTGGAAAAGGCTTATGATTGACTACCCAGAGATGTGTTGTGGATGGTTTTGAAGAAAAAGGGTGTACCAATCCAATACATTGAATTGATCAAAGACATGTATGATAGCTCTACAACAAGTGTGAAGAATCATGGAGGAGAGACGCCAACTTCTCCTATCACAGTTGGGGTACACCAAGGATCCACACTCATCCCATATATGTTCATTCTTTTTATGGATGAGCTGACAAAGAATGTTTAAAATGACATTCCTTGGTGTATGTTATTTACTGATGATATTGTTTCGATTGACAAAACTAAAGATGGATTAAATGATAAATTTGAATAATGGAGTGAGGCATTGGAATCAAATGGATTGATGATTAGTAGGAGAAAAACTGAGTATGTGCATTGCAATTTCAGCCAATCCCATAGTGTGAATGATGGAGCCAAGTTGGATGGAGTAGATATAGCAAAATGTGATAAATTTCATTACTTGGGTTCTATAATTCAAATATATCAGGATGTCCAAAATGACGTTTGTCACAGGATCACTGCAGGATGGTTGAAATGGAGGAGTGAAACTGGAGTTTTATGTGATCGGAAGATCCCTCTAGGGTTAAAAAGTAAGTTTTATAGAATAGCTATACGACTAGTCATGCTCTATGGGAGTGAATGTTGAGCGGTGAAGAAACAAGATCTCAACAAGATGAATGTGGCTGAAATGCATATGCTGAGATGGATGTGTGGGAAGACAAGAAAAAATCGCTTGAGAAATGATTATATCAGGAATAAAGTGGGGGTGGTGATCAATGAGGACAAGTTGCGTGAGGTTCGACTCATATGGTATGGACATGTTCAATGTAGAACGACAAATGTGCCTATTTGGAGCAATGCTATTGAGTCAAGCACAATAAATAGAAGAAGAGGAAGACCTAAATTAACATGGGATGAGCTTATAAAGAGAGATTTTGAATCTCTACATCCCAACCAGAATATGGCCCATGATAGAACTAAATGGAAACAAAGGATCCATGTAGTTGGCCTTAACATAGTTGGGACTGAGGCTTAGATGATGATGATGATGATGATGATGATGATGATGATGATGATGATGATGACAATGATGATGATGATGATGAGCTGAGGAAATTTACTGATCAAATTAATGTCAAAATTGATAAATAATATAGGAATTCCAAAAAAGAAAATGAGTTACCTCATAAAGATGCACATTTATAGACCCACCTATGATAGTGAACTAGAAAATTGTGCACAGAATGTCCCCAACAAAAAATTGTGTCTAACTGGCATCCATGTTTTCTATCCTTGCCTATATATGAAATAAATGTATAGTATGTGAGAAAATTGGAAACATTTTGTTAGTTCCTTCTACTAAAAATGCAACCATGAACAAACTTTATTTGATGTTTACAATAGTGACATGTAATGACGAGTAAATACACACAAATATACAAAAAAAATCTATGTTTCCAAGAAAGGAAGCATTTGGGTACATGATAGTAATTTTCTAAATTCATAACCAAAAAACATTTGACATACTAATAAAACAACAAATTGATTATTAGACCTCAACATTGGTATAGTTTAAACTTTGTATAATGTTTCATAAATGTTAAATATCATCCCAAAAGAATCACTGAGATGAACATGAATCGTATACCAAACTTTCAGTTAATAAAGTGATCTTTATGAATATAATGGTGTCATGTTGTTTAAAGATTCCTTAAAACAATCATGTAGTTGTATCGTAATACAAGATTTATTTCCAAAGTACATAATAGGATTTATGATAGTGATTTAAATACACCTACTAGAGTACAGTGGGATTACTAAATGAACTCCTAGATTTTTTGAAAATGAACCTTATATTATTATTCCATAATCACACCATGATCTATCCTATGCAATTATGCATAAAATTCAAATGAAGTGGCAAAGAAAAATATCGATTGTGCATAAATCTTTGGTAATAACCTAAAACAAACAACAACAAAATATTAGTAATGCATCTCATAAGACTTAAATGAAAAATGACAATAATGCCTTAACGTCTGTTACTTTACCTTTGTATTTGGAAAGGATAATAAACTAAGAGTGGGGTGAATAGATGAACCCTAGCATAAAGTAAAATTCATATGAAACTATACAGAAATATTACATGAAGGAGAAATGAAAATACCAACTCTCAATATATCTGGTGAATATGTTTGGTAATATCCTAAAGAAAAAAAAAATGAAGTGAAAGTCATACATCTTGTAGGGCATAAATGAAAAGTGGTGATCATGCCTCAGGATCACTATTCTAACTTTATATTTGAAGCCACAATAAACTGAAATTGGGGTGAATAAACAAAACTCCTGAATTTTATAAAGAAAAAAAACTTAAATGATTAGCCCATAAAATCACACCATGATCGTTGTTTTTTATCTACAAAATCATTTAATGCTCATGAATTAATAAAAATATTAAATGAAGAGGAAAGGAAAAATACTTGTTCTGAATTTATCTTGTGAATATCATCAGTTACTCCCTAATGTAAAGAACAACGGAATATTAATTATACATCTCACATGACTAAAATGAAAAGTGATAATCAAGCCTCAAGTCTGTTATTTTACCATTGTATTTGAAGCCCAAAAACCAAACTCATATTTGTATAGTAATTTTTTTTACAAATAAATAAAAAATACTTATATATCCTTTAACAAATGCAGGTCCTTTAAGATTTCCATCAAAGGGCAATCTCAGCTATTATGATAGTGACCTCATGTAGGCCATGTTTGAGGCTAGTCTATGATATATTAAGGGCAATGCATGCATAAATGGGAAAATGTAAAAACACATTTAGTTTTCACTTAGTATGTGTTTGGTCAAATAGATCAGAACAAATGACTACTATGCCTTCTCTCTCAACGTTGCATTCAACATCAATGGACGCTCCTTGTATCGCAATAATGCACTTGAATAATCCGATTATATTGAAAGGAATAACTCCCTTACAAGAAAAAGTTTTAAGAAAGTAATGAAAGATCTTCGGCAAACATTAATCAAATCCCGATAGGACAATCTGTCACGTTAGTGCTCTCAGGTGGTCTCACTAAATGAACAACCGATCGTCTCCTCTCCTAAATAATCTAAAACCTATTCCCCCCTCTCACTAAATGAACAACCGATCATCTCCTCCCCTAAATAATCAAATCCCCATAGGACAATCGGTTGTTCATTTAGGGGATGAGACGATCGGTTGATCTACAACTCCTAGTTCATGAGCTCTCAGATGCCAAGATGGTATTGCCTGAGAAGTTTGTTGTTATGTCTATCATAGAAAAATTCCCTAAGTCATGGGAATCATTTGGTATGTCTCTGAAGCATCACAAAGGGACACACACAATGGAAGAACTAATGATGGATATTAATATACAAGAAGAACACTTAAAGGAGAAAACGGTCAATGTGCCTACTGATGCAAATCCAACTGTTAATTTTACTTCTGCAAAAAACACCAAAGATAAGAAATCTAAGAATGCACATAAACCTAAGACAAAGATCCAAAAGAAACCGAAGAACAAACTTTGTTGGACTTATGGACATGTTGGCCACTAGAACAAGGATTGTCCTTCTAAGAAGGCAAAGAAAGTTGTCGCATCTGCAACTAAGGAGATTGTGGTCAACATGATGACTACATCCTTGAACCTCAATGATGGGTACGTGTATATTAAACCTAAAATCCTTTATATTTTTGAACCACTTTATTGGATAATTGACACTGGGGCTAATGTACACATGTGTGTTGATAAATCCCTATTTGTGTCTTATCAGGCCTCTCGACATCAGTTCGTGACTTTGGGCAATTCCAGCTCTGTAGAAGTCAAAGGCGAAGGACGGGTGGACTTGAAGTTCCCTTCGGGGAAGGTTTTGACTCTTAAGAGGGTCGGACATGTTCCAACCATTCGACGCAATATCCTTAGTGGCGTCATTTTAGTTAGGGAAGGTTATAGAGTAGACTGCAAATGTAATAAGGCTATTATTACACACCTTCGTGATTCTTTGTTTTTTGGCAAGGAGTACTTATGTGATGTGGAGAACTTATTTAAGATTCATGTTGAACCTATTTCAAATTCCATTTTAAATTTTAATGATTATAGTTCTGTTTGCATGAATCTTGTTTATCTGATGTATGGCATTCACATTTGGGACATGTTAATGTTGCCTCAATGAAGCGTATGATGAATCTAAATTTGATCCCTAAATCTGAAATTAACAACAATAAATGTGAAATATGTGTACAAGATAAACTACCTAGGAAGTCTTTTCATTCTATGAATAGGAATTGAGAAATTTTAGATTTAGTGCATACAGATATCTGTGAATTTAATGGTGTTGCTACGAGGGATCAAAAGTGTTATTTTATAACTTTTATTGATGATGCGAGTAGATATTGTTATGTCTTTTTACTTAGAAGTAAAGATGAGGCATTAGATAAATTTAAAATTTATAAGAAAGAAGCTGAAACTCAGACCAGTAAAGTACTTAAGCGATTAAAGTTTGATAGGGGAGGAGAGTATACATTGAACTTATTTTTCGAATTTTGCCAATTACATGGTATAGTCCATGAGGTCATTCCTCCTTATTCACCACAATCAAATGGGAATGCTGAATGTAAAAATTGAACCTAAATTGTTACGACCCCACCTCCCGATAACCCCCAATTAAGGGAGACCGAGAGGTCGAAGACGCACCCATGACTTTCGGATCAAAGGTTCGGCAATTAACCAAGAATAATTATCAAATTTTTACATACTATATTGAAAGATGTAAGAAAAATAAAATTTTGCATACCTTTTTGAAAACTTGAATATCTAAACTTCTATCCACACAGATACTAATCTATCTAATCCTCCTTTGCACTTTAATTCTCATTTAGTACCACATGTGCCACTTTACTGTTTGTTCTTTTCATTGTACCTAAAACACCGACAAACAAAACGTCGGTCAGCCAAAGCTGGTATGTGGGGGAAACACAAAATGTTCAACTATGCTAACAATATAATCACTCAATTAATCATTTAACAATCAAGATTACGTTTTAAGCCAAACTACTCAATCCATACCTATCCACAACTCTGTTTTGTCACTGTAAGGACTTATATGGTACCTCTATAAAGGTGACTTGATGGACCTACCCTCTAGGCAGCCAAAGTCATTCATGACTTGATGGACCTACCCTCTAGGTAGCCATGTACTAGGTCAGCCATTACGACACAGAGGGGACCAGGATCTGAGCTACAAGGCATATAAATTATGTGATAGTCATAGTCACTTTATAATTGCAATATGAACATTCAAACGGTTTAGTTGCATTCAATGTGATTAAACATCCGGGAATCCATCGGAAAACTAAAGCGGTTATTCATAATTAACCACATACCTGATCTAGAGCAACTTGCTGTCCAAGCAATAATGATAAAGAACAAGCAACAAGCAATCAACAATATCCTGAAATTAATGCATGACATCCAAGTGTTATAGTTTATCCAAAGCATTCTAAAGATATACTTGGATTCCACCTTAAGCTTTCTAGTCCACTTTAGGGTTTTATTAGGGTTTTTGCCCCCCCTAGTGCTTTTATCATATTTAATGCTCTCTTAGTTCATAAACCATAATTTCAACATCATAAGCCCAATTAAAGTCGATTATTTCTCTTTCATACCAAAACTACCATCTTTATTCTTTTTAAGTTATTTCAAGGTCATTAGACTCAATTATCATCTTTAATTTCTTTCGGATTAACAACTCATAATTCATTAGGGTCTAATCCCCATATGAACTCTATTTATTATTAATTCCAACTTTATCCATTAGAAAACCCTAATCACCAACTTGAGGGTATTATATCATAAAAACACAGTTCTATAAATATATGTTCAGATTTAACCCATTAGAACCCATATTTTATTAAATTAGGGTTTCTAAACATAATTATGTGCATAAACCCTAAAACAATCATGAAACTGCATCTCTTTTTAAAATTAACTCTCCCTTTTATTAATAATAGGTTAGTACTTCTCAGAATTAGGGTTCCAAAACAAATGAACTCAAAAAGAATCATTAAAACTGAGTTCTATATCAACATTAGGGTTTTATCAGAATTTAATACACCAAAGGTGATAACTTTGTGTACTTTTTTAATTGCAAGAAATATCAGGTCCAATTATATTTTTATTGGCTTCCTCACATTTTTATGATCAATTTTCATGTATAACATATTTTCATCAGGGCTACCAATAATTAACTACGAATTTTGGAAATAATCTACCTCTTGGCCAAAGGAAGAGCGCCACGTGTCCTTTCTATTCCCTTTTCCAGCGATCCGGCTTTTTCCCTTTTTGTCCCTACTCTTCTTCTCGCACGCCAGGGGGTAAGAGAGACTTTTCTCTCTGTTTTCTTCAACCTCGCAACCTGCTACTCGCGAGCCAGCGTCTTCCTCCGGTCAACCTCGTCGTTGACCTTGGGGTTCCGTCCACCAGCAAGTAAGCTAGGGGTCCAGAAATATCCGCCGCCACCATCTGAACTTGAAGGGATCTGTAATTGTATGCTCGCATCATGCCTCCGCTCCCAACTGGTTGTTGCAACTCTGGCAGGTCGACCGGGGAAAGAAGGGCACGTTCGGGGTGTCTTGCTTAATTAGGATAGCCAAAGGCTTAGACGGAAACTTCTGCAGATATCTGGGTGGGTTTCATCAATGCGGGTACCCCTGAGTACTCTCCCCTATATATAGGGTTGGTGACAGAGTCCGGCGGTTTGGGGACTTCCTGGCGAGTCAATGAAACCACCCAGAACTTGGGTTCATTGTCTTCGAAATAGGCTCCCGAATTTGGTGGGAAAGCTTCCAAGTCCATCCGTGCATTAAATCAGGAGCAAATCATTTGGGAAAACTGATCGATTTTGCTCCCCCTTTCCTAATCAATCTGGGGTAGAAGACAACCACATAACCCTTGGATTTTGATCCAATGGTTGCCGTGCCATGCGAGGAACAAAGGAATCTGGTCCAATTAAATAAAATTGTGACATTTAATGATTTCCTCCCCACATTAGGGAAACTTCCAAAAATCGTATCTCTCAAACCGCTTACGCGTTTGATCCCAAATTTTGAGGGAAGTTTTGCAATAACTTAATCTTCCATTATGCCGAATTTGGACCCATTATCTAAAGAAATTGTATCCCTTTCTTTAGTTGCAAGCTATCACTCAATTATGCATATTTCTCATCTATTTTCTCTTTCCTTTGCTTTTAAATTATTATTCTAAGTTCCTTGTACCTCAAGGAACCCTAATGGCTCGAAATACCATCTTGGGAATATCCCTGAGCCTTTTATTTATCTTTTATCCATTATCTCTCATTATCTTATTTATTTCTTTACAAAATATCTCTTTTTGAGGATTTCTTTTTATTTCTCTCTTATTTTCCTCATTGGCATTCCTTTTAATATTAGCAACCTCATGGATATGAAATTTCCCCAAGAAATCTCATTTATGCCTCTTTCCCCTCATTTTCCACAATTTACCATTTTTTTCAATTTCTTTCTTAATAAAGAAATACTTAATTAGTCTTTTCTTTTCTTATTGCTTTCTTTTTGCAACCTTGGATTCCTTGGTACCCAAGGAACCCAAGAGGCACGAAATCCTCTTTGGATTTGCCTTCTAGAGGTTTCCACATTATTCTTTTCTCAAATATTCAATTATTCATTACTAATTGAATTTTCTTGTTATTTCCTTGTTATTGGGCCCAATAGCCAATAAAGCCCACAATACAAACATCAAGGCTATTGTAAACGAAATCCATGTCTTCAAAACAAATTATATCATTATTTGTTCAATTATCTTTAATATGAGAAATTGCATTTCTCACCAATTGAACCCAAAAATTGGGGTTGTAACATCCTTCCCCTCTTATAGGAATTTTGTCCTCAAAATTCAAGCAAGCAAACAAACAATTCAGGGTAAGACTTTTCCATGTCCATCATTGGCCCCTATGTGGCTTTACCGTACTCATGGCGTTTCCAAAGAACCTTTATCATCACATATTCTTTTCTCTGAGTTCTTTCATCCTGTTGTCTATAAACTACACAGGTGACTCAGGCCATTTCAGTCTCCCTTGGGGCTCACTAGGTTCATTGCTCAGCACATGGTCGGGGTACCTCACATAGTGCTCTAAATTGGACACATGGAAAACATCTCCCATCACTCTATCCTGAGGGGTAGGGTCAAACCTAACCTTCTCCACCCATCCATCTCTAATGGACCCATGTATCGGGGACTCAGGTTTCTCAGCTACAGCTCAGAGGGGTCGGATTCTCACATATTCTTCCACAGTAACTTGTAAGTCAGTCTACTTTGCATTTGCTCACGACTCTCATCGTCTCTAGGCTCATTTCAGCCCTTGCATGATCAAAGTGACTTCATCTACACACACTGTGGTCCCTTTTCTAACCACCATGTGGCCCTTCTCACCAACATCACCTTACTGAAGTGGTGACCGACACAACCTCCCTTACAGAGCTTCTTATAAAACCTGATACTGGCTATGGTGGTCATTGTCACATCTCTCATAGGACAAGAACTGTCTCTAGATATCACCCTGAATGAGCACACATGCCCTCATCAGACCCTTTAGTCTGGATCATACTAACCATAGTTAGGGGTGATAAACTACACTAACATTAAGTTCTTCATGTACTTACTTCCACTTTATGGAAGTGAACCTCTAGGTCAAACTCAAGAACCTTTGTACTCACATCATGGTGTGGTTGGACCACCTCTCTCATGGATAGTTCAACCAGATCTATATCGATACACTGGGTTACTGGGGTTCATCCTTTACCTTTGGCTTGCATGGCCACAAACCATATGCAACTTCATCTTAAGCATCCAAAGTGCTATCACCATTTTACGACGATGTATGGTGATCTTCAATCATGATTCTCTGTATGTCATTATTCTTCAAGATCAATACCTCAAAAACCCTAAACCATTTTATCAGGGTTTCATCACTTTCTTTTCCAAAGAAGTGCACTTGAGGTTCTACCACCATCCTTTCATCGTATCAAGGACTAGACTGGCTAACCAAACAACCCTTAACTTTTCAACGTATCTTGTTACATATGAGTGTTGTCCAAACACCTCTCCTTTCCAAACTTAGGGTTAGCCAAACAACCTCTTCTAGCTTCTAGTCCAACAAGTCAGATGTGTCTCAACCAGAGCATCCATTACCACTTCACATCCTTAGGTATTAGGTAACGTTGAAGACCTACACTTCCATGTATTTCACTTATCATCTCACCTCAAACTCTATGTCTATCTTCATTAATAACACTTCTCTGATTTCATCATCATGGTGATCAAACTCTACCTGGCATAACTTGTAAGTTCTACCTAATTCATGATAAAAACATCCTCATAAGGTGACTACCTCATTCCTTTTAGTGTTTGCAAGCCATCCATGTATCATTCACTTTACCAGAGTAGGTTATCTTCTCTATCCCCAATTCTCGTGGCAACATTCCAACCTAAATCATCTCTTATCTTTGGTGTATGGCATGTGTAATGTCCTATCTCTCACCCCCATAACAAGAGGAAATAAGCATTTGGTTGCAGTCCAAATACAGAGTTCTTCCTGTTCCAAGACTAGAGATGGTACATCCCACCTTGCCAATACACCTTTACATCTAAGTTGTAACGTGCCACATATGTCTCTACATTACAGACATCATGATATCAAGGTTACCTCCATGGAAAACTAGTCTTGCACCTACTGAGGTTTATATCTTTGGTCATCTCCTCTAAGTCTATAGGGCACCGACTCTTTTGGGGTCGTCCCTCTTCCATCATGCATCAAGAGAGTGCCCTACTCATCTGCCCTTTGGGTCCCATGAGTTCATGAAGGTGATCAATCTCCTAACCCATGGCCCTCAGACAATGATAGATGTTACCTCCCGACCCTATGGTCATGTGCAACTGGGGAATTAGGCAACTCCTACTTTCATCGGTCTTATCCCTACCTGACCCTAGGATAGACTTAGGATTTTCCATCATAGTACGTGTTCACGTAGCACCTTACCCAAGTCTTCGTCATCTCTCTTTCTACATTCATGGGCTGACTTTCATCCTTTCATCGGGATCATGGCAACCTGCCTACCTTAGTCAAGCCCTATACCGGTTACTTCTATGGTAACACATCTGCATGCACTTAGAGATGGATATCTATGGGCCTACGGGTTCATTCTCATACCATGTACTTTTCCCTTAGCTTCTCAAGATTCCATGAGACCTCTTTAGGTTACCTTAAACTAACAAAACTGATATACACCCTACCAAAGGGGTCCCTCTCCCAGGATGGGAGGAAAACTATCTCTTGACAACAAGGTCACAAAAGCTCTTAGGTATATGGTTTACATCCACATGAGCCTACTTAACCCTAGCAAGCTATTAAGGCACAAGCAGATCACCTATTGAACCATGCTAGGTCATACTTGTCCTCTTTCCTCAATGTTGGATCAAGATCATACTTTCCTTTATCATCAACCTAGTGGTGAGGGGTTCATCATACATACCCTAAACTTAAGGGGCTTCCCTTTTCCTCTATACATGAGGAGTACCATGCTCGCTTCTATAGGAACTCAACTCTCATCATGAGCATTAGGTACACTACTTCCCCTCTTAGGCCTAGGACCATAGGTTCACTTGTAGGTATCCAACTGCATTCTCTATCTCTTAACTATGAACCAAGCATGAAAAAGGCATGACATGCACTTCTTGTCATCCTTCAACTTGAGCAACACCTAGGGTTGGGTCCTCCTCAAGGACAACCAACAAGGTACAAGGCCTCATAACTTGCTACTAAACTTTTATAGATCTAAGGAACTCTTCTTCCTACCTAGAAAGGTAAACATCTCTACCATAGGCACGTAGGTACCAGAAGCTTCATCTTTTCTCAAGGGTTTGGTCCCTCTAAAGACAACCAAGGTATCATCAACTTTCAGGGACCGATCATGAGGCAACCACTATCATCCATTGTTTAGGGTTTTAGGCTTCCAACCTTCTTGCTGGGTTTCCTTCTCTCTCTAGAGCTAACCCCACATCCAACCTCACCATTAGAGGTCCTTTCTTCATGACAGATCAACCTCAAAGGCATTCTCTACATGGGTGAAGCCTAGGTTCGAACTTATGGTTGCTCAAGATAACCTATTATGCTTCCTCATGATTCCTTATTCAGGGTTTCATCATACTGTCAGTACTATGACGTGCCCTAGGTTCCAGCTATGCCCTACTTGTACAAGCCCATAGGGTTTCTATGGTCCTTCACTAACATCATCATCTAAGGAACTATCCTTTACCCTAACATGCACGACCCTTCCTAGGGTTGGGTTGCCAAAGGTGCTAGGTCACCCATGGATCATATGGCATCCCAAAGGCATGTCCTTTCAAACACCTGGTCCAACTCATCTTCTCTATAACCTTCACTTAGGGTTAGGGTTAACATCATCTTCAGAGGATGTGCCAGGTTTCTATTTGCAATGGAGACCTCCATCTCCAAGACTAACTTATCGTCCTGACAAGAAGGTCTAGCCTCAGGTCTCTTCTGAGGACATGACAACTTATGTCATACGACCTAAGCATGTATCTATTCTTTAGTTTGCGCTTAATCTATTAAGCTTATGTCCATGACATCTTATTTACATGCCTTTCATTAATTTGATGGAGGATTACTTAGACCTTATTAACCTTACCCATACCTCAAGAGGGTGAGGAGAAGAAAGAATACGCTAATCCTTTAGGTCCTTATCAAAATTTTGTGATGAGAAGGGATGAATAAGATAAGAAGTCCTAAAGGTATCTTATTTTGATTCATAACCTAAGACTTTGGCCAGGCAGTCACACGGATTCGGGAGTCCTCGTATTCCGACTAGCGGTGTGGAGGAAAATATTGCCAGCCCCCGGTCGTGATCCTTTTCTAGACACCTCTGTCTTTCGGATAATCCTCTAATAACTCCCTTGGGTTCTATGGAGTTTGTAAAATTTAATAATTATTAATGGTTAATTGAGGAACCTAAGCTCTGATACCAAATGTTACAACCCCACCTCCTGATAACCCCTAATTAAGGGAGACCGAGAGGTCGAAGCCGCACCCATGACTTCCAGATCAAAGGTTCGGCAATTAACCAAGAATAATTATCAAATTTTAACATACTATATTGAAAGATGTAAGAAAAATAAATTTTTGCATACCTTTTTGAAAACTTGAATCTCTAAACTTCTATCCACACAGATACTAATCTATCTAATCCTCCTTTGCACTTTAATTCTCATTTAGTACCACATGTGCCACTTTACTGTTTGTTCTTTTCATTGTACCTAAAACGCCGACAAACAAAACGTCAGTCAGCCGAAGCTGGTATGTGGGGGAAACACAAATGTTCAACTATGCTAACAATATAATCACTCAATTAATCATTTAACAATCAAGATTACATTTTAAGCCAAACTACTCAATCCATACCAATCCACAACTCTGTGTTGTCCCTGTAAGGACTTATATGGTACCTCTATAAAGGTGACTTGATGGACCTACCCTCTAGGCAGCCAAAGTCATTCATGACCTGATGGACCTACCCTCTAGGTAGCCATGTACTAGGTCAGCCATTACGACACAGAGGGGACCAGGATCTGAGCTAGAAGGCATATACATTATGTGATAGTCATAGTCACTTTATAATTGCAATATGAACATTCAAATAGTTTAGTTGCATTCAATGCGATTAAACATTCGGGAATCCATCGGAAAACTAAAGCGGTTATTCATAATTAACCACATACATGATCTAGAGCAACTTGCTGTCCAAGCAATATTGATAAAGAACAAGCAACAAGCAATCAACAATATCCTGAAATTAATGCATCACATCTAAGTGTTATAGTTTATCCAAAGCATTCTAAAAATATACTTGGATTCCACCTTAAGCTTTCTAGTCCACTTTAGGGTTTTATTAGGGTTTTTGCCCCCCTAGTGCTTTTATCATATTTAATGCTCTCTTAGTTCATAAACCATAATTTCAACATCATAATCCCAATTAAAGTCGATTATTTCTCTTTCATACCAAAACTACCATATTTATTCTTTTAAGTTATTTCAAGGTCATTAGACTCAATTATCATCTTTAATTTCTTTCGGATTAACAACTCATAATTCATTAGGGTCTAATCCCCATATGAACTCTATTTATTATTAATTCCAACTTTATCCATTAGAAAACCCTAATCACCAACTTGAGGGTATTATATCATAAAAACACAGTTCTATAAATATATGTTTAGATTTAACCCATTAGAACCCATATTTGATTAAATTAGGGTTTCTAAACATAATTATGTGCATAAACCCTAAAACAATCATGAAACTGCATCTCTTTTTAAAATTAACTCTCCCTTTTATTAATAATAGGTTAGTACTTCTCAGAATTAGGGTTCCAAAACAAATTAACTCAAAAAGAGTCATTAAAACTGAGTTCTATATCAACATTAGGGTTTTATCAGAATTTAATACACCAAAGGTGATAACTTTGTGTACTTTTTTAATTGCAAGAAATATCAGGTCCAATTATATTTTTATTGGCTTCCTCACATTTTTATGATCAATTTTCATGTATAACATATTTTCATCAGGGCTACCAATAATTAACTACGAATTTTGGAAATAATCTACCTCTTGAGCAAAGGAAGAGCGCCACGTGTCCTTTCTATTCCCTTTTCCAACGATCCGGCTTTTTCCCTTTTTGTCCCTACTCTTCTTCTCGCACGCCAGGGGGTAAGAGAGACTTTTCTCTCTATTTTCTTCAACCTCGCAACCTGCTACTCGTGAGCCAGCGTCTGCCTCCGGTCAACCTCGTCGTTGACCTTGGGGTTCCGTCCACCAGCAAGTAAGCTAGGGGTCCAGAAATATCCACAGCCACCATCTGAACTTGAAGGGATATGTAATTGTATGCTCGCTTCGTGCCTCCGCTCCCAACTGGCTGCTGCAACTCCGGCAGGTCGACCGGGGAAAGAAGGGCACGGTCGGGGTGTCTTGCTTAATTAGGATCGCCAAAGGCTTAGACGGCAACTTCCATAGATATCTGGGTGGGTTTCATCAATGCGGGTACCCCTGAGTACTCTCCCCTGTATATAGGGTTGGTGACAGAGTCCGGCGGTTTGGGGACTTCCTAGCGAGTCAATGAAACCACCCAGAACTTGGGTTCATTGTCTTCGGAACAGGCTCCCGAATTTGGTGGGAAAGCTTCCAAGTCCATCCGTGCATTAAATCAGGAGGAAATTGTTTGGGAAAACTGATCGATTTTGCTCCCCCTTTCCTAATCAATCTGGGGTAGAAGACAACCACATAACCCTTGTATTTTGATCCAATGGCTGTCGTGCCATGCGAGGAACAAAGGAATCTGGTCCAATTAAATAAAATTGTGACATTTAATGATTTCCTCCCCACATTAGGGAAACTTCCAAAAATCGTATCTCTCAAACCGCTTACGCGTTTGATCCCAAATTTTGAGGGAAGTTTTGTAATAACTTAATCTTCCATTATCTAAAGAAATTGTATACCTTTCTTTAGTTGCAAGCTATCACTCAAATATGCATATTTCTCATCTATTTTCTCTTTCCTTTGCTTTTAAATTATTATTTTGAGTTCCTTGTACCTCAAGGAACCCTAATGGCTCGAAATCCCATCTTGGGAATATCCTTGAGCCTTTTATTTATCTTTTATCCATTATCTCTCATTATCTTATTTATTTCTTTACAAAATATCTCTTTTTGAGGATTTCTTTTTATTTCTCTCTTATTTTCCTCACTGGCATTCCTTTTAATATTAGCAACCTCATGGATACGAAATTTCCCCAAGAAATCTCATTTATGCCTCTTTCCCCTCATTTTCCACATTTTACCATTATTTTCAATTTCTTTCTTAATAAATAAATACTTAAGGACTCCTTGGTACCCAAGGAACCCAAGAGGCACGAAATCCTCTTTGTATTTGCCTTCTAGAGGTTTCCACATTATTCTTTTCTCAAATATTCAATTATTCAATACTAATTGAATTTTCTTGTTATTTCCTTGTTATTGGGCCCAATAGCCAATAAAGCCCACAATAAAAACATCAAGGCTATTGTAAACGAAATCAATGTCTTCAAAACAAATTATATCATTATTTGTTCAATTATCTTTAATATGAGAAATTGCATTTTTCACCAATTGAACCCAAAAACTGGGGTTGTAACATAAATAGATATGGTAAATACCTTACTCCAAACATCTGGATTAGCCAACTTTATGTGGGGGGAAGCTTTGAATACGGCTTTCCATATTCTGAATAGAGTTCCCCATAAGCATTCAGAGAGTAGTCCGTTTGAGTTGTGGAGAGGAAGGAAGCCGAGTCTTAAATATCTTCGAGTGTGGGGTGCCTTTCTAAGGTACTTGTCCCTGAACACAAAAGGAAGAAATTAGGACCAAAAACGGTTGATGCCATATTCTTGGGTTATGTAGAGACAAGCTATGCTTATAGATTCCTGATTGTAAAATCAGATATCTCAGGCATTGAGGTCAATATAATTGTGGAATTACGTGATGCAACATTCTTTGAGGATGTATTTCCAATGAAAACTGGTGTGCCCAATGAAGTATCTCAAGAAGATTCATTTACCACATGTTCCATTCCCGAGCATGTGGAAAGGATGACAAATGTGGGGGGAAACTCAGAAAAAGCTATTTCTGAATCTGATGATTCTGAAGAAATAGTTGAACCAAGGAGAAGCAAATGGCCTAGGACATCAAAGGACTTTGGAAGTGAGTTTCTCACTTACAATGTTGAGGATGATCATGTTGCTTTCAAACAAGCTATGGAATCTCCAGAAGCTACGTTTTGGAAAGAAGCCATTAATGATGAAATCCAATCAATTCTCTCGAATGGAACTTAAGAATTGGTGGATTTGCCTCCTGGTTGTTCTGCAGTTGGTTGCAAATGGATCTTTAAGAAGAAACTTAATGCAGATGGGACAATCAATAAGTATAAGGCTAGGTTAGTTGCTAAGAGTTACACACAAAGGGAAGGAATAGATTATTTTGATACATATTCACTTGTTTCCCCTATGACCACAATCTGAGTGCTGATAGCATTGGCTTCCATTTATAATCTCTATATCCATCAGATGGATGTGAAGACCGCGTTCTTACATGGTGATCTTCAGGAAGAGTTTTATATAGAACAACCTGAGGGATTTGTGGGTCGTGGGAATGAGTCCAAAGTGTGTAAACTTGTTAAGTCATTATATGGCTTGAAACAAGTCCCTAAGAAATGGCATGAGAAGTTTGATTCTGTGATATCATCATTTGGCTTTGTTTCTAATGAATTTGATAAGTGTCTCTACTGCAAAATTGTCAATAATGGATTCATTTTTCTATGTTTATACGTCAATGATATCCTACTTTTTGGTTCTGATATGAAAGTAGTAAATGAGACAAAGTCATTCTTGTGTAGAAAGTTTGAGATGAAGGATATGGGTGTTTCTGATGTGATTTTAGGACTTAAAATCATTAGGTCTACTGATGGTATAACTCTCTCTCAGTATCACTATGTTGAGAAGATATTGGAGAGGTTTGAGTACACATCATGTAAACCTGTTAAGACTCCATATGATTCATCCAAGCCCTTGTTCAAGAATGAGACTGGGGTTCCAGTGTCTCAATTACGATACTCTCAGATTATCGGAAGTTTGATGTATCTTATGAACTGTACACGTCCAGAGATTGCATTTGTCGTGAACAAGTTAAGTAGATACACCAGTTGTCCTGACAAGACCCATTGGGAAGCTCTTGATAGAGTTCTGAGGTATATCAAGGGAACATGTTCCCTTAGGTTGCATTATGGTAAACATCCTTCTGTAGTCGAAGGATATAGTGATGCAAGCTGGATTGCCATGAATTCTATGAATAATGGTGTCTCGGGATATATATTCCTATTGGGAGGAGGAGCTGTTTCCTGGAGGTCTAAGAAACAGACCATATTCTCTAGGTCCACTTTTGAGGCAGTGTTGTATGTTTTAGATGAAACTAGATTGGAAGTTGAATGGCTACATGGACTTATGTCCAGTTTACCTATGTTAATAAATCCGCTTCCTGCAATTTCAGTTCACTGTGACAACAGTACAACTATTGCTAAGATAAAGAGTTCCAAGTATAATCAAAAATAGCATAGACACATCCAAGTCAGATTGAAATCTGTAAGGGAGTTAGTGTCTAATGGGGTCGTAGTTGTAGACTACATCGGTACCAAAGATAATACAGCTGATCCTTTCACTAAAGGTCTTACCTTGGCTTTAGTGGAAAAATCCAGGTTGGGGATAGGACTAAAACCCTATAGATTTACAGGCAGTAGCAACCCAACCAAAAATAGTAGAGCTCTCACAAATTGGGTTCAATGTGGTAATAACAAGATGTCGGGTAATTCGGATGACACTATGTATTCTTGTTTGATGCTTCTTGCATCTGTGTGTCTATTCCCTGGGAAACATGTTAGTGTCATGACTACAAGTTAGTAAGAGAGTAGTCTCTGAATGGTGTCAAGTCTTAGGATAGGATGTTAGCAGTACATCCTTGGAGACTCCAACTAAGTGATTGATGTTGTGTAGGCTGCAACAGGAGAATTGGGTTGTTCTCTATTATCAATCATGATATAAAATTTTATATGCATGGCCTTAATAAATTATTTTATTTACTACCATGTCTTTATTGTGTTGTTACCAACCTATATTCTTGTACCCAAGGTTCAGGTTCAAGACTTTTGTTCACCTGGTTCCTACAGGGGTCACAGTTGGATAACTCAGGTAGATTCAAACCAAAAGGTATCTGCTAAAAGCACATTATGGAAGATTGAATGGTAGAGCACACTACACATTAGACTTTGTGGGGGATTGTTAGATATATGGTTGTTGTAGAAACCATTTATTTAGCATGGGTTAAGCTCAATGTAGTGCAGCAAGTACATGTGAGAAAAGTAGTTTTGTCTCTAGTACAAATGGCAAAGACGTTTTATCCCATATTGCTCACTCCTAGAACTTTTGTGGTCCTCATATGTAGGATCACATGGGACACTAGTGTAACATCCCTGACCTGGGCTATAAACTAACCCTAGAAGTTTTGCCTAAATATGTAATTATATACTTGCGAATACTCTCTGGCATGTAATTAAGTTCCTCAGGAACATATACTTTCAATTTTGTCCTTTTTAACAATGTCTTAGTATTGTTTTGTAACACAGGGACCTTTGTGCAAATTACCCAGTTAAGGGGTTTAACTTGTAAAATTCACATGTTAAGATGTTCCTTTGATGATGAGACATCATATGAGTGAATATGATGAGGTATGATGGATTCTCCAAGCTTGGGCACCAAGGTGCAGCTTGTAGAGCAGTCCTTATGCTTAAAACCCTGATTTTGGTATAAAGTGCAATTTACCCAAATGAGGAGTGCAACTTGTAAAATACACCTTCCAGAATATCTTTTATAACTTTTAACATCAATTAGAGAATAAATGATGAAAGGGGCGTTTCAATTAAATAATTAGATAAGAAAAATGACCTTTATAGTGAAATCACCTAGTATGAGTAAGGAGACCCTTCATATATGTGTACCTTAGTTTGCATGTTGGTTTTCTTTACCCTTAGATCTTGAGTTTTGATGGACTTTGCTTAATTTATGATGGTTTGGACGTGTATTAGAAAGAAGTAGGGACCAAGATGAGAAATCTATGAACTAAAGGTCCTTATGGTGGAAATTTAGCCTAAACTATATAAGCCTATTCCTTTACAAACCAAGTAAACGTATCCTTTATCCTCTTCACTTCTCATCTTTCTCAAAAACTGCCAAGGAAAAGCTCTGGAGTTCAGGGAGAGGACCAAGTAGTGTTAGGTGAGAAGGAACCATCTTCTAGCTCGGATTCTTCGATGAATTCATCATAAAAGGTTGGTTCTATGGTTAACTCACATAGGTTCTTTGTTCTAGCCGACCATCCCCATCTTTTCCTTGGAGAATCACCTCTGGCCGAGTTGTGGATCTCAAGAAGCCATTAGAGACTTGAAGCCTGGAAGCTTGGAGCTCTAGGAACAATGTTTGAGGCGGGTTTTATAACTCTAAACTCTTTTCTTTATATGCATATCTTTATTCTTGCAATTTAAGCTTTAGTTCTTCTTCTTCTACCTCCCTTCTTCCTTGCACTTTTGCAAGCAAAATCGGTGGAGTAACCGACCTGAGCATAGGTTGAAGATGATGGGCGTGAATTCCTAGGTAGCTTTATCAACCGACCTTGGACCCTTTTGGTCCAAACGGTTGCAAACCATTTGAGGTCAAATGGACTCAAATCGTTTGATCTCAAACGATCTTGCAAGACCGTTTGGATCAAAACGGTCTCAAGACCGTTTGATAGGGTTGACCAAGGGACGACCGTTTGAGGGCAAATGACCTTGGGTGTCATGCAGTCTTGGAGTCAAACCTAGCAAACGGTCAACACATCCAAACGGTTTCAAACCGTTTGGAGGTTGAATATGTGTAACTGATTGGAGACTTTCGAGGTTGTTTATACTTAATCAATTGAAGGTGTATTTGGTTCAATGATGATCTAATCTAAACCCTAATGATAACCTAGGACATTAAGGGACTAAGTGACTAATGAATTGACCTATGATGATGATCAATAGTGTAATTTACCAAAATGACCTTGAAGGGTTAAATCAAAGGATACCTTGTTTTAATCAAATCCTAATCACATGATAGTGATGATTTGACTTATGATAGTCAATGAGGACTTGACCCAACCTAATCTAGAGTGGTGTAATCACCATCTACTAGTGCGAGGAGAGAGAAAGTACCTTTTATGGTTGAAATTCAAGTAAAGTACCTTCAATACACATGAATGTGCATGATTAGGGTATGATCCACCGATGTGAGATCGTGGAAACCCTAATTATGATAACTGATGAATCTTAACCTTATCTAAGGACTTTAATGATGATGTTTCTCATACATGATGATGTCATGAGTTCAATTCACCATGAGGTGAATAGTAAACCCTAAATCTAGGGTGATGACATGTAATGTGAATAGTAAACCCTAAATCTAGGATGATGACATGTAATGTGAATAGTAAACCCTAAATCTAGGATGATGACATGTAATGTGAATAGTAAACCCTAAATCTATGGTGATGATATGTAATGTGAATAGTAAATCCTAATTGATGAAAAAGGGAATCTAACTCTTGTAAGAGTAGGAAGGTACAACTTCATTGAAATGAATTGTTTACTGTTATCAGTTGAATTAACCATGCAGGTTCCTATATGAGGATGATCATATCCAGGTATGGATTATGATACTATATTCATTGAAAGCATGTTGTTAGCTTTATGAATAGTGAAATATCCTGATGCTTTGTTAGTGGCATCTTATGAGATTGATGGGTTGTGAGAGCCATGAGTATCATCAAGGTCATGCTTAACAGATGACTTGTGATGAGATGATTGAGAAATGATAATTGATGTGAGTTAGACTTGTTACATTTAAGTATTCTATTTTCATAGCTGCCATGCTAATGATTAATGTTTGAGAACATGTATGATGTTAAAAGAATACAAAAATGTACCTAACTAATCAAGTATAATCATACCATGCAAAGCCCTGATCATAGATCCATCATTGTCAGAAAAGCAAAATGATGGTGAAACAGGTTTTCCTAAGGGAACTCCTGGATCACATACTTTTGAGTATGTGGGGGAATATGGATGTGTAAATCCTTACATCCTAGTGTAGGAATTGATGTAGATGTATCTTAATCCATCAACCCTTCGCTATATGTTTATGCTGTAACACTCGAGGAAATCCTTATACCGCATCGATCAGAGATAAACAAGAAATCTCTCGATGACGAAGAGAGTACAGAATGCCACTGTAACTCTAAAAATAGTGAAGTACCAGATTACCCTGGTGAGCTATAGTAGTAGAGACACAAGATGTCCTGCAAGCTATCCTCACTCTAACTGAGGAAGATGAGGTCATAAGAATCCGGCTCTTTTGATGACCTAGGTATGATACCGATGCGACTTAACAAGTGATCGGTTGGAGTATGAACGGTATACCTCATCTCCGCAGGGCATAATAATGTTTGTAAAACATAATCAACAGCGTAGTATATCTGTTAGGATTAATCTACGAGATACTTGATTGATGTTACACTGTATAGTATACATGTTCTTCATATTTCTTAAATGATGAACTTCTGCTTATTACCAAACTGTTGTTGAATACTTTGAGAGCTCTTATTGCTTATGTTATTCTTGTTTGCTATATAAAGCTTCTAGTGGAGAGTTATAACTCTCACTGGGACAATTATTTAAAATTGTCTCACTCCGTAGGTTTCTAACTTTTAGGTGGTCGTCGAAGATGGAGGAACCAGCCTACAGGTGACCAAAACCAGCAACAGCACCAGGAGCATCACTGAATCTCAGGTGGAGATACTGACTGCTGTGTCATGTTGTTAGATAGTCCTATGTTGTCTCTGTACTCCCAGGTCCTTGGAGTTTGTTAATCTGAGATTTTGTATTTTGTTGTATGTAATCAATTAAGAAGTGGTTTAACAGATATGGAAACTGTTTACCTTGCTTTTATGAAAGAAGTTTCATGTCTTCAAGATCTTGTCTCGAAAAGTTTTATTTTTTTGTAAATTTTCGTATTCCGCTGTTAATCGAATGCTTCCGCTGAGTTTATATCGTGTTTTAGAGATCAGAGCCCACAATTAAGTGGTATCAGAGCCCTAGGTTTGCTGAGTCTACAGAGACATAGGACTTAGGATGTCGAGTTTATCTTTAGTGTTCCTTCCTTATCTAATAGAATCTTCTGCTCCTCAGGAGAAGAAGATATATAAGGATGTCTGAGCCACATGAGGAGTATGTGGCGGAGAGTAGCGTATCTGTACCACAAGGCGGTGCACGGGTTCCAGAAATAGAACAACCTATACCTGAGCAACCTAGGGAGCCACCAGAGTTTGACCCAGCTGACATGGGTAACCCAGCTGCTCAAACTATGTTTGGGCAGTTTATGACTGCCATGACACATATCACCGACAGGATGCCTATGCCTGCACTTAGGGCACCTGTCCAACCTGAAGGACAAGGTATCGGGAAGACATTCGAGCGACTTCGTCGTGTCGGAGCTACCGAATACTTTGGGACAGCCGACCCCGCAGATGTTGATCTGTGGTTAACTGAGTTGGAGAAAGCCTTCAAAATCATGAACATCCCTGAAGCTGAGAAGGTTAGAAACACTGTCAATCTTCTCAAAGGAAGTGTTGGTCACTGGTGGACCATGGAAGAGCAGAAGAGGCCTGGAATAGAGATCTCGTGGGAAGACTTTCGACGGGAATTTGTCCACAGATATTTTCCAAAGACCTTCCTGGACGAGAAGATCTCTCATTTTGAGAGATTAAGGCAAGGCATGATGAACATTAGCGAGTATGAAGCTAAGTTCATGGAGTTGATGCGGTTTTGTCCGCACATGGCTGCCACAGAAGAAGAAAGGATCAGAAGGTTTGAGAAGGGTTTGAATGCCGACATGACTACTCCCGTGTCTGCTTTAGAGAACCGGGAGAGGTTCGCTACCTTCGTTGAGTCAGTCCGAAGGATAGAGAGATCCGTAGTCGAGAAAAGGCAAACCCAAAAGAGATATCTGCAATTCTAGGGTTCTTCATCTAGAGACTTTAAGAAGCCTAGATTCTCCGCACCTAACCCTCCACCACCTAGATCTAGTTCTCAGACTCAGTGGTCCCCAAGTAGAGGTAGAGGACGGAGTTTACCACCACAAGAGACTCGCAGTTCAGCATCAATGTCAGTTACAGGACCACCAAGACCACAACAACTGGAGAGAAGCTGCTACAACTGTGGTAAGGTGGGACACATGATGAAGGACTGTAGAGCTAGGCATGTCAGTGTGACACAGCCTCAGAGACAGAGTCAACAGGGATCACAAAGAAGACAGTTTCAAGGAGCAACTAGAGGACGTGGACAAGCATCTCAAGTTGGATCATCAGCACCGGCTCAACCTCAGGCGACAGCAAGATTCTATGCAATGAACCCACCTGATGCAGTGATCAACCCACGGGTTGTGGCAGGTCAGATGGAGTTGTTATATTCTGATATGTCTATCTCCTGTGTTGTATCTGTTTTAATTGACCCGGGTGCTACACACTCTTTTATCACTCGAAGAGTGATTCATAACTGTAATATGACAGTCAGTCATAGGGCAGATAGCTTGTTGCTGGAGACTCCGTTGAGAGGGTCTGTTGTCTTGCAGGAGGTATGCTCTCCCTGCATCCTCTTCTTTTCTGATCATCTCATTCAAGTGGATTTAATACCACTTGAGATGCAAGGATTTGATATAATCCTTGGAATGGATACCTTGGAAAGGTATAAGGTTGTCTTGGATTGTGAATCCAAACAGGCTGTGTTTGCTGATGAAAGCAACACATGGATCTTTCAAGGAGAGAGAAAGATTCTACCCACCTGTCTTGTGTCAGCTATGGTTGCTGATAAGCTGATGAGGCAAGGATGTTATGCATTCTTGGCCCACGTGGTAGATACTACCATGGAAAGCCCCAACCCTGCTAAAGTTCTTGTAGTCAGGGAATTTGAAGACGTGTTTCCTGAAGAACTTCCCGGTATACCACCGCCTCGGGAAATTGATTTTGAAATCAATTTAGTTCCAGGTACACAACCCATAGCCCAGACACCGTATAGGATGGCGCCTGCTGAGATGGCAGAATTCAAGAAATAGCTTCAAGAGTTACTTGAGAAAGGTTTCATCCGACCGAGTACTTCACCTTGGGGTGGTCCGATTTTGTTTGTTAAAAAGAAAGACGGGTCAATGCGGTTGTGCATTGATTACAGACAACTCAATAAAGTAACAATAAAGAATAAGTATCGTCTGCCGAGGATTGATGATCTTTTTGACCAGTTGTGTGGTGCAACAGTCTTTTCAAAGATAGACTTAAGATCTGGATATCATCAACTCCGCATTAAGGATAGTGACATATCTAAGTCTGCCTTTAGGACAAGATATGGTCACTATGAGTTCACAGTTATGTCGTTTGGACTAACTAATGCACCAGCTGCATTCATGGAACTCATGAATAGAGTCTTTCGACCTTTCCTTGATCAGTGTGTTGTCGTCTTCATAGATGACATTTTGATCTATAGGAAGGATGCTCAACAGCATGAACAGCATCTTCGCCAAGCTTTGACCTTGCTAAGAGAACATAAGCTATACGCCAAGTTTAGCAAGTGTGAGTTCTGGTTGCCGGAAGTATCTTTCCTTGGACATGTGATATCTGCCTTGGGTATTCGTGTTGACCCTAAAAAGGTAGAGTCTGTTCTACAGTGGGAACAACCGAAGACACTGACAGAAATCTGTAGTTTCTTAGGGTTAGCTGGCTACTACCGAAGGTTCATTAAGAATTTCATTTCTATAGCCTTACCCTTAACCAAGCTAACCCGGAAGGATGTTCCTTTCGCCTGGAGTGATAAGTGTCAACAATCTTTTCAACTGTTGAAAGAGAGGTTGACGAGTGCACCTGTGCTTGTACTACCTAAGCAAGGGAAAGGATATGTAGTCTTCTACGATGCCTCCAAGAATGGACTTGGATGTGTGTTGATGCAGGATAAGCAAGTGATTTCTTTTGCTTCTCGACAACTTAAGAAACATGAGGAGAATTATCCGACACATGATTTGGAGCTACCTGCTGTGGTTCATGCCTTGAAAATCTGGAGACACTATCTCTATGGAGAGACATTCCATATTTTCACTGATCATAAGAACCTAAAGTATATCTTCTCTCAGCATGAGCTTAATATGAGGCAACGTCACTGGATGGAGTTAATCAAGGACTACGACTGTACAATTGATTACCATCCGGGCAAGGCCAATGTGGTTGTAGATGCCTTGAGTAGAAAATCAGCAACGTCAACTATGGATAGGGCACAATTAAACTCTTTAGTATGCTTTAGGAGAGATATGCTTATCTCCTTAAGAAAAGCCAATGTACAGTTGAAAGTGTCGTTATTAACTGGATTGTTAGCTGAGATACATATAAAACCTACCCTAAGAGAGCAGATTAAGGAGGCACAGCATGTTGATGCTGTAGTTCAACATATCAGATCAGAGTATGGTGATGAGAAATGAGATGGTTTCCATGACTCAGATGATCAAGTGGCATGTTATCATGGGAGGATGATAGTACCGGATGTGGATAACTTGAGAAAGTTAGTCCTGGAAGAAGCTCATTCTTCGATGTATGATATGCATCCAGGGAGCACCAAGATGTATCAAAACTTGAAAGATATGTATTGGTGGCCTGGGATGAAGAAAGATGTTGCAGAGTTTGTGATGAGGTGTCCTGTGTGTCAGCAAGTTAAAGCTGAACACCAGAAGCCTGCAGGAATAATGCAACCTTTACCCATACCATAGTGGAAGTGGGACCATGTGACCATGGACCTTGTTGTTGGCCTACCTAGGACAAACAAGGGACATGATTCCATTTGGGTAATAGTTGATAGGTTGACAAAGACAGCTCATTTCTTGCCTGTCAAAACAACCTATTCTGCGGAGAAGTTAGCACAGTTGTATGTTCAAGAGATAGTGCGACTGCACGGAGTTCCTGTCACTATAGTTTCTGATAGAGGTCCCCAGTTTACAAGTCGTTTTTGGGAACAGTTACATAGAGCCTTAGGCACCAAGTTAAGGTTTAGTACAGCCTTTCATCCATAGACTGATGGACAGTCGGAAAGGACTATACAGACCTTGGAAGACTTGTTGAGAGCATGTGTTCTCTAGTTTACCGAAAGTTGGGATCTACACTTAAGTTTGATAGAGTTTTCCTATAACAATAGCTATCAACATAGTATTAATATGGCACCATATGAAGCCTTGTATGGTAGACGTTGTAGATCACTCTTATGTTGGTATGAGACTGGTGAACATCAGTTGTTAGGGCCTGATCTTGTGCAACAGACTACAGAGAAGATCAAAGTGATACAGCAACAGATTAAGATTGCACAGGATAGACAGAAGTCTTATGCTGACAGACGTCATAAACCTTTAGAGTTCCAGGTTGGAGACAGAGTGTACCTCAAGGTCTCACCTTGGAAAGGAGTCCTTTGTTTTGGAAGGAAAGGAAAGTTAGCTCCTAGATTTATGGGGCCTTATCCAATCATTAAACGAGTTGGAAAGGTAGCCTATAGACTAGAGTTACCTCCAGAGTTGCAGAAGTTACACCCTGTGTTCCACATTTCTATGCTGAGGAAATTTCATCTAGATACCGAGTCAGTTCTACAACCTATGGAAGTAGAATTGAATGAAAATATAACATATGAGGAAGGACCAGTGTCAATCCTTGATAACAGAATTAAAAAGCTAAAGAAGAAAGACATAAGTCTTGTGAAAGTCCTAAGGAATCACCGTGGTGTCGAAGAAGCCACTTGGGAACTAGAGGATGAGATGAGAAGGAAATACCCTACTCTTTTCTCCTAATATGTTTTATCGATTTCGGGGATGAAATCCTTGTAAGGGGTGGATAATTTGTAACATCCCTGACCTGGGTTATAAACTAACCCTAGAAGTTTTGCCTAAATATGTAATTATATACTTGTGAATACTCTCTGGCATGTAATTAAGTTCCTCAGAAACATATACTTTCAATTTTGTCCTTTTTAACAATGTTTTAGTATTGTTTTGTAACACAGGGACCTTTGTGCAAATTACCCAGTTAAGGGGTTTAACTTGCAAAATTCACATGTTAAGATGTTCCTTTGATGATGAGACATCATATGAGTGAATATGATGAGGTATGATGGATTCTCCAAGCTTGGGCACCAAGGTGCAGCTTGTAGAGAAGTCCTTGTGCTTAAAACCCTGATTTTGGTATAAAGTGCAATTTACCCAAATGAGGAGTGCAACTTGTAAAATACACCTTTCAGAATATCTTTAATAACTTTTGACATCAATTAGAGAAGAAATAATGAAAGGGGCGTTTCAATTAAATAATTAGATAAGAAAAATGACCTTTATAGTGAAATCGCCTAGTATGAGTAAGGAGACCCTTCATATATGTGTACCTTCGTTTGCATGTTGGTTTTCTTTACCCTTAGATCTTGAGTTTTGATGGACTTTGCTTAAGTTATGATGGTTTGTACGTGCCTTAGAAAGAAGGAAGGACCAAGATGAGAAATCTATGAACTAAAGGTCCTTATGGTGGAAATTTAGCCTAAACTATATAAGCCTATTCCTTTACAAACCAAGTAAACATATCCTTTATCCTCTTCACTTCTCATCTTTCTCAAAAACGGCCAAGGAAAAGCTCTAGAGTTCAGGGAGACGACCAAGTAGTGCTAAGGTGAGAAGGAACCATCTTCTAGCTCAGATTCTTGGATGAATTCATCATAAAAGGTTGGTTCTATGGTTAACTCACTTAGGTTCTTTGTTCTAGCCGACCATCCCCATCTTTTCCTTGGAGAATCACCTCTGGCCGAGTTGTGGATCTCAAGATGCCATTAGAGACTTGAAGCCTGGAAGCTTGGAGCTCTAGGAACAATGTTTGAGGCGGGTTTTATAACTCTAAACTCTTTGCTTTATATGCATATCTTTGTTCTTGCAATTTAAGCTTTAGTTCTTCTTCTTCTACCTCCCTTCTTCCTTGCACTTTTGCAAGCAAAATCGGTGGAGTAACTGACCTGAACATAGGTTTAAAATGATGGGCGTGAATTCCTAGGTAGCTTTATCAACCGACCTTGGACCCTTTTGGTCCAAACGGTTGCAAACCGTTTGAGGTCAAACGGTCTCAAACCGTTTAATCTCAAACGATCTTGTAAGACCGTTTGGATCAAAACGGTCTCAAGACCGTTTGATAGGGTTGACCAAGGGATGATCGTTTGAGGGCAAACGACCTTGGGTGTCATGCGGTCTTGGAGTCAAACCTAGCAAACGGTCAACACATCCAAACGGTTTCAAACCGTTTGGAGGTTGAATATGTGTAACCGATTGGAGACTTTCAAGGTTGTTTATACTTAATCAATTGAAGGTGTATTTGGTTCAATGATGATCTAATCTAAACCCTAATGATAACCTAGGACATTAAGGGACTGAGTGACTAATGAATTGACCTATGATGATGATCCATAGTGTAATTTACCAAAATGACCTTGAAGGGTTAAATCAAAGGATACCTTGTTTTAATCAAATCCTAATCACATGATAGTGATGATTTGACTTATGATAGTCAATGAGGACTTGACCCAACCTACTCTAGAGTGGCTTAATCACCATCTACTAATGAGAGGAGAGAGAAAGTACCTTTTATGGTTGAAATTCAAGTAAAGTACCTTCAATACACATGAATGTGCATGATTAGGGTATGATCCACCGATGTGAGATCATGGAAACCCTAATTATGATAACTGATGAATCTTAACCTTATCTAAGGACTTTAATGATGATGTTTCTCATACATGATGATGTCATGAGTTCAATTCACCATGAGGTGAATAGTAAACCCTAAATCTAGGGTGATGACATGTAATGTGAATAGTAAACCCTAAATCTAGGATGATGACATGTAATGTGAATAGTAAACCCTAAATCTAGGATGATGACATGTAATGTGAATAGTAAACCCTAAATCTAGGGTGATGACATGTAATGTGAATAGTAAATCCTAATTGATGAAAATCAGGGAATCGAACTCTTGTAAGAGTAGGAAGGTACAACTTTATTGAAATGAATTGTTTAATGTTATCAGTTGAATTAACCATGCAGGTTCCTATATGAGGATGATCATATCCAGGTATGGATTATGATGCTATATTCATTGAAAGCATGTTGTTAGCTTTATGAATAGTGAAATATTCTGATACTTTGTTAGTGGCATCTTATGACATTGATGGGTTGTGAGAGGCACGAGTATCATCAAGGTCATGCTTAACAGATGACTTGTGATGAGATGATTGAGAAATGATAATTGATGTGAGTTAGACTTGTTACATTTAAGTATTCTATTTTCATAGCTGCCATGCTAATGATTAATGTTTGAGAACACGTATGATGTTAAAAGAATACTGAAATGTACCTAACTAATCAAGTATAATCATACCATGCAAAGCCCTGATCATAGATCCATCATTGTCAGAAAAGCAAAATGATGGTGAAATATGTTTTCCTAAGGGAACTCCTGGATCACATACTTTTGAGTATGTGGGGGAATATGGATGTGTAAATCCTTACATCCTAGTGTAGGAATTGATGTAGATGTATCTTAATCCATCAACCCTTCACTATATGTTTATGCTATAACACTCGAGGAAATCCTTATACCGCATCGATCAGAGATAAACAAGAAATCTCTCGATGATGAAGAGAGTATAGAATGCCACTGTAACTCTAAAAATAGCGAAGTACCAGATTACCCTGGTGAGCTATAGTAGCAGAGACACAAGATGTCCTGCAAGCTATCCTCACTCTGACTGAGGAAGATGAGGTCATAAGAATCTGGCTCTTTTGATGACCTAGGTATGATACCGATGTGACTTAACAAGTGATCGGTTGGAGTATGAACGGTATACCTCATCTCCGCAGGGCATAATAATGTTTGTAAAACATAATCAACAGCGTAGTATATCTGTTAGGATTAATCTATGAGATACTTGATTGATGTTATATTGTATAGTATACATGTTCTTCATATTTCTTAAATGATGAACTTCTGCTTATTACCAAACTGCTGTTGAATACTTTGAGAGCTCTTATTGCTTATGTTATTCTTATTTGCTATATAAAGCTTCTAGTGGAGAGTTATAACTCTCGTTGGGACAATTATTTAAAATTGTCTCACTCCATAGGTTTCTAACTTTTAGGTGGTCGTCGAAGACGGAGGAACCAGCCTACAGGTGACCAAAACTAGCAGCAGCACCAGGAGCAGCAGTGAATCTCAGGTGGAGATACCGACTGTTGTGTCATGCTGTTAGATAATCCTATGTCGTCTCTGTACTCTCAGGTCCTTGGAGTTTGTTAATCTAAAATTTTGTATTTTGCTGTGTGTAATCACTTAAGAAGTGGTTTAACAGAGATGGAAACTGTTTACCTTGCTTTTATGAAAGAAGTTTCATGTCTTCAAGATCTTGTCTCGAAAAGTTTTAATTTTTCGTAAATTTTCGTATTCCGCTATTAATTGAATGATTCCGCTGAGTTTATATCGTGTTTTAGAGATCGGAGCCCACAACTAGTGTCCAAGGGGTCCTAGGAGGGAGGTATTCTCACTTTTTAGTGGGTGGGGTTACCACATCACAACGCACGCATGCGCGTCACACCTCTCCTGGCCTGACTGGGCCGGGCACGGACTTGGGCTTGTGGATTGTGGATTGTAGATTGTGGATTGTGGAGAATGTCTTCCGGTTTCTTTTTGCACTATGATACAACTAAGTAATTAATTACTCGTGTAATTAATTGATTCTTTCCTATTTAAATTTCCTAATCCTAACTGGAAAGTGTTTCTCTTTGCGGGTTTTATTCTGTAATGTGTACAAGAGTGACCGAGTGGTTGTGTCTTGCTGGGAATAGGAATAAGGGACGTGCGTTGCTATAAATACTCTCCAGTCATTAGGGTTAAACACACAACAAACGAACTTCAGTCGTCGTTTTCTCGTGTGTTTTGAGAACCCTAATTCAGAGAGCGAGAGACTTCATTCCCGAGCCGTTTCGTGGAGGTTCCTGCGGACGTTGTGCTGCACTAGTGGTAGTGTGACAAGACGACGTCAAGCGCCAGCAAGACGAGTCTGTTCCAAGTTCGTGCCGGATCGAGACTGGGAGAACGGTGCCTATCTGCGAGGATTGCCGGACACTGATTTCTTAAGTATCATGTTCGTTTCTCAACGAACGATCTGGTTTGTGAATTCTGTTCTTCTGTTTTGTTTGATCTTCGTTTCTTATTTGGATTTGTCTGCAATTGTTAATCAATTTACACCAGTCGTTGTTACATGAACGACATTAATAAATATTAACAATAGGAAACAGTAAGGGATGGTGTTGGAGATGCAGAAACAGGGTACAAGATGATAATGGATTTGTTGTGGCGGCGATTGGAGAGAAGAATTCATGAGAGTAATAGGGTTGCCGTCATGGGGTGAATAAAAATTTAAGGGAGCAAATGAGATAGAAATAGGGTTGCAGGCATAGGGTGAATTAAAAGTTGACGGGACATGGACTTAGCAAACATGAAAACCAAGAGTCCAACTTTGGTAGGGAGTAGGGAGGACCCAAGAGTCCAACTTCGGTAGGTTTTGGGGAGGACGGAAACAGATAGTGGTGCTTAGTAGAGTACAATAGTAGATGTTCCCATTTAATTCTGTTGTTAGGTAGGGGTGTAAATGGTGCGGGTACGGTGCGGGTCTGGTCATACTCATACCCATACTCATCTAATTTAGCAGGTCCGGTTCTGGTTCTAGACCCGCATAATACAAAACTTGGACCCGCACCATACCCGTACCCGCAATAATAGCGGATATGCGGTACGGGTATGCAGGTAAGCGGTTCTATAAAACATCATATTGTTTATGTAAGAGAAATGACTATGTTATATATATTTAACACAACAAGATATTGTTATCATATAATATATTAACATGTAATAGTTATATTAGACAATGTGATATTCTATATAATAAAATTAATTGAGTAATTATTTACATATTTGTAGTCATGATCATAACATGTAATTTATATAGAAAGTAATGTAGATTAGTAGACATTTTGATTTTAAGTTTACATATGATGTTCGTTGTAACTAGAATAGTTAAATCTTAGTTATATGACTAGTCTCAACCTTAGAGTAGGATATAATCTCAATAATTATATTAATTAGACTAGTAAAGTATGATATATAATATATTATTTTAGTAGTTACTTATGTATATCGGGTACACGGATCTAGCGGATCTGGGTCTAAGCATACCCATTATTGGACCCGCTTATATACGGGTCCAAGGATATACGGGTCCAAGGGTATGCAGGTATAAAAATTAGACCCGTGACGGGTTTTTTAAGGGTCCGAATTTGTGGGTCCGCGGGTCTACCCGTACCCATTTACAGCCTTATTTTTAGGGAGAACGACATTAGGAAGAAGCTAGAGGGGGGAATAGGTTTTAGATTATTTAGGGGAGGAGATGATCGGTTGTTCATTTAGTGCTAGTCATGGTTTTCATTAAGTCAGGTTAGGGAGGAAAACTCCGTGGCTTTTGCATTCATCTACCATTGCCACCGGCGTACGAGGGGAAAAAGAACGTGGTTACTATCTTTTCAACGTAAAAATTTACTTGAAGTAATTATCAATATTAAACGTCATGCGCACTAGCCATCTAATAAAGGAATTGAATATTTGTCATCGCTCTATTCACATGTTTCAAAACTGATATTTAAACCTTAGGTGCGAGTAAATTTTTAACAGCTCTTGAATGTAGAGACACGTACTAAACGGACACCATCATCGTTTTTTAATTTGTATTACGAAATCATATTATATGTCAATAATACATGAATGCATATCATTAATGTTTCCGATGCAATCATCATATGGTGTCATTCCAACTCCATATATGATACTTGTATACGAGAAGATGGACTTGTACATTCAGCATCACAATCCAATAGGTTCACTATCACGTTGGGTTCAAAATACTAACTCTAATTATCTCTCTTATGTATTATCTACTAACTTTTACAATTTAATAGCTCATGATGATGTATCTAATTGCACTATAAATTTGACCACATGTAAAACTTTTTACTAAAATATTTCCTAAAAATGCTACTTACAAAATATAAGAATATATCGTAATTAAACATGTCTCTGTTATAAGTTTAAAATTGGATTGTCAAAATTTTAATATGATTCCAAAGCCAATGACTTAAATTCAAGAGTAAGATATGAAAGCAAAGTCAAATCAAAATCCCATGCACAATTGATTCCAATCGTAATACTTGGTATGAAATTGGATCATGTAACAAAATACGAGTGTCTAGTTTGAAAGAATATTTGAATGAACTCATCTATAGGCAAGGAGTTCAAAACAGACAAACTAATATCTAAACGTTGATAATTCTGACTAAAATCATCAACTGGGAGACCAATTTAGAAATGGATACAAGTTTCAAGAGAGTTAGGAATTATTTCTCAAATAAATTTAGTACCCAATTTAGTATGTTACAATGGCCTAGTAAGGAGTCGTGCCATGACTTGTGTATCGGTGGTATCGACTTTTTCGAAATCCATGTTGAACACTTTTAGCAGGTCGGTGGTACCGACAGTAGTGTCGGCGGTACCAACTCTGACTCTGTCTGCACACCAAACAAAAGCATCAAGGTACCTTTTTACATCAATTAAACCTCTAATAAGAAAGTATGAAATTTAAACACTGAAAAGTCCTAATAAAATGTAAATGATAGAAATAAAATCGGATTGCCTCCCATAAGCGTCCTTGTTTAATATCCCTGGCTTCACAAGGGGATTTTCTTCATTCTGGGGTGTCATGAGAGGGTTGTGAAGAATCATCTAGCAGTCTGAACCACACTCTATCATCATCTAACATGAGTGTCAAGTGGCCTCTACCCATGGCAATGGTCACATCGTCTGTAGCTTGGAATGGCCTTCCTAACAACATCTCGGATCCCAACATCTCGCGTGTATCCATGACCACAAATTGATAGGATATATGAATTTATTGACTTTGAATAACACATCATCGCATATCTCATACAGCCTTACAATTGATCTGTCTGCCAACTTGATTGTCATGGATGTCTCTGTTGGTTTCTTCAAACCCAACTTCCGAAAGGTAGCAAGAGGCATGATATTTATTGTGAGAACCCATACACTAAACGAGATTACTCAAAATATAAAATACAATAAATCACAAATTAACCACATACCCAAAAATATGGCTAAATTAAAATCAAATTCAATGTCAGCAACTACTTAGAAACATTTTCATAAGAGCCCATTATCTTTCTTTTATCCATACTATGACAAGAATTTGATACAAATTGTTCTATCACCTTAGCCACATCATATAGACACATGATAACAATATTTGTATATGCCACACAAACAAGCATTAACATATGCTAATGAAATTCCAATTCATTTGAAACACCATATACAAACTTTTTATACCCTGACTTGAGAGTACAGGGATGACTCTAGGACACACTAGACATCTAATCAACTTTCTCAAAGATTCATTACTATAGCTCCTCTTTACTTCCACGATTGTGTTGCCATCATTTCCGATTACCTAAAAAGATATGGCAAATCACAAGGGCGAGACCCATGTCCCAGGAAGAGATATAACCTCCAACAATGCTTATTGATCACAATATTTTAAGTAATATAATCTATGCAGTTTAATTAGATATAACAAATAGGCTCAATAGATTCTTTTTCAAAGAAGGTCCCCTCTTTCTTCTTCCTTAGATAGGAAATTCACAGCAGCATAGAGGAAGGACGAGGTTTGTAGAAGGAGAGAAGTGGTGGAGAGCAAATGGCTCGTTTTTGTGCTTAGGGATAAGTATATGAAACTTTAAGATAAAGAAAAAGAAAAAGTTGAAGTTCTAGTATCTTTCCAAGTGTCCATGGCCTTAAACCATTAAGAATATACAAGCACACAAAAGAAGCTCACCCACCATCCACAGAGACATATTTATCCCTCATTTTCTTGAATTTCCAAGCAAAACAAATAATTCATTAGTTGATAGCTACTAAAGGTAGCTCATCCATGGAGGGGTAAACCCTAAAATACCCTTAGAGAAAACACCTTCAAACCAAGGTTTAAATAGGCACCCCATGACTCAAAAAGTTCAATAATTATGATAGAATATCCAAAGAACATAATGCAAGTGATAAATTGCAAAGAAAACCTCTCAATTGGGTAAATTGTAGAAAAGTCCAAAATGTGCATAAAATTGCATAACTTGCTAAAACAGTGTCCAAATTGGACCAAATTTGAAACTTAAGCTTGTCTTATGATTTCAAAGAATTTAATAAGGTTATATTAGGGTTATACAAATAAAATTATGATAAATAAGCTTATTCAACTCATTGAGCAAGTTTATGGGCCTTACAACTATAAACCCCTAACAGAGATTTCACCCCTAAAATCCAAGGTAAACAAAGATGGGTACTTCTTTTGCACCTCATCCTGTTATCTTCACATGGTTACTTACATATCATGGTGATGTGACATCATTCATACATATCTCATCTAGGGTCAGCACAAAAACCTCACATAAGAGGACATTTATAAATATGGAGCATAGAAACTTGTTGTGCCACATGTACAAATCTAATAGTAACTTTCAACTTTAAATTCTAGCTATCATACTAAAATTATATCTATTGTATCAACAAACTATCTATCCTTGATAGTAGTCTTGCCCAGCTATCACTAGACCATACACAACATTATAGAGTCACTTTTGTTTTTCCTTCCAAATAACATTTATAGGATCATCATCAACTCTCTCTCTCTCTCTACTGGAGAGGAATACTTGGAATGTTCATTTAATAAACATCTCCAACCTTCACATATTTCTCATCCTGTTGATACATCTTGGATACTAGGATTCATTATCTTGGTATCCACCTCATGTGATATAAGGAACTCACATAATTATCTCATCCACTTTTTCCAACATAACAAATATCAAGAATTATAAGAGGAGTCTTCCTAAATATTGGAAGGCTCAAAAGCAAACTCATCACAAACTTTGTGATCTTGGAACCATAGTCCAAGCAACCTTATGATATAATAAGCTATCCACCCTCATGTTTGCAGTGAATCCACACGTACCAAGTGGCAATGATCCACTTGAAAGTTGTGCCCTAGAAAGAAAAGACATAAAGGGAAACACACTTCCCATACCATAGTAGTATTTTTCAAGGGTCACTAGCAAAAAGGTAACCAATTCTATTTTCATTATGTAGGTTACAGCTTCTAATGTATCATTTTACCTTTTTCATTTCAGGTTCCTTGCCATTAGCATAGGAATCATCATGATTAACATATCTCATCACTCCTTCCTTGATGACTATGTATCCCAATAGTGTATGTTCTCTTATTTTATTATGTTTTTCAACCACTTATCAAAAGGTAAATCATCATATTCTTCATTTTCTTCATTAAACAGGGATCATCTCCCTTAATTTCTTTCACATGACATGCTGATTTTACATTAACAATGTCTTACACATATAGGTTGGTCTGAGATTAACTCATGTTCCACCTTATTCCTTTGTCATTGTTCCCATTTATCTTCTCATTTTGTACTTGTTATAGGAGTTCTTTCCATCTTATGTGGATTCCATACCTTGATTCACTTTATAAGCATAGACTTATCTGTCTTTTACTCTATTATCTTCTTGAATCACATCTTCAAGAACTCCTCTTTTCCTTATTTGTATTCAGATTTAGATTTCATGGTGTTGTATATTTCTCTTATAGTTACCAAACATTCAAGTTTTGATAGATAATGATGCAATTCTCATCTTCTTTAAGGTAGGATTGAGATATTCACACCATGATTTCTTATCGTTATGCTCTTTAGATTATCTCAAAATGACTACTTGATTAGAGTAATTAGAAATATAACAATCTAAGAGTTCCATAATTACCTTTCTTCAATAATTGAATACCTGGACAGGGCACCCAAGTAGTGAGATTAGGCAGTTTACACCATATTTTTATGTCATATTCCTAACTTAGACATCATCCTAGTCCTAAGTCCTAGTGTCCCTGTAGACTCAGTGAACATAAAGCTCTGATACCAACTTGTGAGAACACGTTACACTAAATGAGATTATTTAAAACATAAAATACAATCAATCACCAATTAACCACATACCAAAAAATATGGGTAAATTAAAAGCGATTTCAATGTCAGCACCTGCTCAGAAAGATTTGTTTAATAGCCCAATATCTTTCTTTTATCCATACTATGAAAAGAATATGATACAAATTGTTCTATCACCTTAGCCACATCATATATAAATAGGATAATAATATTTGTATATTCCACACAAACAAGCATTAACATGTTAATAAAATTCTAATTCATTTGAAACACAATATACAAACTTTTCATACCCAGACCTGAGAGTACAGTGATGACTCTATGACACACTAGACATCTAACCAACTTTCTCAAAGATTCATTACTATAGCTCCTCTTTACTTCCACGATTATGTTGTCATCACTGCTGATTACCTAAAAAGATGTGGCGAACCACAAGGGTGAGACCCATGTCCCAGCAAGAGATATAACCTCCAACAACGCTTATTGATCACAACATTTTAAGTAATTTAAACAATTTAAGCAATTTAATCAGATATAACAAATAGGATCAATAGTAGGGATGATTGAGAAAATACATAAAGGAGTAGATAATAATTATCATCATTAGCCAGACTATCACCCTTTATCGTGTTGACAATATAAGAAATTCAGTAGCATATGCATATCTAGAATCATGAGCAAGTCTAGTAACATAGAATCTCTATCATTATGAATAAGTCTAGCCACATAATCATAGCTAACAATATTAGCATGTCTAATAGGTTGAACTTATCAACATCATAAAAAGAGCTAACAACATAAGCACACCTATCTGGATAAGCATGATTAGCAGTATATGCATCTCTAGTTACAAAGGCATGGCTAGCATGCTAAACATAACTAACAACATGAGATAGCTAGCATCATGATTATAATCAGCAGTAGCAGTATAGTTATCAACATAAGTATGGCTATTGTATGTACGCATCTACAATCTTAAGCATATCCACAACATAAGTATATCTACTATCTCTTAATTGCACTAAGCATCATCTTTATGTAAAGATAACAAACAAGGGTTATCATCCAATGTGAAACGTCATGTATAACCCTAAACAAATATGCTACACAGTTGTATTACATCTTTTATTATGCCTTGGGGAATTTGAATCGTACCATTCAAATTCCAACCGACCCCTGTGAAGGGCTATTCAGTTCCGTACAAGATCTAGGAGTGTCGGTATCCTAAGATCTCTTCCCCTCGGTTAGTATGAGTAAAAGGCAGTGACATATCAATCAAAGCTACCACCACAGTGACATATAGTCATGTACAGATCATGGCACTAGCATCTAGGGTATTCAAACCCAATCACTGAGGTACAACTGTAGCTATCCTCTAATCACATCATGTTATAATCATCGAGACATGACAGCAGTCGTTCTCACTCACATCAGATATATGAGGCATGACCATAGCCAACCTCCACAATCTGCATTGTTGATGACAATGATATATCCTCAACCTACCACCCCCACATACTCAATAGTATGCACTCTGAGTTTCCCTTAGAAATACTCATTTCACCATCCAGAAAGTTCTAACACTGAAGATGGTTCTACAACATAGGGCACTACTTGATTAGAGTTGCACTTGATTAGTTTTGCCAATTGGGTGAATTAAGGCTGCATCAAACAAGTGGACATACAAACTCTAATTCACTTCTAGCAAGCATATAAATATCACAACTTTGAAAATATATAAAATGTGTGAAACATAATTTTTCATCTCATCATCACATGGTACTATTCACTCGCCATTCATGAGACCACATTAGTCATCATACTATCACAAGATATAAATCCTTTTCACAATATCACAGGGTATCAACCCTTATCAACATAAGAGGATTACACCTCATTCAGGTCTCAACCATGCCCAAAGGTCATTAAAACCATCATACTATCACATGATATAAATCCTTTTCACAATATCACAGGATATCAACCCTTATCAACACAAGAGGATTAAACCTCATTCAGGGCTCAACCATGCCCAAAGGTCATTAAGACCATTATAGTATTCCCTACAAGATCATCATTATCTTTGCATGCCTTATAACAAGGCTCAACAACATCACTTAGATATAATACAATGGATCAACACAATATTGCATTAATGAGCTAGGAGATATTCATAAACAATCATACTAGGGTATATTAATGTTAAGAACATTCCTTTATTACATCAACATGCAAAGAATCTAGATATGATTAACCCTCATCATATTCATAATGCACATGTTTAGCATAAGAAAGTATCAACCATGTGGCTATGATAACCACCCATTAACATATTAAGGTTATGTTCATATTAAGGAGGTTATTCCACCATCATTCCATCATATAAGAATGTTAAACATGAATACTCATCTTTATCTATTGGCATTAGAGTTAGTTTCAACATGATAAATTATATCAATGTTATTAATCAACACTTATACCCAAACCTTAACTCACGGAATCCCCATTGGATCATGGATGCATAAGGTGAAGCATCACCATCACATTCCATACTATTCTCAAGTATGAACCCACACATAAATCAAGATGTAACCATCGGGTTATAGCATACTAGGGTTTCAACAACAATAAGAGAGTACCCCATTATTGCATTAGTGATTCAAGGACTATTCATACCCAGTTACCATCATTTAGTTATATTAAATCTAGGTATAACAAGCTATACCTCATTAGGGTTACATATCAACACAATATGATTATCATCCCTTCTATTCATATGAGTGAATAGGTAAGACTACCTTATTAAGGGTAACCCTCCATTTGTTCCATTATCATTAAACCCATATCACCATACCACAATGTCACCCAGAACCATTGGGTGTTTAAAAGATAACACCATTGGTTGTTTATATAAGTAAACACCTTAGATAAACCACCTATGAAGTCCTTGATTTGTGCTCTAGAAAGAGTCACCATTTAACCCTAGACATCCCTTTATTAATAGCACAAAAAGTTCCATTGAGAGTAGGTTAAAACCCACAATCGACTTTTTAGTTAAAACAAACCATCCACTGTCAACAAGTAAGCTCCTTAAGTTGATCATACAAAGGAAACTATCTAAATCACATTATTAGGACCAACATATACATTATCCATCATTCCACTATATTGGAGGAATAAACATTATATCTTGACCATTGGGTCAAGTTCATATGTTAAAATCATCAATTATAGTATAGGTCCGACCATTGCATCAAGTGACCCAAGAAACCATTGATCTAAGGCTTAATTGATGCTACAACTACAATGCTTAACTCACCATAGCTTGTAGAGACCTGATCCACCATCATTAGTGACTATTAATGTGAGAACTCGTTAGACTAAATGAGATTACTCAAAATATAAAACACAATCAATCACTAATTAATCACATATCCAAAAATATGGGTAAATTAAAACCAATTATAACATCAACATCCACTTAAAAACATTTGCATAAGAGCCCAACATCTTTCTTGTATCCATATTATGCCAAGAATTTTATACAAATTGTTCTATCATCTTAGCCACAACATATATATACTGGAGAACAATAATCGTATATGCCACACAAACAAGCATTAATATGCTAACAAAAGTTTGATTTATTTGAAACACCACATACAAACTTTTCCTATCCGGACCTGAGAATACAAGGACGACTCTAGGACACACTAGACATCTAATCAACTTTACCAAAGATTCATTACTATAGCTCCTCTTTGCTACCACATGTTTATTTTTGTCACTTTCGATTACCAAAAAAAAATGTGGCGAACCACAAGGGTGAGACTCATGTCCCGGCAAGAGATATAACCTCCAACAACATTTATTGATTACAACATTTTTAAGTAATTAAACAGTTAAGAAATTTAATCAGATATAACAAATAAGATCAATAGTATTGATGATTAACAAAATACATAAAGGAGTAAATAATAAGTATCATCATTATCCAGACTATCATCCTTTATCTTGTTGACAATATAAGAAATTCAGTAGCATATGCATATTTAGCATCATGAACTAGTCTAGTAACATAGAATCTCTATCATTATGAATAATTCTAGCCACGTAATCATATCTAACAACATTAGCATGTCTAATAGGTTGAACATATCAACATCATAAAAAGAGCTAACAACATAAGCACAACTATCTGGATAAGCATGATTAGCAATATATGCATCTCTAGTTACAAAGGCATGGCTAGTATGCTAAACATAACTAACAACATGAGATAGCTAGCATCATGATTATAATCAGCAGTAGCAGTATAGTTATCAACATAATCATGGCTATTATATGTACGCATCTACAATCTTAAGCATATCCACAACCTAAGTATATCTACTATCTCTTAATTACACTAAGCATCATCTTTATGTAAAAATAACAAACAAGAGTTATCATCCAATGTGAAATGTTGTGTATAACTGACCGGCCTAAATTGCGCGTCCTAAAGTTGGAGGTGGATCTGAGGTAGTCGAGCTTTTACATTTATAACCCGAATCCTTCTAGGCCCCCGCAACTTTGTTTACGGGGTCGAACACAGGGACAAGGGTGGTAGTGTTGAGAACATAGAATCGACACGCTACACTCTGGCAAGGATAAAAGATGATAAAATTCCCAAAAGGGAACAGCAGAACAAGATCGATAAAGCAAAAGAAAACCCTATCTCCAAATGGAGCTACAAGAAAGATTAAGGTTTTAGGCATTTAGCAGTTTTTAGGGATTTTCATGCAACAGAAACAGAAAGATAAAACTAAAGCTTAAAGCAAGGTGTGAAGGATAAACTTTGGTAAAACAAGCAGTGGCAGGAACATCCTGTACCCCTCCTCTCAGAGCAGATACCTCTAACCAAGCATCAACACCCCTCTCAAGGTTGCTAGACTTTAAATTAGAGTGAAATGTTACTGAAGCAACTCCGATTTTGGGCACTCTCGTACTCTAGAATCAGCCCAAATACTAGAGACACAACACATCTCTCGAAGTTGTTGCGATGGGAAAACATGATTCAGTAGCTAAGCGAAACACGATCCAAACATGCAAGCTAGAGTTGAGATATTAAACATAGCAGTCATCCAACAATTGCACCAAACATAAAGCAGCAAGTAATTATGTTTTTCCATTTCCATAGACATTAAGGGTCTTAATTACATTGCATAAGTAAAGAATTAAATAACAGAAATAAAGATAGAGGTCACCTTCTTGATGTAGAAGGATGACAGACTACAGCGGCTCTCCAGCCCGATATTGGTCGGGAGCCTAGCCCGATACAACAGTGTCGGGCGGCACACCGTGACGGCCAATTGTATCGTTCAAGGACCCTGGCCGATACGCTCAAGTCGGGCAGCACACCATGACGAGCAAAGTGTATCGGGTTCGATATCATGTCAGGCTAGTAGTGACGCATCTATGTCGGGTACTTGTGTCGCTCATCCACGTTGGTGATATTGGCCTGTAGTGTCGCCCGGGACGGTCCTAAGTGAACCATCCCCTCCCTCTCGGGACGGGGAAGAGCTCACCTAGAGTTTCCCGGCACGATACTTTCACTCTCATAGCTTCCTTCGAAGATTTTGCTCAGGGTTCCGACCTATTCCGACCTGTCTTTTCGGCTTCCTGTAGCTGCTATTTATATGCAGTGGTTGGGGGAAGTTATGGTGCTCAAAGCGCCACGTGTCCTCCTTATTCGCGGGGTTGGTGGGCGGCCGATACACATATCGCCCGGTACACGGTGTCGGCTGTCAGTCACGTGACGGGCGACGCCTGTCGGTGGGTGGCATGTGTCGCGCGACAAGCTTGGGTTGTCGTGGCGAGCTCGGCTCCCTATCGGATAAAAGATGTGTCGTCCGTCAGTTTCTTCTTGCGCGCAATCCCCATGTCGCGCGTCGTTGTGTCGCGCTACCCTGTCAGGCAGCGATCATATCGGGCATCCGGAAGGCCGATGCAGGTGGAGCTTATTTGTGGGCCGGTACGGCCTCATTGATAACAAAATGTACCAAAATGAGGAAAAACTTTGCAAAAGATGGAAATATTGGATTAAGGGTGTCGTTTGGCCAATTATTGCGAAAGTACATATAAAAGAGAGGAAAACAGTTTAAAAGGGAAGTTTTGATAACAGAAAAACAGTCTAAAATATCACAAAATTTGGTGTTATCAAGTCCCTCAAACTTTGCGTTTGATTGTCCTCAATCAATATTTAAACTGTATTTAGTGATTCTTCTTCTTGCTCGGTTTAGCTTTCAGGCCAAGTGGTAAAACAAGTATCGTAATGCCTTTAGAGATAATGTTTCCCCACTACAAATAAAAGACCTTGCGTTTCCTGCCTTATTATTTCAGTAAAAAAGAAATTTCTCTACAACTTCAGTGAGACTTTGGTGTATGATTCCGAAGTTAGCTTCCACACCAAATAGCTTTATTTTTGGGGCAGAAAGTTGTGTGTTGGGTAGGCTAAGGCTTTTTGGGGTTTTTCTTGTCTCCTATCAGTCCATCCAGGTAAGGGTCCGTTAACGGGCAAGTGGTCCCTGCAGTCCAAGCCAGTTGGCTTTAGAGTAGTGATTTCACATCCTACGTACCACTGCCCCGGATCTACCATGCCTAAAGATGGGTACTTTTGGAAAAAAATGTGTATATTTTTTTTTCTTTTTCTTTTATTGGTCACAACTCTCATGCTTTTATTCATCCTCATAAGGCTGCTTTCTCTTTTGGGATTTTTGTTGGGTAAGGGGAAACAAAAGGGATTTCTGCTGTTTGGGCAGCTTTTTCCTTCTCCATACTCGTCTCTTAGCTGTTTGTGAGATTATTATATATTATATTTTTTGAAATTTTTAGCACGGAAGAATGTCATCTTTTGTTCATTTGAAGCAGCATTATCAGAAAGATATAACAAAACTTTGCATTTCGTTGAGCACATAGAAAACAAACTTGGTAAGAAGTCGCATCAGGTTTTTACTAATATAGCGACTTTGTACATATGTATGGGAACAAAATAAGAAAAAATTTCAAAAAAAATTGGTAAAATATTGTTGTATGAGCAGAAATATGTATATGTACACATGATATAGGAAAGAACAAAAGAATAAACAATTTGAGTCAGAAAAATCAGAGAATTTTCAAAAATTTTGTACCTCCCTCACTGGTACATGGTACCCCCCCCCAAACTTACTCCACACTCTGTCCCAGAGTTGTGAAGTGGATAAGGTAGGGTAATGTTGATCCAGTGAGGGTTAGCTAATGAGCGCGCTTGCGTCAGATAGAAGCTCCCACACATATTCTCCTCTTTTGCTGTGATAATCGATGTGGTGGAGTTGGTCAGGCGTTGCTTCATTTTCTATCCATTCGAGGACAAAGATGTCGCAGTCGATAGATAGGGGAATCTGTTGTGGGCTGCGGTGGCAGAACTTGAGTTCGTGCCATTTGCTTGCTTGCGTGTCCAGGAATGGTTGTATCATCTTTGCCACCTCGCCGTAGTATTTTTGAGATAAGCGTTCGATGGAGGACAACGGTTCTGATGTACACGGCACTGGATGGTTTTTGTTGATGTCCGAGTTGTTGTAGAAGATTCCTGCTCGTTGCCGAGTGTACATTGTCAGGAGCGTCTAATGGTTATAATGCAGGTTGGGTAGAAAAATCTGGCTAGGGACCCCGCTCTCCAACTCTGCCAAAAAAAGCGTCTTTGCTCCTGTTTCATCGGTGAGGCAAACGTCGTTGAACAACATAGGATGAGCGATGTATGCGTGTCTGAACCTTGTTTGTAATATTTGGATGTAAGCAGTCGCCACAGATACAGACAAGCATCCTCCTTCTTTTACCATGTCCCTTAAATCATCAACCGGGACTACGACATCGCCTTCCTTGTAAATGACATCTGCCAGGGTAGAATCTGTTAACTTCAGAAGGATTTCATTTACCTACTCCTGCGTGAGCGTAGCGCACGAGAAGTGGTCGAAATTTTTGATCAGCTCTTCGGTAGTTTTAGGCGAAGCAGGGTCTTCCATCCCATGCACTTTCTGCAGGGTCTCCAACTGCTTGCCTGCCCCGTAGGTGTCAGTTGCCATCTCTGCCTCTTTCTCTGGAGAGTTGCTGGATCATGAAGATTCATCTTCTTGGTCGCTGTCCAGCAGCCTATCAGGTACCCCTGCGTCTCGGAAATAGCGTCTGTCTTTAATTAGCAGCATGGCGTATGTGCCCCTGCGGCGATAGAAACATGTGCCCCTAAGGGCCCCCAAGTTTCCAATTGTATTGAGCACCTCAATGGCACTTAAGACGACTAAGACACTGTTTCCACTTCCCTATTCAGCCTGGACGGGGAAGTCATGAATATAATAGAAGTTCCAAATGCCCCTGTAGAATTTGGCTCCTTGCTTGATAGCTCGTAGAAGACGCAGCGGTAGAAGCCTCAGATTTTTGTCCTCCGGGCGGCTGAAATCATTCCCGGAGTGCGGCACCTCATTGTGGCTGCAGTTCAGCAGCCTGACGTCGTGGTTCCTTAGGTCTTCCACGCAGAGGAACCATATGTTGCGGTGCTTGTACGGTGCCAACACGAGGTTTGGATTGTGCTCGTCGATGTGCTGCATCATGTTGGCCACCGCAGCGGAGTCTGGTTCTCCCCACATCAGCCTTCTTGCCAAGGTCGGGGTGGCACTGTATATTTTCTTCCGACTTGTCCTGCTATCGATATTTTCTATTATCGCATTTTCAAGGACCCAAAATAGTCTTTTGCCGACGACGGCAGGCAAGCGGAACATGTTGTGGAGTGCTCCCCGTCGTACGGAGAAGTAGCTGTCGCTCCAGACGACGTCTTCTTCATCTGTCTGTGATCTTAGGACCTTGTTTAGCAGTTTCTGGTCTCTGATCGTCAGGCATCCGATGGTCCTTCTGTCGAAGTCGGCCATCTCAAAGGAAGGTATCTCCGATGGTTCAGTGAACCTGTCTGCCATCGAGCGTCTTCCTCGGAGGAGGTGTCTTTCATTAGCTGCATACACGTCCCCCTTTTCTCCCTCTGATTCATTAGAAGAGTCTGCCCCGATGTTGATATCTCCATTATCAATTTCATCCATGTCTTCGTTTTCATCCAGGGGGACTGAGGGATTTTCTTCCTCCAGACCTAAGGAGCTCTCCTATCCTGCTGGAGCTCCGTCGGTCGACCTTGGCTGTGCCCCCTCCTTGGGCATTGCGGGTTTCTCACTGGAGGCGGAGGAGGACGCCGACCTCGAAGAGGACGTTGACGAAGAAGGTGGAGAGCCACGGCTAGGGGGCGACGGCGACCTTCTCGGCTGCCTTCGGCGCGGATGGTCGTCCCTCCTATCCAGCCTCTCCTCGATCCTGTCGAGGCGTTGGATAACTTGCTGAAGCATTGCAGTCAAAGTCTCTAGCCCACCGGGAAGGCTAGCTAGAGTCAGCAGCTCTCGTTCTTGGCTATTCAGCCTGTCTTGAAAAGATGCAAACTTGTGGGTTAAGGAGATACATGTAGCTGAGTTGTTATCCGTTACCTCCCGCAAGTAGTCGAGCTCATGCCCTAGCATCTTCCCGAGTGACGGAGAGGTTCCTGTGGGTCTCCCTTCCGTCCTCGTGACATCTTCCACGCGTGATGGTCCACCAGGTGAGGTAGAATCTATCTCAATCGTTCGCGATGCAGATGCCTCCAGGCGAGGCGACGGCGCTCTTTTAGCTATCACCGCCTTGCCTCATTGTCATGGTGGAGAAGGCCGTGGTGTGGGCGGATGCTGCTCCACCTCTGCACTGTCGGCGATCTCGTCAGCAGCTGCAATAGGAGACACCGGCGACGGTGTCGGCATCAGCTGCGAACCTTCGAGCTCCATCTAAATAGTCGCAGCGAACACCTCATTACTGGCATCCGGTTGTGGCTCTTCCTCTGCCTCTTCAGGCAATATAGGAATTTCAGGGGCTGCGGCTGTCTCTTCCGCGGCAGCTCCCGTAGTTTCTGGCTCGATGACCTCAATGATCACCGGGTCTTTTTCATCCACCACAGCTATTGTTGTGGTAGTGGCTAGTATAGTCGGAGCGACAACAGCTCTATTAACAGCTGTCGTCAGGAGCTCTGGGATTGTCCTTTCCTGGACTCTTGTGGCGGCGGCGTGGGCTACGTTTGCTGCCACAGCTTCAATCTCTGCGGTAGTGAAGACCAACTTTTCTGCGTCATAGGTGGTGCAATGAGGGAGAGGGAGTAGTATGTTCATCCTTGAAAATTTGTAGAAGTAGTCCCTTCCCTCCTTCTTTACGATGCTAGTCCTCATCAGGTATTTGGTGTCAATCAGCTCATCGCCTTGCGTCCTTGAAAGGTTATGCGGCTCCTTAGGGTACCCGAGCCCTGTCGTAATCAAGTTGACGATGCCACCCATACAATACTCCTTGGTGGCGTCTTTCATCGGGTGCAGTCTATTCAGCAAGAACCACCCGAGGTTGATCACTCGACCCTCCATCATATGCCACATGACATGGAGTTCTTCTGTGTAGATGTTGCTGGACTCATTCTTGCTGAACCACAAGCACGCCACCAATTTGTGCACTATTCTCCAAAAATAGGAGTGTACTGCTACCACCTTTCTTCCCGGCTTGAACGATGATTCGCCGCTTAGCTTATTCTAGAGCTACACGGGATTGAACCCGTCTCCCTCGGTGATTCTCTCACCGTTATCCGTTAGATTCTTCTCCTCCTTGTCGGAACAGAAGATCTTGTTCAGCAGCTTCTCGGAGATGGTGTGCTCTAAGTTGTAAAGGCGGGCCTGGAGTCTATATGCTGCACCGTATTCTTTCCTTTCTGCAGCAGAATTCTTCACCCGGCGGAGAGAAGACATGAACTCTTTTGTGAGCCCAGTATAGGAGGAAGATCGGCTAAAGCAGATCTTTCTCAGCCCTGCCGCAGCGAGGACACCTTTCAGCCTCTCAAGGATTCCCAGCTCAGCAAATGAAGCTTCATGGCAGAACCTGCTCGGCATGTACACCTTGGTTGCTATCTCATCATAACGGCGAGTGCGCTCGTTGTCTCTTGGCATGAACATCCTAGGTGAGTATTCCAAAGGTTCTACCGCTACTGTCAGTGTTGGAGTTGGAGTTGGAGCCACCACTTCTCCAACCCTAGCCCTGTTCTCTACTATCGATGCCTTAGCTGCTTCTGTATTCGGGCGTTTCTGCCCGGCAGTGGGTGCTTCAGCTGTTGTCTTGGGGTAGACCCTCCTGCCCTACTTGTCAACAAGGATGGCAGTTTGCTTGATGCGGGCCATTCTGTTAATTAACAAACAAAGTCCTTGGTCAATTAGATGTGTCTATGTTTTGAAGAAGTCACACTCAATGCTCGATAAAGTATGTCCTGATACAGAAATGATCCACACCCCATATCAGGCGATACGAGGTTTTCAGCTCGAGCCCGACACGAGATATGGGTATCGCCCGTCACGCCGAGAGATCATATGTGCCATAAAGAAACAAGATGATATTGCGATAGATACGCGTCAGGTATGTCGCCCGGCACGGGTGTTTCAAGCGATACAATGCTGCTCAGCTCAAGAACCACAAGACCAATAAGTTACTCATTCAAAAGGTAAAATCGTGTCGGGCGACATGGTCTGTCGGGCGATAAGGTCTGTCGGGCTATACCTTGATGTGTTCTTAACTTCTGCGTGATACGGGAGTAGGGAGGTCTTGCACGACATGGGAGAGAATGCACAAGGTCTTAGCACGATACGGGAGTGAATGCACAAGGTCTTAGCACGACACGTGAGAGTAAAAACAGTAAGGCAAGTAGCCCGATACGGTAAAAACTCAACCCTTTATATAGCAATCTCAACCGGGGGTGAAACTTGGTAAATCCGGAGCGCGCGTCGGCCGTTGGGGTAAATCATCCCAACTGCTCGATACGAGTGCACGCCGCCCAGGCATGCTAACCGACACGACCCTTGCAATCCCCGAGATTCCTCTGCCCGATATGGGTGCGTTTAAAGCGCTGGTTGAGCTGCTGCCCGATACAACTTGAAAACATAGCGGTTTAAAAGTGGTTGATGAGTAAAACAACATTGGCTAGGACTAAGATCCTGGCCTCAGATGGTATTACCCATCCCGGTCAATAAAACTAAGGCGGTGACCCATAAAATAGAAGAGACAGCGCATGTGGCACACGCACTGACTTGGGCCTTATTACAATCCATAATGTTTGTAGTGTTTTTCATGCAGAAAAGTAAAAGCATCCTAATCTAGGAATTTAAAAAGGTAGCTCGGGATGCCTCCCGAGAAGCGCTTCGTCTTCGTCTTTGGCTGGACACATTCAACTTCTCCTTCTTGCATCTTCATCTTTGCCTCTGTGGTCACAGACCTGCCTTCTTGGCAGTCTCGTTATTCGATGGTATCTTCCCTGACGGGTTCTTCACGATCTCGGCCAATTGAACTAGCTGCTGGTCAATTTGGCGTTGGTGCGCCTGCATGTCCGCCAATTGTACCTGCAAAGAGTTCAACACGCCGGAATTCGACAGTGCACTTTGCGCTAGTTGATTGTTGATGGTGTCCTGCCTCTTTACGAAGTCAAATAGCTAGCCAATCACGTCTGATTGGCTCGAGCCCTTGTCCTGTTCTTTGTTTGACCCTTGATATTTACCTTGTACCTAGAAGTTCCCCTTGGATGGCTGAAACTGGGTGTTCTTAGCATACTGAATAGGCCCCCTCTCTTCTCAAAAGCTTGCGTCGGCTTAGACGAGATATGCAGTTGATGACAGTTTTCAGCCGCATCTTTATTGCCGTAGTTAAAGCCGGGGTGATCTGGCCTTTTGTAGTTCATGAAAGAGACATTTTCAGTCCTTTCGTCTTCATAGTCAGAATCACTATCCGCGTCCGGTCGGGTGTAGACGCAGTTTTGTACCCCCATGTCCTCCTTCGCCGCACGTAACGCATTTCATCACCTTCTCAACTGGCTTCTTGCCTTTCCCGTCAGCTTCTCGCAATTTCTTAACATCAGTGGTGATTCTCTGTATCTGCGAGGTGATGGACTCTAGCGCCTTGGACTCAAGAGCGGACCCTTCACCGACCTTCTTGACCTATCCTCTGTCGGATCGATCAAAATCAGTGTCGGCCATCAGCTCGGCCATATTCTTGATGATCCTTTCGGACTTACTTGGTTTCTTTCCGAGGAAGTCACTGTCTGCTGCCGCATTTAGTGACACCCTTTCATTGGGAGTCAGGCCATTATAAAAGGTGGTGACGAGGAAGCCCTTCTTATAATTATGATGGGGGCAATCCCTATGGTATTCCTGGAATCGCTCTCAGGCGGCATGGAGGCTTTCATTTGGCTTTTGCATAAAAGAGGTTATTTTTTGCCAGTTTCTCACGGTCCTTTATGTGGGGTAGAATTTGTTCACAAATGCGTTAGCCAAAGCTCCCCATCCGTTTAGAGATTGGTGGGGTAACCCAAGATACCAGGATAAAGCTTTGTCCTCCAGGGAGGAAATGAAGCCCTTGAAGTATATGACTTCTTGGGGGACCCCCCGCATCTTTATGGTATCACATATATTTTTGAATGCATCCAGATGGTGGTAGAGGTTGTCGTTCTTTGAACTCCCCCCGAAGCTCTTGTTCTGGATCATTGAGATAACGGACGGCTTGAGCTCAAAATTTGTCGTGTTGAAACGGGGGACCATGACAGGGCATCGGGAGTTGTTGGCCTTCGTGGACGCTAACTCCCTCAGCGTTTTCTCCTCTTCCTCTGAGTCATTGTTGTCGCTGGTGTCATGTTGTCGTTCCTGACTACCGTGATTTCTTCTGTGCCTCCAGTGGCGATGGCGTCTATCGCGGCGGTGTCCCTCCTCGTGCTCTCCCGATTCTGGATCTTCAGCGTTACCGTCGTACCGGTCGTCACCTTCGGGTGGCGGCGAGTCAGGCCTCCTCCCTTGGCATTCGCCTCCAGAATGTTGGGGTTCGATGCGAGGAGGCATATTGGTGTTGGTGTTTGGCGGAATAGATCACCGCACTTCAGAGTCCCTGAAATGGCACGAAAAATCAAGTCAGAAAATAGAATTATTAATTTTTATGCAAAGAGCAAAAATAATAATAATAAAATAAAAAGGGTGTTGTCAAGCTCATTTATAAGCTTGAGGCACGGGAGTGTAGTTAGTGGATTCGGATTCGTCAATAGTGCCATTTTGCCTTGTCCCCGGCAACGGCGCCAAAAAGATGACCGGCCTAAATCGCGCGTCCTAAAGTTGGAGGTGGATTTGAGGTAGTCGAGCTTTTACATATATAACCCGAATCCTTCTAGGCCCCCGCAACTTTATTTACGGGGTCGAAGTAGATATACGGGGTCGAACAGAGGGACAAGGGTGGTAGTGTTGAGAACTCATAGTCAACACGCTACACTCCGACAAGGATAAAAGATGATAAAATTCCCAAAAGGGAACAGTAGAACAACATCGATAAAGCAAAAGAAAACCCTATCTCCAAATGGAGCTACAAGAAAGATTAAGGTTTTAGGCATTTAGCAGTTTTTAGGGATTTTCATTCAATAGAAATAGAAAGATAAAACTAAAGCTTAAAGCAAGGTGTGAAGGATAAACTTTGGTAAAACAAGCAGCGGCAGGAACATCCTGTACCCCTCCTCTCAGAGCGGATACCTCTAACCAAGCATCAACACTCCTCTCGAGGTTGCTGGACTTTAAATTACAGTGAAATGTTATTGAAGCAACTCCGACTCTGGGCACTCTCGTACTCCATAATCAGCCCAAATACTAGAGCCACAACACATCTCTCGAAGTTGTTGCGACGGGAAAACACGATTCGGTAGCTAAGCGAAACGCAATCCAAACATACAAGCTAGAGTTCAGATATTAAACATAGCATTCATCCAACAATTGCACCAAACATAAAGCAGCGAGTAATTATGCTTTTCCATTTCCATAGACATTAAGGGTCTTAATTACATTGCATAAGTAAAGAATTAAATAACAGAAATAAATATAGAGGTCGCCTTCTTGATGTAGAAGGACGACAGACTACAGCGGCTCTCCATCCTGATATTGGTCGGGATCCTAGCCCGATACAATAGTGTCGGGCGGCACACCCTCTCAGGTGGCACACCGTGATGGCCGATTGTATCATTCAAGGACCCTGGCCGATACGCTCAAGTCGGGCGGCACCCTCTTGGGCGGCACGCCATGACGGGCGAAGCGTATCGGGTTCGATATCGTGTCGGGCTAGTAGTGATGCATCTATGTCGGGCACTTGTGTCGCTCATCCACGTTGGCGATATCGGCCTGTAGTGTCGCCCGAGACGGTCCTAAGTGAACCATCCCCTCCCTCTAGGGACGGGGAAGAGCTCACCTAGAGTTGCCAGGCACGAACACTCAGGCGCGATACTTCCGCTCTCGTAGCTTCGTTCGAAGATTTTTCTCAGGGTTCCGACATGTTCTGACCTGTCTTTTCAGCTTCCTGTAGCTGCTATTTATAGGCAGCGGTTGGGGGAAGTTATGGTGCTCGAAGCGCCACGTGTCCTCCTTATTCACGGGGTCAGTGGATGACCGATACACATATCGCCTGGCACAGGGTGTCGGCTGCCGGTCACGTGATGGGTGATGCCTGCTGGTGGGTGGCATGTGTCGTGCGACAAGCTTGGGTTGTCGTGGCGAGCTTGGCTCCCTGTCAAATAAAAGATGTGTCGTCTGTCAGTTTCTTCTTGTGTGTTATCCCCATGTCACACGTCATTGTGTCGCGCTACCCTGTCGGGCAGCGATCGTATCGGGAATCCGAAAGGCCGATGTAGGTGGAGCTTATTTGTGGGCCGGTACGGCCTCATTGATGACAAAATGTACCAAAATGAGGAAAAACTCTGCAAAATATGGAAATATTGGATTAAGGGCGTCGTTTAGCCAATTATTGCGAAAGTACATATAAAAGAGAGGAAAACAGTTTAAAAGGGCAGTTTTGATAACAGAAAAATAGTCTAAAATATCACAAAATTTGGTGTTATCAATAACCCTAAACAAATATACTACTCATCTATATTACAACTTTTATTAAGACCTGGGGAATTTGAATTGTACCATCCAAAGTCCAACTGACCCCTGCGAAGGGCTATTCGGTTCTGTACAAGATCTAGGAGTGTTGGTATCCTAAGATCTCTTCCCCTCAGTTAATACGATTAAAAAGGCAGTGACATATCAGTCAAAGTTGCCACCACAGTGACATATAGTCAAGTTTCTAACCACTAGTCCACCCTTGGTATAGGTCACGGCACTAGAAACCCAGGTATACAAACCCAATCACGGAGGTACAACTGTAGTTGTCCTCTAATCACATCATGTTATAATCATCGAGACACGACCGCAGTCGTTTTCAATCACATCAGATGTATGAGTCATGAGCATAGCCAACCTTCACAATTTTCATTGTGGATGACAAGGATATATCCTCAACCTACCACCCCCACATACTCAACAATATGTGCTCCGAGTTTCCCTTAGGAATACTCATTTCACCATCCAACAAGTTATGACACTGAAGATAGTTCTACGGCACAAGGCACTACATGATTAGAGTTGCACTTGATTAGTTATGCCAATTGGGTGAATTAAGGTTGCATCAAACAAGTGGACATACAAACCCTAATTCACTTCTAGCAAGCATATAAATATCACAACTTTGAAAAGATATAAAACATGTGAAATATAATTTCTCATCTCATCATCACATGGTACTATTCATTTACCATTCATGAGACCACACTAGTCATCATACTATCACAAGATATAAATCCTTTTCACAATATCACAGGGTATCAACCCTTATCAACATAAGAGGATTACACCTCATTCACGGCTCAACTATGCCCAAAGGTCATTAAGGCCATCATACAATTCCCTACAAGATCATAATTATCTTTGCATGCCTTATAACAAGGCTCAACAACATCACTTACATATAATACACCAGATCAGCACAATATTGCATTAATGAGCTAGGTTATTTTCATAAACAATCGTAGCAGGGTTATATTAACATTAAGAACATTCCTTTATTAAATCACCATGTAAGGAATCTAGATATGATTAACCCTCATCATATTCATAATGCACATGTTTTGCATAAGCAAGTATCAACCTTGTGGCTATGTCAACCACCAATTAACACATTAAGGTTATGATCATGTTAAGGAGGTTATTTCACCATCATGCCATCATATAAGAATGTTAAACATGATTACTCATTGTTATCTATTTGCATTAGAGTAGGGTTTAATAAGATAAATTATATTAATGTTACTAATCAGCACCTATACCCAAACCCTAACTCACGACATCCCAATTGGATCATAGATGCATAAGGTGAAGCATCACCATCACATTCCATACTATTCTCAAGTATGAACCCACACATAAATCAAGGTGTGACCATTGGGTTATAGCATACTAGGGTTTCAACAACAGTAACATAGTATTCCATGATTGTATTAGTCATTCAAGGACTATTCATACCCAATTACCATCATTTAGTTATATTAAAGCTAGGTATAACAAGTTATACCTCATTAGGGTTACATATCAACACAATATGATTATCATCCCTTCTATTAATATGAGTGAATAGGTAAGACTACCTTATTAAGGGTAACCCTCCATTTGTTCCATCATCATTCAACCAATATCACCATACCACAATGTCACCCAGAACCATTGGATGTTTTAAAGGTAACACCATTGATTGTTTACATAAGTTAACAACTTGGATAAACCACCTATGAAGTCCTTGATTTTTGTTCTACAAAGAGTCACCATATAACCCTAGACATCCCTTGATTAACAACACAAAAGTTCCATTGAGATTAGGGTAAAACCCACAATTGACTGTTCAGTTAAGACAAGCTATCCATTGTCAACAAGTAAGCTCCTTAAGTTGATCATATAAAGAAAACCATCTAAATCACATTATTAGGACCAACATATTACATTATCCATCATTCCACTTTATTGGAGGAATAAACATTAGATCTTGACCATTGGGTCAAGTTCATATGTTAAAACCATCAATTACAGTATAGGTTCGACCATTGCATCAAGTGACCAAAGAAACCATTGGTCTAAGGCTTAATTGATGCTACAACTATATAATTAACTCACCATATATTTTGGAGATCTGATACACCATCATTAGTGACCATTAAGTCACCATAGGTTGTTAGATCAACACTATATTCATTAATCAACATCAAATATTAAGCTAATGTCATCATTGATTGATAACATTATTAGGGTACTTAATGGTTGATCATTAAATTTCTAATTGATCCAAAATATGACCTAAGGGGGTGACTATAGGTTGTCACCATCATCTGACACCTTTGATCCCGACCATCAGTTGTCATGAAGACACACCATAGGTGTAACATCCCAGGATTTGAGGTCTCGGATATGATGATCTTAAAAGGAATGATTGGACTACCCATATCACCAAGGTGCACCTCCTTTTCCGGGAGCCCATCACTAAAGAACTCCATAGTTAAGTGTGCTCAGCTTGGAGTAGTACTAGGATGGGTGACCAGTCGGAAAGTTGACCCCGACTTGCGTATGAGTGTGGAAAAAGTGCGCAGTTAAGGCTAGTGGTGGTCTGTGGGGCCAGTCGTCATTCCTGAAACTCTATTAGAGCCTTGGGCAGTGGGCCTGTGCATTACAAATGGTATCAGAGCCATAACCCCTCCAGTAGGTGGGGCCTGCATGGGCATGTGGCATGCCAGTCTTGACATATGCAGTCCAGGCATGTAGGAAAGGGTTGTCCATGGTTGACGTAGCCACCCTTGTACTGGTATTCCGTGATCGGGAGTTGGGTGTCCATGGGCCATTGTGGGTCTGCACTGAAATGGGGTTAGATTATGATGCCATATATTTGAGCCTTGACGAGGACGTCAAGAGTCTAAGTGGGGGAGATTGTAACATCCCAGGATTTGAGGCCTCAGATATGATAATCTTAAAAGGAATGATTGGACTACCCATATCACCAAGGTGCACCTCATTTTTCGGGAGCCCATCACTAAAGAACTCCATAGTTAAGCATGCTCGGGTTGGAGTAGTACTAGGATGGGTGATCAGTCCGGAAGTTGACCCCGGCTTGTGCATGAGTGTGGACAAAGCACGAAGTTAAGGCTAGTGGTGGTCTGTGGGGCCATTCATCATTCCTAAAACTCTACTAAAGCCTTGGGTAGTGGGCCCGATCATTACAATAGGGTTGTTACAATGGTACCATCATCAATTCATGGGTTAATAAAAGAAATCAGCTTAAAACCCTAAAATTGACCATTGGTTGATAGGTGCTTAGCACCATAGGTTGTCAAACCAACCTGATCCAAGTCATATTATACCTTAGGAATAATGTACACATGATCAAAGGTTTATCTATAACTGAAATCAGAACATGGAATATTATAAAAATCAAAATCCAAGTCAAGCATAGCTTTTTAGTGCATGGATCTTCATTTTCAAGCAAGAACATGATCTAGAAAACTTATGGTAAGCAATAAACGTGGAGCAAGTTATAAAACTTGCCTATAATGAGAAGATGAAACCCCACTTAGAAGAAATCTTGAGTAGGTAGGAAAGAAAATTCAAGCATAAGCTATGAACTCGTCCATCTAGCACTTTTCTTCATCAAATGAGCAAACCCTAAGCATAAGGAGTAAGAAAGGTAGGGTTTTAGAGCTTTAGAGCAATTTATACCATGGAACAGCAAGGTACCGACCTGGATTAAGGTTTAAGGAAGGAGAAGAGCAAGAGAAACGGAGAAGGAAGAGAGAAAATGACTTTCCTTGGTCAAAATCCCTAGAAGATGACTTTGGAAACCCTAGGTAGGGCTAAATGGAGCTCTAGGAGACCTTCTTCTCCAAACAGAGGTTGTCTTCTACCTTAGAGCACTTGGTTCCATAGAAAAATAGTGGGAAGTCATTGATCCAGGTTAAGGGAAAGAGAAAGCAAGCATAGTTTCGAACTTGGGCAAGGACGAGGTAAATATAGCCCATGGATAAGGATGGAAGCAAGCATGAGGTGTAAAAGTAGCTTCCCCATGTTTCTATGGCCTTAAACTATTAAGAATATACAAGCACACACACAAGAAGCTCCCCCACCATCCTTATAGACCTTCTTATCTTTCCTTTGTCGAATTTTCCAGCTAATCACATAATTCATTAGTTGATAGCTACTAAAGGTAGCTCATCCATGAAGGGGTAAACCCTAAAATACCCTTGGAGAAAACACCTTCAAACCAAGGTTTGAATAGGCACCCCATTGCTCAAAAAGCTCAAGAATGATGATAGAATATACAAGGAACATAATGCACGTGATAAATTGCAAAGAAAACCTCTCAATTGGGTAAATTGCATAAAAGTCCAAAATGTGCATAAAATTGCATAACTTGCTCAAACAGTGTCGAAATTGGACCAAAATTGAAATATAAGCTTGTCTTATGATTTCAAAACATATCAAAAGGTTAGATTATGGTTATAAGCATTCAATAATGGTAATTAAGCTTATTAAACTCATTCAGAAAGTTTAGGGGCGTTACAATTAAGTCACCATAGGTTGTTAGATCAACACTATATTCATTAATCAGCATCAAATATTTAGCTGATGTCATCATTGATTGATAATATTATTAGGGTACTTAATGGTTGATCATTAAACTTCTAATTGATCTAAAACCTGACCTAAGGTTGTGACCATAGGTTGTCACCATCATCTGACACCTTTGATCCTGACCATCATTTGTCATGAAGACAACACCATAGGGTTGTTGCAATGGTACCATCATCGGGTCATGGGTACGTTTATAGAAGAAATCAGCTTTAAACCCTAAAATTGACCATTAGGAATAATGTACATTTCAAGGTTCTTATCACCATAGGTTGTCAAACTAACCTGATCCAAGTCATATTATACCTTAGGAATAATGTACACATGATCATAGGTTCATCTAGAACTGAAATCAGAATAGGGAACATTATAAAAATTGAAATCCAAGTCAAGCATAGCTTTTTAGTGCATGGATCATCATTTTCAAGCAAGAACATGAGCTAGCAAGCTTATGGTAAGCAATAAACGTGGAGCAAGTTATAAAACTTGCCTCTAATTAGAAGATAAACTCCCAAACAGAAGAAAAGACAAGAAGGTAGGGTATAATATCCAAGCATAAGTTGTGAACTCGTCCATCTAGCACATTTCTTCATCAAATGAGCAAACCCTAAGCATAAGGAGCAATAAATGTAGGGTTTTAGAACTTTAGAGCAATTTATACCATGGAACAACAAGGTTCTGACCTGGAGAAAGATTGGAGGAAGAATAACAAAGAAATAAATGGAGGAAAGAAGGGGATTCTTACTCTTTTAGGTCAAGATCACTAGAAGGAAGCTTTTTAAACCCTAAAAGGAAGTCAATTGCAACCCTAGATTCTTTTTCCAAGAAGGTCCACTCTTTCTTCTTCCTTGGATAGGAAATTCACAAAAGCATAGAGGGAGGATGAGGTTTGTAGAAGGAGGGAAGTGGTGGAGAGTACATGGCTCGTTTTGGTGCTTAGGGATAAGTATATGAAACTTTAAGATAAAGAAAAAGAAAAAGTTGAAGTTCTAGTATCTTTCCAAGTGTCCATGGCCTTAAACCATCAAGAAATACAAGAACACACACAATAATCTCACCCATTGTCCATGGAGACATGCTTATCCCTCATTTTATTTAATTTCCAAGAAAAACAAATAATTCATTAGTTGATAGCTACTAAAGGTAGCTCATCCATGAAGGGGTAAACCTTGAAATACCCGTAGAGAAAACACCTTCAAGCCAAGGTTTAAATAGGCGTCCCATGGCTCAACAAGCTCAAGAATGATGAGAGCATATCCAAAGAACATAATGCATGTGATAAATTGCAAAGAAAACTTCTCAATTGGGTAAATTACAGAAAAGTCCAAAATATGCATAAAATTGCATAACTTGCTCAAACAGTGTCCAAATTGGACCAAATTTGAAACTTAAGCTTGTCTTATGATTTCAAAGCATATAACAAGTTTATATTAGGTTTATATAATTCAAGTATGATAATTAAGCTTATTCAACTCAATAAGCAAGTTTAGGGGCCTTACATTTATGCTTCCCCCAGAGTCAAAGTGCGCTTGTTGGAAATTCTTACTTCCTATGGAACAAGGAATGTAGAAGCGTCTTGAGTCCTTTCTTTGACCGATAGCCTTACTTGTATCATAGAATTCACCACTTCATCAACATGTAAGATTATTTATATCTTTTATCCATCTCTTCTTGTAGATGATATCCTTCAAGAATTTTCCATATGTAGAAATCTATGTTATGGCCTCCACGAATGGGATGTTGATATTGATCTTTTGGAAGATATATATGAATTTCTTGAACTGATTTTTTCACCCTATCTTGGCTTCAAACTATCTGGGAATGGAACATGTGGGTTCTCTGCACACTTGTGTGAAGGAACATATGACACATTGGGGGTCTCCTCCCCAAAGCTTCCTTCAGCACCACCTCCCTAGACAAAATCTAGAATTTCTCTTATGGGTGGGTTAGTATGTGGTTGATCCTTTTGAATTGTGGGTGCCTCCCTTGTTGAATGTGACTACTCCACTATGGAGTAGAACCTTCACCAGTGATTCTAGTACGGGCATCTATTCTGGAACTGGGGCGTGGTCGTGGAAATGGTGGAACTTTGAAATTCTTTATCTTTCATTTCTAGTGAAAATGGGGTATCCTTTTCTCTTATTTTGGATCATGTATCTACTAAGGTGTATGTGTGAGTATATTCCACTGGCATTCTACATCCCCCTAGTTTCCCATACTGGTTGCTGGGAAATGGGACTTCAAGCACATACACCCAATCCATCTCTGAAAGGTGGTGATATGGTGTCTCCTCAGTAACATGCTCGGGTTCTAGATGAAATTTACTTGATGATATTGATGAGATGTCTCTATGTTCCCAGAGAAACCCTATTGAATGGTCTTCCTAAGGGATGCCATCTCTACAGCTAGCTATGAGATCTGATTTTCAATGTTGCATATTTGAGTTTTGTGATTTTGCTTCATCCTTTTTGTTTAGTCTAAGGCCTCATTGTGTAACACCAACTTGTCCGACATGTCTTCAATTTCATCTATCTTACTTGGACCCCTATACTGTTGATATGGATGATGCAGGTTACTGCACTCCTCCTCTTCACCTCTAGATGAGGTGCTAGATTTTTTGTTCAAACTTTCCTGCAAATTTGTCCATTTAGGCTTTGAGTTTTTTGAACTCCCTTGATTCCATAGCACTTTTAATTGTTGTTGATGATTCTCTCTCCTCACCTAGGTTTGATTCTTGGTTGTGTTCTTTAGGATCTCATGACACCTGGTAGATTTATTGTTTAGGAAGAAGCATGCTCTTGTGCTATCTAGACTAGTCCTCTCCCCTTTATGTAGTCCATAGTAGAATGACTTCGCATGCCCATATAAATTGATCCCATGGTGAGGGACCTTCCTGAGCATGTTTTGAAATCACTCCCAAGCTTCAAATAATATGACTCTTCAGCATGCTACTTGAATTTGTGGATTCATCCAACCAATCCATTGGTCTTCTAGGTTGGAAAGTATCACACGAAGACATCTACCATTTCATCCCATGTATCTATTCATTATGAGGGGAGAAAAAGGAACCATGCTTTGGCCTTGTCTGGCAATGAATTGGAGAACAACTTTAAATAAATAGTTGTGGTTGGGACCCTATCAATCTTCACCATGTCACGGCTTTCTACAAAGTTGTTCATGAGCACCATTAGGTACTCCATACTATGGTCATGAAATGATTTTGACTAAATGAGTGCCACCAACTAGGGTCTATCTTGAAACTTCCCACATTGACTGCTTGCCTTTTAATTGGCCCCAACTGTGCTGTAGTAGAAGATGCTTTAATTTTCTTCCAGATTGTATATTCCTCAGGTCCTTCTTCAACATGTTCTTTAGCATTTGGGTCCATGTCTACTGCCTGTGCCTGCTCTACCTAAGGTGATGGGGATTGGATGAGCTTCTCAGTTGAAGCCCCAAACTCTCACACCTTGCAAAAAACCTCCTCCTGATCTGTAATAGTTGGAGTAGACTCTCTATAATTAGTGGTTTGAGTGTGAACCATGCACTAGTACCTAAAATTCAATAGCAATATGAAAACACAAAATACTAGTGAATTGACAACAAAGTAATTTTTAACTATCCCCTTGACGAAGAAAAGATAAAAATAAAGAAAACAATAAAAAATGGCCTAGAATGGCATGTTACAACACTCGTAGTGCTGGAGTTGTCGTTTCCCAGACGGCACCAAAAACTTGACACACTCAAACTATGCCTACAAATACAAGTCTATGTGTCAAGTAGTATAGGTCTATAAGGTTCGAATGTCGAAATCTGGGAAACATTAATCCAGAAACTACTACTAATCGTAACTTGATCAGTTAGACCTAGTGAAAAAGTGATTGATTGTTTGACTAAACTAATTGCAAGAATTGAAAACTAAATTAAGTGGATTGTGATCACAAACTGGATGGATTTATTAGGAATTCAGTTTCACCAGGGATTACATTGCAACTTACTCTAATTAATTAATAACTATTTATCTGAAATCATGGATCAAGGGACCTGTGACAAATATTACATGCTCATGCAGCGTAATACCCTACCTATGATAAATCCAATCCTACTCATGTAAAATTTAAGAGTTAGATAGGAGTATTAATGATATCTCTCATTTATTCCCTTCAAAATTGTAGGCCCTCTCATGAGGCACGATATTAACTATGTAATTAAATGATTTATCCAACCCTTAGTCCCTCTCACAAAGCAATTAACAGTCTAAATAATTGATTGTGGTGATCAAGCACATATAATTCATTAAGCTATCATAGAATTATGGCCATATTTAGGAAAATATATGTATTAATTCATTGAAGTCGATTACAATACAAAACTAGGCTCTTCCCAGGTCCTAAGGAACAAAGGAGATTAGCTCCACTTCATTTCTATTGTCATACCCATGGAAACAGAGAAGAAAATTGTGGGAAACATGTAAAAACTAATATAACCCCTAGAGAAACACGTCCAGATGATCCCTTATAACTAGTGTATTGATCTGTAGGGTTCTGACTACAAATTCACTCTTGAAAAGTGCTCAAATTACTTGAGATGTGGTCGTATCCTTCTTCATCTTCTCTCCCAACTTTATGCTCGGTTGCAAAATACTAAAATGTGATCAATACGTTTGGCCGAACTCCCCTTAGGTCATAAGAGGGACTTTGGCCATCATTAATTCCTGACTGTCAGATTTGGCTTAATTTAAAATCTGCAATGATCATGGTAGGTCAGTAGCATCGACACGTAGTTGTGGAACAGAGACTCTAAATGACTTGAAACCCTTATTGAATGTCAGTACTACTAACTAGCAGGTTGGTAGCATTGAGTTGTTGTTTTACGGTTTCTGAATTCTCCTGTTGATATATTTTGGTACTACCAACTAGCAGGCTCTAGAACGGAGTTGTTGTTTTTTGGTTTCTGAGTTCTCCTGTTGATAAATGTTGGTACTACTAACTAGTAGGTTGGTAGCACTGAGTTGATAAACTTAGCACTGTTGATTTCTGGATTATAATTCGGTAGCACCAACTTGTCAACTTGGTGTCTCGAATATTCACTCGGTAGCACCAAGTTTTCTCTTTGTAGTGTCAAGAATTCTTCAATCAACATGTTGGATTTTTTCTTATGTCAGTACCACCGAAGCTGAGGTCGGTAGCACCGAGTTGTCTTATAAGTGCTCCAATTTCCTGAAATGTGGAGAAACAAACATAAGTTTGAATAAAATACAGAAAATTGGTACAATTAAGTAACAATACTTAATATTTGATACAATAGTATTTCACATGCTAATAATGATAAGAAATGCATAAATGAAATCAAAATAAATAATTATGCATGAAATACATGGTAAACTAGCATGTGAAAAGTAGATAAAATTCAGTGCATCACATACTCAACAATATGAACTGACTCTAGCCTAAATGATGGAGGTAGTGGTGGACGAGGTTCATTTTATGCATGTCCTTCTAGAGCTGCCTAGGCTGCACTCATACAAAGAATTAAGTCTAAGGTTTGATCTCCTCTTCTTGCATCTATAGTTGCAAAAGACATGCTTATTATAGCTAACGACAAAATAAAAGGCTTGAGACATCCTATGTAACTGTACTGACTTAAATCCTTAGGCCTGATACTAAGCTTTTTGGGACTTGATCCAAATATGCAACCAATCATTGATTGTCAAGACCAGGCCCTAAGGTTTATGACACACTATAACCCCCGAACATCAAACAAATAATTACAAGTAATCAACTACATTATTAAGAGACCACCTACTAACAACAACTCATTAATATTTTTTTCAATAATCACCAAAGCACAACTAGCATGACTTCATTTATCTCTTCATAACTATATTTACAATGTTCATATAATTATTAACTGATCACCTTATATGAAAGTATTTGTAAAAAAATTATGCTAAACTAGACAATACAAAAAAAATCACAAGTTCACCCCTAGATCGTAGCTTTTGAACAATCTAGACATCATGCATTAAGTACTTCACCTATTTGAGCAAGCTACTCAACAAGAGGAGATGGTGGCTAGATGGTGCCTTGACTTCAAGTCCAAAAATTGTTCGTTGGTTGATTAGTCAATGTATGAGCAGATGCATAAACAAAATACATTATTGCCCATTTTTGGTCCTTAATAACAAGTTAACAGATAATATAGCCAAACAAAATGGTCAACATGTCACTTAGATATAATAAAAAATATAACAAAAATTATCATAGAAGATTAAGTTTCACAATTTGGTTTTTTTATTAGTTTACTTGTCCTGGATCTTCTTGGCTTGTACCTAGCCAGTTAAACATCATCACAACAAAGTTTAGTCGCTTGATTGCACTATCCATAGATTAGGGTGTATCTGGCTACCCTATGCTCAAATCAAGTCCAGGTTCCCCCCTCTAGACAATAATTAAAAACACATACAAGCCCTTGCATGATCTGCACAACAAATTCACTAGATAAATTATCCCTAGAGTTTATCCTTTTCATGACCACCAACTCACTTGCAAACAAGCAAGCTGATTTTAATATAGAAAGGTATCGATCCCATGGGACAATTTTTTTAAGAGCTAGGTTTGAAGTGATTATTATGAATAATATTTAAGATCCAATTTTTAAGAGAGTGATTAAGCTAAATATGATATCAAAAGTGCAGAAAACTAGTTAAGTTGGGTTTTAGTTCAAATGTTAAGAGATATTGAGGGTCACGGGGATACCACCATAGGCCACATTTTTACTTAACCGATTCAACTTCTTATATTTGATTATTTAAATCAGGATCATGTATATTTTTGTCCTTACAGAACACAAATCTCACAAGGGTTAGACTTCTCTCAAACTAGAGATCTTGACGTTTGAAGATCCTCGTCCAACCGTCCAACAAAGTTCTATCATGTGATCTCTGAATGAGTTTGTGAATTTTAATTCGGTATTCAAACTCATGGATCATGTGATCTCATCACCGTAAGTGATAATAAATAAGGCAAACTGGGTAAAAAGATCATAAAATCCATCAGTGGATCTCAATAGGAGATTATGGTTTCATTCTTATTGGTATCATGTGATCTAGTCACCCCACAAAGAACATAATCTATCTAACTAGAGAATGACTGCAAAAATGTGTGGATAGCATCTGATTATTAAAATATTGGAATTAAATACAATAAAAGTAAAGAACGGGATATGGGGCTACTCCTCATTCTCTAATAGAGAAACTGATACAAATGTAAGGATATGGATTGAAAGAGTCATGTTGGCAAGATGCAACCATGAAGCAATTTTTGTAAGGATGATAATGGCTCCTTTTCTCCTATCCTTGACCTCTGCACCCCAAGGGGTCTCTAAGATGATCATGTATGAGGAAATATGAAGTGTAAACCATGGTCCTTTGTGATTGGACTCCCCCAACTGTTATAGGAGGGAAATGGGCCCTAAAACCCTAAAAACTACTCGTGGAAGTGGCTCCAGATACTTAGTGTGATGACCCGATTATTAGGGTTTCTATAATTAGTATAGTATTTGAGGTCCAAGGATGTTCCTGGTTGGTTAATTCCACGCAGGGTGGTTTTTTATTTGAAAATGGTTCATTTTGTCCCATAAGTGTGGATCTAATGCCATTAAAGGTTCAATTATATCTATCTAAAGCCATTTATGCACATGGAGATGATTAACACTAGTTAGTAGTCGATTCGATAACATATGAAGTTAAGTATCCGATGAAATATACATGGATCCATATGACTGGATAATGAAACCAAGGATGAATCATGGCCCAACAAGGAGCTATTTAGGTTTGAATATTGCAAATAAATGTTGAATTATATGAATGGAGGACATTGATGGTATAAATGAAGTCCAACATTGGTCTTTTGTTATTTAGTGCACGTAACACTTGTGTGTCATACTTTGGGGCGCAGCCTTTGGGTTTGCGTGGTTTCTCAGTCACCCTTCGATGCTAATAGACTGTGGAGTCGTCTTCCAACTCCAAAAAGCAAGGAGCCTGCAATGTGATTTGAGATCCAGAGCAAGGGCCTAATTGGCAGGCTTTTAGACGCTTGAACAGATCAACGGGCTCCGTGATAATCTGAGGTCTCTAACGACTCCTCAGTGAAGCTGTTTTGTGCAGTAGAATGATAGAACAATCTCCCCGGTTTCTTTGCCTCCAAACGATATTGCAAAGGGTGAGAGGAAGAAGAAATAGAAGGTAGAGGGGTTATAAGAGGTGTGTAGTTGGGGAAAAGAAAACACACCTAATACCTATCTGAATCGATGAAGCCCTACAAGTAACCTGGAACTGTGGCACCCCCTGCCCTGGCAAACCCAGAAGAAGGTAGGCTCAGGGAGAAGGCTATCTCCATACCCATTCATCTTGGAGTGCATCCTGAGGTTCGTTACACTTTTGTAATGCCTAGAGTCTTTTCGGTGCGAGAAGAAGAGCCATGCAGCTCAGCCCCCCCCCCCCCCTCTCTTTCAACCATCCCCACTCTTTAGCTCTGTCGTGAAGGCCAGGTTCCCTTTTTCTGATCCCTGCGGCGGAAGAAGCATAGGGACTTCTCCGAGAACAAGCTCGAGTTCCTGATCTTGATCATACCTCCTTGAACCTTGACACATTCGATTCCAACACTCGGCGCCAACTTTCCCCTTTCTGATCTTCACCACGGCGGCGCCCCTGTTGTGCGGACTGGAGGTCTCTCAGCGTCCCCGGGGATCTGAGGAGATTCATGGCATCCGAAGCTGCTGCCAAGACCTCTTCTGTCATCACGAACGAGAAAGGAGGGCCGTAGGCATTGGCGGAGCCTACGGGTGGGCACGTGCCCTACCCGTTGCCACCTGAAACTAATTAATCTTCTATACTAGATCTTCCATCCATCAGTAGATAAAGGAAATGTTAAAACGCGCCCTGCCAACTCTATGAGATCTGTTTTAATGAGTTTCTGATAGTAACTTGTACAGCCATTTACTTTCTACAAAATACGTCAATGGAGTGTTCCGCCATGGTGCCAATTACATGAAACGCAGGAGTCATGACTTCATAGAGATGACTCACTGTTTTTAGTTGTTCAGTCTCGTGTCCAAACACAATCGTGTATTAAACGTTATGTGCAGACTAATGTTTGCCTATGTGTAGCGCATTCGGCAATGCTTTAAATAACGACTGGGCAACTTACACTAATTAAGGACATCAAATAAAGGGTTTGCTAGGAAAAATATAAAAGGCTTTCTCAATGCACATCTGTCGATTGACGTTGATCTTTATAAAAATCTCATTCAACAGTGAGTAAGATGATTTGAGAAACTTTATATCATAAATTATAACTACAATGGTAATTAGATGTACGTGTTGGGCAGATAACGTGTTGATTCAATTACATAGTTAAATGTTAGTGTATTCTTGTTTAGTTCTACTTAGCACGTCAAGAATTATTGTTCCTCTGTTATAAAGATCCAATATGATTAACCAAAAAGCAATGAAGAGGGACGGTTGCAATTGGGGCTGTCCGGTCACAAAAGTTATACTACTCCAAACATTCGGCTACTGTGGTAATCTTTCTACATGGTAATGTGCTACACTATGCACAAAAGAAAATCAAAATGAGAGTAAATATGATCTACATACTTTTAGCAAACAGATGATACATGAAAAATATATTTTATTAATATAATTATGAAAATCATATATTTGATTTCATACGCATTCTATCATATTTTATATTCACTATTATAATATGCAATTGGCTATTGTGCATAGTATTTCATATATGCGTCTTCAAAAATTTAATGTCTCTATGACTATATGAAGTAAGACTATATGGTGCCCCACCCTGCAGAAAATCCTGACTTCGCCACTGGCCGTAGGTCCTGGTGGACTATCAATCTCTCACTCATGTCGCGGCGGTAAGCGAGCGGCACTCACAGAAGGTTGCGACTTGAGTCGCGAGAACGCGAGACCTGCGCGTCGAGTTGAGGAATGAGAGTTATCAGAGGGCAAACCCGGTCCAGCACTTCTAAACCTAGGAATCGGACTGTTCGGTTCAGCTCCCAGCAGCCAGGCAGCTCCAGCCGTCCCTGCAGGTAAGAATAGCCACGTGGTGAGATGTCATTGGCCCAGGGGTAAGAAAATCCCAGATTTTATATAATTCTTAATGAATAGCCCCATTAGCCAAATAATGTCCCAAAAATACCCCTACACTCAAAAAAATATTGTCTACAGTACTGGACCCTTAGATCAAGCTTTTGAAGCACAACTAATGATGATACTTATCTTAGATGAGAATGCTTCATTTATATGGCATAATTAGAAAATAATTAAAATTAAATCTGATAAAAATATTATTGAACCTTAGTAAGATAAGGAAACTAAGTATGGACTCTAATCTTGAAATCATGCCAAAATATTATATCTTTCCTAATTAATGACTAATTAAAGGCTTTTATCCTCATTTCAACTGTAGAAATAGACCAGTCCTCAGAAAATATGAAAATCGGACCAGACCCTTATTATGATCTCTTGATCAATAGAAAAATAACAGAAATATGTTTTATATTAGTTGGACCTAGGTTTGGCTAAACCCTTATTTTGGACCTAATTAACTATATTAATGTTGAATCTTGTATTAATGATAATTAATTTCTATTAATTAGGTGATGACCAGAGATGTAGATGATTCAGAATATATATAAGAATCTCCAAACTCAGGTACGTAGATTTTATTAAATATAAGACTAATTTTTATGAATGCATAACGATATGATGTACTTTGGATGCTTATATTTGCAAATAAATTCTTAGATGCTTGTATTTGCATATAAATTCTTAGATGCATATTAGTAGTATATTCTTCACCAAACTTAAAGGAGCTTAACAGAACTTCTGATGAAGCTAAGGTAAGCACAAATGGGAAACGACCCAATATGGATGTATGACACATTGCCTAGTATGGATGTATGATGAATTGCCCATGCTAGATGTATGATAAAGTAATTTTTCTATACTGGATGTATGATAAAGTGTTGATAGAAATAGTAGTACAACTGCATCTAAAGATATGTCCAAAAATATGTGTTTATCGGATTATCACATTAAATAATGTTTTCTTTTACCTTTTCTTCTTATATATATATATATATATATATATATATATATATATATATATATATATCTTTCACCCACGTACACAATACATTATGTTGATTCGTTGTTTCACATATGTTTAAGGTTCAGAGCTAGCACGGGATAAAAGAAAAGGATGTGAGCAAGTTGTATAGGTTGTACCTATATATTGTGTAGATCCTAGTTGCATACATGTTCAGACTTGTAAAATTTCTCTTTTTAATGTGTAAATGTAAGTTGTAAAAATTTATGATGAATGTTGAGATTGTTTATGGTGTATGCCTATAGTTGTATGTTCATGTATGCGCATATTGCTACCGCAACACACTTTAATACAATTAGTTAACGTTTTTGTATTTGTCCTCTCTAACCTTTTAAGTTTTGAGATGGAGGAATCCGGGAACATTACAATTGGTATCAGAGCATGAACAATAGCTACACCTAACAATTTCTCACCATGAAATATAAAACTAAATTTCACCTTTCACTTTAAACCCTAGAAACTTAGTAATTTGTTATACATGAATAAGTTTGACTTAGCCTCTAAGCTAGAACCTAGATGTTCGAGAACTAGGTCAACACAAGTGTATGACACCCTCTCCATACAGAGCTCGTATGTATTGGGTAGTTTCACTAGTCTACACCGTGTTCTCACCATTTCTCTAGGTGACATGTCCCTAGACTATCTTCTATGTGTGGAACACTCGGTTTTGCTAATTTGGTTTTGTTTTCCAATCGACTCGAGCCTTGACAGTTTTCTTTGACGTCTTCTTTCTCCGAGAAAGACTATATAATATTTTATTATATATATGTAAATATAAAAATGTATCCCTCACACTGGAGAGTAGGTAGTGTAAATGCAACATAAGTGAAAGGGAGAGTAGTTCTAGATCAAATGTCTAGAGCCTAACCAGGATATGTGTAAGATGGGATACAAAATAGAATGATAAATGATATAAGCACGAATAGTTATGTCTAAGTTTGATCTCTAACTATATAAGTTTCTTATACTAATTCAAGTTGTATAGGAGCTCTGATCCCAATTTTGAAAATGTGAGATAAGTCTATATGATGAAATTATGTAGGCTTTCCTTACATAAGGTAACCAATGTTAAGATACAGCTGAATATGCATGAGCCTCAAGCTATTTACAAAGGAGGACTTTCAGCGTTAGGGCGATAAATGTGGTGAACTCTAGAGAAAGTGAGACCCACTAGGAGAAGGTCAAAGGACCTAACCTCCAATATATGAGATATATGACATATATGTGAAATGATATTTCCTAAGCTAGATTACTCCTGAGTAGATGAGTAGAGTCCTTAGGCATGATTCATGTATGCGATCTAAATTCTATATGTGAGAGTTGGAAAAAAAATGATGGGTAGGTAACTCATAATGAGAAAGTCAATTCTTTTGATTGAGTTAGGTCCTAGATTGGGTGGCATATGTTTGTGAATCTCATTATTAACTGCAAGTGAGGTGATATATGAAATTTGAGTCTAAGAGTAAAATGCATTGTGCATAAGATACTCAGAAATGTTGTTCCTTCCACTTCTCTTTCATAAAATATGATACTAGAAGCCCCACTTGAGCTGTATAGATAATTTATATATGGGGAGTCACTCGCATAATCTTGACCTATTCTATTCTCTTCCTATATCACACACGTAATATCCAAGATTGAAATCATGATAAGATTGGCTTAATATATTTTCTTTCCCTCTGTATCATGCACGAAAGATAGTAGTTTGAAATCATGAGCTAGAAATAAAGGTATCTTTGGATCATAGATTAAATGATCACAAAATATAGTTCTCAACCTCCAGTCATCTAAATCTAATATTATAGTTTGGCAAACAACTCTTATAATGGAACAAACCTAATGTTCAAGTATGTATAAGGACCCCTTCTCTAATATTGAAATACTAGTATGATGTTGATCATAACCACATTAAAGATGTTAATTCTGATAATTTTGATAAATAATGGCATGAAACCTTGGCATCAACATATGATTAGTGGGGTGAAATATGAAACCCTTAGTAATTTCTTTCTAACCTCTATATCAATAAATAAATCCCTAATTATTAGGGTAATAAGGGTTTTGTATCCTAGAACAATAGAATGTCAAGTTATGACTATGCCATTAAATGAATTTTCAATTCATTTATAAAAAAAAGAATATTATGCTTCAACCTTTAAAAGGTGGGATGGGTACACCCTAGATGGTCTAGATCCTAAAATGTTGACTTGGGATACATATTGAAACATGAGAGCTTTGGTACCTAGAAGTGGTGACCTTTATCAGGTTGGACACTTTGATATCCCCTTAAGCATGGAATTAATCGAATTTCAAGGTCGAAGTTCCATATAAGGTGGGGTGAATGTGATGACACAATTTTTAGGGTTTCTATAATTAGTATAGTATTTGAGGTCCAAGGATGTTCTTGGTTGGTTAATCCCATGGTAGGGTCTTTTTTATTCGAAAATGGTTCCATTTGTCCCAAAAGTATGGGTCTAATGCCAGTAGAGGTTCAAGTATATCTATCTAAAGCCATTTATGCACATGGAGATGATTAACACTAGTTAGTAGTCGATTAGATACCATATGAAGTTAAGTATCCAATGAAGTATACATGGATCCATATGACTGAATAATCAAACCAAGGATTAATCATGGCCCTACAAGGAGTTATTTATGTTTGAATATTGTAAATAAATGATGAATTATATGAATGGAGGACATTTATGGTATAAATGAATTCTAGCATTGGGATTTAGTTATTTAGTACCTAGGTACCGAACACTTGCATGTCATACTTTGGGGCACAACCTTTGGGTTTGTGTGGTTTCTCAGTCACCCTTCGATGCTAATAGACTGTGGAGTTGTCTTCCAACTTTGAAAAAGCAAGGAGCCTGCAATGTGATTTGAGATCCAGAGCAAGGGCCTAATAGGCAGGCTTTTAGACGCTTGAACAGATCAATGGGCTCCGTGATAATTTGAGGTCTCTAATGACTCCTCAGTGAAGCCGTTTTGTGTAGTAGAAATATAGAACAATCTCCCCGGTTTCACTTCCTCTTCACACGATATCACAAAGGGTGAGGGGAAGAAGAAATAGAAGTTGGAGGGGTTATAATTGTTAGAAATTTCATGACCCCACAAAAGACCCTATTATTATGGACTTGTGGGTATTCAAAATTTCATTAAATGATTTTATTATGTGACCCATATAAAAATCATCGTCAAAAAAGGAAAATGTTGAATTAATAGGAATAGGGTTTAATTTAGAAGACTTTCTCTATTATTTAGCAACCTTGATGGATGGTTGCGATTAAAGCTTATAGAGAAATCTATCCCTCTCGCTACCTATAAATATAACCCAAGATCCATCTCTAGGGTTATCTCATGAAACACACTGATGGCTATAGGCAAAGAGAGTGAAGACATATTTCAGATCTAGAAATGTACAACATATCTCATCTTTCGTATTCAATAATGTCTACCTGTATGTTTTACACTTTTTAGTAACTAGTTTATGATCAAGATCCTAAATCATAACCATGCCAATGTTAATCATTCTTACGTATCATAAAAATCAGTTAACATGTGGTATCAGTCGCTTCATTATGATCATATTCTTAGTTCTAAATCAAGATAAAATTAGTTTTTATCAGTTTCCGCATTTTCCGAAAAAGTGTCAGAATTTGACAAAAATAGATTTTGCTGAACGAAAACGGCGTTTTCTTGAAGATTTATTACTATGACATAAACTTTTAATATTTTAGCCTTTTTCGGTCGTTTAGACCTTCAAAATCATGTTTTAAGTGTTTTTTGGGCATATTTGTTATGTAAACATGATGATAGAAATTTTATTTGATGTTTCCGAGCCTTGATCCGTGATCCATTATAAAACTCTATTATGTAGGGCCGAAAAATATTTTTCTTAATTATTTTCTCCATAAAAATGTCATATATGCGTATAACAGATGAGAAAAATATGTCTTTAAGAGAAATATTCATATTATATTGTTTTGATAATCACCACAGTGATTTCATCTCAGTACATGAATGTTTCTCTTCTTTTGGTATGTCATTCATATTATTGGTTGTAGTTCACCACAGTGGACTCAAAGAATGTAATGAATGTTCGATTAAGTAAAAGCATTGTTGGTTGTTTACTAGCATCATGTATTCACTACTACAGAACCTACCTTTAGTGTCAGTTATTTAAAGCCTTTAGTGTCGGTTTCTAAGCGACACCTATGTGGGAGACACTAAAAGCTCACCCATTAGGCGTCGGTTCCAAAACTGACGCCCAAACTCTTCGTGCGCCACCGAAAACGCGCCATCATGGGACTATAGGCGGCGGTTATTAGATAAGAAACCGACGCCCAAACCCTTCGCGCCACAGAAAGGGCGCCATCTTGGGCACTATCAGTGTCAGTTTTTTTACAAATAACTGACGCCATATATCTTCGCGCCACAGGAAATAGGCGTCGGTTATTTATATAAAACCGACACTATAACATTGTGTGTCGGTTTTTTACAAATAACCGACGCCTATTGTTTTTTTTCTGTCAGTCTGCAGACCTGCTGTGGCTGGTCGCAGGATGAGAAACATGTTCAGTTCAGTTATGAACTGCAGGTTTTACGACATCCATTGATATCAGCCGACAACAGACCACAAACCTGCAAAATTAACAACAAAAATATTCACACATGCATTTAGCAATGCAACCTACAGTTCCATTTTATTTTCACACATTTAAAAACATTCATGTAGCTAGCAATCAGTAGTTCCATTCATTTACATTCACACATGTAGAAACATTCATATAGCAACCAACACTTTCATTCATTTTCACTCAGACACATGTAGAAACATCCAGACATGTAGAAACATTCACACATATATTATAATTCAGAAATTCATTTACAAAATATCATTGTTTAGTCATTATTCGCTATCAGGATCCCAATTATATTTTAAAGCCCCCACTATTTGTATGGTTGTTTCCCATTCTTCTCTTACTTCATTTAATTCTCCCATCGTATAGGGAGCATTTTCATCTGGTAAGGCCTCTCCTGTAATGGAGTCAGCTTTAAACACCTGTAAAGAGAATGATGTATATATATAATTAATGAGCTATAAATAAGATTGATATATTTCAATCATATTATCTAATGAGACTATATAATACCTGAGAAATACACTCGATATCCAGTGTGGCATGTTTGATAATCATGTGCATATATCGCATGACATAGTATCCACATGCCCATTCGTTGTCTTGTGTAGCACTCTATAAATTCAAACATACAAAATATTAAAAAATACAACTAATTAAGCATTGTTCACATAAATAATATATACATATATTGCAGTCGGGAACTTACTTTCACGTTCTTCCAAATTATTGGCTGGTTCTTTTTCGTGGGGACCTTTCCTCCAGCCTTTTTGAACTCCTCAAAACCCCTACATGTTAATGTAACACAGAACATTGCAATTAAATAGTAATGTAATAACATATGTTAACGGATATGAAAATGAAATATTTCTCACCGGAATAATGCCATTTTCATTATGTGTCCAAATCTTGTATTCAATTTACTCCCCTTAGGATCTAGATAATACACAGTGAACGTCTCAGGGGCAATAACCAGTAACTCCCAATGCCTACCCCTAGAGGTAAAAAAGTTAAAAATGAATAACTCAAAATCCACAATAAAAATGTAATTTTCTTAAGTCCAAATTATAATAAGCAAAGTAAACTTACTCTACATTGAATGGAGCCATTATCACCGTCTTCTTATTTACAGCAAAATTTGAAAAAGCCTCACAGTAGTATTGTTGAACTGACGTAGGGTCTTTAGCTACTAGACTAATCAAAGATGGAATCAAAAACCCTACATGTTCAAATCCAAAATCTACACATATGTTGTCTAAGTAGCTGCAAAATATGTATTAATTACGCATGCATTAATAAATAAGAAACCAGATCACCAGATCATACACAAGGTATATGGATGTATAAAGAATATCTCACCTTATCCATAGCTCTATCACAGATGTATTCAGCCAAACATATCGAAATAACTCCAAAATATCTTGTATAAATAGTTTTGTTTCGTATGACTGACCTGTAGAATCTGAATCGGAAGAAACAGTTATAGGGGAGTTTATATCATGTTCGCCTAACCATATTGCCATACCACTACAGTTAGGACCTAACGGGACAGGTAGGTCCTATGGAACCCAACTAGGTAATGTAGGAGGTGGAAGTGGAGGCCTAGATGTTGTGGGTGTCTTCTTTTTAACTTGTATATATATATAATTCCAGACCAACTGCCATCATATACACACACTAACAATTGAACGTAATGTAAATTTACCATACCTTTTTAGTAAAGAGGACATCCGCTTTTAGCCACAATATCACTCCGCCTACTGCCTCACCAAGCGTTTCACAGTCTGGGTGGGCATATGGCAATGGAAGATCCATCCACTGCGAGAATATATGTATCGGGCTCACATGAATCCAACCAGCTGGTACTGGAGACCTGTGACACGTTTCCCCTGGTAGGGATGGGTAAGCCGACGCCTCTGCAATGACAAATTCTTTACTTTTTAGACGGCATGGCTTCAACCCCTACAAATTTTTGTGTAAAGAATGTTATATACATATATACATATCATCGTTTTTTGAAACGACTACAATTTCATATATACATATCATCTTGAATTAAAAAACTAGTTACTATGTCATAAAAATACTTACAGCGGATGTGCTAGGTGGTGGTTCTACAGGATTACTCCCAACCTCTGCAGTAGGAGTAGGAGGAGAAGAGCCTGCAGTAGGTACTGTCTGGTAAGTGGTAGTCTGAGATGCCTGCCACTTTTTCATTGCTTCTTCTAGTTTCCTATCAACTAGCTTATCTACCTATACATGGATAAAAGAAACGTTAGCTTCTAATTATTGAATTCTCTTTTACAGTAACATTATAAAGAAAGAATACGTTACCTCCTCTTGTGAAAGTCTTGCTTTTGGGACATGTTTGCGCTGGGATGGCCCAAAAAAAGCTTTGATGCCCACACCAGCGCCTGCAGCCCTAACACGTCCAGGATGCTCTGGGTTACCCAGAGCAACTGTGAATTCATCCCTTGTGCCCTCAGGGATGAACTTGCCTTATTTCCTCAGCTCGTGCAGCTCCCTCTAATCACCAAAACAAAAATTTGTAATTAAGTAAACAACACAAATAATCAATATTCGAATGATTGCTGTAAGAGTTGTATTTTACCATTTTTGCAGCCGCCTCAGCAGTTGCGGCCTTCGTTATTTCTCCCTTCTTATTTTGCCTCCCAGTTATCCAGACATCATGGCGAGGCAGAGGTGTGCTGCCTATGGTAGAGGACTCCTGAGTAGCAGCAGACTGAGTAGTAGCCTCAGACTGTAGTCTTTGGCGAATGTCTGCATACCCCTTTGGACCCATTGTGTGGTCATGCACATTCAGTGCACGCCTTGATCTTTGTGCCTCACTGAGGGCCTAGTTAGTATGCACATTAATGATTTGGTTAGTAACACTAAATGTTAATCTTGAATAGGTGAATACATTAATGATTTGGTTAGTAACACCTAATACCTTGAATTCATCAGTTTGTCTTGAAGCGACGAATGTGTCCCATTCTTCTTTGTCCAGGAAGTTCCACTGTTCAGTGGCTGTCTTCTTCCTCTTGTCAGCTTCTTTTATGTATTCTCAGGTGAGATTTGTCCTATAGTTCCTTAGGACTCTCCCACAGCGTTGCATCATGCATTTACGATGCAGATTTTCATCCAATTCAAATATACTCTGCAAAATTGAATTGCTATTAACTAGTATCCAAAAATTTAGTAATCTACAAAATAGAATTGCAAATTAATAATAACTCACGCATAAATCCCTCCATATTAAGTCTTTCTTCTCCTTAGAAACGTTATGCCAAGAATCTAAGCGACAACCGCAATGGCTACGAGTAACAAACCCAAGATATGAAACAAATGAATTGCGATTCACACCACATGCATTTCCTGCATTATCAAAATCCACAACAAGTTTGGGTCCATTGCCCTTTTGCACAATTAACTTCTTCATCATAGTGATGCCCCTTCTCTTGTCAACTTTTTGGTGTTGTTGATCAAGTGCCTCAAGTGCTTCAGATGGTACATGTGCATCATCAACCTAAAATTTGACAAAATAATCACATTTACAAGATATAACTATAAATGGACATATATATATAAATATATGATATATTTTTAAAACTTACATTGTGAGGCGGCACATTGATGTCCTCACCCTCACGGTAATCATCGGCACGGTCATCAGGAGAATGGTCAGCCATCTGCAAATTCACATTCAAATTGTAAAGCTCACATTGTAAAGTTCACATTATTACAACAAAGTATATATCACAACAAAATTGTAAAGCTCTACGATCAAAGAGAAAACAAGTATATATTACAACAAGATTAGGGTCTAGGGTTAACAAATACATGTGATGTCATTCTTATATAACTTACTTAAACATTCTTATATTACAACAATGAAACAAGTTTCCGAAAGAGGTTTGGTGAAGATATCTATAACTTAAACATTCAATTATGAAGTAAATATACACTTAATTCAGAATAGCATGACGCACAAAGTTGCAGTCAACATCATTATGCTTTGTTCTATCATGGACTATCAGATTGGTATATTGTGGATTAGGGTCTAGGGTTAACAAATACATGTGATGTCATTCTTATATATAATACATGTACATGTACCACCTATCCCATCCTTGGACACCTAATCTCACTAGTAAGTGTATAATGTGTATTGGGTTTTCAAGAAAATTTCGGCAGCATTTCCCCGTTGTTCTCCAAGTACATATGTACTTAGAGAACAAACGGGGAAATGCTGCCGAAATTTTCTTGAAAACCCAATACACATTATACACTTACATCCTAAGCGAGATTAGGTGTTCAAGAACAGTCCCAAACCGGGGACTATCCAAGATTTACTCCTAATGAGTAAATCTTGGACGGGTTTCTAGGCCAACAAATAATGTGTTGTCATTCTTATACCTAAAATCCTAGTTCTTCAAGTTAGGGTGATTATTGATGTCTTTAAAAGCATGATTGGCAATTTAGGGAAAAGTTCATCATTTACATTCCAAGCATGTCACATGTGTGCATTACAATTCATCATTAAGCAAGAAAGGTGATTAGTATTCTCAATATACTCAAGAATGAAACAAGTTTCCGAAAGAGGTTTGGTGAAGATATCTATAACTTACTTAAACATTCAATTATGAAGTAAATATACACTTACTTCAGAATATCATGACGCACAAAGTTGCAGTCAACATCATTATGCTTTGTTCTATCATGGACTATCAGATTGGTATACTGTGGATTAGGGTCTAGGGTTAACAAATACATGTGATGTCATTCTTATATATAATAAATGTACATGTACCACCTATCCCATCCTTGAACACCTAATCTCACTAGTAAGTGTATAATGTGTATTGGGTTTTCAAGAAAATTTCGGCAGCATTTCCCCGTTGTTCTCCAAGTACATATGTACTTAGAAAACAAACGGGGAAATGCTGCCAAAATTTTCTTGAAAACCCAATACACATTATACACTTACATCCTAAGCGAGATTAGGTGTTCAAGAACAGTCCCAAACCGGGTACTATCCAAGATTTACTCCTAATGAGTAAATCTTGGACGGGTTTCTAGGCCAACAAATAATGTGTTGTCATTCTTATACCTAAAATCCTAGTTCTTCAAGTTAGGGTGATTATTGATGTCTTTAAAAGCATGATTGGCAATTTAGGGAAAAGTTCATCATTTATATTCCAAGCATGTCACATGTGTGCATTACAGTTCATCATTAAGCAAGAAAGGTGATTAGGATTCTCAATATACTCAACAATGAAACAAGTTTCCGAAAGAGGTTTGGTGAAGATATCTATAACTTACTTAAACATTCAATTATGAAGTAAATATACACTTAATTCAGAATAGCATGACGCACAAAGTTGTAGTCAACATCATTATGCTTTGTTCTATCATGGACTATCAGATTGGTATACTGTGGATTAGGGTCTAGGGTTAACAAATACATGTGATGTCATTCTTATATATAATAAATGTACATGTACCACCTATCCCATCCTTGAACACCTAATCTCACTAGTAAGTGTATAATGTGTATTGGGTTTTCAAGAAAATTTCGGCAACATTTCCCCGTTTGTTCTCTAAGTACATATGGAGAACAAACGGGGAAATGCTGCCGATATTTTCTTGAAAACCCAATACACATTATACACTTACATCCTAAGCAAGATTAGGTGTTCAAGAACAGTCCCAAACCAGGGACTATCCAAGATTTACTCCTAATGAGTAAATATTGGACGGGTTTCTAGGCCAACAAATAATGTGTTGTCATTCTTATACCTAAAATCCTAGTTCTTCAAGTTAGGGTGATTATTGATGTCTTTTAAAGCATGATTGGCAATTTAGGGAAAAAACGCCCAGTAGGGCACCTGACGATTTTCCTCTAGGGCACCTGCATGGCTTGACCTAGCCTAGGCGGAGGAAGGAAGGAGGAAGAAGGAAGCGTACCTTGAGGGAAGAGGAAGAAGGCCCGGCCGGAGCAGAGGAGAGCAGCTGGAGGTGAAGCTGGGAGCGTCGGCGGAGAGGAGAGGAGAACTTCGGCTCGGCGGAGCGGCGGCGACGGCAGCGAGGAGACGAGCGTCACGCGAGGAGACGAACAGCGGTGCGGGGGAGCCAGGAAATGACGGCGGCGACGGCGGGGAGCAATCGCCAGACCTAGCGCAGAGTCGCAATGAAACAGAGACAATGGGGAAAAGTTCTATTTGCGGGGCTATTAACTGTACCATATGCGTCGGTTATTCAAAAAAACTGACAACTATAACTAACAGTGTCGGTTCTGAACAAAAACCGACACCAATACTTGATTATAGTCATCGGTTTTTAACTAAAAAACAATCGACGTCTATATACATATGCCGATTAAAAAAATTGTTCTCGATTTATGACCATAGTCGTCGGTTTCTACCTAAAACCGACGCTTAAAGGGTGTGAAAAATTCCCCGCAGATAGCGCAGGAAAACTCATAAGCATCGGTAATTGTAGTAAAACCGACGACCAAAATGTGCCCACTTTCTGTCTCGTGAATAACCTTTAGTCGTCGGTTTTTTATTTATCAACCGACGCCATAAGTCAAAATTTGGAGGAAATTTTTTTCGCTGGAAATTTTGGATTTGGCGGTTAATTTTAGGTGTCGGTTTTTTATTACGTAACCGACACTGAATAAAAGCGGTACCCGTGTTTGGTCGCCCTTCATAGATTGGATGTCGGTTTACGTTATCAACCGATGTTGTAGACTTTAGGTGTCGGTTTATTTATACAACCGACACCTTGAAAAGTGACGTTATAAGCCATTTCTGTAGTAGTGATTACCCACAGGTTGACTATGCATTAGTAGTGAAATAACTATTATGGAGTTGATTCATTATGTGATTAAGCTTGTATAGGATATCCACAGATACCATACTCATTTAATTGTTGTTTTAAATCACTCACTTATGTATAAATCTTAGTCATATTTGCTTAAATGTGTTTACAACTCAAAGATTAACTGTAGTGAGCCTATTTCTATAATGCAGTTCATCAACATGCCCAACTTAATTCCTTTGTCAACTCAGTCCCTGAATTAGATGGGACTAATTATACCGGGTGGAAAGAACATGTTGAGTTTTACTTAGGTGTGCTTGAGATTGACTCAGGATTAACTGTAGACAAGCCTGCCGGTATTACTGCTACCTCCACAGAAAGTGAGATCAAAAACTTTAACGCATGGACTAGACCCAATAAACTATGCTTAAAATTCATGCATTTAACCACTACTAGCAACATCAAATCCTCCATCCCTAAGAGTGAGGGTCAGACAACTAAGGAGTATTTAAGAATAGTCACTGAACGCTTTAAGATTGTTGATAAAACAGTTGCTGGAAAACTTATGGTTGAACTAATGAATGCACGTTATGATGGTACCAAGACCATGCAGAAACATGTACTTGACATGACCAATCTAGCTGCAAAACTAGATAAATTGGGCATGAGTGTAGTAGATTCGTTCCTACTCCAATTCATCCTAAACTAGTTGCCTCAGCAATATGGTCCTTTTCAGATTCACTACAACATGATTAAGGATATGTGGAATGTGAATCAATTGACCAATAAGCTGGTTCAGGAAGAGGCTCGAATTAAGCAACAAAATGGTCATGTTGCTCAGGCAAATTACATGCATGGAAATGGGAATGGGAAGAACAAGTCGGTATGAAAAATTAGAAGGGCATCAAGAATAGTCCATCCAATCAGTTAGGCCAATCCGTACCTAAGAAAGCAAGGAAGAATGATAATTGCCACTTTTGTAAGAAGCCTGGACACATTCAGAAAGATTACGTGAAGCGCAGAGAATGGTTCGAAAAGAAAGGTAAGCATTTGGCTTTTGTATGTTTCGAATCAAACTTTGTAGAAGCACCTTGTAATACTTAGTGGATTGATTCTGGCTCTAATGTTCATGTTTCAAACTCGATGCAGGGATTCCTTACAACCTGGAACACAAGTCTAAATGAAGCCTATCTTTATATGGGAAATAGAGTGAAAGCTCTAGTAGAAGCCATTGACACTTTTCATTTAGTATTAGACTCTAGTTTTCATTTAGATTTGGAGCAAACTCTTTATGTACCTTCCATTTCTCAGAATTTAATTTCCATGTCTAAACTTGATAATGATGGCTTTTCATTAGACATAGGTGGTGGATGTTTCAGTTTCTTTAAGGAAAATTGTTTATTTGGTTCAGGAATTTTGATCAACGGTTTATATCAAATTTTTTTTGATAATACATTTTCTGAATCTCTTCTTGTTACCTTGCATCCTAAAGTAGGTTTGAAACGAAGTAGGATGAGTGAAAATTCTACATTCTTGTGGCATAAGAGACTGGGTCACATATCTAGAGAAAGAGTTAACTGATTGGTAAAAGATGAGATTCTTTTGAGTCTTGATTTTACTGATTTCGGTGTTTGTGTGGATTGCATTAAGGGTAAGCAAACCAAATAGACTAAGAAAGGAGCCACAAGAAGTACTAAACTTCTCAAAATTAAACATACAGACATATGCGGACCTTTTTATGTTCCATCTTTTGGTGGAGAAAAATATTCCATTACCTTTATTGACGATTATTCACATTATTGTTATCTTTACCTTTTGCATGATAAATCTCAATATATGAATGTTGTTCAAATTTACATTACTGAAGTTGAGAAGCAACTAGGTAAAAAGGTGAAAATCATTAGGTCCGATAGAGGTGGTGAGTATTACGGAAAATATGATGAATCAGGACAATGTCCTGGTCCTTTTGCTAAACTCTTAGAAAAATCAAGGATTGTTCCTCAATACACAATTCCCAGTTCCCCATGGATGAATGGTGTAGCTAAGCGACATAACCTTACACTTCTAGAAATGGTTAGGAGCATGATGCGTCATTCTAATCTTCCCAAATCATTGTGGATGCATGCCCTTATGACTACTGTGTATATCTTGAATCGGGTTCCCAGCAAAGTTGTTCCTAAAACACCTTTTGAGTTGTGGAAGGGATGGAAACCCAATTTAACACATTTACATGTATGGGGATGTCCAGCGGAGGCACGCATTTATAATCCACATGAGAAGAAACTCAATCCAAAAACCATTAGTGTCTTTTTCAGTGGGTATCTAGAAAGATCAAAGGGGTTTAGATTTTACTATCCTAATCATACTACTAGAATTATAGAAACCGCTAATGCTAAATTCCTTGAGAATGGCAAAATCAATGGGAGTGATAAAGTTAGAGAAGTGATCATTCGAGAAATAAGGGCACCAATACCAATTCCCTTACCCTCAATTCTGACGGACATTGTTCTAGCTAATGTTGTTGATCCAATCAATAATCTAGAACAAAATGTCAATGATCATGCACTCCATAATGAGCCTGTTGTCGTCATTGAACCGAATGTAAATGCAACACCTACAGTAGAATTAATAAGGTCTACAAGAAATAGGAAATCAGCTATTTCAGATGATTATATGTTGTATTTACAAGAATGTGAATTTAACATAGGGATGGATAAAGATCCGATTACGTATTCACAAGCCATGAAATCTGAAAATTTTGAGAAATTGATCGATGCCATGTGTGATGAGATAAACTCTATGGCTGCAAACAAAGTTTGGGAGTTGGCCGATTTAGCAGAAGGACATAAAAAAGTCGATTGTAAGTGGGTCTATAAGAGCAAACATGACTCTCTTGGTAAAATAGAACGACATAAATCCAGACTTATAGCTAAAGGTTTTAATCAAGAAGAGGGTGTTTGTCGCGCACCGTTCAAACAAAACATCATTAACTAAGTGGAAGCGATCATTAACAACAGATTACTGAAAATCACTTAAAATTAAAACCATTTACAAAGTGATCCAAACATAGAAAAACTCTTTTATCAAAAACCAATGTATTTTATTTACATCTTGGTTCATAAGTACATATCCTGTACCATCCCTTCTCAAGGATTACAAGCATCAACTTCTCTGTGAAAACTATACACAGGCAGCATAAGAACCTTCAAGCATCAAGCCAAAATCTCAGATCGATTCATTAAAAGTACTAACTACTAACTCTGAGAACCTGAGAGTACAGAGATGACACATAGGACTCTCTATAAAAAATATGACAGCCAGTGCCTCCACCTGGAATATCATTATTGTCCATGTTGCTGCTGTTGCTGCTCTTCCCCTATTGTAGGGTTTTTGCCTCTTCTTTCACGTCTACCTAAAAAGTGTTGGTGACCAACAGAGTGAGACCCAGTCCCAGTGAGAGATAAAACTTCGCCAAAAACATTATTATTGCAGTTTAATAGAAAAAAAAATTGAGTAGAGGAATCATATATATTCATCAGCAGATAAATCAATGTCTAAACAGATTAGATCAATATTCTTATTCAAAGCATTTCAGTTATAACTTGATAAAACAACATGTCAGTTATCCAATAAGGAATTGAATAACATGTGTAACATTTATCCATCTAGGATATGCTAAGCAAGGTATCATCAACAAATGATTCTTTTATTTCAACCTTAAGCAAATATGCTACACGGTTGATTACATTTTACAATCATACTTAAGCCCTGAGGAGATGAGGTATACCGCTCATACTCAAACCGACCATAGCGAAGTCAAAATCGGTTCCATACATAGGTCAAGAGCCGGAATTCCATGACCTCATCCTCCTCAGTCAGTGTGAGTACAAAATGCAGGACATCTTGTGTCTCTGCTAAATAGCTTTCCAGGATATGCTAGAAACTTCGCTATAGAGTTACAGTGGCGGTTGTACTCTCTTCGCAATCGAGAGATTTCATGTTTATCTCACATCGATCTGGCATTAACATTATCGGGAGATTTATGATACATCCATCCTGGAACATATAATGAAAGATTGAGAGATTTAATGTTTATCTCACATCAATCCCACATTAGGGCGTAAGGATATTCGCGCCCATAACCCCCACATACTCAACAGTATGCCCTCCAGGAGATCCTGTGGGAAAACCTATTTCACCATCACCAACTACTGACGATGATAGATCTATGTCCAGGGCTCTACATGATAAGATTTCACTTGATTAATTAAGTACATTACCATATTCTTTTAGCATCAGTCAGGTTTTAAAACATAATTTATTATAACAAATGCTACAAAGAATGTGAAATACTTCTATCAAGTACTTTTCGAAGCTTTATAAAACATTGGGGTCTCAATCCCTTGTCACATCATGGGCATTGTCATCCCTTAATATTTCATCATCATGATTATGTAATATGGGTATTCAAACCCTCAGTTCATCAAAGAACACTTGTTACCACTTATCAGGTAACTAATACCTTCAGGTCATCTAACCAAGGTAAACATGATACTTGCTACACAAGCATCTCACATAGCTCTTAAAGCCCATTTAATCTCTTGTTACCTCTTACTAGGCAATAAAGCATATTATGGCGCACAAGGCCCATAAAACCACTTCAATAATAAAACATCATAGCTTATACCTGGCTATGCCCAACATCTCATAATACCTGCATGGTGAGTACACATGATAACAGTTATATCAATTACATATCAACACTATGCAATGTAAGGATAGAATCACTATTCCCTTATTAGGGTTAGGGTTTCCCAATTCATGTCAATTAGGGATACTCATCCCATTACCCAAAATTAGGGTTATGGTTTATCATCATATTGCCCAAGATTAGGGTTCCATGCACTATAACCCAAAATTAGGGTTTCACATACCTTCACCCTATATTAGGGTTAGGGTTTCATATAGCATTACATAGAATCACCCTGGATTAGAGTTTCACATCACATCTCTTCATTAGGATTTCACATGGCATCACCCTAGATTAGGGTTTCACACATCATTATCTTGAATTAAGGTTCTTTATAACTTATCCCAAAATTAGGGTTTCATGTAACTTTACCCGAAATTAGTGTTTCATGAAGCATCCTCTTAAATTAGGGTTTTTCATTATAATACCCTGAATTGGGACTTCTCATATCATCACCCTATATTAGGGTTACACCATTACCCTAGATTAGGGTTAGGGTTTCTCATACTCCATTAATTAGGGTTTTATGATTATCTCATTAATCCAACCCTAAATCGGTGCTTCCTCATATCTTGGAGCACATACCATAATTTAAGTATTAAATCATACTTATCATTGTTCCATGTACTAGGAACACACATCACCATCATACCGTATTAGGCTGACTTAACCTTTCACTAAGGACATGCAACCATGCATATCATAATGTATTGAATTATAATCACTCTAATTAAACTAATCACCTAAGTACTTTAAAAGTACTTCCATTGAAATCAACCTTGAGATACTCTTCAACCACTTATGAGGTTATAGTACTTACATGGTCTGAATCAATTATACCTTCAAACGTTCTTGAGGTACTAGATCCTCAAACAGTCTTGAAGTACTTTGACCTTCAGACGGTCTTGAGGTACTAGACCCTCAAATGGTCTTGAAGTACTTTGACCTCCAAACGGTCTTGAGGTACTAGACCCTCAAACAGTCTTGAAGTACTTTGACCTCCAAACAGTCTTGGTCCAAAACTCCAATCGGTCTGAGACCGTTTAGACCTTCAAACGGTCTTGGACGAAACCTCCAATCGGTATGAGACCGTTCAGACCTTAAACGGTCTTGGTCCCAAAACCTTCAATCGGTCTTAAGACTGTTAGACCATCAAATGGTCTTGATCTCAAAATCCTTAAACGGTTTGATACCGTTTGAATTAAATATTATTAACCCCAAATGGTTTGAAACTGACTGGCCCTCAAATGGTCTGAGACTGAATGGTCCTCAAATGGTGTAAGACTGTTTGGTCTCAATCAGCTTGAAACTGTTTAACCCTAAATTAGGATTTCTTAATCAATCGATTTAGGGTTTCCACTCATTGAACCATCCATCATTAAGACCATTGAAAGTAGATCAACTTGTAACCCTTTGATCTCCATCCATCCATGACTCCTCTTGACCTCAAACGGTCTTGAGACCATTTGCCCCCATCTTGAGACCGTTTGGACCATCAACCATGAAATTGATTCAATTCAATTAGGGTTTCAACACTTCAACCCGATTAGAGTTTGTAATTAGTGGATTATCCATCAATGAACCTATTATGAGTCAATCAATTAGAACCATTGGATCAACATCCAACTACATCAGCAAGTATCTCCAAACGGTCTTGAGACCGTTTGGTTTCAATCGGTCTTGAGATCGATTGGTCTCAAGTTGAAACTGTTTGGACCTGATATTTCGTGAGGTGTATGCTAAGATGACATCATCATATTCAAGCTTCAAACCTTTGAAATTTGTTGTGACCTTTGTGGTGATTTCAACAATTAATCAAAAGGAAATTCGGGAAAGAAAAAGGAATCAACATATGATGAAGAAATGAAATCAATAATGATATTTAAGGGTTCAAGTTATATAACCCACCTTGAAAGTTGTTTCCAAGCTTCAAGATTCATGTCTTTAATGGTGAATGAAGCTTCCTCAACTGTCCAAGGTCCGTTCTCAACTCTTTGGATGCAAAGGATGATCGAGGTTGGACATTGCATGGAGAAAAGAAGAAAATAAGCATTGAATTTCGATTTCCACCATGAAATCAAGGTTGAAGATGACTATGGAGCTTACCTATAGGTTGGGGCACGTTCTATTGTTGCTCCAAAGCTCCCTTGTGTTAGGCCCAAGCAAAGAAAGAAAGTGGATTTGAAAAAGAGTCTTTCAAGTGAGTGGAAAATGGGGTATATGTATGTGAATTTTCAAGAGAGAGAAAGTGTTATAAAAATCCTTCAATTCCCTAAAATGGGTGCCACTTATCCCCCTCATTTCCTTGCATACGAGCCATCATCCTCCCCTTCAAAATCCTCTTCTTTATCTATGAATTAAAAGAAAACAATTAAGCACCTTAATCAATATAATAATAATACCCAAAAATTAGTGGATATTACTTTTTCTTTAACTAATGTGAGTGGGCTCTCCACTCACTTTAGATATTTTGGTGCCATTGCAAGGCACAAGGACGTCCATACTTGTATAAATTCAACCATAATATTTTTGTTGAAGGGCACTTCCATTACTATATTTATTTTTGCATTAAATTGAATAAGGGTTTCAATTATGCTTAAATCTTAATTATTTTAATATCAAGATTCTCTCTCCCCCAAAGAGATTCAAATGAGACACCCCTCTGATTTTATTATCTCTAATTGATACCAAGAAACAGTAGGGACTCTCTAGAAGTGGTATTTTGCATATTGAACACTAGATTTTGGGTAAATTGCACATTACACCAAAACTAGGTTTCAATGCACAAACATTGCTTAATAAGCTCTTTCTTGGTGCTCAGGCTTGTGGAAGCCATGCCTTTACATCATTATCATTCTTATGATGATTCAAAACTTGAGGAACATTTTATCATGTAACATTTGCAAGTTAACCCCTCAACTTGGGTAATTTGCACTTTAGTCCAAAATGGGCAAAACATTGTTTTCAACATTATTCAAAAAGGACTAAAATTGAAACATAAGTTCCTCTTGAGCCTTAATTACTTTTCAAAAGATAAGAGAAAGCATATAATTATCTTTCTTAAACAAAACATCTAGTGTTAAAGCATAACCCAAGTCAGGGATGTTACAAATTATCCACCCCTAACAGGGATTTCGTCCCTGAAATCATCAAGAGAAAAGAGTAGGGTACTTCCTCCTCATCTCTTCCTTTAACTCCCATGTAGATTCTTCAATGCCACAGTGATGCCAGAGAACTTTCACAAGACATATGTCTTTCTTTTTCGGCTTTTTAATTCTTTGATCAAGGATCATCACAGGTCGTTCAACATATGATATATCATCATTTAATTCTACCTCCACAGGTTGCAAAACTAACTTTGTGTCAGGATGACACTTTCTCAGCATGGAGATATGGAACACTGGATGCAACTTATGCAGCTCAGGTGGCAACTCCAACTTATATGCTACCTTTCCAATCCGTTTAATGATTGGATAAGGCCCCATAAATCTAGGAGCTAACTTTCCCTTCTTTCCAAATCTAAGGACACCTTTCCTAGGTGAGACCTTGAGATATACTTTGTCTCCAACTTGGAATTCTAAAGGTCTTTGTCATTTTTCGGCGTACGACTTCTATCTATCCTATGTAGTCTTTAATTGTTGTTGTATTACTTTAATCTTCTCAATTGTCTGCTACACTAGCTCAGGACCCAAAAGTTGATATTCTCCCATTTCATACCAACATAAAGGAGATCTACAACGTCTACCATATAATGCTTCATATGGTGCCATATCAATATTGTGTTGATAGCTATTATTGTAAGCAAATTCTATCAAGCTCAGGTGTAGATCCCAACTTCTTACAAACTGAAGGACACATGCCCTAAGAAAATCCTCCAAAGTTTGTATAGTCCTCTCAGATTGTCCATCTGTCTGTGGGTGAAAGGAAGTACTAAACCTTAACTGTGTACCCAAAGCTTTATGTAGTCATTCCCAAAAACGACTCGTGAACCAGGGACCTCTATCAGAAACAATAGTAGCTGGAACCCCATGCAACTGCACTATCTCATCTATATATATCTATGCAAGCTTCTCTACAGTGTAGGTTGTTTTGACAGGAAGGAAATGTGATGTCTTAGTCAACCTATCAACTATCACCCATATGGAATCATGACCTTTGGTTGTTCTAGGCAAACCAACCACAAAGTCCATGGTCACATGATCCCATTTCCACTGTGGTATAGGTAAGGGTTGCATTGTTCCTGTGGGCTTCTGATGTTCAGCTTTAACCTGCTGACAAACTGGACACCGCATAACAAACTCAGCTACATCTTTCTTCAATCCTGGCCACCAATACATATCATTCAAGTTATGATACATTTTGGTGCTCCCTGGATGCATTGCATACATAGATAAATGAGCTTCCTCCTTGACTAACTTCCTTAAGTCATTGGCATCAGGTACTACCATCATACCATGGTAATAGACTACCTGATCCTCTGATTCATGAAAGCCATCCCATTTCTCACTAGCATACTCTGATCTAATCTGCTAAATCATAATATCAACTTGTTGTGCTTCTTTAATCTATTGTTTCAAAGTAGGTTTTATGTGCATCTCAGCTAACAACCCAGCTAACAATGATACCTTAAGCTGAATATTGTTTTGCCTCAAGGAGATAAGCATATCTCTTTTAAAGCACATTAAGTAGTTCAAATGTGGTTTGTCTATGGCTGGTGATGATGATTTCCTACTTGGTGCATCAACCACTACATTAGCCTTCCCTAGATGATAATCAATTGTACAATCATAATCCTTGATTAACTCCATCCAGCGGCGTTGTCTCATGTTCAACTCGTGTTGTGAGAAGATATATTTTAGATTCTTATGGTCTGTGAAAATCTAGAATGTTTCTCCATAGAGATAATGTCTCCAGATCTTCAAAGCATGGTCCACATCAGCTAGCTCTAGATCATGCGTCAGATAATTCTCCTTGTGTTTCTTAAGCTATCGAGAGGCAAAAGAAATCACGTAATTATCCTGCATCAATACACATCAGACCATTCTTGGATGCATCACAGAAAACTATGTAAACCTTCCCTTGCTCAGGTAACACCAGCACAGGTGCACTTGTTAACCTTTCTTTCAACAACTGGAAAGAATGTTGACACTTATCATTCCAAACAAAAGGAACCTCCTTCCTGGTCAACTTGGTTAAGGGTAAAGCTATAGAACTGAAGTTCTTAATGAACCTCCTGTAATAGCCTGCCAATCCTAGGAAACTGTGTATCTCCGTCGGTGTCTTTGGCTGTTCCCATTGCAGGACAGATTCTACCTTCTCAGGATCAACACAGATACTTGAGGCAGATAGTACGTGTCCTAGAAAAGAAACTTATGGTAACCAGAACTCGCATTTGTTAAACTTAGCATACAACTTATGCTCTCTTAGCAAAGTTAAATCCTAACAGAGGTGCTTCTCATGTTGTCGAGCATCTCTACTGTAAACCAAGATGTCATCTATGAAGACTACTATGAACTGATCAAGAAAAGTTTGGAAGATTCTATTCATGAGTTCCATGAATCAGTTGGTGCATTAGTTAGTCCAAACGACATAACTATGAACTCATAGTGACGATACCTTATCCTAAAGGAAGACTTAGGTATGTCACTCTCCTTGATACGCAACTGATGATATCCCGACCTCTGATCTATCTAAGAGAAGATAGTTGCACCACGCAACTGATCAAACAGGTCATCGATCCTTGGCAGAGGATACTTGTTCTTTATGGTTACTTTATTCAACTGTCTATAGTCGATACATAACCGCATAGACCCGTCTTTCTTTTTAATAAAGAGAACCGGAGCACCACATGGTGAAGTACTCGGTCGGATAAAACCTTTCTCAAGAAACTCCTGCAGTTGTTTCTTGAGCTCTGCCATCTCAGCAGGTGCCATTCTATACGGTGTTTGTGCTATTGGTTGCGTGCCCAAGATTAGATTAATCTCAAAATCAATCTCTCAGGGCAGAGGAACACCTGGAAGTTCCTCAGGGAACACATCTTCAAACTCCCTAACAACCGGAACTTTAGAAAGATTAGGGCTCTCTATTGTGGTGTCTACCACATGTGCCAAGAATGCAAAGCATCCTTGTCTCATCAGCTTCGCAGCTACCATAGCTGACACAAGATAGGTTGGAAGAATCTTTCTATCTCCCAGAAAGGTCCATGTGTCACCGTTGTCTGTGAAAACAGCTTGCTTGGAATCACAATCCAAGACAACCTTATATTTTTCTAGGGTGTCCATCCCTAGAATTATATAGAACCTGTGCATCTCAAGTGGTATAAGATCCACCTGAATGTGATGTTCATAAAAGGAAAGATTGTAGGGAGAACATACCTCCTGCAACACTGCAGATCCAACTAGCGGAGTTTTTAGTAACAAATTATCTGCCCTATGACTGATAGTCATATTGCAGTCATGAATCACTTCTCGAGTGATAAAGGAATGTGTAGCACCCATATAAATCAAAACAGATACGAAGGAGGATGAAGACATATCAGAATGAAATAGTTCCATCTGACCTGTCACAACTTGAGGGTTGACTACTGCTTCAGGTTGATTCATCGCATAGAATCTCACCATTTCTTGTTGTTGACCCTGTACTCAGTTGTTGTATATAGATGAGCCAGCTTGGGATGCTTGTCCACGTCCTCTAGCACCACTTGAAAACTGTCACCTCTGAGAGCCTTGTTGAATCTACCTCAGAGGTTGAATCACACTTACATCTCTAGCTCGACAATCTTTCATCAAATGCCCCATCTTTCTACATATAAAACAGCCTCTGCTCTCCCTCTATGGCCTGGGTAGTCCTGTTACTATTATTGATGTTGAGTTGTGGGCTCCCTCTGGTGGTAAACTATGGCCTCTACCCCTACTTGATGTCTATTGCGTCTGGGTATTGAATCATAGTGGTTCTATTGGTGCAGAAAATCTCAGTTTCTTGAAACTTTCAGACCTCTATCCTTGAAACTGAGTATACACCTTCTTACTCTTAGTCTGACGCTTCTCAATCACCGACCTTTCTATCCGTCTCACAGACTCCACAAAGATGGCGAACCTCTCCCTGTTTTCTAAGGCAGACACAGAAGTGGTCAAATCAGCTTCAACCCCTTCTCAAAATGCTGAATTCTCTCTTCATCAGTAGCTGCCATATCCCGACAGAACTACAAAAGCTCCATGAACTTAGCTTCATACTCGCTAATGTTCATTGGTCCTTGCCTTAACCTCTCAAACTGAGAAATCTTCTCATCTAGATACGTCTTAGGGATGTGTCTACTGACAAATTCTCGTCGGAATTCTTCCCATCCGATTTCAACACCTGGCCTCTTGCCCTCTTCTATTGTCCACCAATGGCCAGCACTCCCTTTTAGAAGGTACACTGTATGCCTCACCTTCTCTACTTCAGGAATATTGAGGATTCTAAAGGCCTTCTCCAACTTAGTCAACCACAAGTCAACATATGTTGGGTCAGCTGTACCAACATAATTAGTGGCTCCTACCCGACGAAGCCATTCAAAAGTCTTACCAGCTCCATGTCCCTCATTGTGAGCTGGTGCCCTAGGTGCAGGTGGTGGCATCCTATCCACCATATGCGTCATGGTTGCCATGAACTTCCCAAACAGAGTATGGAATGCTGGGCTTTCTAATGCATCTTGGTTAAGCTAGGGATGATCAAGTATTGGTTCTTTCCTATCCTGATCCCTTGCACCTCCTCCTGGTACAACAACACTGCTTTCAGCAGCATTTCTTTGTGTGATCCAGACATCTTTAAGTTCTTCTCTTCCTATATGAGAAGAAGACACTATCAGATAAACTGGAAAACACTAGAACAGACTCAACAACCTTAATCCTATGTCTCTGTAGACTCAGCGAACCTAGAGCTCTGATACTACTGAACTGTCATGCACCGTTCGAACAAAACATCATTAACTAAGCGGAAGCGGTTATTAACAACGGATTACTGAAAATCACTAAAAATTAAAACTATTTACAAAGAGATCTAAACACAGAAAAACTCTTTTATCAAGAACCAATGTATTTTATTTACATCTTGGTTCATAAGTACATATCCTGTACCATCCCTTCTCGAGGATTACAAGCATCAACTGCTCTGTTAAAACTATACACAGGCAGCATAAGAACCTCGAGGCATCAAGCCAAAATCTCAGATCGATTCATTAAAAGTACTAACAAATAACTCTGAGGACCTGAGAGTACAAAGACGACATATAGGACTCTCTATACAAAATATGACAACCAGTGCCTCCACCTGGAATATCACTATTGTCCGTGTTGCTACTGCTGCTGCTCTTCCCCTATTGTAGGGTTTCTGCCTCTTCTTCCATGTCTACCTAAAAAGTGTTGGTGACTAACGGAGTGAGACCCAATCCCAGTGAGAGATATAACTCTCTGCCAAAAACATTATTATTATAGTTTAATAGAAAAAAAGTGAGTAGAGGAATCATATATATTCATCAACAGATAAATAAATATCTAAACAGATTAGAGCAATATTCTTATTCAAAGCATTTCAGCTATAACTTGATAAAATAGCATGTCACTTATCTAATAAGGAATTGAAGAACATGTGTAACATTTATCCATCTAGGATATGCTAAGCAAGGTATCATCAACCAATGATTCTCATATTTCAACCTTAAGAAAATATGCTACACGTATGATTAAATTTTACAATCATACTTAAGCCCTGAGGAGATGAGGTATACCACTCATACTCCAACTGACCATAGCGAAGTCGAAATCGGTTCCATACATAGGTCAAGGAAGAGTCGGATTTCCATGACCTCATCCTCCTCAGTCAGTGTGAGTACAAAATGCAGGACATCTTGTGTCTCTGCTAAATAGCTTTCCAGGGTATACTGGCAACTTCTCTATATATTTACAGTGGCGGTTGTACTCTCTTCGCAATCGAGAGATTTCATGTTTATCTCACATCGATCAGACATTAACATTATTGGGAGATTCGCGATACATCCATCCCGACACATATAATGAAAGATTGAGAGATTTAATGTTTATCTCACATTAATCTCACATTAGGGTGTATGGATATTCACGCCCATAACCCCCACATACTCAACAGTATGCCCTCCAGGAGATCCCGTGGGAAAACCTATTTCACCATCACCAACTACTAACGATGATGGATCTATGGCCAGGGCTCTACATGATAAGATTTCACTTGATTAATTAAGTACATTACCATATTCTTTTAGCATCAGTCAGGTTTTCAAACATAATTTATTATAACAAATGCTACAAAGAATGTGAAATACTTCTATCAAGTACTTTTTGGAGCTTTATAAAACATTGGGGTTTCAATCCCTTGTCACATCATGGGCATTCTCATCCCTTAACATTTCATCATCATGATTATGGAATATGGGTATTTGATAACACCAAATTTTGTGATGTTTTTGGCCTTTATTCTGTTATCAAAATTGCCCTTTTCTTCCTTTTTCCTCTCTTTTATATGCATTTTCGCAATAATTAGCCAAGCAATGCTCTCAGTCCAATATTTCCATCTTTTTCAGAGTTTCCTCCTATTTTGGCCCATTTAGCACCAATAAGGCCGTTCCGGCCCGCAAATAAGTAAGACTGTCTCGGCCCCCTGATGCCCGATACACACACTGACCGGCAAGGCTGCGCGATACGACGACGCGCGACGCAAGGATGCCACGCGAGAAGGTACCGATGGACGACACGCCTCTTTACCCGACAGGGAGCCAAGCGCGCCGCAACTACTCCATGTGTCGCGCGATATCGGCCACCCACCGGTAGGCGCCCCTCGCCACGACGCCCGACAGCCGACCTCCTTGTGCCGGGTGATACCCGCGTCAGCCGACCACCAACTGAACGGCGAAGAGGAGGATATGTGGCGCTTCAAGCACCATACCTTCTCCCGACCAGCTGCCTATAAATAGCAGCTACAGGGAGACGAAAAGACAGTTTAGACAGTTCGGACAAGCTTGGCCACTTCAGGTTTCGGACAGTCGAGTGATCTTCAGAGGAGGCTGCGAGAGCAGGCGTATCGTGCTCCAGTGTTCGTACCGGGCAACACTAGGTGAGCTCTTCCTCATCCCTAGAGGGAGGGGACTGGTTCACCTAGGACTGTACTGGGCAACACTTGGAGCCGATATCGGCCGATGTAGATGTGTGACATGAGTGCCCGACACCAGTGCCCGACAGTAGGATATGCAGCTCCATGCCCGACACGATATCGAACCCGATACGCTCCGCCCGTCAGGCGTGTCGCCCGAGAGGGTGTGCCGCCCGACTTGAGCGTATCGGCCAGGTCCTTGAGCGATGCAGTCACCCGTCGCTGTGTTCCGCTTGAGAGAGCGTGCTGCCTGACACGGCTGTATCAGGCTAGGCCTCTGTCCGATATCGGGCGGGATGGTTACTGTAGCATGTCGTCCTTCTACATCAAGAAGGTGACACCTATCTTTAATTCTGTTATTTAATTCTTTACTTATGCATTGTAATTAAGACCTTTAATGCTTATAGAAATGGAAATGCTTAATTACTTGCTGCTCTAAGCTTGGTGCAATATGTTGGATGACTGCTATGCTTGATATCTGAACTCTAGCTTGCATGTTTTGGATCGCGTTTCTCTTAGCTACCGAATCGTGTTTTCCTGTCACAACAACTTCGAGAGTTGTGTTGTGGCTCTAGTGTTTGGCCTGATTCTGGAGTATGAGAGTGCCTGGAACGGAGTTGTTTCTGTAACATTCAACTCTAACTTTGAGCCCAGAAACCTCGAGAGGGGTGCCGAGGCTTGGTTAGAGGTGCCCACTCTGAGAGGAGGGGTACAGGATGTTACTGGTGTTGCTTGTCTTGCAGTAGTTTTGTCCTTCATACCTTTCTCTAGCACTAGTTTTATCTTTCTGTTTCTATTGCATGAAAACCGCTAAAAACTGCCAAATGCCTAAAACCTTAAATCTTTCTAGTAACTCCACTTGGAGATAGTCTTCTTATTTTGTTTGTGACATCTTATGCTTCCCTCCTGGGGAATTTATCGTCTCTTTATACCTGCCAGAGTGTAGCGTGTCGATTCTGGGTTCTCAACACTACCCCCCATGTCCCTGTGTTCGACCATGTATATCTACTTCGACCCCGTAAACAAAGTTGTGGGGGCCTAGAAGGATTCAGGTTTATAAATGTAAAAGCTCGACTACCTCAAATCCGCCTCCAATTTTAGGACGCGCGATTTAGACCGGCCAACTTTTTGGCACCGTTGCCGGGGACAAGGCGAAAATGGTACTGTAGACGAATCCGAATCCACTAACTACACTCCTATGCCTCAAGCTTAGCAATGAGTTTGACATCACTCTTTTTCTTTTTCCTTTTTCCTATTTGTTATTCTTTGCCTAAAAATTAATAATTCAATTATCAAAACTTGGTTTTTCATGCCACTTTCAGGAACTCTGAAGAACATATCACTGTTCCACCGAGCTCTGACACCAATCAATGTTCCGACCGAGCACAATCATCGACATCATGCCTCCCCGTGTCAACCCACAACATGCTGAAGGGGAACAGCAGGGAAGGCATGGGAATGAATCTCCTCCACCAAGTGGCAATGATCGCTATGACGACAATGATCAACATGAAGATCAAGAATCAGAGCACTCCGAGGAAGGCCACCCCCGTGTCCGGCATCGCCACCATCGTTGACACAGGCGACACCAGGACCAAGAATAATAGGGAGGCAGCAACAACGACGGTTCTGATGAAGAAGAGAAGACTCTAAGGGAGCTAGCCTCCACTAAGGCCAACAATTCCAGATGCCCTGTCATTGTTCCGTGATTCAATGCCGTAAACTTCGAACTCAAGCCATCTGTCATCTCCATGATTCAGAACAAAAGCTTTAGAGGGAGTTCTAAGAATGACAATCCCTATCGCCATTTGGATGCTTTTAAGAACATATGTGATACTATCAAGATGTGGGGAGTTCCCCAGGAGTTAATCTATTACTAGGGTTTCATCTTTTCTTTGGAAGATAAAGCTATATCATGGTACCTAGGGCTACCCCACCAGGCTCTGAACGGATGGGGAGCATTGGCGGATGCATTCGTAAATAAGTTCTACCCAACTGAGAAGACAGTGAGAAACAAACAAAGGATAACTGCTTTCATGCAAAATCCCAACGAGAACCTCCATGAGGCCTGGGAGAGATACCAAGAATATCAGAGGGGCTGCCCTCACCACAACTACAGGAAAGGGTTCTTGATCACTACCTTCTATAATGGCCTAACTCCCGAAGAAAGGGTCTCATTGAACGCAGCCGCCGGAAACGACTTCCTGGGGAAGAAGCTGAGTAGGTCTGACAAGATCATCAAGAACATGGTCGAGCTGCAAGCCGGCACTGACTATGACAGATCTGACCGAGGCCAAGCTAAAAAGGTTAGTGAAGGGCTTTCTTATGAATCCAAGGAACTGGAGACGATCACTTCTCATATCCAGAGGATAGCTACGGATGTAAAGCAGCTAAAAGAATCTGGCGGAAAGGGTAAGAAGCAGGTTGAAAAGGTAATGAAATGTGTAACGTGTGGAGAAGGCGGCCACAGGGTAGACAATTGCATCTACACCCAGCCAGACGCATCGAGCGATTCTGAATCCGAAGCCGAGGAAACTGAGAAGGTGGCTTTCGTAAACTTCAAAAGGCCTGACCACCCTGGCTTTAGTTATGGCAACAAGGATGCAGCTGAAAATTCGCATCAGTTGCAAAGCGCCTCCAAGCAACCTCAGGGTTTTGAGCAAGGGGGAGGACCAAGCCAATACCCCAAAAACACTCATTTCCCATCAAACAAAGGGAACTTCCAAGTACAGGGGAAGTATCAAGGGCCTAACCGAGAACAAAGCAAAGGCACGAGCCAGGCAGACGTGATTGGCCAGTAATTTGATTTTGTTAAAAAGCAAGATACGATCAACAATCAACTGGCGCAGAGTGTGTTATCAAATTCCGGTGTCTTGAACTCGTTGTAGGTACAACTGGCGGACATGCAGACACACCAACGCCAGATCGACCAGCAGCTAGCTCAATTGGCTGAAATTGTGAAGAACCCATTGGGAAGGATTCCGTCAAATACCGAACCGGTGAAAGGAACAGGACAATGACCGCAGGAGCACGGATGGAGATGCAGGATGAAGAAACTTTGAGTGTCCATCTGAAGACAAGAAACGCAGCGCTTCTCAGGAGGCAACCCGAGTGATCTTTTTAATTGCTAATATAGGACATTTTTTTACTTTCCTGCAAGAAAAACATTACAAACATTTTGGGATGTAATAAGGCCCGAGTCAGTGCAAGCGCCACATGCGCTGACTCTGTTTTGTGGGTCACCGAAGTATTCTATAGGACGGGATGTGTAATGCTAGCTGAGGCCAGGACCTTAGTTTCGGGCCAGTGATGTTTTACTCCTCAACCGCTTTTGTTACCCCTTTTCGTTTTCAAGTTTTCTTTTCTTTCTTCTGGCTTTTGCTCCGAAGGTCGTAACAGGAACCAACCCTACTGGCAGGATATGCGCCACATCGTGCAAAGAGTGTTTTGGGCATCGCTAAAGCCATGACAAAAGACGCCCCTGGACGGCATGAGCATGTGATGATCGTGCCAAAGGACTGATCACCCTTAGGCCGATGGATGGACTGCCCGTCTCGGGAATGAATTACTCTATCGACCGATGCATGCTCAGGATTGCTTGTCGTGTTTTCATCGTATCCAAAAACCAAGGTTGAGTTCGCTATATATATACAAACATGTTTTACCGTGTCGGGCTACCTGAATTACTGTGTTCGTACTCCCGTATCGTGCAAAGGACTTTGTGCTTTTTGCTCCCTTGTTGCGCGACACCCCTTGCCTTCGTAACATGCAGAAGTCCCGAGCTCTGTGAGGTACAGCCCGATAGACCTATCACCCGGTATATCTATCGCGCGGCATTCTATGCCGCCCGACACGTTCTCTGTTTACATGTATAGATTATCGGCCTTGTTAGCTGAACGGTTTCATATCGCTCGACATGCATATCGCGCAACGTATCTTTTAGCAACTATTGCCCGATATGCCATGTCAGGCTATAGTCGTGTCGTCCATTTTTGTATCGTCCCGAAGGTTTTGTGCCGGGAGACACACTGTTTCCTTTTTATATACGAGCCGTATCAGGCATCTTTTATCGCCCAACACGGCCGAGCGTTTGTCGCCCTATCGCCTTGTTTGTATCGGGCGATACCCATCCCTAGTATCGGCCAGGCCACATGACTTCACCTCAGAACCTTGTGTGTTGCCCGATACTGGGGGGGGAGGCCAGGCAATCTTTGTACAGAAAAACACCGGGAAACACATTTATTCTTTATTATATACTTCTTTCAAAGGCCAACATATTCAATCAAAGTATTTCTTTGTGGTCCTACAGAGATGGCCCACACCAAGATGATGGATGTCCCCGTTGACTCTCAGGGTAGGAGGATCCACCCCGAGACTGCGGCTAAAACCTCCAACGCCAGGCGGAAGCGCCCGAATCCAAGACCAGTCGAGGCCTCTACGACAAAAAAGAGGGCCAGGGTTGGAGAAGCGGCAACTCCAACTCCAATTCTAACTCCAACGCCCCCAACTGCAGTAGCAATCCTGGAAGCCTTGGCGGTGAGTTTCGAGCCAAGGAACGACGAGCATACTCGCCGGTATGCTGAGCTGGTGCCCAAAATCTACTGCCCCAGTAGGTTCTGTCACGAAGCCTCATTTGCTGATCTGGGAATCGAGAAGAGGCTGAAGGCCGTCCTCGCCGCGGCGGGACTGAAGAAAATCTGCTTCAGTAGGTCTTCCTCGTACACTAGGCTGACAATGGAGTTCATGTCTTCCCTCCACCGGGTGAGAAATTCACCGGTAGAGAGAAAAGAATTCGGAGGGCCAGACAGACTCCAAGCCCGACTCTACAACTCGGAGTGCACAATCTCCGAGAAGTTTCCGAACCAGATCTTCTCTTCAAGTGAGGAGGAGAGGAATCTGATGGACAACGGTGAGAGAATCACCGAGGGAGACGGGTTCGATCCCGTGAAGCTCTGGAACAAGTTAACCGACGAATCTTTGTTCAAGCCGGGAAAGAAGGTAGCTGCTATGCACTCATGCTTCTAGAGGATAGTGCACAAACTGGTAGCATGCCTCCTGTTCAGCAAGTACGAATCCAACAACATATACACGGAGGAGCTCCATGTCATGTGGCACATAATGGAGGGTCGAGTGATCAACCTCAGACAATTTTTGCTGAACAGACTACATCCGGTGAAGGAAGCTACCAAGGACTACTGCATGGGTGGAATAGTCAACCTGATTGCAGAGGGGCTCGGGTACCCGAAAGAGCCGCGTAGCCTTTCGAGGACGCAGGGCGATGAGGTGATCGACACCAAGTACCTGATCAGGGCCAGTGTCATCAGGAAGTAGGGGAGAGACTTTTTCTATAAGTTTGCAAAGACGAGTATACTCCTCCCACTCCCTCGCTGTGCCGACTACGATGCAGAGAAACTGGTGTTCACTACAGCCGAGATTGAAGCTGTAGCAAAAGGCACAGCCCCCACCACCGCCACCAAGGCCCGAGAAAGGGCAGTTCCAGAGCTACCGGCTACAACTGCCAGTAGGGTTATCGTCGCTCCCGCTATATCAGCCGCCACCTCAATAAGAAGGGTGGTAGCCGACAAAGAACCGGTGATTGTTGAGGTCACCGAGATAGAGACTCCGGGAGCTGCCGCGGAAGAGACGGCCGCAGCCCCTGCCATCCTTGAAATGCCTATAGAGGCAGAGGAAGAACCTGAGCCAAACACCAGCAATGCGGTGTTCGCCGAGACCCTGAGAATGGAGCTCGAGGGAGCTCAGCTGACACCTACGCCACAGCCTGTGTCACCTTTTATAGCAGGAGAGGAGATCGCCGACAGTGCGGAGGTGGACCGAAGTTTTCCCGCACCACGGCCGTCCCCTCCCCGACGAAAAGGCAAGGCGATAGCTGCTGAAGTAGCGTCGTCGCCTCGCCTGGCGGCATCGGCAACGCAAACAGTTTATGTAGAGTCTACCACGCCTGGTAAACCATCGCATGAAAAAGAGGTCGCGAGGATGGAAGGAAGATCTACCGGAGCTTCCCCTTCGCTCGGAATGACGCTCGGGCACCAGCTCGACAGGTTGCGGGAGGTAACAGATACCAACTCCGACATTTGTATTTCCCTAACCCGCAAATATGCATCTTTTCAAGACAGGCTGAGCAGCCAAGAGCGAGTGCTGCTAAGCAGATTAGAGGCCGTAAATTCAATAATGCAGCAAGTTCTCCAACGCCTCGACAAGATCGAGGAGAGGCTGGATAGAGGGGATGACCATCCGCGCCGAAGGCAGCTGAGACGGTCACCGTCACCCCCTAGTCGTGGCTCTCCATCATCTTCGTCAGCGCCTTCCTCGACATCAGTGCCACCCTCCTCCTCTAGTGGGTGATCCTCAACGCCCGAGGAGGGGATGCAGCCGAAGTCCACCGACGGAGCCCCAGCAAGACAGGCAAGCTTCGTAGGTCCCGAGGAAGAAAATCCCTCAATCCCCCTGGATGATATTGAAGATGATAACGGAGATGTCAGCATCGGGGCGGACTCTTCTGACGAGTCGGAGGGAGAAAAGGGGGACGTGTATGCTTCCAATGAAAGACACATTCCCCGAGGAAGACGCTCGATGGCGGACAGGTTCCGTGAGCCATCAGAGATACCTTCCTTCGAGATGGCCGACTTCGACAGAAGGGCCATCGGCTACCTCTCGATCAGAGACCAGAAACTGCTAGATAGGGTCCTAAGATCGTAGGCAGATGAAGAAGACATCGTCTGGAGTGACAGCTACTTCTCCGTACGACGGGGAACACTCCGCAACATGTTCCGCTCATCGGCCGTCGTCGGAAAAAGGCTATTCAGGGTCCTCGAGAATGCTATAATAGAAAATATCGATAGTAGGACAGGTCGGAAGAAAATATATTGCGCCACCCCGACCTTGGCAAGAAGGTTGATGTGGGGAGAACTAGACTCCTCTGCAGTGTCCAACATGCTGCAGCACATTGACGAGCATAACCCTAACCTCGTGTTGGCACCGTACGAGCACCGTGGCATATGGTTCCTCTGCGTACCAGACCTAAGGAACCACAAAGTCCGGCTCCTGAACTACAACCACAACGAGATGCCGCACTCCGAGATCGCCTTCAGCCGCCCAGAAGACAAAAACATGAGGCTTCTACCGGTGCGTCTTCAAAGAGTTATCAAGCGAGGAACCAAACACCACGGCGGCATTTGGAACTTCTTTTCTATTCGCGACTTCCCCGTCTAGGTTGAAGAGGGAAACAGAAACAGCGCCTTAGTCGTCTTAAGTGCCATTAAGGTTCTCAGTACATTTGGCAACTTGAGGGCCCTTAGGGGCCATTGTTTCTATCAACGTAGGGGCATCTACGCCATGTTGCTGATCAAGGACAAGCGCTATTTCCGGGACGCAGGAGTATCGGAGCAGCTGCTGGACAGTGACCTAGATGAAGACTCTTCTCAGTCCAGTAGCCCCTCAGAAAAAGAAGAAGAAGTGGCGACCGTCAAACATGGGGCAGGCAAGGAACTGATGGTCCTTAAGAAAATGCACAGAATGGAAGAAACTGCTTTGCCTAAAACCACAAAAGAGATGATCAAAAACTTCGACCGCTTCTCGTGCGCTACGCTCATGCAGGAGCAGGTAGATGTAATCCTTCTAAAGTTAGCAGATGCTACCCCGAGGGATGTCATTTACAAGGCGGGCAATGTCGTAGTCCCAATTGATGAGCTAAGGGACGTGGTTAAAGAAGGAGGATGTTTGGCAGTATCTGTATTAACCGCTTGCGTCCAAATATTACAACCAAAGTTCGACCACGCATATATAGCCCATCCTATGTTGTTTAACGACGTTTGCCTAGCCGATGAAACAAGAGCACACAAACTTTTTCTGGAAGAGTTGGAAAGCAGAGTCCCTAGCTAAATCTTTCTGCCAATTCTTCATAACAACCATTGGACGCTCCTGACGGTGTACACCCGGCAACGAGCGAGAATCTTCTACAACAGCTCGGACGGCAACAAGAACCATCCAGTGTCGTGTACATCAGAACCATTGTCATCCGTCGAACGCTTAACTAGGAAATACTACGACGGGGTGACAAAGATGATACAACCATTCCTAGACACACAAGCAAACAAATGGCATGAGCTTTAGTTCTGCCACCGCAGCCCACAATAGACCCCATTATCCAACGACTACGGCATCCACATCCTGGAATGGATAGCGAATAAAGAGACGCCTGACCAGCTCCATCACATCGATTATCACAGCAAAAGAGGAGAATATGTGTGGGAGCTTCTATCTGACAAAGGCGCGCTCGTCGGCTAACCCTCACTGGATTAGCATTACCTTGCCTAATCTACTTCACAACTCTGGGACAGAGTGTGGAGTAAGTTTGGGGGGGTACCATGGTACCAGTGAGGGAGGTACAAAATTCTGTCAAATTTTCTAACTTAATCTTTTGATTCTTTTGTTTATCATGTATACATATACTTGTTCATATAAAACTCTTGGATACATATACATGTTCATATAAAATTTTGAAATTTTGCAAAATTTTTCTTATTTTGTTCCCATACATATGTACAAAGCTGTTATATTAGTAAAACCTGATGCAACTGCCTGCCAAGTTTATTTTCTTTGTGTTGAATGTGATGCAAGTTTTGTTATATCTTTCTGATAATGCTGCTTCGAACAAACAGAAGATTACGTTTTTCCATGTCAAAAAATTTTGAAAATACAATAATATCGCAGACAGCTAAGAGATGAGTATGGAGAAGGAAAAAGATGCCCAAACAGCAAGAATCTCTTTGTTTCCCCTTACCCGACAAAAATCCTAAAAAGAGAGAGAAACCTTAGGAGTGTGAATAAAAGCATGAGAGTTGTGCCCAATAAAAGAAAAAAAATACAAACGTCTGTTTTCCAAAAGTACCCATCTTTAGGCATGGTAGATCCGGGGCAGTGGTACGTAGGATGTGAAATCACTGCTCTAAAGCCAACTGGCTTGGACTGCATAGACCACTTTCCCGTTAACGGACCCTTGCCTGGATGGACTGATGGGGAACAAGAAGAAAACCCAAAAAGCCTTAGCCTACCCTTTACACAACTTTCTGCCCCGAAAATAAAGTTGTTTGGTGTGTAAGCTAACTTCGGAATCATACAACAAAGTCTCGCCAAAGCTGTAGAGAATAATCTTACTTAAACAATAAGGCAGGAAAAATAAAATCTTTTGTTCGTAATGAGACAGCGTTATCTCTAAAGGCATTACAATACTTGTTTTACCCCTTAGCCTGAGAACTATACTACGCAAGAAGAAGCATCGCTAAATAAAGTTTAAATATTGATTGAGGACAATCAAAATGCTAAGTTTGGGGGAGTTGATAACACCAAATTTTGTGATGTTTTTGGCCTTTATTTTGTTATCAAAACTGCCCTTTTCTGCCTTTTTCCTCTCTTTTATATGCATTTTTGCAATAATTAGCCAAGCAATGCTCTCAGTCCAATATTTCCATCTTTATCAGAGTTGCCTCCTATTTTGGCCCATTTAGCACCAATAAGGCCGTTCCGGCCCGCAAATAAGTAAGACTGTCTCGGCCCCCTGACGCCCGATACACACGCTGACCGGCAAGGCTGCGCGATACGACGACGCGCGATGCAAGGATGCCGCGCGAGAAGGTACCGATGGACGACACACCTCTTTACCCGACAGGGAGCCAAGCGCACCGCAACTACTCCATGTGCCGCGCGATATCGGCCACCCACCGGTAGGCGCCCCTCACCACGATGCCCGACAGCCGACCTCCTTGTGCCGGGCGATACCGGGCGATACCCGCATCAGCCGACCACCAACTGAACGGCGGAGAGGAGGATACGTGGCGCTTCGAGCACCATACCTTCTCCCGACCAACTGCCTATAAATAGCAGCTACAGGGAGCCGAAAAGACAGTTTAGACAGTTCGGACAAGCTTGGCCACTTCAGGTTTCAGACAGTCGAGTGATCTTCGGAGGAGGTTGCGAGAGCAGGCGTATCGTGCTCCAGTGTTCGTACCGGGCGACACTAGGTGAGCTCTTCCTCATCCCGAGAGGGAGGGGACTGGTTCACCTAGGACTGTACCGGGCGACACTTGGAGCCGATATCGGCCGATGTAGATGCGCGACACGAGTGCCTGACACCAGTGCCCAGTAGTAGGATACGCAGCTCCATGTCTGACACGATATCGAACCCGATACGCTCCGCCCGTCAGGCGTGTCGCCCGAGAGGGTGTGTCACCCGACTTGAGCGTATCAGCCAGGTCCTTGAGCGATGCAGTCGCCCGTCGCGGTGTGCCGCTTGAGAGAGCGTGCCGCCAAACACGGCTGTATCGGGCTAGGCCCCTGTCCGATATCGGGCGGGATGGTTACTGTAGCATGTCGTCCTTCTACATCAAGAAGGTGACACCTATCTTTAATTCTATTATTTAATTCTTTACTTATGCATTGTAATTAAGACCTTTAATGCTTATAGAAATGGAAATGCTTAATTACTTGCTTCTCTAAGCTTGGTGCAATATGTTGGATGACTGCTATGCTTGATATCTGAACTCTAGCTTGCATGTTTTGGATCGTGTTTCGCTTAGATACCGAATCGTGTTTTCCCGTCACAACAACTTCGAGAGTTTTGTTGTGGCTCTAGTGTTTGGTCCGATTCTGGAGTACGAGAGTGCCTGGAACAGAGTTGTTTCTGTAACATTCAATTCTAACTTTGAGCCCAGCAACCTCGAGAGGGGTGCCGAGGCTTGGTTAGAGGTGCCCACTCTGAGAGGAGGGGTGCATGATGTTACTGGTGCCGCTTGTCTTGCAGTAGTTTTGTCCTTCATACCTTGCTCTAGCCCTAGTTTTATCTTTCTGTTTCTGTTGCATGAAAACCGCTAAAAACTGCCAAATGCCTAAAACCTTAAATCTTTCTAGTAACTCCACTTGGAGATAGTCTTCTTGTTTTGTTTGTGACATCTTATGCTTCCCTCCTGGGGAATTTATCGTCTCTTTATACCTGCCAGAGTGTAACGTGTCGATTCTGGGTTCTCAACACTACCCCCCCTTGTCCCTGTGTTCGACCCCGTATATCTACTTCGACCCCGTAAACAAAGTTGTGGGGGCCTAGAAGGATTCGAGTTTATAAATGTAAAAGCTCGACTACCTCAAATCCGCCTCCAATTTTAGGACGCGCGATTTAGGTCGGTCAATATTCAAAACCTCAGTTCACCAAAGAACACTTATTACCACTTATTAGGTAACTAATACCTCCAGGTCATCTGACCAAGGTAAACATGATACTTGCTACATAAACATCTCACATAGTTGTTAAAGCCCATTTAATCTCTTGTTACCTCTTACTAGGCTACAAAGCATATTATGGATCACAAGGCCCATAAAACAATTTCAATAATAAAACATCATAACTCATACATGGCTATGCTCAACATCTCATAATACATGCATGGTGAGTACACATGATCATAGTTATATCAATTACATATCAGCACTATGCAATGTAAGGGTAGCATCACTATTCCCTTATTAGGGTTAGGGTTTCCCAATTCATGTCAATTACGGATACTCATCCCATTACCCAAAATTAGGGTTATGGTTTATCATCATATTGCCCAAGATTAGGGTTTCATGCACTATAACCCAAAATTAGGGTTTCACATACCTTCACCCTATATTAGGGTTAGGGTTTCATATTAGGGTTTCATATAGCATTACATAGCATCACCCTGGATTAGAGTTTCACATCATATCTCTGCATTAGGATTTCACATGGCATCACCCTAGATTAGGGTTTCACACATCATTATCTTGAATTAAGGTTCTTTATAACTTTTCCCCAAATTAGGGTTTCATGTTACTTTACTTGAAATTAGGGTTTCATGAAGCATCCTCTTAAATTAGGTTTTTTCATTATAATACCATGAATTGGGACTTCTCATATCATCACCCTAGATTAGGGTTACACCATTACCCTATATTAGGGTTAGGGTTTCTCATACTCCATTAATTAGGGTTTTATGATTATCTCATTAGTCCAACCCTAAATCAGTGCTTCCTCATATCTTGGAGCACATAGCATAATTTAAGTATTAAATCATACTTATCATTGTTCCATGTACTAGGAACACACATCACCATCATACCATATTAGGCTGAATTAACCTTTCACTAAGGACATGCAACCATGCATATCATAATGTATTGAATTATAATCACTCTAATTAAACTAATCACCTAAGTACTTTAAAAGTACTTCCATTGAAATCAACCTTGAGATACTCTTCAACCACTTATGAGGTTATAGTACTTACATGGTCTGAATCAATTAGACCTTCAAACGGTCTTGAGGTACTAGACCCTCAAATGGTCTTGAAGTACTTTGACCTTCAAACGGTCTTGAGGTACTAGACCCTCAAATGGTCTTGAAGTACTTTGACCTCCAAACGGTCTTGAGGTACTAGACCCTCAAACGGTCTTGAAGTACTTTGACCTCCAAACGGTCTTGGTCCAAAAATCCAATCGGTCTGAGACCATTTAGACCTTCAAATGGTCTTGGACCAAACCTCCAATCGGTCTGAGACCATTTAGACCTTAAACGGTCTTGGTCCCAAAACCTTCAATCGTTCTTAAGACCGTTAGACCATCAAACGATCTTGATCTCAAAATCCTTAAACGGTTTGAGACCGTTTGAATTAAATATTATTAACCCCAAACGGTTTGAAACCGAATGGCCCTCAAATGGTCTGAGACCGAATGGTCCTCAAACGGTCTAAGACCGTTTGGTCTCAATCAGCTTGAAACCGTTTAACCCTAAATTAGGATTTCTTAATCAATTGATTTAGGGTTTCCACTCATTGAACCATCCACCATTAAGACCATTGAAAGTAGATCAACTTGTAACCCTTTAATCTCCATCCATCCATGACTCCTCTTGACCTCAAACGGTCTTGAGACCGTTTGATCCCAAATAGCCTTGAGACCGTTTGCCCCCAAACGGTCTTGAGACTGTTTGACCTCCAAACGGTCTTGAGACTGTTTGAACAATCAACCATGAAATTGATTCAATTCAATTAGGGTTTCAACACTTGTAACATACCGAATTCTAAAATTTTGTCTTTGGACCCTTTTTCCCATCTTTTCCTTTCATTTCTATCCTTATTGGCCTTTCTATTTAATTAATGGAATTTATAGTGGTTTAGTGGACATTTATTCACTAATTATACCAATGGAAGGGTTTATGCACAAATACCTCAGTGAAAGCTTAATTACCATAATTAAGTGCTCTAAACCTTAATCTAACTTTTTGATGTGATTTGAAAACATAAAATATGCCACATAACTCATTTTAGTGGTAATATGAAGATAAGAAACTTAATTGGATGAATAATTTAGATAATGGGCCGTTAATGGGCCATATGACATATCTCATAAAAAGAAGTCTCAAAATAGTAAATAAACTTCAAATTCTAAATCTACATATCAAAATTAGCCTACACGTCAAATTTCATCTAATTTGGACGTTGTTTGTGCAAGTTATGCAATTTGAGGTACATTCTGGACTTTTTGGCAATTTACCCAATTGCGAGGTTTTATTTGTAAATTGTCACAAGCACTATGAGACTTATATGTTTCCTTATCATTTTCGAATTTTTTGGTATTTAGGGCTCCTAGTTATACTTGGTTTAGAAGTATTTGTCTTCAAGGACATTTTAGGGTTTTCCCCCTTTAAAGATAAAGATAAGGAGAAAGGTCAAGATAAGGATAAAGGTAAAGATAATGATAAAGATAAAGATAAAGATAAGGATAAATAAAAAGATAAGGATAAGTTTGAAGATAAGAATAAAGATAATGATAAGGATAAAGATAAGGATAAGGATAAAGATAAAGATAAGGATAAAGATAAAGATAAGGCTAAAGATAAGGATATGAATAAAATAGAGAAAGTGTGGGTAGTAACTAAGGGAAGTGTTGCATGGACATAAAATCTCTAGGATATTGACACATGTACACCTCATGCTTGACCCCGTTCCTATCCATGAAGCTATATATATCCCTTCCTAGTTCCAAATTCGAAATCATTACTCACTCCCTATATCCTTTAGCTTAGAGCATCATCCCCACTATGTGTTTCCACGAAGTTGTTGACCCAAGGTAAAAGAAGGTGCCGACCTTGGTGAAGAAGGCTCCTAGGGTTCCAAATTTCTCTATTTGGAATTTCTTAAGCTTCCCCTTGGTGATTTCGACCAAAATTAGTAAGTTGCCTCCCTTCCTTCCCTATTTTCATACTATTAGTCTTCCTTAAACCCTATTACAGGTTGGAACCATGGCCTTCCATGGTGAAACCCCACCTAGAACCCTAAAACACCTCATCTCTATGCTCTTTTGCTAGGGTTTATCACCTCTAAGTTGAGAAGGTGATCTTTTCTCAAGAAAGGAGCTTGGCTTGGAGAAACCAAACCTTATAACCTCGAGATACTTGTTGTTTGTACCATATTACCTTCCTAGAGGTAAGTTTTGTGAACCCTCTTCCCATATATTTCTTATTACATGCTTAAAACTCATGATATTATGTTAAAAATTGACGATGTGTTGATTTCTAATTGGTCGATTTTCAATAATTCATAACTTTTGATTTGTTTGTCCAAAAATTAAAGTAAAATATGTTCTGAACTCAGAAAAACATTTTATTTTTAATAAAAATATTTCCAAGTATTGGTTTTCAGTTTTGTCGAAAAGATTTTTTAGAAAATGAATTAAATACCTAAAAATCACCAAAAATACACTTTAACCTTCATAACTCCAATATATGCAAAATTATATGTTTTCTTAATCAGAAAAACCTAACTAAGTTAGTGGTGATATTTTTGAGGTTTGAATCGAGGTTTTGTGTAAAAATTTCATATATTAGGGTTCAACTCTTTAATGTATATATGTTATTCTAATACATGAATATGAAATTGGAAATAGGACAAGTGGACCTTGATTTCAACTAAAGGTTTAGAAAAGAGGTTAATCGGACTCTAAGTAAGAGGTATGTGCAAACCATATTTATGTATGTGCTATGTATGTGCCATCCATCTTTATGTATGTGCAATCCCTCTTTATGTATGTGCAATCCCTCTTTATGTATGTGCAATCCATATTTATGTATGTGTTGTGTATGTGCATATACCCCCTTCAGTTGGGAAAATTTTATACCATTACCCATGTTCCCTAATGAGGCTTAATCTGACCAAATTCATGATTCTTAAAATCTAATTTATTTATGCCTCAAAATCAGTTGTAGTATTATCTTGTTTGAGTTTTATACCCCACTGCCACGTAATATAAATACTTTGATTAATCTTGCCATAACTCTTTTTCTAGCATGTAGTTATGTGTTCTATTTAATTGTAAAGTAGTGGTATTTATGTAAAACCACCCACAGAGGGCATTTAAATAATTGCCCTGGGGAATGTCTTATTCTCCCCATAATATTGTAGGTGACTGGGAATGTCTTATTCTCCCCTCACCTAAGGTTAGAGGTCCGGTAGGTGCCTCAACCCTACTTACTTAAGTAGACATATTAATTTAGATGCAAACCCTTCATTTACATTTGTTATTGGCAAGTTTCCTTAGTTAAAGCCTCATATTCTTGATGTCTCATCTTATGATGAATCCCTAGCAAGAATTTCCTTTTATATTTATCTTGTCACCTTTAGTATAGTTTAGTGACACATACTTTTTCTTCCCTTTTCGTTTTTGTTGGGTGCTTTCCCAACCACCCAGATGTGGAGCAAGGCATTGGATAAGGCATGAAGATCTTAGCGTTGCCATGGACTTAGCTGATGGGTATGTTTCTTGGAGACAAAATTGGAGTAGTCTAGATTTCCCTCTACTTAGATCCTCATTTTGTATAAAGCATGTACACCCATATTGGGGAAATTTTTATGTACACTTTATTTAAATTGAATATAGTCAAAATTTTATCTTCCGCTGCTATCTAAATTGGATTTTGTTTACCATTGTTTTTAATAGAGAGGTGGATTGATTTCACTTCTTTACAGGATGGTATCAGAGCCCATGGTGGTCGGAATCTGACTATTTTAGTTTTGTCTCTCTAATTAGAATCCATGCCTTACATAGTTCCTTTAGGTGACATGGTTTCCCTACAGTTGATCTATAAATGATGAAAGGTTGATTTAAGACCCTATAGTTCCACATTAGTATCATGATGAATAAAACTCTAAAATACTCATAACTAAAATATGCATAACCTAATGTTGTTTAGGTTTGCCTTTAGGTAACTATTAGGGCATGAAGTTGAAGCAAAGGTGTCTAGAAAGGATCAGGTTCTGGGGGCTGGCAATATTTTCCTCCGCGCCACTTGCTTGATTTACGAGGACTCACATATCCATATGATACCGGCCTGGCCTAAGCTAAAATGGATTATCTGAAATAGTTTGCTTTTAGGCAATTGTGACCTTAGACATCTATGTTGTATATCTTTGGGAACCCTAAGATTTAGGTGTATGATGACTTGTTTGAGGATGGATACCAAGATAGTCTCCTTATGTCCCTTGGGGCCACATTCTTGGATATTTTATCCCTAGAACCTAGAATTTGAAGTTTGGGGTTAAGTGAGCTATCAGAGTGCGCACGGTGGAAGTGTGATGGATCTTGTACTTGATTTAGTTAGACTCATCCTTTAACCCTAGTGTATTTTGTATTGATAGGTCGAACTTTTAAGGGATGGAATATAGTTAATTTGATGATGTTGGGTGGTTATATTTTGAGGACAAAATCCTCTTTAGGGGGATGGAGCCCTATGATATCTTGAAATCTATCTACACTATCTTTAGAAACCCTAACCCCATACTTAGGAGGTTGTTGTTCTTGAAACCTTAGTGGGGTCCAAACAAGTTATAGTTATAGCCTAAACGTGCTTATTTATATAGTAATGAACATATAATGATCATCTGAGGAATAATTTATATGTTCAAACCCTAATGAATACCTAATGCACATAATATGAGTAACTCACACATTAATCCTAATGGATATGCATGATTTTGCCCATGTCATAAACCAATAAACTCTAATTAAATGACAAGTAAGATGATTGTAACCTAATCTTGGACTTAATACATGCTAAGTAAAATATAGTGATCATATTAACCTAAACCCTAAGTTGTAATCATCTAACCTTAACATATACATCCTTAATGACTTTCATGATACATTAATTACATTAGGTGTCATAATCAATTAACATACTTTGATACACATAAATGATATATATAATCATCTAATCACATATTAATCAGGTCATCAATATGAAATGCATGGTATGTTACCTTGTTATCTAATACACACACGATTAGTCACTTAATGTGAATCAATTTGTAATATGCCTCACCTTGATCACTAAAATACCTAGAATGACTTCAATATGAATATGAAGTGATTCGATTGACATAAATGTGCAAATCAATAATATAAATAAATATGATAAAATGATTAATGATGAAATAAATGTGAGCAATGAAGATAATGTGGTAATGAGATAACATTTAATATAAATATATGTAATTGATGTGACATAATTAAGATTGAATGAAGAATTAATGAAAAATTGAATATTTCACACAAAATAATTCATTATAACTTAATGTGGTGATAGTATAAGGATAATGAAGTCGAAGTTCAAAATATTAAGGATAATGATCAAGTATATTGAGGGAATTGAGTAACCCATAATTTTTCTAAAATTCTTAGTAAGATAAATAAGAAATATATATGTATATATATGATGTTTCATGGATGATAATGAAATATAACTTCCTTGGTAATAAAGTGATTATGACATGCCATAATTAAAATAATGGTAAATACCCTAAAAAGAATATCTAAATAATGGAACCTAGGTGATCCTTGAGAACCTAAACCTATGTTAAGATGCTTGTGGAGTATATGTTTATGAGTTGTTTGGTAGAATTTAAGGTTGGAGAAATAACCTGAAGTTTTGTGATGAGATGTTGCACACTCACCCTTCCCTTCTTGCTTGTGATTTCGGGGACAAAATCCTCTTTAAGGGGTGGAGTGTTGTAACATACCAAATTCTAAAATTTTGTCTTTGGACCCTCTTTCCCATCTTTTCCTTTCATTTCTATCCTTATTGGTCTTTCTATTTAATTAATGGAATTTATAGTGGTTTAGTGGACATTTATTCACTAATTATACCAATGGAAGGGTTTATGCACAAATACCTCAGTGAAAGCTTAATTACCATAATTAAGTGCTCTAAACCTTAATCTAACTTTTTGATGTGATTTGAAAACATAAAATATGCCACATAACTCATTTTAGTGGTAATATGAAGATAAGAAACTTAATTGGATGAATAATTTAGATAATGGGCCGTTAATGGGCCATATGACATATCTCATAAAAAGAAGTCTCGAAATAGGAAATAAACTTCAAATTCTAAATCTACATATCAAAATTAGCCTACATGTCAAATTTCATCTAATTTGGACGTTGTTTGTGCAAGTTATGCAATTTTAGGTACATTCTGGACTTTTTGGCAATTTACCCAATTGCGAGGTTTTATTTGTAAATTGTCACAAGCACTATGAGCCTTATATTTTTCCTTATCATTTTCAAATTTGTTAGGATTTAGGGCTCCTAGTTATACTTGGTTTAGAAGTATTTGTCTTCAAGGACATTTTAGGGTTTTCCCCCTTTAAAGATAAAGATAAGGAGAAAGGTCAAGATAAGGATAAAGGTAAAGATAATGATAAAGATAAAGATAAAGATAAGGATAAAGAAAAAGATAAGGATAAGGTTGAAGATAAGAATAAAGATAATGATAAGGATAAGGATAAAGATAAAGATAAGGATAAAGATAAGGCTAAAGATAAGGATATGGATAAAATAGAGAAAGTGTGGGTAGTAACTAAGGGAGGTGTTGCATGGACATAAAATCTCTAGGATATTGACACATGTACACCTCATGCTTGACCCCTTTCCTATCCATGAAGCTATATATATCCCTTCCTAGTTCCAAATTCGAAATCATTACTCACTCCCTATATCCTTTAGCTTAGAGCATCATCCCCACTATGTTTTTCCACGAAGTTGTTGACCCAAGGTAAAAGAAGGTGCCTACCTTGGTGAATAAGGCTCCTAGGGTTCCAAATTTCTCTATTTGGAATTTCTTAAGCTTCCCCTTGGTGATTTCGACCAAAATTAGTAAGTTGCATCCCTTCCTTCCCTATTTTCATACTATTAGTCTTCCTTAAATCCTATTACAGGTTGGAACCATGGCCTTCCATGGTGAAACCCCACCTAGAACCCTAAAGCACCTCATCTCTATACTCTTTTGCTAGGGTTTATCACCTCTAAGTTGAGAAGGTGATCTTTGCTCAAGAAAGGAGCTTGGCTTGGAGAAACCAAACCTTATAACCTCGAGATACTTGTTGTTTGTACCATATTATTTTCCTAGAGGTAAGTTTTGTGAAACCCCTTCCCATATATTTCTTATTACATGCTTAAAACTCATGATATTATGTTAAAAAATGACGATGTGTCGATTTCTAATTGGTCTATTTTCAATAATTCATAACTTTTGATTTGTTTGTCCAAAAATTAAAGTAAAATATGTTCTGAACTCAGAAAAACATTTTATTTTTAATAAAAATATTTCCAAGTATTGGTTTTCAGTTTTGTCGAAAAGAGTTTTTAGAAAATCAATTAAATACCTAAAAATCACCAAAAATACACTTTAACCTTCATAACTCCAATATATGCAAAATTATATGTTTTCTTAATCAGAAAAACCTAACTAAGTTAGTGGTGATATTTTTGAGGTCTGAATCGAGGTTTTGTGTAAAAATTTCATATATTAGGGTTCAACTCTTTAATGTATATATGTTATTCTAATACATGAATATGAAATTGGAAATAGGAAAAGTGGATCTTGATTTCAACTAAAGGTTTAGAAAAGAGGTTAATCGGACTCTAAGTAAGAGGTATGTGCAAACCATATTTATGTATGTGCTATGTATGTGCCATCCATCTTTATGTATGTGCAATCCCTCTTTATGTATGTGCAATCCCTCTTTATGTATGTGCAATCCATATTTATGTATGTGCTATGTATGTGCATATACCCCCTTCAGTTGGGAAAACTTTATACCATTACCCATGTTCCCTAATGAGGCTTAATCTGACCAAATTCATGATTCTTGAAATCTAATTTATTTATGCCTCAAAATCAGTTGTTGTATTATCTTGTTTGAGTTTTATACCCCACTGCCATGCAATATAAATATTTTGATTAATCTTGTCATAACTCTTTTTCTAGCATGTAGTTATGTGTTCTATTTAATTGTAAAGTAGTGGTACTTATGTACAACCACCCACAGAGGGCATGTAAATAATCGCCCTGGGGAATGTCTTATTCTCCCCATAATATTGTAGGTGACTGGGAATGTCTTATTCTCCCCTCACCTAAGGTTAGAGGTCCGGTAGGTGCCTCAACCCTACTTACTTAAGTAGACATATTAATTTAGATGCAAACCCTTCATTTACATTTGTTATTGGCAAGTTTCCTTAGTTAAAGCCTCATATTCTTGATGTCTCATCTTATGATGAATCCCTAGCAAGATTTTCCTTTTATATTTATCTTGTCACCTTTAGTATAGTTTAGTGACACATACTTTTTCTTCCCTTTTCATTTTTGTTGGGTGCTTTCCCAACCACCCAGATGTGGAGCAAGGCATTGGATAAGGCATAAAGATCTTAGCGTTGCCATGGACTTAGCTGATGGATATGTTTCTTGGAGACAAAATTGGAGTAGTCTAGATTTCCCTCTACTTAGATCCTCATTTTTTATAAAGCATGTACACCCATATTGGGGAAATTTTTATGTAAACTTTATTTAAATTGAATATAGTCAAAATTTTATCTTCCGCTGCTATCTAAATTGGATTTTGTTTACCATTGTTATTAATAGAGAGGTGGATTGATTTCACTTCTTTACAACACTTCAACCCGATTAGAGTTTGTAATTAGTGGATTATCCATCACTGAACCTATTATGAGTCAATCAATTAGAACCATTGGATCAACATCCAACTACATCAGCAAGTATCTCCAAACGGTCTCAAGACCGTTTGGTTTCAATCGGTCTTGAGACTGATTGGTCTCAAGTTGAAACCGTTTGGACCTGATATTTCTTGAGGTGTGTGCTAAGATGACATCATCATCTTAAAGCTTCAAACCTTCGAAATTTGTTGGGATCTTTGTGGTGATTTCAACAATTAATCAAAAGGAAATTCGGGAAAAAAAAAGGAATCAACATATGATGAAGAAATGAAATCAATAATGATATTTAAGGGTTCAAGTTATATAACCCGCCTTCAAAGTTGTTTCCAAGATTCAAGCTTCACGTCTTTAATGGTGAATGAATCTTACTCAACTGTCCAAGGTCCGTTCTTAACTCTTTGGATGCAAAGGATGATCGAGGTTGGACATTGAATGGAGAAAAGAAGAAAATAAGCATTGAATTTTAATTTCCACCATGAAATCAAGGTTGGAGATGACTATGGAGCTTACCTACAGGTTGAGGCATGTTCTACTGTTTCTCCAAAGCTCCCTTGTTTTTGGCCCAAGCAAAGAAAGAAAGTGGATTGGAAAAAGAGTCTTTCAAGTGAGTGGAAAATGGGGTATATGTATGTGAATTTTCAAGAGAGAGAGTGTTATAAAAATCCTTCAATTCCCTAAAATGGGTGTCACTTATCCCCCTCACTTCCTTTCATACGAAGCCATCATCCTCCCCTTCGAAATCCTCTTCTTTATCCATGAATTAAAAGAAAATAATTAAGCACCTTAATCAATATAATAATAATATCCAAAAATTAGTGGATATTACTTTTTCTTTAACTAATGTGAGTGGGCTCTCCACTTACTTTAGATATTTTGGTGCCATTGCAAGGCGCAAGGACGTCCATACTTGTATAAATTCAACCATCATATTTTTTTTTGAAGGGCACTTCCATTATTATATTTATTTTTGCTAAAAATATAATTAGGGTTTCAATTATGCTTAAATCTTGATTATTTTAATATCAAGATTCTCTCTCCCCCAAAGATATTCAAATGAGAAGCCCCTATGATTTTCTTGTCTCTAATTGATACCAAGAAACATTAGAGACTCTCTAGAAGTGGTATTTTGCATATTGAACCCTAAGTTTTGGGTAAATTGCACATTACACCAAAACTAGGTTTTAATGCACAAACATTGCTTAATAAGCTCTTTCTTGGTGCTCAGGCTTGTGGAAGCCATACCTCTGCATCATTCTCATTCTTATGATGCTTCAACACTTGAGGAACATTTTATCATGTAACATTAGCAAGTTAACCCCTCAACTTGGGTAATTTGTACTTTAGTCCAAAATGGGCAAAACATTGTTTTCAACATTATTCAAAAAGGAATAAAATTGAAACATCAGTTCCTCTTGAGCCTTAATTACTTTTCAAAAGATAAGAGAAAGCATATACTTATCTTTCTTAAACAAAACATCTAGGGTTAAAGCATAACCCAGGTTAGGGATGTTATAGTGTTGATTATAATGAAACATTTTCTCCAGTTTCTAAAAATGATTCTTTACGAATCATTATGGCTTTAGTAGATCATTTTGACTTAGAGTTACATCAGATGGATGTGAAAATGGCTTTTTTGAATGGGAGTTTAGAATAAGAAGTCTACATGGCTCAACCAGAAGGCTTCATTATTGATGGAAAGGAAAACATGGTTTGTTTGTTAAGGAAGTCAATATATGGATTAAAGCAAGCTTCACGACAATGGTATATTAAGTTTCACAATACCATCACTGCCTTTGGGTTTACTGAAAACATTGTTGATCAATATATATACCTAAAGATCAGTGGGAGTAAGTTTGCATTCTTGGTTCTATATGTTGATGATATTCTAATTGTCAGGAGCGATCTTGATTTATTACGGGAAACCAAGGATTTTCTTACTCAAAATTTTGATATGAAAGATATGGGAGAGGCTTCTTATGTGATTGGGATAGAAATATTACGTGACAGGTCACATAGGTTTTTGGGATTGTCTTAGAATGCTTATATCAAAAAAGTTTTGGAAAGATTTAATATGGCATCTTGTGATTCTAATGTTGTTCCAATTCAGAAAGGGAATAAGTTCAGCTTAAGTCAATGTCCTCAAACTGAATTAGAGCGTAATCGAATGAAAGAAATTCCTTATGCTTCTCTTGTAGGAAGTTTGATGTATGCACAAGTCTGCACTAGACCAGATATCAGTTTTGTAGTCGGTATGTTGGGTCGTTATCAAAGCAATCTAGGCATTGATCATTGGAAAGCTGCAAAGAAAGTGTTGAGGTACTTACAGGGAATGAAGAAACATATGCTCACATTCAGGCATACCGATCACCTTGAAGTGATTGGTTACACAGATTCAGATTTTGGTGGATGTGTGGATACTAGGAAAAGCACTTTTGGTTATGTGTTTGTATTAGTTGGAGGCGCCATTTCGTGGAAGAGTGCCAAACAAACCATTATTACATCGTCCACCATGGAAGCTGAATTTGTGGCATGCTTTGAGGCTACAGTTCAGGCATTATGGCTGCAGAATTTTATTTCAGGGCTTAGAGTCATGGATTCTATTGCTAGGCCATTGAAAATTTATTGTGCTAATGCCACAGCAGTATTCTTTTCAAAGAATGATAGGTATTCTAAGGGTATAAAGAACATGGAGATGAAATATCTATCAATCAAAGAAGAAATTTGCGAGAAGAGAGTGTCAGTTGAGCACATTAATACGAGTGCTAATATAGCAGATCCATTTATTAAAGGGTTGCCACCCAAGATATTTAAGCAGCATGCAAAAATAATGGATCTTGAGGGTAACCAATAGCTTTTCTTACTTTGTGGATTGCTATGTGCTTTTGTAATGACATTATTTGAGTATTCATTATTGGAACTTCTGAATTTTCTATTTCATATCATGACTCGTCTATGTACATATTATTGCAATGTATGATAACAGAAATAGTCTTTCTCAAGACATGAAGTGGACAATTATGATTGCTTCGCTGTACAGAATTGGTTAATTTGATTGTTGGTCAGTGGTACATGGAAGGAACTACGTTCTTTAATTAATGTAGAACCGCTATGACTCTCATCAATGATTCGGGTTAACCAAAGTAATTAAAGTAAACCCGTTATGTATATTATTTCAGCTTTTATGTGCGCCTTATGTTTTTCCTATATACCATAAGAGAATTGTCATATGGACCAAGTGGGAGACTGTTACAAATTTCGTGACCCCACAAAAGACCCTATTATTATGGATTTGTGGGTATTCCGAATTTCATTAAGGGCCTGTTTGGTAGGGTGTAGCCGGATGATAAGGTGCGTATTTAATGTACATTTTTACATTGCAAACTCACACAACTGCACCCTAGTACACCCAACCAAACTAGCCCTAAATGCTTTTATTATGTGGCCCATATAATAATCATGGTCAAAAAAGGAAACTGCTGAATTAATAGGAATAGGGTTTAATTTAGAAGATTTTCTCTATTATTTAGCAACCTTGATGGACGGCTGCGATTAAAGCTTATAGAGAAATCCGTCCCTCTCTCTACCTATAAATATAACCCGAGATCCATCTCTAGGGTTATCTCATGAAACACACTGACGGCTATAGGCGAAGAGAGTGAAGACGTATTTCGGATCTAGAAACGTACAACAGATCTAGAGTTTTGCTTTGATAGGATCTCATCTTTCGTATTCAGCAATGTCTACGGGTATGTTTTACATTGTTTAGTGATTAGTTTATGATCAAGATCCTAAATCGTAACCATGCTAATGTTAATCATGCTTACGTATCATAAAAATCAGTTAACAATAAGAGTTGTGTAGTTGGGGAAAAGAAAACACACCTAATACCAATCTGAATTGATGAAGCCCTACAACCTGGAACCGTGGCACCCCCTACCCAGGCAAACCCAATTCCTAGGAGGGAGAAGAAGCAGTGACGGAACTAGGATTCGGTGGGTGAGGCACATTATACATGGAATTAAAAAATTAACACAATAAAGTCATATAAACATACGTGATATATAAGTTCACAATTCTTACAGAACAAATCATAAGCATTAAGATCACATATATTGAAATCATTGTTCCATAACAATAATGTTATTTTTTCTGTAAGTGTCGAGTCAAAATGTATGGTATTAGTAGACTAAGTCAAAGTTATGAGTGAAAAAGGATGAGTGAAACCTTATAAAACTGGACAATGAGCTATACCGAGTTACCAACTGACCATAATAAAGGACGAATTTGAGCTACTGATTTTTTCATCACAAGTTAAATAAGAAAAAATCTAAAAAACAACAGATCTGTTCGATGAAAATATATAAGAATAAGAACCACTACTGTCAAAACTGAAGGAAGTCTTTATATTTCTTCACGACGCTAGCAGCTTTCAGATTGTAACATATATACACGTAGAATAACTGGTTGTACACGTTTAGAAGTATATCCCATATTAACTGAAATATCACGTACAGCTAGGAGAATTTGTTTGAGAAGTCTGCGTCTTCCATCTCACTGATCCAAGGTAGGTGCTGGTTCGATGGTCTCGTGTAGTTGTTGACTGCAGTATGTGAAACCAGCGGATTAACTATTAGAGGACTAGTTAATTGTTGTTATAGCTGCTGAATATCCGCTTTCATCTATCTCTTGTGGGAGTTAGAAAGTATGGATTCTGTTACGATTTTGTTAAATGAGAAAGTGACTGAAATTACTGCTGACTCGGAAATTAGTTCTGGGTATAGGCGTAACGCCCGGCAACTCCAGGCACTCTGTAACAGTTTTGTTCTGGCAAACAGGGTGAGGGGCGTGCCTCACCGTGCCTCTGTGTGGCTCCGCCACTGAGAAGAAGGTAGGCTCAGGGAAAAGGCTATATCCACACCCATTCATCTTGGAATGCATCCCGAGGTTTGATACACTTTTGTAATGCCTAGAGTCTTTTCGGTGCGAGAAGAAGAGGCATGCAGCTCTGCCCCCCCCCCCTCCCCCTTCAACCATCCCTACTCTTTAGCTCCATCGTGAAGGCCAGGTTCCCTTTTTCTGATCCCTATGGCGGAAGAAGCATGGGGACTACTACGAGAACAAGCTTGATTTCCTGATCTTGAGTCATACCTCCTTGAACCTTGACACATTCGATTCCAACACCCGACGCCAACTTTCCCCTTTCTGATCTTCACCATGGCGGCGCCCCTGTTGTGCGGACTGGAGGTCTCTCAGCGACCTCGGGGATCTGAGGAGATTCATGGCATCAGAGGCTGCTGCCAAGACCTTTTTTGTCATCACGAATGAGAAAGGAGGGCCGTAGGTCCTGGTGGACTCTCAGTCGCTCATAAACAAGCACGCCGGAGATACATGTCGCGGCGGCAAGCGAGCGGCGCTGGTAGAAGGCTGCGATTTGAGTCGCGAGAACGCGAGACCTGCGCGTCGAATTGAGGATGAGAGTTATGAGAGGACAAACCCGGTCCAGTACTTCTAAACCTAGGAATCGGGCTGTCCGATTAATCTCCCAACAGCCAGAGCTCCAGCCGTCCCTGCAGGCGATGAGTAGCCACGATGGCGAGAAGTCATTGGCCCAGGGGTAAGAAAATCCCAGAAGTTTATATAATTCTTAATGAATAGCCCCATTGGCCAAATAATGCCCCAAAAATACCCCTAGATTCAAAAAAATAATTCTCTACATTACTGGACCCTTAGATCAGGCTTTTGAAGGACAATTAATGATGATACTTATCTTAGATGAGAATACTTCATTTATATGGCATAATTAGAAAATAATTGAAATTAAATCTGAGAAAAATATTATTGAACCCTAATATGATTAGGAAACTATGGACTATAATCTTGAAATTATGTCAAAATATTAAATCTTTCCTAATTAATGACTAATTAAAAACTTTTATCCTCGTTTTAATTGTAGAAAATAGACCAATCCTCAGAAAACATGAAAATCGGACCAGACCCTTATTATGATCTCTTGATCAGTAGAAACATAATAGAAACATGTTTTAGATTAGTTAGACCTAGGGTTGGCTAAACCCTTATTTTGGACCTAATTAACTATAATAATGTTGAATCTTTTATTAATGATAATTAATTGTTATTAATCAGGTGATGACCACATATGTAGACGATTCAAAATATATATAAGAATCTCCGAACTTAGGTACATGGATTTTATTAAGTATAAGACTAGTTTTTATGAATGCATAATGATATGATGTACTTTGGATGCTTGTATTTGCATATAAATTCTTGGATGCATATTAGTAGTATATGCTTCGCCAAACTTCAAGGAACATAAAAGAACTTCTAATGAGTTGTAGCTACTAAGGTAAGCACAAATGGGAAATGGCCCAGTATGGATGTATGACATATTACCTAGTATGGATGTATGATGAATTGCCCATGCTAGATGTATGATAAAGTAATTTGCCCATACTAGATGTATGATAGAGTGAGTGGAATAGGCACGTATAAATCACCTCCTCCCCAATATTAATTTTTTTTTCATATTGAGAAAAACTAAATCCAGAATGGACGGAACAAATGCTATGGGTTGCCTCCCAACAAGCACCATGTTTAACGTGAAAGGCCTGATGCCTATCCTATGTATTCCACCATGAAGGAGTGGTAACTAGAGGTTCTATGGGATGATTGTATTTTTTTGGCGGCTATCCTTTCAACCACTCCCCTATCCTTGTTTGGATTCTTGTTTCATGTAGGCTACAACAAATGGTGTGATACATGTTCCAATACCAAGGGAAATAGTTGGAGTCATACCTAGTTGGTTCCCATTGCTTGATTTATGCTGGTGAATGAGGGGTTTGATAATAATCAATAGGGCAATGTTGTGGGGGCACAAGAGTAAGGCTCATTGGAAGCATGGTCATCCCATCAATTTGGTGATTGTCATCTATGGCGGTTGGATCTGGAGGTTGATACTTGGGATATTGATGAACCATGCCCCTTTTGATTCTTCTTCCTAGAATTATGGTGTTATCAACTCATGTGGTGAGGGAAAGGGTGGGAGGTGATTGGGGACCACATGGGGTATAGCTAGAATCTGTAGATAGACCATTGTTTGTACAAAGGATGGTTCTTGGACACTCGGAGTGTGTTGCAAAGGGGAAATATCAAGAAAGAGGGGTGCATCTTCTATGGTTGAGGGTATTTCTTCTCCAAAGGAGTAGAAAGGTGCACTCTTTATCTTGTTTTCACTGTGGTCATCCTCTAAGGATATTTTGCAGTTAGGAATGTATGGAGCTTCTAAAGGGAAGAGTTGTTGTTGCAACAGAGTAAATTGATCAATGTAGTTGAGGAAGTATGCTTCTTCTTCTCATGTCTACTTCATGAAGCCTCAAGGAGCTTGGAAGTTGAAAGATTGATTCCCTAATAAAAGGGCTAGAAGTCCTACTTTGACATTGATTAAGGCCCTGCTTATGGAGAGGAATGGACTACCAAAGATAAGGGGTGGTGATGATTTTCCATGATGTCAAACACTACAAAATCACAAGGGATGTAGAGTTCTCGAATTTTCATGGGTACATCCTCAATGATACCAAATGGCTTAGTCATGGAGCAGTCAACAAATTGGATAGTCATGCTGGTTGGTCGAGCATCAATGAGGACAAGCTTCTTGCATAGGATAATAGGTATGATAGAAATACTAGCTCCAAGGTCAGCCAACCCTGCTTGGTAGGTAGAATCTCTTATGGAGCACGAATTCCTAAAAGACTCAAAGTCCTTATGTTGGTATGTATGCCCATAGAGCCAATTATATGAAGATTGTAATGGCATAACTTGTAAATTGATTTGATTAATAAATAAAGGCAAGCACCCAATTTATTATGTTTGATTCAATAATGAGATAATGATGTAACATTATAAATGTCTAGAGAATAATATTACTCAATAATGTATGTCTTCAAGTACGTGACTTGGAGAAATGAGATCATACACATGTTAAGAGTACATATATAAATTCTTGTTATGTCCCTGATTGGTTGTCATTGTGGAAGGTTGATAGACAATAGTGACATATAATATCAGAGTGTGACTTGGTTGATGACAAAGTCTCATTAGTCATGATATGGCTATATCAATCCAAGCACACATATACATGTTAAAGAACAATGTATCATACAGACCCACTGTGAGACTCACACATGGAATCCAACATTATGGAAGTCATAGTTAGCTCTCAAAATTATGGTGGAGGTTGTAGTTCTTAAGCTGAAATCATTGCACTCATCACATGTCGTTGGGTACGCTTTGACATCATAAAACACAATCCTGAAAGATGAGTTTTTATAAAGGTGATGATTGGATTACTTTGACACATGGGGATAGACTGTGAGTGATAGAAATGGGATTTTTCCTTCTTATAGGTGTTTGATGTTCTAGGCCTCTTGATTAGATAGACTGAGAAATGTATGACCATGCACATGTGAGTCAATATGTGATATTGAGCATACATATATCTCAAACAGACTGCTCTAATTCAAGATACAAGATTGAATGATGAAGAGGATGACTGCTTCATGCCTTGAGTTCAATCTGGACATCAGTGATAAAGGAACTATACAAACACTAATACATCATACACAAATTGTAGGTTGAAGTTGTTCTCTAACTTTCCATTCACTTATGTAGCATTGATGAGCGACTAGGCACTTCTCATTTCATGTGATGTCATAAGGTGTTATGGACATTCATTGCCAATGTAATATAAGACCTATAAGGTCACACACATAGATCTCGACCTAGAAGAGGAGTTTAATCTTGAATGACAATTGAATTAATTACTAAAACATTTAGGTAATTGATTCACGCAACTAATCAGGCTAATAACACTGCCAAACGCCCATCTCACGGAGTCAGACGTCTGTCTAGAGTGGCAAATAGTTGTCTTACAGGTTGAGACAGGCATTTGGAAGTGTCAAGCCGATTCGAGTTGAAATTGGCTAAGGTGAAAACCGACCAAATTGACCGGCTCGATTCGGGTCACCAGACGACTGTCTAGGTGACCGAGACGACCATCTCGCATGGGCGAGATCAGTTAGGTTAGCTACAGGAAGGTTCTAGATACTTTCCATATTCATTTTGATTGCACATTACTTGTTGTGCAAGGATTTGATGCTTGGCATTAATGGGAAATGAATTGCCAATTTCGTATGAGATTGGGAAACTACAAAATGGCCATCTTGAAGTATGACCATCTCACATTCCAGATGACCATCTGGTGTGCCTGACGGCCATTTCGTAGGTCGCAGGTTGCAAACAGTTAAGATCTTCCGATCCCTTCCACTCCTACACATACTGGGAACCCTGGCCCCAACCCCACCTATAAATAGAGGGGTATTGGGGGCTTCCCAGAGAACAACACAGACAATTGAGAATCAGTTGCTCTAACAATTGTTGTCCTCTCTTATTGTGATTACCAAGAGAACCCAAAAAAATCATACTCAACTAGGGAGGGATAGCAAGGGAGAGAACAAATAAGGTCATTGTTGTAGGAGAGAAAGTTAGTGACTAGTATGCCAATAGGAAGGACTACTCTTTCCTATTTGTTCTAGAAGGAGGACAAGAGTTCTAGGTGGTCCGTGTAGATTTCTCTAGAGGCAGGAGGCCATTGTCTATCGTTAGGAGGACATCGTCAACCAGCAATGTGTGACAAAAGGAACAGTTGCAGAATATGACGTTTGAGTCTGTTGTTTGTGGAGGAGCAGTCAGACGAGTCCTAGTGCAACTAGGAGTCAGAGTTACGCATCGAAAATGATGAGGAGATGTCATTGGAATTTCTCCAAGACTAGATATATCCTCGAAACCATCCTTTCCATATTATAGTTATTGACATGATCTATTGGTTATGGGGAATATGGTAGTTAAAAAAATTCTGATGCCTGCTCTGTAGCCATATTTCCCTACGGTGGTATCTGGGCCAATGCCAATTTACTATATTATGGGATACTCGATATGATTAGATTTTGGTTTTGTCATTTTATTATTGTATGTGATGCGAATAATATCAGTATAATCAAATACCACAATAATCCCAAACTAATATGTATGTATATATATATATATATATATATATATGTGCAATTTACACATGCTGCCCTAAAAGCAGTTTTGATGGTGGATGTGTAGCATGGTTATTGACAATAACCCATGTTATATGTGCATGGTTGTGTGGTTGGCTTATACTTTTATCTTGATCTGTGTACCATGCCTCTATCTTATCTTCCCAATGTACAATTAATTCTTTCCTACCTTTTCTACCTCGACTGTAACTCAAGGTTTCTCAACAATCATGTAAAAGTAGGATAGTTTACTTTCTTGTTATGATGAAGAAGAAGTATCGAAGATGAGTATACCAACTAAAGGTAAATAGAGGACCAGGAGGATGAGCCAAACCGATTGCCTTGTGGATCCGACTGATTAGTGGGGGGAGCCAGCAGATGGTGGATAGAAGAACCAGACGATCGGTAAGACAACCAAATGATTGGCCAAGAGGCGAGCCGATCGGTTCAAGAGTTGAACCAATCAACCCGGATTGGAAAGCACAAACCTTCATCAACAAAAGGTTTGTGCATGTGATGTAGACCTAGGATGTGGTAATTTCGTGTGGCTCCAAGGAATAACGTTAGGCTGGCCAAAACCATCACTTTCATTTATTGCATGTTTTTGTTATGGGATATATCATGTATATGATACATACTATATATGTGGTGATTGGATAAAGTATATGTCTTAATACAAACTTTGTCAATTAAAACATTAAGACTTAGATGCTTTCCAGAAGAAACACATATGAAAAGCTTGATTGACCAAGCGTAGGTTACAATAAAGTGTGATGCGCCGTCTATCTTGTGGAGGTGTGATGATAGATATGTAGGTTCTGCTAAAGCAGGGTGCATATTCTATCGTGTCTGCTTTTAGGTCAAGCTTAACTGGTGATTCTTAGAGTGTCTAAGCCTAGAAGCATGCAGATGATTATGGAAAGGAGTTGCACATATCATCTATCCAGGAGTTGCATATATTGCAATTCACATGATTGCCTACCTTAATAATTGACTATGGACACTGGTGTAGGCCGGGTAATAGTTGAATTATTTTGGATATTGGCCCACTAGAATATTGTACGCTGTAATATTCCGAAATGATATTGACAGCTATCAATTTGAATAAAATAGTGGGAGCATTAAAAATCAAAGACCTAATTAATATTGTCAAATTTTCAAATGAAATCAAAAGTTTTGACAAATGCAAATTTTCTCTTATAGTACCAAATGACGAACAAATCCGTATTGCGATCAGTCATGAACAAAGACAAACTTGAAAAGACAAATTACCATCACCGGTTTTGGACTTTGAGAAGGGTTCTCAATGAAGAGTGCAAGCTCTACGTCCTTGACAAACCTATGCCAGAAATACTTGTTCCTAATGCACCTAGGGCACAAGTGGATGCTTATTGGAAGCATGTCAATTATGCCTTGGAGAGAAATTACCTTATGCTTAGCTGCATGAACTATGAGTTGCATGAGCAATTCGAGGACATGAGTGTTCTTGAGATGGTAACACATCTTAAGAAAGTGACACTTGGTCTTATAAAGCAAGAAAGGGATGATACCCTAAAGGTGCTACCTGAGTCTAAGCTGACAAAGGGAACCTCAGTAGAAGAACATGTGCTCAATATGATTGGACATGTGTATCATCTTGAAGAACTAGAATTCACCTTTAGCTAAGAGTTGGCCACTAATATGATTCTAAAGACCATGCCAGAATCATATGGCTACTTTATTGCATGTTATCATGTAAATAATATGGTTGGAAAGATGTCATACTTGCTTGCCATGTTGAGTCATGTTGAAGAAAAATTGAAGAGGGACAAGCCTATGATGGTGATCAACAGAGTTGATTCCAAGGATCAAAGCAAGATTGAGAAGAGTTCTAAGGTCAAGCCTAAATCCAAATCTTCAACACTCAAGATAAGGAGAAAGAAACGTATAAGAGGAACTTATACTTTGTACTTGAAGGAATTCAGGAAGAAGAAGATGGAGATGGTGATCTCCAATTCAGGTATATACCTTCTTGAGATAAATCTATCGACTTCATCATCATGGGTACTAGATATTAGATGTGGATCTCACATATGCTCTCATATGCAGGATTAGAAAGGAAGCATGCCTTTGGGATAAGGCGAGGTGGAACTATAAGTTGCTAATGGCACAAGAGTTATGGCTAGTGCAGTTGGAATCTATAGTATATCTCTGCCCACAGGGCTTGTAATAGAGTTAAAGAACTATTATTTTGTACCTTATATAAATAGAAACATCAATTCTATATCTTGTATGGACAAGGATGCATTTGAATTCTGTATTAAAAATGGTCAATGTTCTATTACAAATGATGGGATCTTTTATGGTAGTACCCCAATGTCTTATGGTCTTTACTTGTTAGATCTAAAGATAGATGTATATAACATTAATACATAAAGACTAAAACTCAACAACTCAAACAAAACATACCTTTGGTATTGTCGTCTAGGGCACATAAATGAGAATCACATATCTAAACTCCATAAAGATGGTTATCTAAACTCTTTTGATTTTGAATCGATGGAGACATGTGAATCTTATTTATTGGGCAAGATGTCTAAGACCCCTTTTACCAAAGGGCTAGTGATCTATTAGGACTCATACATACTGATGTATGAGGACCTTTTATAACAACCACTAGAGGTGGGAATCAATACTTCATTAGTTCATTACCTTCATTGATGACTTCAGTAGGTATGGCTATGTTTAATTAATGAAACATAGGTCAGAAATTATTGACAGGTTCAAGGAGTTTATGGATGAAGTATAGACCCAACTTGGCAAAAGTGTTAAGGCACGTCATTCTGATCGATGTGGATAATACTAAAACCAAGTGTTTTAGGACCTTCTTAAAGCCCATGGGATTGTATCCCAGTGGACTCCACCTAGAACACCTCAGCATAATGGTGTGTCAGAAAGAAAGAATCACACATTACTAGATATGGTGAGATCGATGATGAGTTTAGTCAAGCTTTTGACTACCTTTTGGGGGTATGCTCTAGAAACCGTCGTGTTTACACTAAACCGATTACCATTTTCAAAAGACACCATATGAAATATGGAATGGTAAGCGTCCCAATATGTCTTTTGTGGGGATTTGGGGATGGGAAGCTTAGGTTAAAATAATTTTTATGATAAGATTGGTCTCAAATATGATAAATATTATTTTGTTGGATATATTAAAGAAATAAGAGGATATAAATTTTATTCCCAAACTTACAACACAATGGTTTTTTCCAGGGATGTTGCATTCATTGAGATGGATTTCATTTCTAAAGGAATCAGTGGGAGAAAAATGGAAGTTGAAGAGGTTCAAGACCAATAAGAAAACATTGAACCGAAAGATGAAGAGGAACTAAGAGAACCACAAGGTGTTTTGGAGTCTCAAATTCCTCATGTAACACAGGAACCTCATAGAACTAATAGGACACGTCTTGAACTTGAGACATATGGATATATTGTGACTCAATATGGCAGTGAATTGGTCATAGATGATGAGACAATAACTTATCTAGATGCTATTCAAGGACCAGAGTGTGAGAAATGGATTGAGGCCATAAGATCTGAGATGGAATCCATGTATCCCAACAAAGTATAGACTTTGATGGATCCACCTGATGGGGTAAAACCCAAAGGGTGCAAATGGGTCTTCAAGAAGAAGACCGACATGGATGGTAAAGTACAAATCTATAAGGGCAGATTGGTTGCAAAGGGTTCAGACAAGTTCAAGGTGTTAACTATGATGAACCCTTTTCTCCAGTCACCATGGTTAAGTCCATTAGGATCATGCTTGCTATTACAACTTATCATGACTGTGAGATTTGGAAAATGGATGTTAAAACTCCATTCCTTAACGAGAATATTGTTGAGGATGTGTACATGACACAACCTGAAGGCTTTATAGATCCAACGTTTGCAAATAAAGTCTGTAAGCTCCAAAGGTCAATCTATGGGTTGAAGCAAGCATCTTAGAGCTGGAATCTTTGTTTTTATGAGACAGTCAAAGAGTTGGGATTTATTCAAAATGTAGTTGAACCTTCTATGTACAAGAAGGTTTGTGGGAGCAAAGTGACATTCCTCATATTATATGTGGGTCGGTTTAGGGTTTGGACTGATTCCTCTTCTTTTCCTTCCTCTCGTGCATTGCGTTCACCGCTCAACACCCATGAACTACCGCCATCGAGCATGGGAGCAACAGCAGGCATCATCTCCTCATCTCATGTCACATGAACCCATCCTTTAGTTCTCCAGTGCATGAGATAGCCATCATCTATTCTCATCTCATGATCCATGCCACCGTCGTCGCTGGGTCTCTAGCGTGCAGACAGTCTGACTGCACGTTGCGCCTCTGGAAGGCCATTACCGTAGGCTCGTCGCCATTGCAAGTGATGACTCGGTTATTGATGGGGAATGGCATCCCTACTTAACAAAAGGTAAAGACATTGCATGGAAATACATTATGTATGAAAGACATAGGAGAAGCATCCTACATATTTGGGATAAAGATCTATAGAGATAGATCAATAAGGTTTCTTGGACTATGTCAGAGCACATACATTGATAAAGTGTTGAATCGGTTCAACATGGAGAACTCAAAGAGAGGAAACCTACCAGAATTGCATGGATTGACCATCTCTAAAGTTTAATGTCCCAACTCTTGTGAAAAAAGGGAACACATGAGTTTGATTACATATGCCTTAGTAATTGGATCAATCATGTGTGCAATGTTGTGTACCCATCTAGACATCTTGTATGCCTTGAGCATAATAAGTAGATATTAGTTAGATCCAGTTGATGCTCATTGGACAGTCATAAAGAACATCTCCATGTACTTGAGAAGGACTATGGACTAGTTCTTAGTCTAAAACGGAGAGGAAGAGTTGGTGGTAAAAGGTTACACCGATGTAAGCTTCCAGACTAACAAAGTGATTATAAATCACAATTAGGATTTGTGTTTTGCCTCAGTAATGGAGTTTTTAGTTGGAAGAGTTCCAAGCAAGAAACAGTTGCAAATTCTACAATACAGGGTGAGTATATTGCTACATCGAATGCAACAAAGGAGGTTGTATGGATCAATAAGATCATTATAGAACTTGGGGTCATTCTAAGCATTAGCAATGCAATTGAGCTATATTGTGACAACAATGGAACAATTTCACAAGATAAGGAACCTAGTTTGCATTAGCCTCAAAGAATATAAAAAGTCAGTTTCATCTCATACTAGAGATTGTACAACGAGGAGATGTAAAAATTTGTAGAGTACCAACGGAAAATAATGTTGTTGACCCCTTGACAAAGGCACTTTCAGAGGAGAAGCATGATGGTCATGTTAGATCACTTGGAATATGATTTATGGGTGATTGGCTCTAAGTGCAAGTGGGAGTATGTTGGTATATATTCCCATAAAGCCAATCATATGATGATTGTAATGGAATAACTTGTAAATTGATTTGATTAATAAATAAAGGAAAGCTTCTAATTTTTTATGTTTAATTCATTTATGAGATAAGTATGTACCATTATACATGTCTAGAGAATAATATTACTCAATAACGTATGTATTCAAGTACATGACATGGAGAAATAAGATCATATTGATGTTAAGAGTACATATACATAGTCTCATTATGTCCCTGATCGGTTGCCATTGTGAAAGGTATATAGACAATAGTGACACAAAAGATCAGAGTGTGAGTTGGTTGATGACAAAATTTCATTAGTCATGATATGGCTATATCAAACCAAGCACACATATACATATTAGAGAACAATGTATTGGACATACCCACCATGAGACTCACACATGGAAGCCATCATCATGGAAGTCATAGTCATATCTCACAATGATGTGTTGGTATGTATGCCCAGAGAACCAATCATGTGATGATTGTAATGGCATAAAAATAATTTGATTAATAACAAAGGAAAGCTTCCAATTTATTTTGTATATTTATTTATGAGATTATAAATAACATAACAAATGTCTAGAGAATTATATTACTCAATGACGTATGTATTCAAGTTACTATCCTTGTGGATGAAATCATACGGATATTAAGAGTAAATATACATATTCTCATTATGTCCCTAATCGATTGTTATTTAGGAAGGTTGATAGCCAACAATAACACATAATATCAGAGTGTGAGTTGGTTGATGACTAAATCTCATTAGTCATGATATGGCAATATCAAACCAAGCATACAAATATATGTTAGAGAATAGTGTATCATACAGACCCACCATGAGACTAACACATGGAAGCCATCATCATGAAAGTCATAGTCAGCTATCACAGTGATGGCGGTGGTTGTGGTTCTTAGACCTAAAATCATGACACTCATCACATGTTATTGGGTACACTTTGACGTCTTCAAACGCAGTCCTAAAACATGGGTTGTTATAACGGTGATGATTGGGTGACTTTGACACATGGGGAATGACTATGAGTGATAGACATGGGATTTGTCCCTCTGATAAGAGTATGATATCCAAGGCCTATTGATTAGCAAGACTGATAAAAGTATAGCCATACGAATGTGAGTCAATATGTGATATTGAGCTTACATATATCTCATGTAGTCTGCTTTTGTTCAAGAAACAAGATTGAATAATAATGAGGATGACTACTCCATGCCTCTAGTTCAATCTGAATATTATTGACAAAGGAACTATACAAACACTATAACACCATACACAAATTGTAGGTTGTAGTTTCTCCCCAACTTTCCATTGATTTGGGTAGTAATGATGTGCGATTGGGCACCGCTCATTGCTTGTGATGTCATAAGCTAGTTATGGATATTCACTGCCAACGTGACATGGGACCTATAGGGTCACACACATATGAACGCATCTATAAGAGGAGTCTAATCTTGAATGCTGCTTGAATTGATTTCTAAAGTGTTTAGGTATTTCAATTCATGCAACAGATCAACTGATTAGACTGCCAAACGATCTGTTCAAGTGTTGAGATAGTCATTTAAAGTGTCAGGTTGATTGCATTGTGCATTAGGTGGAATTCATCCTAAAACTGCCTACGAGATGCCCGTCTGACTTAGCTAGACGACCATCACAGGTGATGTGAGACGCCCATCTCACATGCACCAAACGGCCATCTCGGGGATACAATTCAATTGCAGCAAGGATTTGTGTTGACGTCAAGTTGAGTACTAATTGGAATTAAATTTCTGACATATGTGCAGAACTAGAAAGTACGAAATGACTGTTTCACTTAGCGAAATGACTATTTCACTTAGCAAAATGAATGCCTCATGTGCAAGATGACTATTTCAGCGCATGTAGGTTATGAAACTTCTAGAATTGTTGTAAAAATTCAAGATATTTTGATCCCTTCCACTCCTGCCTTAGTCCCACATTGGTTAGGGCCTGGGAACCCTAACCCTAACCCCTCCTATATATAGGGGTATTGGGGGCTTCCCAGAACACAACTACTACACAAACAATTGAGAATTAGTTTCTCTGACAATTGTTGTCATCTCTGGTTGTGGTAACCATGAGAGCCAGGCAAGTCCTACCCGACTAGAGAGGGATAGCCATGGGAGAGAAACAACCGAGGATCATTATTTTTGGAGAGCATGTTGGTGACTAGTACACAAATGGGAGGGACAACTCCTTCCTATCCATTCCTACATGATGACAAGAGTTCTAGTTTGTCTGTGTGGACTACTCTAGAGGCAGGATTCTTTTGGCAGATAATAGGAGGGCAACATCAACTCGAAGTCTGTGGCAAGATCTGAGGAGCCATTGTAGTAGTTGTCCGTGTTTGTTGTCCATGGAGGAGAAGTCAAATGAGTACGAGTGCATCCAGGAGCCGTACAGACACCATCCAAGACAAATTGTGCATCTACATCGACAATGATTGTCACTGGACTTGCTCTAGGACCAGGTTTATCTTTGTGAAACCATCCTTCCCATTGCATAGTTATTGACGCGATCTACTGGTTAATGGAAAATATGTCAGTAATTTTTTTTTGTTTCCACTACCTATATGATGTCGTATTTCCCTATAGTGGTATCAGAGGCACATCAATTAATTATGTTTAATTTGGTATAATTGATAGGACCAAATTTTGGTTTTACTGTGCTTATTTATTGCATGCAATGTGAATATTTAAACTGGTTGATGTGCACTTCTATCTAAATCACCATATAAAGAACCAAATGAATATATATATATATATATATGGTATGATATATATATGTAATTTACATGTGTCTCTATATAATCAGTTTTGATGGTAGATGTGAAGCATGGTTATGGCCAAAAGCCCAGATCTGTGTATGCATGGTTGTGGTTATTTGTTCCTCTTGTTAATCGATTTGCAAACTAAGCCTCTATCTTCTTTTTAAATGTAAATTAATGCTCTTCTTTCTATTTCCCCTCAAATGTTACTCGAGATTTTCCCATATACAATGTAATAAGAAATATGATAGTTTTAATTTATGTTTCAACGTGAGATGACGATCTGCACAAAGGTAAAATGAGTGGCTCATGAGATGATCGGATCAACTAGAGAACCAAGGAGGCCTGGCGATAGGAGGATGAACCAATCGACTGGTGTCCCAATTGATCAGCTGGAGCTGTCTAAATGTTACTTGGACCTGAGAACCAGACTACCGTTTTAGAAGAGCCCAAATGAGCAACCAGGAGGCAAGCTGACCGGTTTGAGATTTGAACTAATAAAATCATATTACTTCGAGCACATATCTTCACCAACAATAGGTTGCATATGATGTGGACCATAGGTGGCAGTAATTCCTTGTGGCTCCAAGGAATTACATTAGTATGGCCATAACCATCACTTGTGTGTTTTATTTATTACATGTTCTCATTTGTGGTTTTAGCATGTATATGATACATACTATATATGTAGTGATTGGATAAAGTATATTTATTTATACAAACTCCCTCGATTAAAATATCAAGTCTTAGATGTCTTCCATTAGCAATACACATGAAAAGTGTTGGAGGTGGAGAGGTCGAGGTTGAGGTGCAACATTAGTAGTGTAATGAGCCCTCCAAAATAAATTGGAGACTTCCTCTACTCTTGACGCTCGACTACCAGCATATGTTGTAAGAAGAATAAGAGGAAATTGATCTTCTCTTATCCTCAAGACAAATATGCCCTAAGAACAAAGAGATCGGCTTGTTGCACCTTCCCTTTCCCTTGTGTAGACCTGGAATAGATGTGTTGGTGAGATATTGATGCAAAATCCAGTCAAATGGATGCTCGATATCCATGAAGAATGATTGATGCTAGTTGATGGTGAATCATTGCGGAAAGTCCGCCTTTAGCTACCATGCCCATGTTAAGTCAAAGTTTCTAGGCGTAAAATGCACATCCCCTACTGGCCACCCATAGATCGCATTGAACTCTACCACTGTGAAGTTATGGATGGTGTTGTAGGGGAAGAAGAACACACATCCTTTCTCCCAGACTTCCCTATACTCAGACAAGGAGAAAGCCTCTAAGCATGCCACGAACTCATAGAAAATTTTCTCGTAGGTGGACCAATCACCAAAGAAAGGGTGATCTCCCATCATGCATTGGGAAGCATAAACTTGATGAAGACTATCGTTGAAGCCTGTATCATTGAGGAAGGCTCAATCACCATACTATGTAGGTATGATTTCTCTCTTCATCAAGCTAGAGAATAGTTTCTTTTGATCTTTGTTAACATAATCCATGCGTGCCGGATTGGACACTATCTGGTTGGATCCTCCCATCGATGAAGAAGACCTCCTAGTAGCCATTGATCTAAGGAGAGAAAGAGATTAATAAGAGAGCACCGGGAAGACTCTGGATACCGTGGATTTCTGTGCCTATGAATATGAAAAGGAGATGGTGTGGGTGTGTTTGAGTCACACCCCCACACCTCTCCTTTTATAGCCTACAAATTGACCTAATGTGTCATGTCAGTACCACCGCCAGGAAGTGTCGGTGGCACCAACTCGCCCCCCGATCTGTGTGTGTTGGTATCAGCCATTGGTACTGACAACTTAGGGTCGTCAATGTAGCAATGCATGGATAGCTCTGCATCGGTAGTACCAACCCCATGTTAGTGGTATGGATATCTGATATGCTTTGATAGATAAACCATTGGATAGAATTGATCTTGGTCGTCAATCTAAGTATCTACGGATTCTATGTTTTCATCTATCGGTGCCACATCTCAGTCACTACTTTCCAAAGTGTCAGTGCCACTGGAATTTCTTGGTCGGTGGTACCGACTCATTCAAATTGTTGATGCTCTAGAGTAGTGCCTCAATATCTCAAATTTGGAGTTTCTTTAGGCATTGGTTCTACTGACGGAATTGTCGATAGTATTGAGCCATGTACATTGATTCCAGTTTGGCTCTATAGAGAATCGGTGCCACCGACATGGGCGTTGGGGGTACCAATCGATTGGCTCTTGTCTCTGTGATTTTTGATCCAGACTCAGTGGCACCGACTAGTTTTTCGGTGGTACCAACTTTCTCATGAGTTTAACTATTGAATTGAACATCATCCTCAGTGCCACCGACATGGGTCTCAGTGAAATCGACTTTTCTACTTCCTGACACCAAACAAAGATGATCATGGTAACATTTTTATATCTAAACATATCTAATATATTGAACATGAATTTTAACAATGAAAACTCCTAGAAAGCATGTAAAAGATAAAAAGATATGATAAAATAAAATTGGGTTGCCTCCCAACAAGCTCCCTTGTTTTACCTAATAGGCTCGACGATATGATCATACAGAACCTCAATGAATCTCAAGGAGCTTCAACTCCTCTTCCTCATGAATTAACGCTCCCCATAAAAATGTTTCAAAAGCTACCCATTTATGAGAAATGACTCAGACCCATTACCAATTTCCACTACTCCATGAGGAAAAGTCTTAACCATGACATATGGGCCACTCCATCTAGATCTTAATATTTCATGGTGTAATTTCATTCTAGAATTGAACAAAAGCACCTTTTGTCCTGGAATAAACACTCTATGAAGTATATGATGGTCATGGACTTTCTTAGTCCTATCCTTATATATCCTAGAGCTTTCATAGGTATCTAGCCTAAGCTCATCCAATTCATTGAGCTCCAACATGTGCTTCTTCCCAGCAACATCAAGATTATAATTCAGTTTTCTCAAAGCCCACTTAGCTTTGTGTTCCAACTCTATAGGTAAATGACAAGCTCTCCCATAAACCAGCCTAAATGGAGTTGTTTTCTATAGGTGATTTATATGTTGTCATGTATTTCCATAGAGCATCATTCAGTTGCATGCTCCAATTGGTCCTACTTGTTGAGACTGTCTTTTCTAAAATCTTTTTGATCTCTTTATTAGACACCACAACTTGGCCTTGTATCTGTGAATGGTATGGGTTTCCTATCCTATTCCTCACTCCATACTTATACAACAAAGTTCCAAACTTCTTATTTGTGAAGTGAGATCCTCCATCACTTATCATTACTCTCTTCACCCCAAACCTATAGAAAATATAGTCTTTCACAAATCTGCAAACCACTTGTGCATCATTGGTGGGGGTTAGAATTGCTTCTATCCACTTAGACACATTGTTTACTACAAGAAGAATATATATGTTTGAATTAGAAGACACAAAGAGTCCCATAAAATCAATTCCCCACAAGTCAAAACCTATACTTTCTAAAAAATGTTCAAGGGCATTTCATGTCTCCTAGATATATTCTCTGCTTGCTGACATGCATCACAATTTCACACAAAATTATAAGCATCTTTAAGTAGTGATGGATAATAAAATCCAGTCTCTAAAACCATGATCATCATCTTTGAGCTAGCATGGTGTCCCTCATTAGGTAGGGAGTGACAATGTGCCAATATGTTCTCAAACTCACATTCAGGCACACACTTCCTCAGATGTCATCCCTACATTGTTTAAGTAATATTGGATCATCCCACACGTAAAATATCAAGGAGTGGAAAAACTTCTTCTTATCCTGGTACCCCAATCTTCTACTAACTCGCCACATGCCTAGTAGTTTACAGTGTTTGCAAACCATTGGTTCTCATTCTGCATGGCAAACAACTATTCATCAGGGAACTCCTCAACAATGGATATTGCTAAGTCCGTCTCATCCACTCTCTCCAACCTTGGTAAATGATTGGATACCACATTTTCTATCCTAGCCTTATCCTTGATTTCTATATCATATTCGTGTAGCAACAAAATCCACCATATCAACCTCAGTTTGGCATCTTTCTTCCAAAAAAGGTATTTTATCACTGCATGATCAGTCCAAACTATCACTTGGCCCCTATCTTTCATTGACGAATTTTTTCAAAGGCAAAAACCACATCCAAAATCTCTTTATCAGTTGTGTTATAATTAAGTTGGGCATCATTAAGGGTTTTTGATGTGTAATAAATAACTGCAGGGGTTATATCTTTATGTTGTTGTAAAATAGCCCCTACTACATAGTGTGATGCATCACACATTAGTTAAAGTGGTTGGCTCCAATTTGTAGCCCGTACCACAGGTGCGGAGACCAATTTCTCCTTCAACACCTCAAAATCCTTTAAACATTGCTCGTTGAAATTAAAGTCAACATCTTTCACCAACAGTTTGAAAAGCGGTTTGGAAATCTTCAAAAAATCTTTTATAAAATGTCAAAAAAGTTGGTGTGTTCTAGGAAACTCCTAACCCCTTCACCGATGATGGTGGAGGAAGCTTAGATATCACTTCAATATTCACTACATTGACTTCCATTCCTCTATTGGACACCTTGTGTCCAAAAACTATCCCCTCACTCACCATCACATGGCATTTTTCCCGATTCAGAATGAGGTTAGTGTCCTGAAACCTTTGTAAAACCTTATCTAGACTGGAAACACAGTTATCAAAAGATTCTCCATACACCAAAAAATCATCCATAAAAACTTCAAGACAATGCTCTACCATATCTGAAAAAAATAGCAAGCATACATCTCTGAGTAGTAGTTGGTGCATTAGATAGGCCAAAAGGCATCCGATAGTATGAGAATGTATCATAGGGAAAAGTGAAGGTAGTCTTCTCTTGGTCATGTGATTCAAATGAAATATGATTATATCCAGAATACCTATCTAAAAAACAAAAGTGAGAGCAACCGACAAGCCTCTCAAGGATTTGGTTAATAAAAGGAAATGGAAAATGATTTTTTAGCATGGCAGCATACAATCAAAGAGAAGTAATACTGTTTAAAAAAAAAGTAATACACACACACCAACCAGTCACTAGTCTAGTAGAAATTAACTCAATTATTGAATTTGTTGTGACTGTTATCCCCCCTTTCTTAGGAACAACTTGGGTTGGGCTAACCCAATTTGAATTAGATATAGCATAAATTATGCCTCTGATAGAAGTTTCACTACCTCTTTCTTCACTACCTCGATCATGATTGGATTGAGACGTCATTGAGGTTGTACTATCAGTTTAGCTCCTTCTTCAATTCTAATCTTATGTTGGCAAAAACTAGGAGAGTATTCCTTTGATGTCTGCAATGGAACACCCAAGTGCTTGCCAATGTTTCTTTAGCAAACAAGCAATTTCTCCTCCTCATGCGTACTCAATGATGATGAAATAATGGTAGGGATATTATTGTTTATAGCCAAGAAAATATACTTCAAATGTGGTGGGATTGCTTTAGTTCAAGCTCTAGAGTGCACTGTAGTGATGTGATCAATAGTGGTGGAGGTGGTCCCAAATCTTTGTAGTGCATAGAGTACAAGCATGGTAATGCCTTCAGAAAAATGGCACACTCTTCAAGTGAAGGAAAACATGTGTAATCATCCACCAAGTTCATGATACACGCCTCTAGTGGTAGTTGTGGATATGTTTGGGTGACTGCGGAAGATGTTGCCTCTTCAATTGTCATAGGGTATGCTTCCTCCTCTAAATCATCAAGATTAATTAAAGAAACCTCCTTAGCATGATCCATGATATCCACTGCCAAAGTGTCCTTCTTTACCTGGCATGACATGAGCCATATCTAGGAATGGCTTCCCTAGAAATAAGGACACCTCACTATTCAACAGTTGTAACATGTGGCAATCTACCTTCTCACCAGCCTTTGGTTGACTTTCAGGCATCTTTATTCTAAAGCGGTCATCCTAAATGCCCAACGTCAGTCTTCCTTTGCCCATTTCTAAGATCATGTCTGAATAGCCTTCCTAAGAGTAGCTCGTTTCCATGGTCATCCTACATTTCCATGACTACAAAATTTGTTGGGAATATGAATTTGTCAACTTTGACCAACACATCCTCACATATGCCAATTGGTCACACCACTAAATTGTTAGGCAATTGTATGGTCATGTTTCTCTTTCTATATTCCTTCAGCCCTAATTTCTTGAATTTTGTCAAGGGCATGAGATTTATGCTTGCCCCAGAGTCAGATATATCTTCATCAAACTTAACCTTAATGATGTAACATGGTACATTAAAGTAGCATAGATCTTTCCACTTTTATGGCAGTCTCCTCTGTATAAGTGCATTGACTTCCTCCTTCAATACCACTACACCCAAATCATCTATTCTCCTCTTCTTGTTGATTATGTCCTTCAAAAAAATTTCATATGATGGGATCTGTTCTATTTCATCTACAACATGTATGTTGACATGAAGTTTTCTAAAAGTGTTTGGAAACTTCTTAAATTGTTAATCAACCTTCTTTGCATTCAAACTATTGGGGAATGGCACTGTAGTCACCATTCTCCTCTGGTGAGGTGGGACATAAGACTCATTTCTCGCTTCAGTAGGCTTTTCAACTTCCTCAACTGGTTCCTCCTCATGTTGTGTGGTGTCTAGATCGAGGGGATCACTAGCTGACACTGACCCCATGTCCCCTTCCTTATCATTTCCTTCTAGAATATTCATTTGTTCATTCAACAATTTCTTGACACTATAGAGTAACACTTGCTTCACCTACTGGTTAGTACATGGAATGTTAGTATTTGTAAGAAATAACTACTATCCTAGCTTCTTAAAATATGCTACTTCTATATCTATCTGAGAAATCTAGTTTTCTATGTTGTAGATTCCAGCCCCTTGATTCTACATGTCCCTTTTGTTTGGCCTATGATTGTCTCGTTCTGATTGACTAACTTTCCTAGCATGTCATCTATGTTGTCTATCTCACTGGGGGCCCTGTCATGCTGATATTATTGTTGTGCATTGACTTGTTGTGGCTTAGCCTGTTGTGCTTGAGATGGGTCTTTCTAGAAATTATTGGGGTCCTTCCATGAGTATTTAGGATCCTTCCTACATGAATATTCATTTCCACCCTAATAGTTTTATTGTCGCATATACATGCATTCTTCTACTTCATCTCCAGATGAGTTTCCTGATTTCTACTTTAATTTCTTGGCAAGAATGTCCATCTTCTTGCTCAATGTTGTGATCGCTTTGGACTCTGTAACACTTTTGACTGTTGTTGGAGTTTCTCTTTCTTCTCCCCATGATCTATTTTTAGCCATGCTCTTTAAGATTTTATCGCACCTGGACCCTCATTGTTGAGGAAAAATCATGCTCCTCTAGTATCAAGTGTGGTTCTTTCCCCTTTATGCAACCCATAGTAGAAAGTCTTTACTTGTCTGTAAGGTCAATCCCATGACGAGGGACCTTACTCAACATATTTTGGCATCTCTCCCATGTCTCTATATATGACTTCTTTGCATGTTTCTTGAAATTGTAGATCCACCCGACTAGGTCTCGTGTCTTCTGTCGAGGGAAATTCTTTCAAAGAAGGTATGTAACATTCATTCACAAGTGGATATGGATTATGAGGATAGATTTAACAACCAAGACATTTCCTTATCTGGCAAGGAGTACTAAAATAGCTTCAAATAAATTATTATCATAGGTACCCTATGAATCTTTAGCATATCACAGCTTTCCACAAAATCATTGATATGAGACATGGGATCCTCCATAATGTGTCCATAAAATGCCTGTGATTTTATAAGTTCCATCGGCCCTGGATCAAGTTTATAGCTGGCCATGTTTACTTCCTGCTTCACAATGTTCCCAATTGTGTTGTAGTCGGTGAAGCATTGATCTTTTCCCAAACAATTTGCTCCTCAACTTCTACATTACCATCTCCCATTTCTTCTTTTTCTAGTTGTGTCACCTATGGTGGTGGGGTTTGGAGAAGTCCTCCCATAGAACTACCATACGCCCTTGCTCTATGATGGAGTTCCTATATGCCTATACTCTATGGAGTTGACTTTTCGTAGTCGGTGGTCTTGGTCTAAACCATGCATTAGTATCTACAAATGATAAGAAAATATGAGAATTTGATCTTAGTGTATTGATGGAAATTTGAATTTTCAAATTAATAATGATGAAAAGAAAAATAAAAGTGTGTCCTAGAGTGGACATTGGCAGTATTCATAGTGTTGAATTGTCGTTTCCCTACAACAGTGCCAAAAACTTGATGTGTGTTTACTACACATATGAAACGCAAGTATGTGTATTATGTAATATAGACCTATGAGGCTCGAGTGTCAAACTCATGGAAATTTATCTAGAGACTACTACTAACTATGACTCTATCAAATATACCTAGTGAACAAGTGATTGATTGATTAACTACTTGCATGAATTTGAACGATATTAATGAGGTTGTGATCACAAATGGAATGGATTCCTTAGGAATACAATTCTACCATGATTCACACTACAATTAACATCATTTATTAATATTTATTTCTCCTAACCCTAGACCAAGAGATATGTACAAACAATTACCCACTCTTGCATCATAATTCACTACCCAATCTAATATAAACCCCACTCTCTTAGCAATTTAATGATTAGTTATGTGCTTTAATGAATCCTCCTGGCTATTCCCATCATAATTGTAAGCCCTCTCTCAAGGCGCGGTATAAAATATTTAATATTGTGACTTTTCTAATCCTAAATCCCACTCTCGAAGCAACTAAGGATATGACAAATTAGTTTTCTTGATCAGGCACAGTTACTTCATTATGCAATCATAGTATTATGTCTAGAAATTAGGAAGAAATATATATATCAACTCATAATGTCAGATATAATATATAATCAGGCTACTCATGTGTCCTAAGGAACTAGGGGATTAACCCCGCATAGTTTCTATTGTCATACACATAGATGGAAGAGAAGAAGAAAATGAAAACATTAAAGAATTAATGGAAACCTTAGGATAAGATGATCTGGATTACTCCCTCTGACGAGTGTGATGAATTGATGTCCTCTGGTTGCAAATCTATCCATTGAAGGTGCTCGAATCGTTTGAAACATGGATTTATCCTCCCTTCTCTTGTCTCCCAACACTCTGCCATCATGCAATGAACTAGAACGTGATTTTAGGTCTGGCTAAAATCCTCCCTAGTCATAAGGGAGACGTAGGGCGTCGTTTAATTGTGGATGTCAGATTAATCATGATTCTTAATCTTGTCTGATTGTGCCAAGTCGTTATCACCAACAGGATGTTAGTGGCATCGAGTCCTCTTCTGGCTCATGATTATATGTAAGTGTCAGTACTACTGACAATAGCATCAATAGAATTGAGTTGCTCTCTATCTTCACTAACAATTTCTCCATATAAACTTCAGTACCACTGACAAAAGGTCTGTGGCAGTGAGATGCTTTGGGTGCATTACTATCTAGACATTCAGTACTGAACCTAGGGTCGATACCACTGAGAATCTTCAATTCATCCATGTTTTTTTTCTTCCATGTATGTACCATCGACAGATCAGTCGGTAGCACCGAGTTAAATAAAGACTTCTCAAATTACCTAAAATTCAGAAATAAAGAAGACCAATTAATCATGATATATCAATATGAAATAATGAAAATAGATAATAGTTGATGCAAATATTTGTCACATGCTAATGATGATAAACCATGCACAAGTAGTAGCAAGATGAGAAAATATGCATGAAATACATAGTGAAATAGCCTGTGAAGAGAAGATAATATTTAGTGCATCGAAGATCATAGTGTGTGAACAAAAAATATGGGAAGCTGAAGCTAGTTTAGTGTCATGTCACTGTATGGGATCCAAAAGGATGAAAAGATGAAAGCATAGGAGATTTTTCCAGTTTAAGGTCATGGTCTAAGAACATCTAAGATCTCATGAGAGCAAGGTAATCTTGTTATATGATTCAATAGAAAATAATAATCATATTCAAGGAATGTTTCTTTCTTAGAAATAGAGAGATTTTCAACTTTCTAAGGAAATATTTGAGATATGCATATATTTACAATTATTCTTGCATTTTTTTAGTTTTTGTGATTATTATTAGTTTTAGAAGATTCAAGAAATTTGCTAAAAATATAGGTACTTTTTTGTGATTATGGATAATTTTGTCTTCAATGATGGTGATGGGGATAGGTTAAGCATACCCCTCATTTCCTCATTTTTGAGTAGTGACGGAGACAGAGAGGGTTCAATGGAGAAAATGGTGGAAATATCAACGACGATGACTGGAAAGAGAGGAAATGGGACACATAGTGATTGTTCATCACTAATCTTCTGTTTGTATCAGTGTGTTCCATAGTGGTTCTATAACAGCATGAAAGACAACAACTTAAGTGGTGGTAGAGCTTCAAATCATCAATTTTCACTCATTTTCTACTGGTTTTCAGCTCATTTCATCTCTAGGGAGGTATGTCTTCGTCCTTTAGCTTTAGTTTTTTCATTTTGGTTTTTGGTAGCAAAGTCTAAATTTTACATTTCCTGGTGTTCTTCATAGTTTGGATGTTGAAGATGATTGAGTGTGTGTTTTGACTCATGGTTTTTCTTGTTTTAATTATTTTGTCTTTTTGTGAGCATCCAATATCTAATTGTGCCAATTTAAATTATTGTACAAATCTAACATTGTGGAGACTCCAGGTTTGTAGATATCCACTTGCAACTACATGATTGGGGGAAGTGAATCTCCCTCAGATGAATTCAATTATGGATGAGAAGGATCTTGGAGATGGTGTAGAGATTGAGACTCACACAAGTTACATTATGATTTCCTCATTTGTTAAATTCTTAGTAGGATTAAAACAATTTTATCTTTGCTTGCTCTAGGCAGTCATCATGGAAGCACAAATTGGATTTAGAGAGAGCTTCTCCCAACTAAGAAGTTTGTGGTGCATCCAGACATGTTGTTGATGAACATTCATCACCAAGGGCGTCGAGTAGGACATAAGGTATAACTTAAAAACATTGCTCCTTGTTATTGCCCTTTCTTTTCTAAACTCAAGTACGAGTTTGGTCAAAGTTTGTTGATCGAGATGAATTTTTATTTTTTTTCCTACTTCACCTTTTAGGGACTCGGGTCTCAAATTTTTTAGAGGACACACTAGAATGAGTTGAAGATTTTATATCTTGAGATGGTTGTTGAAGAGATGACATTATTGGAGACTATTTTTGGGATTGTGTCTCACTGTGGGATTGTAGATATGTATAATATCATCCACTTGATTGAGCATTTCTACCATGAGATCGGTACCTTCCATTTTTCTTTTGGTGTTCTTACCATCACCTCTAGCTAGTTTAGTGGGATTACTGGGTGAGGTTTTGGGAGGTCCCCTATTCTCAATTTGCCTAATAGACAACTTTAGGGGTGATCATTCCTTACTGAGATATTGGGAGTGGAACCAGATGTGATCAACATGGCCTCATTTATACAGGATTATATAAGACTTTCTTCTAGAAGAGGGAGTGAAGGAATGCAAGGTGTCCTTTGTTTGTTTCCTTATGAGTTAGGGTATTTCTCTATGAGCTAATAACTAGTGTCTTTTTGGTAATAATATCAAAAATAGAGGAGATATTGACTGAGTCTTTTACCTTCTTATCCTTGAGGAAGTTCTTTCCTTTGATTCTGGTGGAGACGTACATGCCCACTTGTTGACATGCTTGAGGAGATGCCTTTTTGGAAATTTATTTGTGAAGGGAAATGTCAGGGCAACCAAGAGTTGGGGTGGATTTGTGGGTCTGATTGTGGGATGAATTTATTCTTTATTCTATTGAACTTGAGATGTTTATTGTGCCTAATTTCTCTAATATTTTCCTTGTATCTATGGGCCTAGGGGTACTTCTGGCTCAAAAGTCTTGTTGCATTTTGTGACCCTCACAACCATCAGTATGCTTCTCTATCCACTTGTATCCATTGGGTTGGACTTAGTAGTAAAGTGTCCTATGAGACATGAAGAGGTGAGTTAGAGTGGATGAGTTCTAGGGAGGCATGTGTATCACTTTTTCTTTAATACTATATGACTTGTATGTAGCCATTTTAGCTGACTTTGGGTTTGTATTTTCTTTATCAGGTTAGATTCATGATCTTTATAGGTTTCAACTTAGCGAGGCAAGTACATTTTTTGCTTCTTACCTTACCTCCTTGTCTCTAGATGCATGTAGAATCTAGTCTGAGTCACCCTCAAGGAGTGTCTTTTACATGGGTGAGCGTGATGCTCATCATTGCGTGGGTGATTGGCACATTCATTTCAACCCTCTTCCTGGATTGATTTCCACTAGCATCAAGATTGACCAGTCTACACAACAGCTCATGGGAATCTAAGTAGAATGCACATTTATCTCAAGTGGTATTACTTGAATGGTCAATCAACGCTTCTCTCAATGGAAGCATATGATAGACTACAATGTGGACTCTAGTACTAGTTTATTTTTTATTTTGATTCATCCACTTGATTCCAGTATCTTGGAAATTTTCCCTTAAATGTGATTGATTATGATTCTTCTGAGAATAAAGATGATTTTTGATATGAGTTTTGACATCCACCTCCTCTTGAGGAAGCTTATCATCCTAAGGCTCCACCTTCTTCACTTGTAGTTGTGTAGGGCTTTGATGACTTTTCAAGGGTATGACCTCATCATGACTTTCCCATTGGAGTCTCATGTCATTTCCCTAGAAATTCTATTTGGATCTCTTCCTTCCAAGATTATGGTGATGGTAAGAGTGTGAAGGGGAGATTTTTGGCTCAAGAATCCCACCAAGATATTGATAGAGTCATCAAGTTTTGGGAACTACAAATATGACTGACTTCCCCATGGAGGATCTAGTATGTACTATTGATATAAGAGGGTTGCTAGTTGTTGTAGAGACATCCATGTCAATTGTTTGGGTAGATTTAGTTTGTCATTGGGATGTTGATTTAGGTGAGGAGGATGAATCTACAAACTCCTCTTTGGGTCACATGCAGTTCACTGATGTTGTTTTCCCTTATGTTAAACAAGAACATCGGTCTTCAAGATGTACCTTCTTCTTATCATTGGCCTTTGGCCAAGCATCTATGGGTCCCGTTTAAGAAGAAACCAAAGAAATAGATGTCTTTGACGTTTTATGTTCAATTTATATTGGTATGTTGTATCTTATTTTCTGTAAAAATATCATGTTAGTACTATTTCATCATTTGCATGATATTTTAAGAATTTAAAGTTTTAAATCAACAATTTATTTTGAGAGTCAAATACTATGATGAGATTTTGTGTCAAAGTCTAATTTGTAGAGTTATATTTGAAGAAGACTTAGGATTAATTGGAGGATTGCTTCATTCCATGAACCACATACCCATGGTGGACTACACCATTCTATTGGTGAGTGGGACAAGGTAGTGTCCTTAGGAAATGTGATCCTCTTGATTTATGTCACTAGAGTCTACAAATAGAATAGTGTTGCTTTGTTTGTTCAACATATCATGATCATTAAGATTCAAAAACATGGTATCTGCTGAGTAAGTGAAGATCCACTTCTAAGGTGTCCTATTATAAATTTGTCCTTGATGTGGTGTTGGATATCTCTAAGAAATAGGAAGTTGATCTGGAAGTTTTGGCATGAGACAAAACCTGCGTCATTTAGCTTATGTCCATATTGCAAGGGAATTAGTTTTGGCAGTGATCTATTTCTAAGACTCTCATAGTCATACCTTAGGATTTTGTTATGACTCTCACCTCAGAGGATGTAGTCAAACTCACTCGGCTTCCTCTACACGAGTGTTGGAAAACTATAAAGAGAATCATAGATGCCCGATGGTTGACTGAATATGGTCGCTTTATTTTGCTAGATTCTTCATGGGATATGTTTACATGCAAAGTACAACGTGACATTGGATCTCTAGACATGCCATGTTTGTAAGTGTATAGCCTAACCATTTTGGTTGAATTGTTCTTTGGAGAAACCACTAGTCAAGTGATGAAGACAGTCTTAAGTGTTTTAGAGGTGACATGGTAGAATCAAAACCATCATTCTCTTGATATTGGGTGAGATATTTGAGTTCCTAGATAAAGCACAATCAATTGGAAATATGCAAGGATCCTTCTAGGTTTTGCATTTTTTTTGGGATATGCATTGGACCTGGTAGAATTCTAAAGTCATGTAACATCATTATATCATTGCACATGAGTACTTGGCAATGAACTTCCAAGTGGGTGAACCTCTTTAGCAACAAGTTGGTTTGGATCAATGGTTGTCTAGTTTGACAGTAACAAATGTCCATTGGGGATGGATGAAGTTATATCTTATTATTTCTGGATGTGTAATAGTGATGATTGGTTTTCATTTATATCCCTCTAGGGTTGGAACATTGTATAGAATACTACCCAACATTTTCAATCATCATTAGAGCATGTACTCAATTGAAGAGCTTCCATTATTCTTTAGAAAATTGTTTGTCGATTATAAAAAAGTTTGAGAGCAAGTGGAAAAGGTGTTGTGGAACTGGAAGAGGATGCCTCGTGAAACTACTTTTGTTTGTAGAGACTATTCCCCAAAGTAATCAGAGAGGATACCTCATGATACTTTTTTTGTTGGAAGAGACTGTTCCCCAAGTAATCAAAGAGGCTTGCATCATCTCCTTCGGTAATAGTAACTTTCAATCCTTTAGGTGCTCTTAGATGATGCTTTCACTTTTAAAATTTTTGTTTTGATTTTTTTTTTCATTATTACTAAGAGGATCCATTTTTTTGAAAAGATTTGATTTGAAACATATAAAAGCTTCTTTTTTCTCATGGTATGCGACATCGACTATAACACCCAGGCCCACTGCCCAAGGATTTAGTGGAGTTTCAGGAATGCCGACTGGCCCTACAAACCACCATAGCCTTAACTGTGCTTTGCATGCCAGCCAGGATAAACTTCTCGACTAGTCACCCATCCTAGTATCACTTTTGGTTGAGCACGCTTAACTCCAGAGTTCTTTAGTGATGGGATTCCTGAAAAGGAGGTGCACCTTGGTGATATGGGTAGTCAAATCATTCCTTTCACTACAACAAACATACACAATAGTGGCATTTGAAAAATACCACTAAAAGGAAATAAATGCCACTGAAAGTATTTAGTGGCATTTGCTGACACTTTAAAAAATGCCTCTAGTACTAATGCCACTAGAGAGATAGTGGCATAAGTTGTGAATGCTACTAAATGTGTGGTTTAATGGCTTTCAATAAATGCCACATAAATTCCACTAAAACATCATTTGGCTTTTACAAAAATGCCATTGTTACATCAATTGGCTTTTATAGAAATGCCACAATTGTGTACTAGGATGTTGTGTGGAACTTTTTTCATTCAGTATAATGGCATATGAAAAATTCCACTAATGACATACAAATTGTGTATGAGGTATTTTATGGCTTTTCATCATTTAATTTCCATTTCATTACCTAGATTTCTAAATGAAAGCCAATTTCAATTTGAAATCAAAGTTTCAAATGTATAGATTCTAATTGTGATTTTTTTATTAACAAATGAAAATTATGCATGGAGGACATATTACCTTGCCCATTATATTATATAAAGCACCCATATGAGACACTTTCATACAACATTTTCTAAATAATACAATAATTTCTACATTTGTTGACCATCTCTAGTTATTATAATGAAAAGGTAGACACATGTGAATTTTATGTTCTCAAATTTTCTTATTGTTGATTCTTGACTTGATAACAAGTTCTTGTCCTTGGTGGAAATAATCTTGACAAAGTCTACATTAGCATCCTTTAAGAAATCGTGCTCCTTCTAGAGAAAATTGAGAAAATACTGGACCATGCTCTATTGCTTCATGCATCTAACATGCTAATCAATTGATTATTAAATTCTGTGGTTAACAAGTTTCACATCTTCTACTCTACAAATAAATAAAATGAAACTATTCAGTTAATATGTGGCCAACATAAAGAAAGCATTATCTTTTATACACTACGTGAAACACTCCTAAAATTGGCTTCAACTTGCATAATGTTTTCTTGATAACTAATGAGGTACGACTTTGAGCAATCCAGCCTTAGAAACTCCATGTTCCCATCATGGAGTGGGACACGTTCCCATCATCGAGTGGGGGACACATGTATTAGAGATACAAACTTCTTCTTCAATGCATTTGCAAAGATGCAATCAACACCAAAACTATCCAAATCAACCAAGCATATTGTATTCCACTTTAAATGACTGGGACATTTGAGTAAGTACAAGTGCATAAGACAAATATCATTTGGATCTACCAATCTAACGTTTGTCAAGCCCATAGGAGGGTCATGAGGAAAGCATATTCCTAACTAGTGGTGCTTCATTGCCCAACCCATGTAGAGAATGTAGCCATCTATGAAAAAAGGAGACTAAATGGTGATCATAGGAAAATAGCATGAAGAATATAAACCCCTCTATACTTCAACATGGATAGAAAGTGATGGAAAGGGTGAAACCTCACTTGTAAGAAAAATAGATCAATCAGTACAAGAAGGATACCACAATATGAATCAATCATGCAAGAGTAAATCAATGTAAATTACTTACACATTTAGAAGATGTTATGCCAACATGTTGAGAATGAGATCACAATTGCTATCGTAGTTGATGATCTAATCATCCTACTTCTAATTTTATATTGGGAAGTTGTTCGATGTCAAATCAAAATACTAATACCACATGTAGCTAGATACACTATTTCGATTTCAAAAACTAAATTGAATCCATATACAAAACCAAATTTCTATTACATATGTCCATTCATTTCAAGAGTTTCTTTGTTGTTGTGATGAATATAAACATGAATGGAAAAGTTATATTGTAATAATGGTATTAAATAATCCCCAAAATCATTGAGAGTGTGAGTTAATATTAATGTTGTTGTAAGAATAATGCAAATGGAATTATTTTTGGTACATATATGCAACTTACTAAATCTCTTTTGACATATTGTAAAGCAAAGATATCTCCAATATTAGTGTTGACTTTCACTTTAGTAGAGTTCATTAGATTTTGCATCCAAACAATCCATGATTGCATGAATGCTACATTATAGTTGCAGATGAAGCAAACAAACCAGTAGAAAGCAAACCAACAAGAACATCACTTCTAGTTATTATGTATGTACTTCAAAGTCATCATTGTTGTTATCGAGATACTACATGTATTCCAGTTATTATGGAGGAAGTCTGTTTTCCTTCATCTCCTATATTATAGAAGCTATGGATATTTAGAAATACTATTTATATAGTAATAAGTAGTGGGATAATACAAATAATATGAGAACATCTACGGAAGAAGCTGGAATGAATGCACCATGTGAACAAAGGCTCATGGAATATTGAGTACCATTCTTACCAAGGTGTGATCATAATATTACTGAAACTAGAGTGTAAAGTATTGGTCTCGAGAGGTAATATCCCAAAAACAACATTGACTAATGTTTTGTCCACGTGCTAGAAGGAATAACTCAAGATAGGCTCAAATCTCAAGCTAAGGGTCATTCTCCTCTTGATAGATTTTAGCAACACAAAGTGATGTAAAATTGTATCCAAGTGCTCATGATACAAATGACCTAAATGGATTCCCTAAAATTCCAAAAACCAAGCAAAGATTAGAAATTCAATATCATAATAACTTATTAGGGAAATTTATACTATTATATCATCCCTAACTCGACTTGCATTCTGGTGAAGATACCACCACAAAGATGTAGTGTTTTCAGTAAAGCTACATCACACTATCATGCACCATTAGAAACCTTAACTATACAAAATTTAGGTAAACCTTATCTAAACTAGACTGAGTTGGGTTTACAATCGGAAACTAATTTGATCTCAAATGTTTACGAATGGTAGATTTATATTTCTTTTGATGTTGGTTGATATGTGAAGGTTGCGATGTAGGTCTTTCCATGAATCTGAACTAGATGAATAAATAGAGTTGTTAGATACATATATCCCATTGTTTATAATAAGGTGAGTAGAAAATCAAGGAGGTTGAGGAGTATTCAACATGTTCACCTTATGGGTAATAAATATGACGTTCTTGTATAATAATAATGGATAGAGTATCAATTCTAGTGATGAATAGTAGAAGATAACATGGAAGATGATAATTGGAGTATGATGTCAAGTAAAGTTGGACAATTGAAATGGGAAGGGATCATAGTGGGAGAAGTCCTTAAAATTTCCTTATGGTGTTGCCTTGTCTATCATCCTAATATTGAAAAATCTCATAGTGGATAGCTGATGTGGGAAGGGATCATATTGTCAGAAGTTCCTATAACCAAGATAAACCAAGATAGATTGGAGGTGTCAAGTGCAATATCAGAGTGCTAAAATCAATAGCACACCTTTACCCACTAATTCTTGTAAGTAATGTCAAGTTGGTTGGTTACAAGACCTATATTTCTTATGTTTCTCAAGTGAATCAGGATGATATCATGTCAATCATTTCCCTTATGTGGATGACCAATGTTTTAAGGCTAAGAATGTGAACACAAGATTTCATGTAACAAGCATCCAATATCACAAAATGATACAAGATCTTCAAAAATCAACCTAGCCTTTTGTATTTCTATGGAGTTAAGACTATTTAAAGATGATCCATGTAGACAAACCCCAACAAATGACAATTTCAAGATGATGTTTGTATAAATTAAACAGTTACATGGCCCATATTTATTATGTTTCTCAAGTGAAGCAGGATAATATCCCCTCAATCATTGTCTTCTGTGGATGACCATTGTTTTAAGACCAAGAATGTGAATGCAACCTTTCTTGTAACAACATCCAATATCACAAAACGATACAAGATCCCCAAAAAGTAACCTAACTTTTTGTATTTCTATGGAATTAAGACTATTTATAAATGATCCATGTAGCCAAACCCCAACAGATGACAATTTAAAGATGATGTTTGTTTAACTTAAAAAATTAAACTATAAGGAAAACTTCAATGGCCTAACTAAAATTTCTCTTCAATAAAGTGTATTGACTTCATAGTGATTTTGGGTTTTGAGTTTTTCTTGAACTATATATATATATGTGTGTGTGTATGTATATGTATATGCATATGCATATGTATATGCATATGCATATGTATATGTATATGTATATGTATATGTATATGTATGTATTGGCATTAGCATCTATGTATTTCAATAGGTAGTTATGAAAAGTTATACACACAATTATAAGGAGGGTTTGGTAGGGGTAATGGGGAAGTTAGTGCATGCTAAACATTGGCATCATGGGAGGGAGGGTGAGAGAGAAGATTCCCAACAACTTGAAACACATATGCACTAGAAATCTTTAAAGAGAAGGAAAAAGGATCTCAAAAACCCATATGCTATAGCAAATAGAGTGTTCTTGATCAAGATTGAGTAGTACAACCAACCCAAAGAACCAACTTTTTCAAAAAGACTTAGCGGTGTAATTTGTTGTTTATCTGCCTTAAATCTCAATACGTCCAAATTTAGTATATACTTACGAGAGTGGATTTGGTATATGGCAATACCATGACACTCTTAAAAGATCTCCTTAGAATAATGAAATCCACAACGAATCTTGCCCCATTAACACATTACATTGGAAAATATAGACAATAGATAGAGTTGGCTAATTTGTTTCTCACATCTAGAATATTCACCATTTTCAAATTCCATAGGCCTAGTTTGGCCGCTGACTTCTAAAATGCTGGTAATTTATATAGTAATTCATGGCCCGTCACATTATTAACGGAAGTTGTAACTACAGTTCGGTAAGTAACTTAACGGTGACGGCGGATTTTTCAAGGCACGCCGATTTGTGAGGTATTGATAAAGACCGCTTCCGTTCTAATCTCCTATACTAGTCCATTTTTCTCCCGATCGATTAACTCGTGGAGTTCGCAGGCCACGCACAACTCATCTGTCATGCCGTGTTAAAAATGCCGACTGCAGCATTTATAATGTAGGCGGCCAAACTGGGCCTAATAGTATCAATAGCAGCTTTAGCTATGTTCTCGCCTACACCAAATAATCTTCACTCATATGTACCCTTTTCAGACTCAAAATAGCATCAATAACAGTTATAGCCATGTTCTTGTGCACACAAAATAATCTTCGGTCAAACACATATGGTACTTGTATGGAAAGACCTCTCATTATACTGACAACATCGTGAAGTCCTAAATCTGCATACCGGAATAAAGAAACATAAGCTGTCACCAGGGTTTGCTGGTTCAGAGGCTTGCGGCTAGGCTTCCAACATTGAAGGAGATATAATTTAAATTTAAATCATTTTGTCTTGTCAGACTATGCGGTCAGGCTATTCAAGGTCGATGGAAAAACCTGCACACCGGAACGAAGAAACATGAACCACCGCCATACGCCCTTCCAGGGGACTGTGGCTAGGCTGCCAACACCGGAGCATATACGTTTCCGATCGTGGACGTGCGGCACGTGCCTATCCAGGGAGCTTCCACTGAAGGATTGTTTCCCATCAGGGACGGCGGCCAGGCTATTATGACAAGGACACAGATCTTGTTCATTAAACAATGATGGCGAAATAAAGGTGTCGTAACAATATTACGGAAGGACATGTAGGAGAAACCCAAACTCCAAGTTTTTCAGATGATGGGGGGATGGAAAGTATAGTAGAGATACAGAAAAAAGAGAGAAGTTAAAAATCTTAACAAAAGTAATGATGAAAATCATGAACGTAGCAAGAAAGATTAACATATTGCTAACCTTGTTATCAATTTGCTTCGGGAAGATTTTTTCCCGTACTTTTGTCCATGATGCACATGATAACTGATGGAATTCACGCCATTGAGGAGAAGATCTTGACTTTTATATGCTCAAGGTGGCTTTCTCTTCTGGTGACAGTGCTTAAGGTTGTTTTCCCTTCATATGGCAGCGAGACCGACATATTAGAAAGAACGACTGGGTAACAGCATGGCGGCTATGGTTTTCACTTTTTGGGGCTTCAAAAATATTCTTTAAGATGGTTGAAAAATGGGAGACGGCGCGAGGACGCGGCTATAGCGCGCGGCTGCGCGGGGCATGACACTCGGTAGAAAGAGGGTAGGTCTGAATTTAAAAACAGACGAAGTGCTACTAACTAAAAAAGGTCCGAATTCAAAGAAAGTAATGTAAAGTAAAATAATATAGAAAATTTTACAATTATAAAATGTCAGTATTACGATTTAAAAATGTCACTACTACTGAAGTCATTTTGTAAACACTTATAGTGGGTATGTAGCCGCATTTAAACAAAAAGTGTTAGTACAAGTAAATGTTTAGTGGCATTTTCAAGAACTGTCAATTGCCACTAATATGTATTTTGTTGTAGTGTTTTAAGATCATTTTATCTGACGCCAAAAATATTGGGATGTTACAATCTCTCCCACTTAGACTTTTGACGTCCTCGTCAAGGATCAACTATATGGCCTCATAATATTCCTCCATTTCAATGCAGACCCAACATAGCCATGTACACCCAACTCCCGATCATAGCTACTAGCACATGGGCAGCTCCATCACCACGGATAGTCCTTTTCGACATGTCTGGATCACACGACTCATAGACTGACATGCCACAGGCCTATGTGGGCCCCGCCTAATGGAGGGGAAGTGGGTGTGATATCATTTATAACAACTGGGCCCACTGTCAAATGCTCTAGTAGAGTTTCAGGAATGATGACTGGTCCCACAGACCACTACTAATCTTAACTACATAATTTGTCCTCACTCACACGCAAGCCAGGATAAACTTCATGTCTGGTCACCCATCCTAGAACTACTCCAGGTTGAGCATGCTCAACCACAGAGTTCTTTAGTGATGGCCTGCCTGAAAAGGAGGTGCACCTTGGTGATATGGGTAGTCCAATCATTCCTTTTAAGATCATTTTATCTAAGGACTCAAATCCTATGACGTTATGATGTTTTGGATAATACCTCCATGATAGTTCATTTGAGGTTTTTGATACTATAAGATCTTTTATACAAATTAGGCAACCTAGATCAATCTAGATTTCATGTTCAAGTTTTCAATGCATCGAGGGTGATTATGACTTTTGCTTTAGAAATGACACATCATAGGATCACCTCCTCTTTGCCTACTTCCCTTACTGAAGTTAGGGGGTTGAAACCCAAGAATTGTTAAGATTTTCTCGTATTTTGATGACCCAGTAGTATGTCATTTCTCCTTTAAAATGTTTGTAACATGTTCTGCCACAAGAGGAACCTTCATTCCAGGAAACCAGATGGATTGAGGTTTCTACTGGGAAATATGGAATCAGATATGGCAAATAAAAAAATTACTGCCATATTCCCCTTAAATAGAATATGGTGTCAACAAGTATGGACTGGGAAGGAAAGGTTACAAGGCATATACCTAGTTTTGGAGCAAGTCCTATGACTATCCTTGTTGTAGTGTGCTTCTTTCTCAAGTTTCACATGGATGTTTGTCGACGGTGGCCTCCTTGTCTGGTACCACAGATAGAGGTTGACAATGTCCTCCTTAACAGGTGGCAAAAGCATCCTCTCCTCTACATAGTCCATACGGGCCACTAGGAACTCCAATCATTATTTTACAATATACAAGAAGAAGTTGTCTCTTCTAGTCAACATGCTAGTGTTGACTTTCTCCCTTGTTGTCTCTCACTTTGATAGGTAAGACTTGCTCGGGTTCTCACGTTATCACAACTACAAAAAGAGAACAATCATCAGAGCTTATTATTGTGTCTGTAGAAAGCCTCAACTACCCCTCTATTTATAGGAGGGTCAAGGTCAAAATTTCCATATCAATCGGGATTTAAAGAGGCAAAATTTCATGAATTTTCTAGAATCTATGAACGGTGAACTAGTCGGTTCTCCAATGAACTGTTAGTTCACACGTCAGACGATCGGTTCAACACTTGAACCGGCCGATTCACCATGTTTCTCATTTGCATTTGTATTGACTTTGAATATTCGACAAATGCACAACATGACGTCAGCATCAATCCTTGATACAATCCCATTGATAAACCAAATGGTCGGTTCACAACTTGAACCGATCATTTCAAACATCTAAGTCGATTGGTTCACTTGTTGGACCGATTGTTTCATAGTTCTAATTGTCAATCTCGTTTAAATTGAATACCTAACACTTTCGTAATCAATTTTAAACCACATTCGTGAGTAAAAACTGACATAAGGTACATCTTATGCATGTGAACCTAAAGGTCTCAAGTTACGTTGTAGTGAATGCCCATAACTGATTGATGACATAACTAGCAATGAGTGGTATCTAGTAAGACATAAATTCTACCCAAGTAATTAGAAATTTGGAGAACAACTTCAACCTACAATCCATGATTCGTGTTATAGTGACCATACAGTTCCTTTGTCTCTGATATCTAGATTGAACTTGAGGAATGGAATCATCATCATCTTCAATGTTCAATCTATGTTCCTTGAACTAGAGCAGATTGTCTGAGATATATGTAAGCTCAATGTCATATATTGACTCACACACACATGGCCATGCATTTCTCAGTCTCTCTTATGAAGTAGCCAAGATATCAAACTCTTATAGGAGGGACAAATCTCATCTACATCACTCATAGTCAATTCCATGTTTCACAATGTATCTGAGCATCACCTTTATGGTAAACCTTCTTTAAGGTCATTTTGGATAATTTCAAAGTACATTGAACGACAAGTGATAAGTGTAGTAATTTCAGGTCTAAGAACCACAATCACCACCATCACTATGAGACTTGATTCTATCCACCATTACATGGTCTCCATGTATCACTTTCAATGTGAGTTTGTCCAATACACTATTCTCAAACAAGTACCTATGTGCTTGGTTTGATATCACATATCATGACTAATGAGATTTTTTTGGTAACTGACACAAACTCTAGTCTTATGTGTTATTGTTGTCTATCAGCTTCCACAATAAAAAATGACTATGGGCATAACAAGAATGTATATAATCGTAACATCTGTATGATCTCATTATACAAGTACTCAATTTGAAGACATACATTATTGAGTAACATCGTTCTTTAGACATTTATTATGTAACATCATTATCTCATAACTGAATAGAACATAATAAATGGAATGTCTTTATTATTAATCAAATCATTTACAAGATATGCCATTACAATCATCATGTGATTGGCTCTCTGGGCATATCTTGTAAATGATTTGATAGACTTCCACTTTCACTTAGGGCCAATCACCCATTAACTTAATCCCAAGTGATCTAACATGGCATGCATGCTTCTACTACAAAATAGTTTTTGTCAAGGGGTCAACCACGTTGCTTTCAATTGGAACTCTACAAATATTCACATCCCTTTATTGTATAATCTCTCATATGAGATGGAACTACTTTTGTATATGCTTGGATCATTGATGTCATATGGGTTCCTTAGCTTGTACAATAGCTCTATTGTTGTCACAATACAGCTCTATTGTATTGTTGATGCTTGGAACCACCCCAAGTTCAAAAATGAACATTTTGATCCAAACAACCTCCTTTGTTGTATGGCATGCATCAATATACTCGGCCTCTATTGTCTAATCAGTAACTGTTACTTGCTTGGAACTCTTCTATCTTAAATCTTGGCTATTTAAGAAAAACACAAATCCACGTTTGCAATCTATAGTCACCTTTGTCAGTTTGGAAGCTTGCATCGGTGTAACCCTTTACCACCAACTCTTACACACCACCTTTGACATGGAACTGATCCTTAGTTCTTCTCAAGTACTTAGGGATGTTCTTTAAGGCATCTCAGTGACATTGATCGGGATCTGATTGATATTTTCAAGTCATACTCAAGGCATTTGAGACATCGGGGTGAATACATAACATTGCATACGTGATAGATTCAATTGTAGTTGCATATGGAATCTTACTCATGTGCTCCCACTCTTCACAAGAATAAGGACATTAATCTCTAGAGATACTAACACTGTGAGACATGGGTAAGTTTCCTCTCATTGAGTTCTCCATGTTGAACCTTTTCAGCACTTTGTCAATGTATATGCTCTGACTGAGCCTAAGAAGCCTTCTCATTCTATTTTACATATCTTAATTCCTAAGATATAGGATGCTTTGTCTAAGTCTTTCATAGAGAATGCATTTCCTAACCAGGACTTTGCCATCTATAAAGTAGGGATGGCATTCCCCATAAATAGTGTCATCCACAAACAATATGAGGAATACAATAATGCTCTCACTAACCGTCTTGTAAACACATGGTTCATCTTCATTTTGACTAAATTCAAACTCTTTGACTGCTTCGTTAAATCAAAGATTACAACTCTGACATGCTTGATTCAATCCATAGATTGACCGTTATAGCTTACAAACTTTATCTGCATCCTTTGGATTTATAAAACCCTCGATTTATGTCACGTACACATCCTCAAGAAGATTCCCTTTAAGGAATGTGGTTTTTACATCCATCTACCAAATCTCTTAGCCATAATTATATGCAATGGCAAGCATGATCCTGATGGGCTTAAACATGGAAATTGGATAAAAGGTTTCATCATAGCCAATACCTTGAGCTTGTATGAAACCCTTTGCAACCAATCGACCTTTTTAAGTTTGTACATTACCATCCATGTCACTATTCTTCTTTAAGACCCACTTGCACCCTATGGGTTTACTCCTTCAGACGGATCCACCAAGGTCCATGCATTGTTGGCGTACATGGATTCCATCTCAAATCTCATAGCCTCAAGCCATTTCTCATATTTTGATCCCTTAACAAATTCTAGGTAGGTTTGTGGCTCATCAATAATAACCAACTCATTGCCTTCTTGAGTTATAAGATTAGCAAATCTTTCTGGCTCAAGGCGTATCCTACTAGATCTGTAGGGTTCCTGTGTTACATGAGGAATTTGGGATTTCATAATGATTTGTGACTCTCAATGTTCCCCTAGTACCTCTATAGGTTCAATGTTTTCTTGTTGGTCTTGAACCTCATTAAGTTCTACTTTTCTCCCACTGATTCCTTTAGAAATGAGTTCCTATCCTTGGAATATAGCATCCCATGCAAAAAGCACTTTGTTGTCATATGGAGTATAAAATTAGTATCCTTTGGTTTCTTTTGTATATCCAACAAAATAACATTTATCTGATTTGGGTCCAAGCTTTTTGGGAAACTTCTTTCTCACATAAGCTTCACATCCCCAAATTTTCACAAAAGACACATTGGGATGCTTCCCTTTCCATATCTCATATGGTGTCTTTTGAACTAATTTAGATGGTACACCCTTTAGTGTAAACATTGTAGTTTCTAGAGAATATCCCTAGAAGTAAGTCATAAAATTAGTAAAACTCATCATTGATCCCACCATATCTAGAAATGTGTGATTCCTTCTTTCTGATTCACTGTTGTGTTGTGGTGTTCCATGTGGAGTCTGTTGTGATATGATACCACAGTCTCTTAGAAGGTCCTCAAACTCTTGGTATAAGTAGTCTCCACCTCAATTAGAATGAAATGCCTTAATACACTTACCAAGTTGGTTCTATATTTCCTTCATGAAATCCTTGAACTTTTCAACATTTTTCAACTTATGTTTCATCAAGTAAACATAACCATGCCTAATGATATCACCAGTAGAGGTAATGAACTATTGATAACCACCTCTAGCAGTTGTTCTAAAAGAATGGAATTCATCAATATGTGTGAGTCCTAATAGATCACTAGCCCTCTCACTATTACCAGTGAAGGGAGTCTTTATCATCTTGTCCAACAAAAAATATTCACGTCTCTATTGATTTGAAATAAAAAGAGTCTAGACATCCATCTTTATGGAGTCTATAAATGTGTTTCCCATTGATGTGACAGCGACGACAATGACAAAGGTATGTTCTGTTTGAGTTATTGAGCTTTAATATTTTGGTATTTACGTTATAAACATTTTTATTTAGTTCTAACAAATAAATACCATAGGACATTGCGACACTTCCATAAAAGATCTCATCTTTTGAAATAGAACATTGACCATTCTTTGTATGAAATTCATATCCATCCTTGCCCATAAAAGATACAAAAATAATATTTCTATTAATGGCAGGTAAAAAATACTAGTTCTTTAAGTCTATTATAAGTCTCGTGGGAAGAGATAAATTAAAGGTTCCAACTTCAGTGGAAGAAATTCTTACTCCATTAGCAACATGCAGCTCCACCTCTCCTTTTCTTAAAGGTTTACTACTTTTCATACCATGCATATTTAAACATAAGTGATATAAACATCCCGTATCTAGTACCCAAGATGAAGAAGTAGACAAATTTATCTCAATAATGTATATACCTGAAGTGGAGATCTCTATCCCCTCCTTCTTCCTAAGCTCCTCAACGTAGAGAGGGAAATTCCTCTATCAATGTCCAAGCTGGTGGTAGTGATGACAATTGCCTCCCTTGGTAACCCCTCCTTTTCTTTGAGCAGAAGACTTGGGCTTCCATATATCTTTAGTACTCTTCTAAGCTTTTCCTTTTTCCTTAGACTTCCCCTTTCCTTTGATGATCATCATCACATACCTGGGCTTGTCTTTCTTCATCTGTACTTGATTTGTCAAAATCATTCATGTTGTAGTTCATGACAAACTAGTTGTATGATTCCAGCAATGACTATAGAATCACTTATGTGGACAACTCTTTACCCAAGGGAAATTCTAGTCTGGAAAGGTTCTCCATATACCCAATGAGCTTGAGCACATGGGGACCTACTGGATCTCTTTCTTCCATGTTGCACTTGAACAATGCCTTAGAGATATCATATATCTCTTGATTTTCCTGATCGTGGTACATGTTATTAAGATGTGTTACCATTTAAATAACATCCATGTTCTCATGTTGTCTCTGCAACTCATAGTTCATTGTGCATAACATCAAACATTTGACATCTGTGGCATCTTCTGAGTGCTTCTTATAACCATCCTTGTTACCTTTAGACGCACTAATAGTGGGTTCATCTAGATCTAGTGTATCCAGGACATAGAGCTTGTGCTTTTGTGTGAGAACGATTCTCAACAACCTGAACCAATCAAGGAAATTATTCCCATTCAACTTGTCCTTCTCAAGGAATGATCATAAGAAAAAATGTGTTATTGGTTGTCATTTGATTCTACGTGAAAATTTTACAATTTATTAAAATGCTTTTTGATTTTATTGATTAAATCAAATTCGACAATGTTTAATTAGACCTTTAATTAATTATGGATCCCACTATTTTTTTCAAATTGATAGCTCTCATATATCAATTCAGAAGATTGCAACATTCAACCTTCTATATCCAAAATAATTGAATTATTACCCAGCCAAATTCAGCGTCCATAACCAATTATTCAGGTAGGAAATGTTTGTTGATTACATCTCATGTAATTCTTATATAGATTGTATGTGCAACTCTTTTCCATAGTCATCTTCTAGATTCTAGGAACTTAATCTCATTAAGGTCACCTAGTTAAGTCTGACCCAAAAGCTAACACAATAGTAATGCACCCTACTTGGCAGGTCCACATAAGTACCATCTCACTTCCACGAGATGGACAACACACCTATCTTAGCGTTCCCACACTTATTCGATCAAGAATTTCATGTTTGTTTCTTATGGAAAGCATCAAAGATGTAATATTTGATTGGCGGATTTTATATTTATAAATATATATACATATTCAATCACCACCTACTATATGTATCATATACATATTATATCTATAAATGAAACATGCACTCATAAAACATGAGTGATGGTTATGGCCATACTAATGTAATACCTTGGAGCCACAAGGAACTACTACCACCTAAGGATATTTGTTGGAACCATTCTGGGTCAATCGATTAAACCCTTGAACTGATCTGTTTGCCTCCTAGTCAGTCAGTTGGTCTCACAGATCGATCGGTGGTTCCCCAGATCAAGAGACTTTTGGACTCCTCCAGTTAATGACCACCACTCGATTGGTTGGCTCCTCCATTTTTACAGCCCCCATGGTCCTCCAATCGAGTAGTTCAACTTCTGAATCGGTCGGTTTGTCTGGTACAAAACATTTTTTTGCTATAACAGAAAATAAAACTATATTATTCCAATTTAAAATATTAAATTATAATATGGAAACCTCAAGTTACATTCGAGTGGAGAATAAGATGGGAAGTACTAATACTTTTACATAATAAAAAGGACAGAGAGGCTCGGTATGCAAATTGAGATATTAAATAGGATTAACAATCATCCAACAAAACACAAAGATCTAGGGGTTATTGGTAATAACCATGCTTACATCCTCCGTCAAAATAAACTTTTAGGATGACAATATCATATTATATATATGGATCATATGTGGTATTTAATCAAATAAGCACATTAATCATTTAAATATTCACATCATGTAATAAATAAATGATAAAACTAAAATCTAATCATATCGATTAGATCCCAAAACATAGTAAATTGACGTGGCTCTGATACCACTGTTGGAAAATATAGTGATAACCTCCCATTTTGTGATGTTATCTTATTAGTTTTCCTTAGTTTTTCATACTCTTTCTTACATAAATTAGATAGAATCATTAACTTTTTACCTTATTGCTGACACATCAATAGATTAACTTTTCTCTTCTTTATCCTTGCAGAAAAACACAAAAAAATTACAAAAGCCCCAAACGATCCCCAGACAGTTTGAGGCCAAACGGTCCCAGGACCGTTTAAGGCCAAACGGTCCCAAGACCGTTTGAGGCCAAACGGTCCCGAGACCGCATGAAGGCCAAATGATCCCGAGACCGCATGAAGGCTAAACGGTCCCGAGACCGCATGAAGGCTAAACAGTCTCAAGACCGCATAAGGTCAAACGGTCTTGAGACCGCGTAAAACCAAATGATCCGGAAAATCGCATGGAGGCAAGGGCAAACGGGTTCAGGGCCCAAACGTGTTCAAGACCGTTTGGACCTCACTTAAGGCCTATAAATAAGACCTCAAGGGTCCTCCACGGGAGAGAAGTTTTCAGACGTCCAAAGGCTGCCTCAATCACTCCAGAGCAAATCCGACTTCCATCCTCCGCCCAGGGGCTGTCGGTCTGAGACCCACACTACATCTCAAAGTTGTTTTCTCTCTCTCTACCAAAGAAGGTGGGAAGAGGGAGATCTCATCATCGCACAACCTGTGAAGCTGGTGGATCGTTTCTCTCTCTCTCCAAGGGGTTGACTTTCCTCTCTCCTTTATGGGGATGATGCACTCTCTCCCTCTTCTTGCCTCCTTCTTTGTCCTAGTTATGAGCGAGTAGTCTCTCTCACTAGGGTGTGGGGAGTAGCCCCGCTACCCATGCTTTCATATCATGTAAATGTAATCCATAGTTTGCAATATAGAGTTTTTATCTTCTCAGTTCAACATCAAACGTTTAATGAATGCTTGTTGCTTGATCACCAACTTGTGTTATCTTTTATCTTTTAGTATGAATTATCTATGTTTGTACTATTAGATTTGAAACTCGTTTGTATGTTGGTTCTTGGTGCATGTATCCACCATGCATTTGTTTCGGTATCTAGAAGTGTATCTCAAGGAGTGGAGTAAACTCACTATCATTTGTTGCACTTTCATACTATGAAATGGAATCAGTTGACGTATGGAAGTGCAACCTTGGTAAGTCGAGGAACACACTTCTAGCGGGGAATGATGCAAAGTAAGTGACCATTTGTTCGGGAATGGCTGGCATTGCAACATTCCTGCACTTCTCATAGGTAGCTACCCGAAAGGAAGCTAAGTCTACAAAGATACTAACTGACTAGACTCTTTCTGCATGTTATGTTTTGCTTTGCATGTGTTGATCCGTGTGTAGTGGCGGTGAAAAATCAATCACACCCTAGTGACTCTTATCATAGTTTAACTCCTTAGATCTACTTGCTTTCTTTACTTTGCATGTTCTTAGTTTAAAACAATAAAACCAACCTTCTGATTTAAGTACCTACTGTTAAGTGACTAAGTGAAATTCCAACGTTTTCCATCTTGTTGCTTGCAACAAGACCGTTGTCCCGTGGATTCGACCCTTAACTATACTACGATAAGACTTCCACGTATCTCAATATACGTGGGTGGAGTTCTCTATCTAGTGTAAGCAAGGCTAAACCTAAGGATTTACCATCTTTAGGATTTTTAGTGGTGCACACAATTCCACATAAGTGGAAGCTCCATCAAAAATTGGCACCAACCATCCATCCATCCATCGTCTGTGCAACAAGGCAACACGCAAGAATACAACAGATAAATCAGCAGTAGATGAAGAAGAAGACGATGAAGATGCAGATGAAGATTTTGATTCCTCGGCTAACTCCAACAACAATACCTCCTCAGATGATGATTCTAATGGCCCAGACAATGCTGGGGAGGGCCCCAGCCGAGGAGCACAACAAGAACAACAGAAAGATCGCTAAGAAGGTGATACAGATCCCAAATCCCCTGCTCACAATGAGCACGTAAACATATCTTATGGGGACCAATTCCTAGACTACTACGCCATGGGATCTTTGGGGGAGGCTGCAAAAGAAGTAGCTTTTGCTGAGTTCCACCAGTGTCTAATGGGAACCAGCACCAGTCTACCACCAACAACAGCTCAACAAGTTTTTGCACCTGAACCCTCGGTGCCCGTTCCCCCAGATCAAGAAGAATCCGAACGAGTACAACTAGATACAGACAAAGACCTAGATACTCCTTCTGATTCTGACAAAGATGAAGGTCTGCAACAATACATGGATGATTCAGAGCAGCCTTCATCACCTCCTCCTCAAGAGCTACCCCCACTGCCACCTCTACCTCACAAGATGCACGACTTAGATATGGCGGCCATCTCCACCTTAGATGCACAGCATATTTTCATCCTAAACACTATAGTAGATGATGCGAAAGAAGGGGGAGATGTTATCTACATCAACACAAAGACTCAACGCAAGTTGACATGTGAAGACTTCCGCTCAATTCTCCGACCTCAATCTACGGTGAAAATGGCAATCTTCCGTGCACTCCTTTCAAATTCTATTGAGATCTACAGAAGCTCCAAGCGACAGCAACCAGTTCTCAACGCCTCACCCGCTCTGGGTTTGTGCTTATTGTACAAAGAACTACAACACAAATCCATTGCGAGGTTGCACAGGGGGATCACAAGAAAAGCCAGATATATAACCGTGCCATTCCAAGTTTCTAGTCACTGGTTGCTGATGATTGTGGACACTGTCGCCCGCGACGCCAAAGTGTACAATTTCTGTGCCAGTGATCTAAAGGCCGGTATAATTAACTTCGCTGCAATTGAAGCCGGGGAGGCAAGATGCATCCCTTTCCGGCTTCTTAAACTCATCTGGGCCGCATGCCCGTCTCTCCGCCAGGGTTGGAGCCAACCCTAGTTCCAAATAATTAACCCACTTGCCCAAGCTGCCGAAGGCTCTGGGGACAGCGCTTTTTACGTCATTCGACACATACTAGCGCTAAATCAACAAGTTCCCTTCTCAGAGCTCATGAATGAAGATTTTCACTCCCTGTGAGGGCGTTACGCCATTGAACTTATCTTCGATATAAGGTTCTTCAATGACCTTACTATGGCAACAGATGACGTCCCTCGCTACCTCTTTTCAGCAATCCAACGTCCGAAAAGGAGACCCTTCATACAAACACTACAGGAGTTGGAAAGAGACAAGCAGCCGACCAAGGTCCCCGAGAAAAGTAGATGGCATCCTTACGACTTCGATCTGGCCCAAGATAAAGGACAAATAGATTTGATAACGGGGGCAGCCATAAAGAGATCCCCATCACAAATGGTGCCCCTATCTGCCATCGAACCATCATTTCCCAATTTTGATCTAGAAGCCTGCAAGAGTCTTTCAGACAATGAACTTCGACTTATTATGTCAAGGATCTATGCCGAAAACGAAGATCTTGTCTTTATAGATGAAGATATCATAGTTATGGCAGATTGCCTCTGAGAAACCGTGCAACTTAAAGGTTCTGTTTCAGTAAGTTTGATGACTGCTTATCAATACTTACTCGGACGGAGGCATCCCACAGTATACATGGTGTCAGCTTACCTGAAGGATGATCTCATAGGGCTGAAGAACTTCGGAACAACGGAGACACTCATCTCCTATCTTCAACATACAACTCCAAAGTTCATCATGCTTCCTTTCCTTCATCAAGAATACTGGATTCTACTAGAAACTAACCTACATAAAGGAACAACAATAATTTACAACAGTTCCGACAGCCAGTACGATCCAGAGCAAAGAGTATACACTATGACACCAAGGACACCAACAGAAGAGGTGTCAAAGGAGTGTGCTGACAAATTACACGATCTTTTGAATCAGCACACACGGGCATATGATAAAGAACACTTCAAACCCCCAGCCTTCAGCCACAAGTGCCCCCAGCAAATTCGCCAATCCAATGACTGTGGCTTCCACGTCCTCTACTGGATGTACACCATTTTGGTCCTCCAGAAACCAGTAGAGGACATGACAGAGGTGGATTACCACGCCCTCCGTGGAAAGTTTGCAGCAACTCTTCTACGAACTCATGGAGCGAACAAAGGACTCACAGAAGCCTAATGCCCTTGTCAATGAGCTTCTCAACCTATCACTTTGACACTCTGAGGACAGAGTGAATGATAAGTTAGGGGGGGAGTACATTTGACAAGGGTGAGGTATCATTTTTCAATCCTTCTCCAACTCTACTCTCTCCTTTCACTCATTTTTCCCCTACATAAAACTTGCATTTCACATTAAAATAAATCATGTGCATAATAAGTAACACCCCTTTTGGAAAGGACACCCCCCTCTAACTTAGAATCCAAATTTTCCTCAAAATCAATAACAAGATTAGCTTATAGGCATATAATGGGGAATCAATAAATTACATTCACTTTTGGTTGTTATGCTTTTATTTCAATTTTACTTTGGACTCTTCACAGGTCAATATCAAGGCAGAAATAATCCAAGCTCTCAAGGATGAGAGGGGCATCAGGCAACTTCCAAATCAAGAAGTTCCGTAAGTAGACCACACAAAAAAAGTGCATGTTGAAAAACTCTAAGAACAACTTTCCTCTCTTCAAAATAAAAGAGGCTTGGCCGCCCAAAATAATTTCCCGAACAAAACCCCAAATCCCAAGCTTGCGAGTCTTCGAATAAAAGCCAGAGAGTTTAAATAAAATTATGAGAGTTGTGCCATAAATAAGGATCTATATAAAGAACCAATGAAGATCTCACCCGGCCGGCACATTCAGCTGCCCTCACAAAGGCAGATGTGTCGTGCCCGGTAGTGAAATCCTAAGGTATCTAAATATATGAAAGGCTTATAAAGGACTCAACCGGTCGGTACATTCAGCTGCCCTCACAAAGGCAGATGTGTCGTGTCCGGTAGTGAGATCCTAAAAGCATAGACAACCCCTCCCCCACTTGAAGGGGGAGTTACACTTCAAGCCTTTAGCCAACCCTCATACCCTCTCTAGCTTCCAGTAGGTCCTTCAGAGAGGTATAAAGCTGATTAGAGTCTACAACATGCACATAATAAAGGTGGTCCTGATGCGAGCTATGAGATACAAAAGAAACCTGAGACCCAAGCAACTCTCGAAACCTGAAAGAGTCAAGGCAAGCAATAAGACCCGATATGACCTTAGGAGAACTCAGGTTGAGAATTGAAGCAAAAGTATGGAAATTCTAAATAAATAAAATCACCTCGCCATTACATGTCTCAGCTCTATCTAACTTGAGGACAAGCTAGACTCTAAGTTAGGGGGGGTGATAACCTGCCATTTTGTGATGTTATCTTATTAGTTTTCCTTAGTTTTCCATACTCTTTCTTACATAAATTAGATAGAATCATTAACTTTTTACCTTATTGCTGACACATCAATAGATTAACTTTTCTCTTCTTTATCCTTACAGAAAAACACAAAAAAATTACAAAAGCCCCAAATGATCCCCAGACCATTTGAGGCCAAACGGTCCCAAGACCGTTTGAGGCCAAACGGTCCTGAGACCGCATGAAGGCCAAACGGTCCCGAGACCGCATGAAGGCCAAACGGTCCCGAGACCGCATGAAGGCTAAACGGTCTCAAGACCGCATAAGGTCAAACGGTCTCGAGACCGCATAAAACCAAACGATCCAGAAAACCACATGGAGGCAAGGGCAAACGAGTTCAGGGCCCAAACGGGTTCAAGACCGTTTGGACCTCACTTAAGGCCTATAAATAAGACCTCAAGGGTCCTCCACGGGAGAGAAGTTTTCATGCGTCCAAAGGCTGCCTCAATCACTCCAGAGAAAATCTGACTTCCATCCTCCGCCCAGGGGCTATCGGTCTGAGACCCACACTACATCTCGAAGCTGTTTTCTCTCTCTCTGCCAAAGAAGGTGGGAAGAGGGAGATCTCGTCATCGCGCAACCTGTGAAGCTAGTGGATCATTTCTCTCTCTCTCCAAGGGGTTGACTTTCCTCTCTCCTTTATGGGGATGATGCACTCTCTCCCTCTTCTTGCCTCCTTCTTTGTCCTAGTTATGAGTGAGTAGTCTCTCTCACTAGGGTGTGGGGAGTAGCTCCGCTACCCATGCTTTCATATCATGTAAATGTAATCCATAGTTTGCAATATAGAGTTTTTATCTTCTCAGTTCAACATCAAACGTTTAATGAATGCTTGTTGCTTGATCACCAACTTGTGTTATCTTTTATCTTTTAGTATGAATTGTCTATGTTTATACTATCAGATTTGAAACTCATTTGTATGTTGGTTCTTGGTGCATGTATCCACCATGCATTTCTTTCAGTATCTAGAAGTGTATCTCAAGGAGTGGAGTAAACTCACTATCATTTGTTGCACTTTCATACTATGAAATGGAATCAGTTGACGTATGGAAGTGCAACCTTGGTAAGTCGAGCAACACACTTCGAGAGGGGAATGATGCAAAATAAGTGACCATTTGTTCGGGAATGGCTGGCATTGCAACATTCCTGCACTTCTCGTAGGTAGCTACCTGAAAGGAAGCTAAGTCTACAAAGATACTAACTTACTAGACTCTTTCTTTAGGTTATGTTTTGCTTTGCATGTGTTGATCTGTGTGTAGTGGCAGTGAAAAACCGATCACACCCTAGTGACTCTTATCATAGTTTAACTCCTTAGAACTACTTGCTTTCTTTACTTTGCATGTTCTTAGTTTAAAACAACAAAACCAACCTTCTGATTTAAGTACCTACTGTTAAGTGACTAAGTGAAATTCTAACGTTTTCCATCTTGTTGCTTGCAACAAGACCGTTGTCCCGTGGATTTGACCCTTAACTATACTACGATAAGACTTCCACGTATCTCAATATACGTGGGTGGAGTTCTCTATCTAGTGTAAGCAAGGATAAACCTAAGGATTTACCATCTTTAGGATTTTTAGTGGTGCACGCAATTCCACGTAAGTGGAAGCTCCGGGGACACCAGAACGTTTTAATTTTATTTAGTATCTTGCTAGTTGGTTAGGGTTTTACACTTTCTTTTAATCATTAAACCATATCTTCTTAAACTTCATTATATCTCCACCATCATCTAAAAAGGTGTTTTCTTCTCTCTACTCAGGTAGAAAACGTGTATGCAACCAGTGCATAATCCCGGATTCTCCCCTGATCTAGAGTACGACTCTGAGGTAGAGAGATGATTCCACCGTCGCATTCGACTCAATCGCCAAAGGGCCAAGCAAATGGCTGAAGATCAACGCCAGGCTGCTTTGGTGATGGAGAGGGTCAACGCCGCCATCACCGCTCAAAGGGCACAACTCATCGTTGATACTCGTGCCCAGATTCAAGCGGAGATTCATGCGGAAGAACAGGCCCGCATTAGAGCTGAAAATGAAGCAGCAGCCCAAGCTGCCCAGTTGGAGTTAAGGAACAAACAACTGAGGGACTACGCTGTCCCGAAAAACTATGAGGATAACCACCCGGTCCGACCTCCGATTATCAATATCCCCAACTTCGAGATTCGAACCCAGTGGATCCAGATCATGCAAGGCATCTCTTTCTCCGGAGGTTCTGGAGATGATTGCATGGATCATCTGAAAAGGTTTAAGGCACTGTGCCGCCTAGTTCCGCAAGATGGAGTAGCTTTTGATGCGATAATGCTTCATCTGTTCCATTTCACTCTGTCTGGGAGGGTCGTGAGTTGGTATAACTCACTTGACAGAGAACCTATAATAACCACCTGGGCTCCCCTAGAGGAAAAGTTCTTAGAGAAGTTCTTCCCGTCCTCACTGACTTATTAGATCAGAGGGCAGATCAATCACTTCTCTCAGTTACCTGGAGAATCCCTTTCTGAAGCATGGGAAAGATTTAAAGAACTTTTGCAGAAATGCCCCCATCATGGAATCTTCCAGAACCAACTAATAGAAACCTTATATCGGGGAGTGAGCGATGATATTAAACAGTTTTTAGATTCCTCATCTGGAGGAAACTTCAAGAGAAAGAATTGTGAGGATGCCTGGAAGATTGTTACACTCGGAGCTTAAAACCAGTCCAACTGGGGACGGTCAGCCGGTAAAGGTGTTCTCAAGGTTTACAAAGCTGAAGAATCTATAGAGATGAAGGAAATAGCTGAAGCCTTGAAAACTATAGTTCACAAACAACAAGCTCTCGAGACTTCTCTCGGAGAGATTGATCAAAAGAAAACTCCTCTAGTTCAACAAGTCAAAGCCGTCACAGGATCCTGTGAGGCTTGTCATGCTTCTAATCATCCGACTCTTTCCTGCGGTATGCTGTATAATGTGATGATGGATATGCATTCACCACCACAACCATATGAACCTATCATTGATCAGTCGGAAGAACAACTACCGGAACAAGTTAACTCTATCCACTCTATCCCTGGGAAAGTCTACTACAACCCTAATCAGCTAAGGAATCATCCAGGGTTTCAGTATGGAAACCCTGCAAACGCAGGGGGGGATCCTCTATCAGGCTACCACCTGGGTTCCCAAACAGTTTCAACCAAAATCAAGGGAATTCCAGGAACAACTTCCCTAGGGCTAACTACCCCAGGAACCAATCGACCTACTACCAGTACACTCATCTTCCGCTCCATCCACAGCTACATACTCAGCAACCTCAGCTGGCGCTACCGCCGCAACAATCTCAACAAGCCCAACAACAAATTCCTCTTGAAACCACTCCTGTCCAACCAGAAGATGAAATATCCTTGATAAAACAGATGTTACCATCGCAGCAAACTATGCTTGCTAACCAACAAGCTCAGCAAAAAGCAGTTGAAGCTCAACTCGCTCAGATCGCTGCGCAATTAAAGCCCCCAGCAGGTATGTTTGTTGGGCAACCTGAATCAAATCCTAAGCATGGGCAGAACAGACATGAACAGTTGAATGCTGTCACCACAAGGTCGGGACGCACTCTTCATGAGACTACCAAGATCACTCTGCATAATGATGATACATCCTCTTTTATGACAAATGAAAGCCCGCTACAAGGAATTGAGAAGCCCGCAGAGGGCATAAAGGGCAAAGATAAAGACCAAGTGTTCGCAGAACCTGAAGTTTTGCAATATAAACCAAGAATCCCGTATCCAGGTAGACTACGAGAAACAAAGATGGACACCAGGTTTCAAAAGTTCAAAGAGGCGATGAAGAAACTATACATCGATATTCCGCTCCTTGACGCTCTTTCCGAGGTGCCGACATGGGCAAAATATCTAAAAACCTTGCTATCAAGAAAGTATATCACCGAGGAGCAAGAAACTGTCAAGCTCGCTCAGACCACTTCTGACATCATCCTAAACAAAATGCCAAAAAAGAAGAAGGACCCAGGTTCCTTTGGAATTCAATATTGCATTGGAAATGCATCTACAAAGAAAGGATTAGCTGACCTTGGGGCCAACATATCCATTATGCCTTACTCAATGTGTAAACGTCTCGATTTCACCGAATTGCTACCTACGGCAATGACTATTCAATTACCTGACTCCACCATAACCGCACCTCTGGGAATCATTCAATTAGCCCTCCTTCCTTTCTTCTAGAATCTCGATTTTTTTTCGCTCTCACGGTTTCATTCCAGTTTCTCATATCTCCTGCGCGTACCATCACTCTCTCGAACAGACCATCGCCACCTCCGACTCCCACCACCGTCTTCGTCACCGCCAGAAACCTCATCGTCGTCTTTGCGCGGCTCCGCTTCTCTACTCGCCCCTCGTCGCTCTCCTCCAGCTTCTCTCCCGCCACCATCGTCACCGTCACCATCAACTGCAGGTAGAACTAGCTTCTCGTGGATATCTCTGCCGCTGTTGCCATCGCCGCCGCCGACGGGCGAGCCTCGGCCTCCTTCCCCCCCATCCTTTGCCGCCGAACGACCAAACCATTCGTCTTCCTGGCGGTCTGCTCCGAACGGCCTTGCAACCGTTTGGCCCTAAACGGTCTCCAAACCATTTAGTGCTAAACGGTCTTGCAACCGTTTAAACAAAGGACCGTTTGGCCCTAAAAGGTCTTCAAACCGTTTGGGACCAAACGGTCTTCTAACCGTTTGGCACCAAACGGTCTTCAAACCGTTTGGAACCAAACGGTCTTCAAATCGTTTGGAACCAAATGATCCTGAAACTGTTTTTCTTTCCATAATCTCTAAAAATACAATATATACATATATATATATACATAAAACCAAATAAACACAAATAAAAATCCAATTCTTTTCTATACATGTTGTTCTTACCCATGATTTTCTACCTTTCAGAAATGGCATCACCAGCAAAGCAACTAACAGGAACCGAAGATACCCCTTTCTGGACTGAGGAGCAACTCCGAGAAGACCGTGCCAAGCTCCAGCAGGTCGTTGAAAACTACAACAAGACTGGGAAAGCTCCACAAAATGTCAAGATCATAGATGTCCTATGCAAAATTGACAGGATCAACAAATGCCTAGAAGAGGCACCTGAAGAGGAAGTGGAAGAACTATCTTCCGATGACGATGAAGGCTCAAAATACGAACCTACACCTGAGGTAGAATCCCCTACAACAAAATCAAAGGGAAAGCGAAAGGCTCAGGCAACCACCTCCGCACCACAACCTACAAAGAGGGCACGAAAGCAGGTTCACCCAACCACCGCTAGGGAGCAAACCCTAGCAGGTTTGATTCCATCAACCACCAACACCACTCCGGACACCATCACCATCCCTATCTTTCCTCCCATCACCACCACAACACCACCACCAGAAAACCTTCACATCCATACCCTTCCATCCATCAAACAAATTCTGAAAACAACAAAATATATATGCCCCAGCATACTTATGAAGATGGGGATTTACAATAGAATCCTCACACTGCTTGATAACTCAAATCTATCCCGACTCTGCTTTGTCGCCGAAACCTCCTATGTTGAACCTACAACGGAATTCTTCACATTCCTAGAAAAAGAAGCCGTAAATGCTATGGATAGAACACGGGATGGAGGCGACCGTAGGCTGGTCACCAAGCTTTTTGGCAACAGAGTTGTCATCACAGAACACATGCTGAATGAAATCTTCATTGATAACCAGGAGCAACCAAAGAAAACCACGGCTGTTGCCATAGACAACCCACAGTTCAACAAACACAACTTTTGGAAATCTTTAACGGGGATACCAATTTATGAGGCAAAAACATGCAAAGCCTCAAACATTCAATCGGGTTTTGTGCGCACACTTCACAAAATCCTTGCTGGTGCACTTTTCCCTAGATCAGAAGGAGGAAATGTAATCATATCAGACCTCTTTGTTATCTGGTCCATCCTAAATGGGATGCCAGTCAACATTGGACGTCTTATGATCCAAAAACTATCAGCTTTCGCCCTGGGGAAAGAAATTTGCATGGGTGGTCATATCACATCTATTATCAAATACCTTAAGATGGATAGATTTCTACCCAGATGCACGCAAACAAAGGGCGACATCCTTACCAACGAACAAACTTTAAAGAACTCCTTCATCATAAAAGAAAAGGATGGCAAGCTACATTATGTCTTCTGTCCTGCAGCAAAATCTTTCAAAACGCTGATCCCACTACCAGAACTTGCTGATTATGACAAAAACAAGCTCCTATTCTCAGATGACGAGCTTGCAAAACTCATATCTTCGGTCAAAATCGTCGAAAAGAAAGTAACAGTGGGATAGACGGAGCTCAGCATAACAACCCCGACAGCAAAACCAACAAAAATTCCTGCCAAATGACCTTCCAGAAGGCTTTTGCAGGCACAAGAGCTGTCGAGGATTCCAACATCAAAACCCCACCCAGAATCAGAACCCACCCCCCCAGAGGAACAAATCACCACCTCATCACTAGACTCTTTCATAATGATTCTAAATGTTGAACTTACTTCCACCACCACCCCACCATCCGCCATCCCACCACCCCTCATTCCACCGCCCACCACCCAACCATCCACCACCCCACCATCCTCCATTTTTCAACAATCAACCACTCTTCCACCATCTTCCACATCACCCTTCTCCACAACTATACCATCATCCCCACACTTCTTCACTTCGGGCACCTCATTATCCACTGCAACACCCGAATTCACCTCCTTCACCTCCATCGTCCTTCCATCAACATTCTCGGACACACTCTTCTCTCTGGGTATGTCACCTCCCTTCTCATCCAACACCACCCCGACACCGCTGGTGACCCCTTCCACAGTCACCACGCAGTTCGCGGGACCGCCAGAAGTGTCTTTTCCGCACGACACTAACACCACCATTCAACCCCGACCCCAGCCGCCCCACCCTTCAATAACTAGGGTCCCTTCTGCTAACGTCGGTGAGGAATTCGGGCGTCAATTCGACACCATCCGAAACCTCCTCACCGACCCTTCTAACATATTAAATTCTATTTTTTCTTATGTGCAGGGTTTAACAAAACAAGTCACCAAGATTGATGAGCAGAACCATGCCATGCCAAGCATCCTCCAAAGAATCCAGCAACGACATGACACAGTGGCCAAGCATGTCGATCATATCAACGACCACTACACACCCTTGTCCGAGCTGGTCCATGGAGTAAAACGCCAGCATGAAGCGTTGGCGAAGCAAGTCGATAGGATCTCTACGCAGACTCAACCTCTGTCGGAGACCCTCTGTGAGCTCAAGAAGCAACAAAAAGTCTTCAGCACGCGCTTGGATGACATCAGCACAACCCTCACACAGCTCAATAATCGCCAAGAGGAGTCATCCAATACTGAACTCAATCAGCTAAGAGCTCAGGTGACTGACCTTACAGCACGACTCCTCTCTGCTGAAGGACGCTACTCCGATCTGAAGGAAACCCACGACGCACAGCTCGAGACACATGAGCATGTGCAAGTGGCATATGACGAACTACAATCCATCCATCGTCTGTGCAAACAGGCAGCATGCAAGAAAACAACAGACAAGTCAACAGCGGATGAAGAAGAAGACGATGAAGATGCGGATGAAGATTCTGATTCCTCGGCTGACTCCAACAACAGTACCTCCTCAGATGATGATTCTAATGGCCCATACAATGCTGGGGAGGGCCCCAGCCGAGGAGCACAACAAGAACAACAAAAAGATCACCAAGAAGGTGATACAGATCCCAAATCCCCTACTCACAATGAGCACGTAAACATATCTTATGGGGATCAATTCCTAGACTACTCCGCCATGGGATCTTTGGGGGAGGCTGCAAAAGAAGTAGCTTTTGCTGAGTTCCACCAGTGTCTAATGGGATCCAACACCAGTCTACCACCAACAACACCTCAACAAGTTTTTTTACCTGAACCCTCGGTGCCCGTTCCCCCAGATCAAGAAGAATACGAACGAGTACAACTAGATACAGATGAAGACCTAGATACTCCTTCTGATTCTGACAAAGATGAAGCTCTACAACAATATAGGGATGATTCAGAGCAGCCTTCTTCACCTCCTCCTCAAGAGCTACCCCCACCGCCACCTCTACCTCACAAGATGCACGACTTAGATATGGCGGCCATCTCCACCTTAGATGCATAGGATATTTTCATCCTAAACACTATAGCAGATGATGCGAAAGAAGGGGGAGATGTTATCTACATCAACACAAAGACTCAACGCAAGTTGACACGCGAAGATTTCCGCTCAATTCTCCGACCTCAATCTACGGTGAAGATGGAAATCTTCTGTGCACTCCTTTCAAATTCTATTGAGATCTACAAAAGCTCCAAGCGACAGCAACCAGTTCTCAATGCCTCACCCACTCTGGGTTTGTGCTTATTGTACAAAGAACTACAACACAAATCCATTGCGAGGTTGCACAGGGGGATCGCAAGAAAAGCCAGATATATAACCGTGCCATTCCAAGTTTCTAGTCACTGGTTGCTCATGATTGTGGACACTGTCACCCGCGACGCCAAAGTGTATAATTTATGTGCCAGTGATCGAAAGGCCGGTATAATTAACTTCACTGCAATTGAAGTCGGGGAGGCAAGATGCATCCCTTTCCGGCTTCTTAAACTCATCTGGGTTGCATGCCTGTCTCTCCGCCAGGGTTGGAGCCAACCCTGGTTCCAAATAATTAACCCACTTGCCCAAGCTGCCGAAGGCTCTGGGGACAGTGCTTTTTACATCATTCGACACATACTAGCGCTAAATCAACAAGTTCCCTTCTCAGAGCTCATGAATGAAGATTTTCACTCCCTGCGAGGGCGTTACACCATGGAACTTATCTGCGATAGAAGGTTCTTCAACGACCCTACTATGGCAACAGATGACGTCCCTCGCTGCCTCTTTTCAGCAATCCAACGTCCGAAAAGGAGACCCTTCAGACAAACACTACAGGAGTTGGAAAGAGACAAGCAGCCAGCCAAGGTCCCTGAGAAAAGTAGATGGCATCCTTACGACTTCGATCTGGCCCAAGATAAAGAACAAATAGATTTGATAACGGGGGCAGCCATCAAGAGATCCCCATCACAAATGGTGCCCCTATCCGCCATCGAACCATCATTTCCCAATTTTGATCTAGAAGCCTGCAAGAGTCTTTCAGACAATGAACTTCGACTTATTATGTCAATGCTCTATGCCGAAAACGAAGATGTTGTCTTTATAGATGAAGATATCATAGTTATGGCAGATTGCCTCTGAGAAACCGTGCAACTCAAAGGTTCTGTTTCAGTAAGTTTGATGACTGCTTATCAATACTTACTCGGACGGAGGCATCCCACAATATACATGGTGTCAGCTTACCCGAAGGATGATCTCTTAGCACTGAAGAACTTTGGAACAACGGAGACACTCATCTCCTATCTTCAACATACAACTCCAAAGTTCATCATGCTTCCTTTCCTTCATCAAGAACACTGGATGCTACTGGCAACTAACCTACATGAAGGAACAATAATAATTTACAACAGTTCCGACAGCCAGTACGATCCAGAGCAAAGAGTATACACTACGACACCAAGGACACCAACGGAGGAGGTGGCAAAGAAGTGTGCTGACATATTACACAATCTTTTGAGTCGGCACACACGGGTGTATGATAAAGAACACTTCAAACATCAGCCTTCAGCCACAAGTGCCCCCAACAAATTCACCAATCCAATGACTGTGGCTTCCACGTCCTCTACTGGATGTACACCATTTTGGTCCTCCAGAAACCAGTAGAGGACATGAAAGAGGTGGATTACCACGCCCTCCGTGGAAAGTTTGCAGCAACTCTTCTACGAACTCATGGAGCGAACAAAGGACTCACAGAAGCCTAATGCCCTTGTCAATGCACTTCTCAACCTATCACTTTGACACTCTGAGGACAGAGTGAATGATAAGTTAGGGGGGAGTACATTCGACAAGGGTGAGGTATCATTTTTCAATCCTTCTCCAACTCTACTCTCTCCTTTCACTCATTTTTTTCCCTACATAAAACTTGCATTTCACATTAAAATAAATCATGTGCATAATAAGTAACACCCCTTTTGGAAAGGACACCCCCTGCTAACTTAGAATCCAAATTTTCCTCAAAAGTAATAACAAGATTAGCTTATAGGCATATAATGGCGAATCAATAAATTACATTCACTTTTGGTTTTTATGCTTGTATTTCAATTTTACTTTGGACTCTTCACAGGTCAATATCAAGGCAGAAATAAGCCAAGCTCTCAAGGATGAGAGGGGCATCAGGCAACTTCCAAATCAAGAAGTTCCGCAAGTGGACCACACAAAAAAAAAGTGCATGTTGAAAAACTCTAAGAACAACTTTCCTCTCTTCAAAATAAAAGAGGCTTGGCCGCCCAAAATAATTTCCTGAACAAAACCCCAAATCCCAAGCCTGCGAGTCTTCGAATAAAAGCCAGAGAGTCGAATAAATTTATGAGAGTTGTGCCATAAATAAGGATCTATATAAAGAACCAATGAAGATCTCACCCGGTCGGTACATTCAGTTGCCCTCACAAAGGCAGATGTGTCGTGCCCGGTAGTGAAATCCTAAGGTATCTAAATATATGAAAGGCTTATAAAGGACTCACCCGGCCGGTACATTCAGCTGCCCTCACAAAGGCAGATGTGTCGTGCCCGGTAGTGAGATCCTAAAAGCATAGACAACCCCTCCCCCACTTGAAGGGGGAGTTACACTTCAAGCCTTTAGCCAACCCTCATACCCTCTCTAGCTTCCAGTAGGTCCTTCAGAGAGGTATAAAGCTGATTAGAGTCAACAACATGCACAGAATAAAGGTGGTCCCGATGCGAGCTACGAGATACGAAAGAAACCTGAGACCCAAGCAACTCTCGAAACCTGAAAGAGTCAAGGCAAGCAATAAGACCCGATATGACCTTAGGAGAACTCAGGTTGAGAATTGAAGCAAAAGTATGGAAATCCTAATTAAATAAAATCACCTCGCCATTACATGCCTCAACTCTATCTAACTTGAGGACAAGCTAGACTCTAAGTTAGGGGGGGGTGATAACCTCCCATTTTGTGATGTTATCTTATTAGTTTTCCTTAGTTTTCCATACTCTTTCTTACATAAATTGGATAGAATCATTAACTTTTTACCTTATTGCTGACACATCAATAGATTAAATTTTCTCTTCTTTATCCTTGCAGAAAAACACAAAAAAATTACAAAAGCCCCAAATGATCCCCAGACCGTTTGAGGCCAAACGGTCCCGAGACCGCATGAAGGCCAAATGATCCCGAGACCGCATGAAGGCTAAACGGTCCCGAGACCGCATGAAGGCTAAACGGTCTCAAGACCACCTAAGGTCAAACGGTCTCGAGACCGCATAAAACCAAACGATCCGGAAAACCGCATGGAGGCAAGGGCAAACGGGTTCAAGACCGTTTGGACCTCACTTAAGGCCTATAAATAAGACCTCAAGGGTCCTCCACGGGAGAGAAGTTTTCAGACATCCAAAGGCTACCTCAATCACTCCAGAGCAAATCTGACTTCCATCCTCCGCCCAGGGGCTGTCGGTCTGAGACCCACACTACATCTCGAAGCTATTTTCTCTCTCTCTCTGCCAAAGAAGGTGGGAAGAGGGAGATCTCGTCATCACGCAATCTGTGAAGCTGGTGGATCGTTTCTCTCTTTCTCCAAGGGGTTGACTTTCCTCTCTCCTTTATGGGGATGATGCACTCTCTCCCTCTTCTTGCCTCCTTCTTTGTCCTAGTTATGAGCGAGTAGTCTCTCTCACTAGGGTGCGGGGAGTAGCCCCGCTACTCATGCTTTCATATCAGGTAAATGTAATCCATAGTTTTCAATATAGAGTTTTTATCTTCTCAGTTCAACATCAAATGTTTAATGAATGCTTGTTGCTTGATCACCAACTTGTGTTATCTTTTATCTTTTAGTGTGAATTGTCTATGTTTGTACTATTAGATTTGAAACTCATTTGTATGTTGGTTCTTGGTGCATGTATCCACCATGTATTTATTTCAGTATCTAGAAGTGTATCTCAAGGAGTGGAGTAAACTCACTATCATTTGTTGTACTTCCATACTATGAAATGGAATCAGTTGACGTATGGAAGTGCAACCTTGGTAAGTCGAGGAACACACTTTGAGAGGGGAATGATGAAAAGTAATTGATCATTTGTTCAGGAATGGCTGGCATTGAAACATTCCTGCACTTCTCGTAGGTAGCTACCCGAAAGGAAGCTAAGTCTACAAAGATACTAACTGACTAGACTCTTTCTGCAGGTTATGTTTTGCTTTGCATGTGTTGATCTGTGTGTAGTGGCGGTGAAAAACCGATCACACGCTAGTGACTCTTATCATAGTTTAACTCCTTAGATCTACTTGCTTTCTTTACTTTGCATGTTCTTAGTTTAAAACAACAAAACCAACCTTCTGATTTAAGTACCTACTGTTAAGTGACTAAGTGAAATTCCAACGTTTTCCATCTTGTTGCTTGCAACAAGACCGTTGTCCCGTGGATTCGACCCTTAACTATACTACGATAAGACTTCCACGTATCTCAATATACGTGGGTGGAGTTCTCTATCTAGTGTAAGCAAGGATAAACCTAAGGATTCACCATCTTTAGGATTTTTAGTGGTACACGCAATTCCACATAAGTGGAAGCTCCATCATATAGCATCAGTTATGGCAGTGAAAATAAATTTTTTACTATCATATTCCCCTTAAATAGCAGATCACGCAACAAGTATGAACTAGGAAGGAAAGGTTGTAAGGAATATACCTGGTCCAGGAGTAAGTCTAGCAACTATCCTTGCTGCAATATGTTTTTTTCTCAAATTATACCTAGACGGCTATCTACGGTGGCCTCCTGGTCTGGTACCACATACAACAATTGATGATGACCTCCTTACCGAGTGGCAAAGCCCTCTTCACCTCTATGTACTCCTTGTGGACTACCAATAACTCCTATCATTCTTTTGTAATAGACAAGAAGGAGTTATCTCTTCTAGTCAATGTGCTAGCATCAACTTGCTCTCCCTTGTTGTCTCTTCCTTGTTATCTCTCACATTGACGGGTAAGACTTTCCTGGGTTCTCACATTACCACAAATGTCAGAAGACAACAATTTTAAAAACTTATTGTTGTGTCTCTAGAAAGCATCGACTACCCCTCTATTTATAGGAATGTTATGGTCAGGATTTTCATATCAATCGGGATTTGAAGAGATGTAATTTTATAAATTTTCTAAAACCTATGAATGATGAACTGGTCGGTTCATCGGGAAACCAATCATTTCACATGTGAGAGATTGATTCAACACTTGAATCAGTCAATTCACCATGTTTCCTATTTATAATTGTATTTGTTTTTATATTTGATTAATGCACAATATGACATCAACATCAATCCCTAATACAATCTCATTGATCAACCAAACAGTCACTTCAACACCAGAACGGGTCTATTCAAACATCTGAGTCGATCCATTTACTTACTGAATTGGTTGTTTTTTAGTTCTAATTGCCAATTTTGTTTAAATCGAATACATAACACTTTAGTAATCGAGTGTAAGCCACATTCATGAGTAAACTCCTATTCTAGGAGCATCCTATGTGTTTGACCGTGTAGGTCCTAAGTTTCATTGGCAGTAAATGTCCATAATTGATTTATGACATCACAAGCAATGAGTGGTATCTAGAAAGACATCAATGCTATCCAAGTAATTTGAATGTTGGAGAACAACTTCAACCTACAATCTATGATTAGTGTTACAATGATCGTATGGTTTCTATGTCTATGATATCAAAATTGAACTTGAGGCAAGGAATTGTCATCTTCTTCAATGTTCAATCCATGTTCCTTGAACTAGGGCAGACTGTCTAAGGTATATGTGAGCTCAATATCATATATTGACTCCCCACATGCATGGCCATGAATTTCTCAGGCTCACTTATCAAGTGGCCATGATACCAAATTATTGTATGAGGGAAAAATCCCTTGTACATCACTCACAGTCAATTCCCATGTGTTACAATGTATCCAATCATCACCTTACGATAACCCTTGTTTAAGGTCATGTTGGATGATGTCAAAGTATATTGAACAACATATGATGAGTGTAGTGACTTCAGGACTAAGAACCACAATCACCACCATCACTATGAGAGTTGATTCTGACTACCATTCCATGGTCTCCATGTATCACTCTCAAGGTGGGTTTGTCTGATACATTGTTTTCAAATAATTACCTATGTGTTTGGTTTGATATCACATACCATCACTAATGAGATCCTATCATCAACCAACACACTCTAGCTCTATTTGTTATTGCTATCTATCGGCTTCTACAATAACAACTAACTATAGACATAACAAGAATGTATATACTCTTAAAATATGTTTGATGTCATTGTTCAGGTTCTAAACCTAAAGACATACATCATTGAGAACATCATTCTTTAGATATATATCACGTAACATCATTATTTCATAATTGAATAAAACAAAATAAATGAAAGTTGTCTTTATTATTAATCAAATTATTTACAAGATATCCATTGCAATCATCATTTTATTGGCTCTCTGGGCATACATATCAACAGTTTCAATGAGCCTTGTTGTGAATTTTGACTTGAATCATTATTTATTATACATCTATTAATCTCATCATGAATGGATATGGGAAGGACATGAACGTATATATTAACAATTAATATTATCAAACCCACTACAATGAAGAATTAAGAGGGTCCTATGATTCATCATGTACTTTTCAAAGATAAATTTTATGGTATCTTTAAGCATATGAGGATTACTAAGGGTTAACCAGGACCATTGACCAGGAAAATTATCACTACATCTACCTTAGAGACATTATGATTCATGTAGAATAATAAATATGTATAAGACATTTCTGAATGGAATGGTGTGATGGTTTTCAAACATTACTTCTAGATGTTATGCATACAAGACGTAATTTAATACATATTTTTATGAATTTAACAAAAGTACTTACCACAATTGGCCATTTTATCCTACAATATAGTTTATATTCAATACTGCATTGTAAAAATATCAATATAAGGATTTGTACCATTTGATTTAGCTTGTTAGTACAAATTCATAGTGGTTCAGCAAGATCCTTTTGAAGAGGAATAAAAATATTTCATTATACATAATTTATATAGATATCAACTATAGATGTAAAATTTGCATTTCAACATATACATGTGCATGTATGCTAGTATATATGTAAATGTTGTCATTTACAATGAGAAATATGTTCGATGTTTATATAGTGATCTAACCGTAAATGCATATTAACATCATATCTAGAGCTTTTGCTACAAAAATTAAAACACGCCCAAAAATACGCATAAAAAATGCATTAATTTAGTCATCAAGTTAATATATTGCAAAACATATTGTATGAATTAACTAAAGCACACCAACATAGTGCAATTATGAAACATGGATTATTTCATTCATACGCAAATAATGTTTATTCTTTGAGGCATGTTTTTTACAACTAAATAATTGAATTGCAACTGCCCTAGTACTCAATACAAATTGTTTTCATATTCTTATAAATTGCCAAATCATCTTAAAATGCCCAAACTATTCAATTTAAAACCAAAATTTATAGAATATCACATATTTATTCAAGTCATATTTCACTCCATCCTTTCTATGATCCTATAAAAATGTGATCAAGCTATAATGTGGGCGAGTTCCCAACAACAATTTCACAATGTCCAAAACAAGTCACCCCCAATTTTAGGGTACGCCAGCCCAAATTTATTTCAATCATGACCTTGTTCTTGTCTGATATGGACAGATCGTGTATTCAATTTGCTCTGGAGATTTTCCTTAGGATATAATCATATTGTTAGCTATAAGGTGAACGCTTAGACCAAATCTACCAATAGGATGTTTATTATTTACATAAGTTATATGCATATCAATCTCATATTAATTACTAAGTATTAAGTTCTTTCTTGTAGGCACATGCAAGGACGCCCTATTGGTGTATATACAACTAACACAGTATTCAAAATCTTGTGACTTTGCATAGTATCTAAGTACATTCCATGTACATTTGTTTGTATTTTTGTGTTTTGAAAGATATACAACAAAAAATATGAGTAAATGACTCAATTACAACACAACAACAATCTACATGCCAAATTTTAAAATTTTCATACACTTAAGTGGATATCTTGTATAATATTCATGTATACATTGTGCACTTTTTTTAATTGTTTTTAAAAAATTATACAAAAGTCAATCATTGTGAGCTAAGAACACAATTACAACACACCAAGATCATCACAATCTCATTTATTTATACTTTGGTTGACCCTTTTTTTTATAATTTGTGTACTTTTGTTGCTATATTATGTATTTTTATTTTTGTGTACATTTCCAATGTCAATGTAAATTTACACTAGTGTTTGTGTCACATTTCCTTTCTATTTTGGGATGGAAATTGTATGTCATTTATTTCCAATGCATTGCCTCAAAGAATTTGTTTTGTAAGTCCTCGTGAACAGATCAATATCATTAAGGAACAGTCATATTTCATCTATATGAGATGGAGATAAACTAATAGATCACACAAAAATCAAGAATAGATACATCATACTGCATAAACTCATATTGGAATCTGACAAGGACACTGATGCACAGATTCCTCTTCTACCTCGTTGAAATGCAACTTTTCATGAGGAATACCTTCAACAAGATCATGTATCAGTGGTAGAGTAATTGTAACATATTGGATCTTGGTCCCTACTCTAGAACTTTGACCTTTTGGACTTAGATAATACATGAGTATATCACCCTAATGTTTTCACATTAGGCTTAGTCCATTAATGGACACATAAAATATGTCACATGATGTAAATGGAGATTTCATAGTAATTTTTGCAAAACAATAATGATATATAATTCTTTTGGTTGTAATATAAAGATATGGGACACAATTGGATGAATAATAATGATGATGAAATAATATTATAATAAATATAATTATAACAAGACAAAAATGTTATAATTCAAAAACAGAGATTCCAAAAGAGAAATCTAATGTGAAATTCGTGATCCTTGGATCCCATTAACTTGGGAATCAAGTTTCACACTATTTGCACTATAATAACTACCCTAATTTCTTTTAGGAAAGAAAATATGAGTTTTCCTTCAAAATGTGAGATAAATCATTTAATGACTCTAAAAGTGGAAAATAATCTTAGATTCGTAATCTACTCACTAAAATATGTCCTAGGGTGAATTTTCACTCAATTTGGAGACTATTTGATCAAACGGTGAAATCAGGAGAGAGTGTGAAGAACCTTCAAAATATTAAATAAATGTACAAACAACTTCAACATGTATAATTGATGGCAAATTCATATTCAACACACTAAATATTACTTGTGGATGAAGTTTCATCAAATTTGGATAATCCTAATGTCATTAATGCATGAGGAAAGAGAAACTAAGATTTGATTAATTAATGCATCAAAAGTTTTCAAAAGGAAAATATAATTGCATAATCAGAATCTACATACCTTACTTGGCCTCTGTACAAAATTTCACGTAATTTGGATAATGTTTGAATCCTTAATTGAAGAGAGAGAAAAAGGAAAATTAATTTTGTAACTCTTTATTTTTAATCGGATATGTATTCATGTCACGTTAATGTTTCCTATTTCCATAATTGGATTTATGCGCCCCTTGAGGACCATCCGATCATTGATCAGATGGCTGGGAACTCATCCCTACCCCGGGTAGGAATGCCCCGCGTGTGAACAGTACGATCGGGATGGAGTCCCAGTTATTCGTGGATTTCTCGGTCATATCTCGATTGTTCTTCGTGATTTTTTGTGCATTGAAAATGTGAGAGGATTTCACACCTAACAAGCCCTAATTGGAACCCTAATTTCCTATATTCATGATTCACCCAAATCATGGCTCACCTCTTCTTTCTTCCTGATCCACATCCACCCTGTACTGCCTTCCTATATAATCCTAACAACCCAGACAAGATCCCCTAAGACTAGGGAACTCTCCTCCACCTTCAATTGTTCTCGAGGAGGTATTCTTCACTTTGTGGTTCTACTCTTATTTTTACGGTGAGAATGAGGCATCACTCACTACTTCGAATCCAAATCTACAATTGATGATTCAGTGAGTTTTCTCAACCGCCCAACCTCCTTACCTACACACTGGTTACCAATGCAGCTTTCCATGTTGCTCTACCCTCAAACACGACCCCTGTATTAGGTTCACTGGCTCCTATTATTATTGATTAGTATCATTTTTAGTCTTTTCATCTAAGGGGTTGTTTTCCCAGTATTCATCATGACCTTGCAAAGTCAACTCATGAGTTCTTATTGGTTCATTTTATCTCGTTCTTAGTTTCGATCTCCCGCCTTCACCTATTTTCCAACCATGGCCGATAGTGTGGTAGTCACTATGGAACCCCTTCTAGATATGGTGTTGTGCAGTCAAGTCTGGCAAAGTTAGAGAACCCTGAGCCAACAAAATCTTTGTCTACTCATTGTTGAAGCTAATAATCCAGTTTTGGATTGTCAACGACGAGTTCAAATGATCCCTCACGCAGGGAACTCGTTGAAGAAGATGGTCCCCATAGGAATTGCTTATTGGCCCCCATGACTCTCCTTGGTTTTTCTTCTTCTATTCGGGGTACAATCATCATTTTGATGTCTATATTGTTTTATGTGAACACCTATGATGGTGGGGCTACAATCCAGGGTGGCCAACTCTTATTGGTCCACTTCAATATGCAGTATCTGGATTTCGAGTATACACGTGGCTTTTCTTAGGTTTTGTATTGGTCCAATTTTCTAAAAATCAGAATTAATTCCCTAATTATCCAAAAGTTACAAATAAATAGTGGTTGGATACAATAAATATTCTTTTTCAGTTGGTATCAGTTTTATATCCTAATTCCAAACTAATTAATATATGTGATTTAATGGTTTTTCCTAAATAAGTAATGACTTGCATAATTTATAACTAGTAATCTATAAGTTAGAAAAAATATAAAAATATATATTTTGAACTCAAAAAAAGATAATCTAAAACATGGTGTGGTTTTGATAACCTAATTCACTAATATCAAAATGGTGATTTTTAGGGTTTTGAATAATTAATGTAAACCTAACCCTAATTCTACATATATGCATCATAGGTGCTTTGGAGATCTGGGATTAACTTTGACCTATTTAGATTCTTAAGAGAGGTATGTTTGCATCCCCTATTATTCCTTTTGATAAATTCACCTATTCTCTTCTTTCTCTTGGTCCTATGGACACTACTCTACACATTATCTCTTTTTCTTTGAAAATTTTGGTTCATGTGAACTACTTTATTTGGTACTAATTTTGTGATCATATTTGGACATTCTCTTGATCTTTTCTTATGCTTTTCTCATGATGGAACTAAATTTGTTGATATGTGTCCACTTGTATGGTGGATGTTTATGTTAACTATTAGTATGATGGCAACTTTGTATAATCTGACTATACTTTGTACTTGCCTCTACATTAAACATGCTATGTGATTCAGTAGCACTAGAGTAGTGTAATTGCATTGGTTTTTGGGCAGTATGCCCCTGTTATTATTGGGATGGAGGTGGTGGTGCCCCATGCCCGGGGTTCAAGTTTGTGAGGCTTGGCCCAACTTTTATATATATTGGGAGTTTGGTAGTATGTCATTCTCTATCAGGTTTCAAGTTTGTGAGGCTTGGCTGCCTTTGTATTTATATTATTCTAGTGTTTTGTTTATCTCACATGCATGTAGGTTGATGATGATGATTATGGGGTGTGTACCCTAATTCTTTATATGTGCTAGTATGGCACAATTTTATTTGTTATTGTGATTCATTCCTCTTGATGCCCACTTGGGTAGTCCTTTATTTTTCAATGGGAAGCCTTTTATCTTGATATCCTTTAATCCATAAATTGCTCAATTCCATATTTCGTATGCACATACCAACTTTTGTTGATGTCATCTACTTTTCTCTTATTGTTGGGGTATGCTTACAACAATAGGTGAAGGATATGGAGGACATGGCATAAAGATATGTACTTAGCTCAAGGAGTTAAAGCTTGGGTACAATCTTATTATGGTTTAGATTTCCCTCTACTGGATCCTTATGGTGTAATATCCATGTAAACCCTATGTGGGAGATTATGATGAACTTTTGAAAAATTGATTATAGTCATTATTTTTATTCCCCTTATATACACTTTGGTCTTTTTGTATACCATTACATAAAGATTTGTAAATTTTACACCTGTCCCAACATATCTTTTGAGTATGTTTGGGATGGATGTTTTATTCTTCAAATTTTTAGTAAAGGGGTGATTTCACTCTTTTAGAACATGGTATCAGAGCCCATGGTAGTCGGAATCTGACTATTTCAATTTTCTCTCCCTAATTAGAAACCTTGTCTTACATAGTCACCCCTTTACATGAGATGTTTTCCCGAGAATTTTCCTAACTTGTTTTTTATGATGAAAGGTTGATATGAGCTTCACATTAGAAATCATGATGAGTAAGCCCTAACAATGTGATGAGGTTTAGGCAATCTTACCCTATCATATAGGTTAATGAAGATTTGTATCTATGGATGCCATAAGGTTTAACTTGAGGATGCATTTAGGTTTTGAGGAAGTAGTAGAATAAGGACATATTATTATGGAAATTTTTGACTTAGTTTTCACATTGATTTTGAGCTCATTTTGTTTCATATCACATGATTTTTCAAAGAACAACATATTTTCATTTATACTATGATATGTACAAAGTTTTTTGATTTTATCAAAGTTTTCTTGAACTAAGTCACAATGAAGATTTTATGATGTATGGATAGTGAAACCCTTGAATTAGTTGGAATAGATATCATAACCCTAGTTTTGTCTATGAAGAAGTGACTATGAATATGTGGAATTATATAAAGGTGTAGTTGGCCTACCCTTTGTACCCTATGACTTTTGGATGTTTATGTAGGGTTGTTAGGTTAGAGACACGAAGACCTAAAACTCAACCCTAGATGGCTCTGAATTATTAGTTTGTTACATGAACAACATAAATCTCTAAAACACTCACAACTAAAAGATATGTGGGCAACCCTAAATGTTGTTTAGTTCAACTTGTTAGGTTAGACCTTTTAAGGGGTGGAGAGTAGTTGGTTGTTGATGTTTGGATCAATAGATTTCAAGGACAAAATCTTTTTAAGGGGTGGAGTGTTGTAACATACTGGATCTTGGACCCTACACTAGAACGTTGACCTTTTGGACATAGCTAAACAAGGTTGAGTTTGAACTTAAAGGATGATTAGTATAACCCTGGTGAGCTAGAGTATATCTCCCTAATGTTTTCACATTAGGTTGAGGCCAATAATGGACACCTAAAATATGACACACAATGTAAATGGAGATTTCATAGTAATTTGTGCACAATAATAATATATAATTCTTTTGGTTGTAAAATAAAGATATAGGACACAATTGGATGAATAATAATGATGATGAAATAATATTATAATAATTATAATGATAACAATCCAGAAATGTTATAATTCATAAAAAGATATTGCAAAAGAGAAATGTAATGGGGAATTCATGTTCCTTGGATCCCAATTAACTTGGGAGTCAAGTTTCACACTATTTTCACTATAATAACTACACTAATTTCTTTTAGGAAAGAAAATATGAGTTTTCCTTCAAAATATCAAATAAATCATTTAATGACTCTAAAAGTGGAAAATAATCATAGATTCATAATCTACACACTAAAATATATCTTTTGGTGAATTTTCACTCAATTTGGAGACTATTTGATTAAAAGGTGAAATCAAGAGAGGGAAAGTGTGTAGAACCTTCAAAATATTAAATAAATATACAAATAACTTTAGCATGTAAACTTGATGGAAAATTCATATTCAACACACTAAAGATTACTTATGGATAAAGTTTCATCGAATTTGGATAATCCTAATGTCATTAATGCATGAGGAATGAGAAACTACGATTAGATTAATTAATGCATCAAAAGTCTTCAAAAGGAAAATCTTATTGCATAATCAGAATCTACATGCCTTAATTGGCCTATATGTAAAATATCACCTAGTTTGGATAATGTTTGAACCCTTAATTGAAGAGAGAGAAAAAGGAAAATTAATTTAATGACACTAGCTTTAATCGGATTTGTATTTATGTCACGCTAAAGTTTCCTATCTCTAGAATTGGATTTATGCGCCTCTTGAGGACCAATTGATAATTGATCATATGGATGGGAACTCATCCCCTACTTCGGGAAGGAACGCCTCGCATGTGAACAGTACGGTCGGGCTAGATTCCCATTTATTTTTGGATTTCTCTGTCATTTTTCTATTGTTCTTTGTGGTTTTTTGTGCATTGAAATTATGAGAGGATTTCACACCTAACGAGCCCTAATTCAAACCCTAATTTCCTTTATTGATGATTCACCCAAATTGTGGTTCACCTCTTCTTTCTTCGTGATCCACATCAACCCTGTACTGCCTTCCTTTATAATCCTAACAACCCAGACATGATCCCCTAAGCCTAGGGAACTCTCCTCCACCTTCAATTGATCTCAAGGTGGTCTTCTTCACTTTGCGATTCTTCTATTGCTTTTTTGGTGAGAACAAGGCGGCGCTCACTACTCTTGAAGCCAAATCTTCAATTGACAATTCAATGAGTTTTCTCAACCGCCCAACTTCCTTACCTACACGTTGGTTACCCATGTGGCTTTCCCTGTTGCTCTATGCTCAAACTCGACTCATGTATCAGGTTCACCGACTCTTGTTGTTCTTGATCAGTATCGTTTTCGGTCTTTTCATCTAAGGGCTTGTTTTCCCAATGTTTGCCATGACCTTGCAAAGTTGACTCAAGAGTTATTTTTGGTTGATTTTGTCTAGTTCTTGGTTTTGGTCTCCTGCCTTCACCCTTTTGCCAGTCATGGCCGATGGTGTGGTGGTCATTGTGGAACCCCTTCCCGATATGGTGTTGGACGATCGAGTGCAGCAAAGTTAGAGAACCCTGAGTCGACGAAATCTTCCTCTACTGATCGTCAAATCTAATAATCTAGTTTTGGATTGTTAATGACAAGTTTTGATGATCCCTCACACAGGGGAACTCAATGAAGAACTTGGTCCTAAGAGGAATTATTAATATACCCCCATGAGACTCTTTGGTTTTTCTTCTTCTGTTCAGGGTACAATCATCATTTTGATGTATGTATTGTTTTATGCGAGGACCTATGACAGTGGGGCTACAATCAAGGGTGGCCAATTCCTATTGGTCCACCTCAATATTTAGTATCTGGATTTTGAGTATACATGTGGCTTTTCTTAGGTCTCTCATTGGTCTGATTTTCTAAAAATCATAACTAATTCCTTTATTATCCAAAAAAACAAATAAATAGTCATTGGATTCACAAAAAGATTCTCTATCTATTGGTATCAGTTTTATATCCTAATTCCAAACTAATTAATATATGTGATTTTAATGGTTTTTCCTAAATAAGTAATGACTTACAAAATTTATAAATAAGAATCTATAAGTCAAAAATATAATAAAATATGTTTTGAACTCAGAAAAGATAATCTAAAATATGGTGTCTTTTAATAACCTAATTCACTAATATCAAAAAGGTGATTTTTGGGGTTTTGAATAATTAATGTAAACCTAACCCTAATTCTACATATATGTATCATAGGTGCTTTGGAGACCTAGGCTTGGATCTAGGATTAACTTTGGACTATTTATATTATTAAGAGAGGTATGTTTGCATCCCCTATCATTCCTTTTGAGCAATTCACCTATTCTCTTCTTTCTCTTGGTCCTATGCACACTATCCTACACAATATCTCTTTTTCTTTGAAAATTTTAGTTCATGTGAACTACTTTATTTGGTACTAATTTTTTGAATCATAGTTTAACATTCTCTTGGTATTTTCTTATGTTTTTTTCATGATGGAACTCAATTTGTTGATATGTGCCCACTTGTATGGTGGATGTTTATGTTGACCATTAGTATGATGGCAACCTTTGTATAATCTGACTATACTTTATACTTTCCTTAACATTAAACATGCTATGTGATTCAGTAGCACTAGAGTAGTGTAATTGCATTGGTTTTTCGGCAGTATGCCCCTGTTATTATTAGGATGAAGGTGGTGGTGCCCCATATCGGGGTTTCAAGTTTGTGAGTCTTGGCCCAACTTTTATATATATTGGGAGTTTGGCAGTACGTCATTCTCTATCAGGTTTCATATTTTGAGGCTTGGTCACCTTTGTCTTTATATTATTCTAGTGTTATGTTTATATCACATGCATGATGGTTGATGATGATTACTATGGGGTGTGTACCCTAATTATTTATATGTTTTAGTATGGCACTATTTTATATGTTTGGTTATGGCAAGTATCTCTTTTATTGGGATTCATTCCTCTTGATTCCCACATGGGAAATCCTTTATTTTTCTATGGGAAGCCTTTTATCTTGATATCCTTTATTCCATAAAGACCTCAATTCCATATTTAGTATGTACATACCAACTTTTGTTGATGTCATCTATTTTTCTGTTCTTGCTGGGGTATGCTTCCAACCCTAGGTGAAGGACATCGAGGACATGGAATAAAGATATGGACTTAGCTCAAGGAGTTAAAGCTTGGAGACAATCTTGTTATGATTTAGATTACCCTCTGCTACATCCTTATGATGTAATATCCATGTAAACCCTATATGGGAGATTATGATGAACTATTGAAAATTTATTATAGTCATTATGTTTATTCCACTTCTATACACTTTGGTCTTTTTGTATACCATTATATAAAGATTTGAAAATTTTATGCATGTCCCAACTTATCTTTTGAGTATGTTTGGGATGGATGTTTAGTCTTCAAATTTTTAGAAAGGGGTGATTTCACTCTTTTACAGTAACCGCACTAGACCGATGTTCCAAAATGATATCACCGCCACAATTTCTACCATGCGTTCACGTAACAAATGACCTAGAGCAAAATCCTATTTAGATAATAGATAGTAACTACGATTAACGACAAGCAAGACAGACATAGCCAGATATGAAATAAAGAAAAATTAGAAAATAGAGAAAGGAGGAAGAGAAAAGACACAACATGAGATGGACAGTGGAGAGGGCCAGGAGACAACATATGTGAACCGTCAAAGATGGAGAGCACCAAGGAACACCCCAATTTTTACGCCACAACCTTCCCCTACAATTTTGACCAATAGTGCCCAGATCTGAACCAATCAGAGGAGAAGACAATGTAGTCTCAAAATGAAGAAGGAAGTAGGGGTAGAGTCAGGGGATAAGCATGGACCATGGCCCCCCAAAAAATATATTTAATATATATATATATATATATAAGTTTCTATATGGTAAGTGAATAAGTAACGTTTACACAACTTCATAGATGGTATAGTAGTTTGAGGCCCCTCTCCTTTCTTTCAGGCTGCGGGCTTGATGCTTTTTGAGCACATATGTATTTTTATTCAATGTTTGCAAAGTATACAACTTTTAAATAGTGCTTATAATGAAGACATATCAAAATTCAAATGTGGCATAGAGGTTTAAGGTATGGCTTATTTTCTAAAGATCTAGGGATTGATTCCCTTTATTTTTAGTAATAATTTTGGGGGTCCCCACCTATTAAATCCTGGATCCACCCCTGAGAGGAAGGAACTACCACATCATTTCCATCTAACTGATGCCACCACCCAGCCATTCATAAGAGTGAGACCCTCACCCACGCATGATAGTGTGATTCTATTGTGTAAGCCCTTGTTTGGTGATACTATTGTAATTCCTTAGAGTCACAAGGAAGTACTATCACCTAAGATCCACATCATATGTAGCAACCTATTTTCGAAGCAGATATGTGTTGGAACCAGTCTGGGTCAATCGATTCAACCCTTGAACCGATCGGTTGGCCTCCTGGTCAGTTGGTTGGTCTCATGGATCGGTCGGTGGTTCCCAATTCAAGCAACTTTTGGACTCCTCCAGTCGATCGGTCGACTCCTCCTACCGTATGATCTCCACTCGATTGGTTCAGCTTTTGAGTCGGTCAGTTTGTCTGGTTCACAACATTTTTTTCACTATGATAGAAAAGAAAACTATTGTATTCCTATTTAAAATATTAAATTGTAGTAGGGAAACCTCGAGTTACATTAGATAGGAGCATAATAAGGGAAGAACTAATATTTTTACATGTGGAAAAGAGAGAGAGGCTTGATATGCAAACCTAGATATTAAACAAGATTAACAACAATCCAACCAAGTACAAAGATCTAGGGATTATTGGCCATAACCATGCTAACATCCTCCATCAATATAACCTTTTAGGATGACACATGTAAATTCATATATATCATATCATATACAGGGACCGTATGTGGTATTTATTCATATATATACATTAATCATTTAAATATTCACATTGCATGTAATAAATAAATGATAAAATCAAAATCTGATAATATCGATTAAATCCCAAAACATAGTAATTTGGTGTGGCCCTCATACCATTGTTGGGAAATACAACATCAGATATGGCAGCAGAAATGAAACTTTTATTGTCATATTCCACTAAAATAGCAGATCACGTGAATAAGTATGAATTGAGAAGGAAAGGTTGCAAGACATATACCTGGTCTTGGAGTAAATTCAACGACTATCCTTATTACAACGTACTTTTTTCTCAAGTTGCACATGGACGGCGACCTCCTGGTCTGCTACCATAGAAAGCAATAAAGGATGACCTCCTTAGCCAATGAAAAAGGCATCCTCACCTCTACGTAGTCCACACAGACCACCAAGAACTCCTGTCATTCTCTTGAAACAGACAAGAAGGAATTATCTCTTCTAGTCAACGTGCTAGCATCGACTTGTTCTCCCTTGTTGTCTCTCCTTTGTTATCTCTCCCTTTGATGGGTAAGACTTTCTCGTGTTATCATATTAACACAACTGTGACAAGACAACAATTGTTAAAACTTATTGGTGTATCTCTAGAAAGCCTCGACTACCCCTCTATTTATAGAAGGGTCAAGGTCAGGATTTCTAGATCAATCAGGAGTCGAATAGATAAAATTTCATGCATTTTTTTAAAGTTATGAACGATGAACCAGTGAACGAATCATTTCACATGTGAGACGATCGATTCAACACTTGAACTAGTCAATTCACCATGTTTCATATTCGCAATCGTATTCTCTTTTAATATTGAATTAATGCATAACATGATGTCAGCATCAATCCTTGATCCAATCTCATTGATCATCAAATGGTCAGTTCAACACCTGAATCGGTCGATTCAAATATCTGAGCTGATCCATTTACTTGCTGAATTGGTTGTTTTTGAGTTCTAATTGTCAATTTTGTTAAAATCAAATACCTAACACTTTAGTAATCAAGTATAAACCACATTCATGAGTAAACTCCTATTATGGGAGCATCCTATGTGTGTTCCCCTATAGGTCCCACGTTACATTGGTAGTGAATGTCCATAATTGATTTATGACATCATAAGTAATGAGTGGTATCTAGAAAGACATCAATGTTATTCAACTAATTTGAATATTGGAGAACAACTTCAACTTACAATCTATGATTAGTGTTACAGTGATCGTACGGTTCGTATGTATCTGATATCCAAATTGAACTTGAGGCAGGGAATCACCATCTTCTTAAATGGTCAATCCATGTTCCTTGAACTAGAGCAGACTGTCTGAGATATATGTGAGCTCAATATCATATATTGACTCACACGTGCGTGGACATTCATTTCTCAGTCTCTCTTATCAAGTGGTCAGTATATCAAACTCTTATAGAAGGGAAAAATCCCATATACATCATTCATAGTCAATTCCCATGTGTTACAATATATCTGAGCATCACCTTATGATAATCTATGTTTAAGGTCACGTTGGATGATGTCAAAGTATATTGAATAACATGTGATGAGTATAGTGACTTCAGGTCTAAGAACCACAATCACCACCATCACTATGAGAGTTTATTTTGACTATCATTCCATGATCTTCATGTATCTCTCTCATGGTGGGTTTGTCCGATACACTATTCTCAAACAAGTACTTATGTATTTGTTTTGATATCACATATCATCACTAATGAGATTATGTCATCAACCAACACACACTCTAGTTTTATGTGTTATTATCTACCATCTTCCATGATAATAATCGATTAATAACATAACAAGAATGTATATACTCTTAAAATCTGTATGATCTCATTATTCAGGTCCTCAATCTTAAGACATACATCTTGAGAATATCATTATTTAGATATTTATCATGTAACATCATTATCTCATGTTGAATAAAACAAACTAAATGGAAGATTGTCTTTATTATTAATCAAATCGTTTACAAGATATGCCATTACAATCATCATATGATTGGCTCTCTGGACATACATACTAATAGTTTCAATGACCCTTCTTTGTGAATTTTGACTTGAATAAATGTGTGTAATACATCTATTAATGTCATCATGAATGTAGATGGGAAGGACATGAATGTATATGATGACAATTAATATTATCAAACCCACTGCTATGAAGAATCAAGAGGGTCCTATGATTCATCATGTACTTTTCAGAGATGAATTTGATGGTAACTTTGAGCACGTGAGGATTACTAAGGGTTAACCATGACCAATCACCAGGAAAAGTACCACTACATCTACCTTATAGAATATGATTTATGTACAATATTGAATATGTATAGGACACTATAGAATGGACATGGTGTGATGGTTTTCAAACACTAATTCTAGATGCTTTGCATGCAATATGCAATTTGATACATATTTTTATGAATTTAACAAAAGTACTTACCATAATTGGCCATTTTATCATACAATATGGTTTATATTTAATGATGCATTGTAAAAATATTTATATAAGGATTTGTACCATTTGGTTTAATTTTCTAGTACAATTTAATAGTGGTTCCGCAAGATCCATTTAAAGAGGAATAAAAATATTTCGCTATACATAATTTAGACATGTATTCAACGATTTATGTAAAATTTGCGTCTCTACATATACGTGTGCATGTATGCTAGTATATATATAAACGTTGTCATCTACAATGAGAAATACGTTCAATGTTTATATATCGATCCAGCCATAAATGCAAATTAACATCATATCTGGAGCTTTTGCCACAAAAATAAAAACACACCCAAAAATTATGCATACAAAAAATGCATTAATTCAGTCATCCAATTAATATATTGCAAAACATATTGTATGACTAAAGCACACCAACACAATACTATTACAAAATATGGATTATTTCATTTATGCAAAATTAATATTTATTCTTTGAGGCATTTTTTCACTACTAAATAATTGAATTGTACTTGTCCTAGTACTAAATACAAAATGTTTTTCTATTTTTATAAATTGCAAAATCATCTTACAATGCCCAAAATGTTCAATTCAAAACCCAATTTTGTGTGGATTCCACATCTTTATTCGAGTGATCTTTCACTCCATCCTTTGTATGAGCATATACAAATGTGATCAAGATATAATGTGGGTGAGTTCCCAACAACAATTTCGTTATGTCCAAAACAAGTCATCCCAATTTTAGGGTTGGTCAGTCCAGATTTTATTTTCTAGATTTATTTCAAACACGACCTTGTTCTTGTCTGGTATGGACAAATTGTGTATTCAATTTGGTCTGGAGATTTTCCATAGGATAAAATCATAGTGTCAGCTATAAGGTGAACGATTAGACCAAATTTACCAATAGGATTTTTCTTATTTACATAAATTTGATGTGTATCAATCTCATCTTAAATACTAAGTATGAAAATCTTTTTTGTAGGCACATGCAAGGACGTTCTATTAGTGTATATACAACTAACACAGTGTTCAAAATCTTGTGACTTTACGTAGTATCTAAGTATATTCCATGTATGTTTGTTTGTATATTTTGTATTTTGAAAGATATACAACAAACGATATGAGTAAATGACTCAATTACAACACAACAACAATCTACATGCCAAAATTTAAAATTTTCATACACTTTAGTAGATATCTTGTATCATATTCATGTATACATTGTGTATTTTCTGTTATACATCGTATTTTAAAAAATATACAACACTCAATCATTGTGAGCTAAGATCACAACTACATCACACCAAGATAATCACAATCTCATTTATTTATACTTTGGTGATACTTATAATTTTTGTTAATAATTTGTGTACTTTTGTTGCTATATTGTGTATTTTTTACTTTGTGTACATTTCCAATGTAAAAGTAAATTTAAGTTGAAGTTTGTGTGGCATTTGCTCCAAAATAGATATTGTGTGTATCTCATTTATTTCCAACGCATTGCCTCAAAGAATCTGTTTTGTAAGTCCTCGTGAACATATATGAGGAGGAGCTAAACTAACACGTCACACAAAAATCAAAAACATATACATCACACTACATAAACGCATTTTGGAATCTGACAAGGACAATGATGCACAGATTCCTCTTTTACTTCGCTGAAACACAATTTTTCATGAGGAATACCTTCAACGTGAACATGTATCGATGGTAGAGTAGCCGCATCAGATCGATGTTCCAAAAAGATATCACCTTCACAGTTTCTACCATACAACCACATAACAAAAGACCGAGAACAAAATCCTATTTAGAGAATAGAAATAACGACGTTTAACGACAAGCGAGACAGATAAACCAGACTGGAAATAAAGCAAAATTAGAAGAATAGAAAAAGAAGGAAGAGAAAAGACGTCGCGTGAGATGGACACCGGAGGGGGCCAAGTGACAACATATGTGCGTCGTCAAAGATGGAGAGCACCGAGGTACACCCCAATCTTGATGTCGCAATCTTCCCCTACAGCCTTGACCAATATCGCCCAGATCCGAACCAGTCGAAAGAGAAGACGATGTGGTGTCAAAATGGAGGATGAAGAAGGGGCGGAGCTAGAGACAAGCATGAGTCATGGCTCCCCCAAAAAAATATTATTATTATTATTATTATTATTATTATTATTATATGTATGTGTGTGTGTGTTTTTAGAAGTTGTTATATAATAAATAATAAGCAATATCTATACAACTTCATAGACGGTTCAGCGGTATGTTGCCCTCTCCTTTCTTTCAAGTTGCTGGTTCGATACTTTTTAGCGCATATGTGTTTTTATTCAATGTTTGCAAACCATACAGCATTTAAATAGCGCTTATAACGAAGGCATATCAGAATTTAAATGTGGCTTAGCGATTTAAGGTGCTGCTAAGAGGAAGGAACTGACACTGCCATCTGACTGAATCCGCCACCCCGATCGTAACAGAGAGACCCTTACCCACATTCTGCTTGATAGTGTGATTCTGTTTTGTAAGCCCTTGTTTGGTATCCACAATGCAAATGAAAGGGGGCAATTGCATTCACCTCGACCGGACTATCAAATATTCTTATAACGAAGGCATATCAGAATTCAAATGTGGCATAGCGATTTAAGGTGCTGCTTAGTTTCTAAAGGTCTAAGGATTGATTTCCCTTATAATAATTTCACCCCCCCCCCCCCCCCCCCACCGCCCCACACACACCCCATCTATTAAATCCTAGCTCCGCCCTTAAGAGGAAGGAACTGTCGTTACCATCTGACTGAAGCCGCCACCCCGATCGCAAGAGAGAGACCCTCACCCACGTTCTGCTTGATACTGTGATTCCATTTTGTAAGCCCTTGTTTGGTATCCACAACACAAATGAAAGGGGGCAATTGCGTTCACCTTGACCGGGCTATCAAATACGCTTATAACAAAGGCATATGAGAATCCAAATGTGGCATAGCGATTTAAGGCGTTGCTTAGTTCCAAAGTCTAAGGATTGATTTCCTTTATTATAATTTAAACCCCCCCCCCACTCCCCACCCCCACACACACCATCATCATCATCATCTAAGCTTCAATCCCAACTATGTTGGGGTCGGCTACATGGATCCTTCGTTTCCATTTAGCTCTATCATGGGTCGTATTCTGATTAAGATGTAGAGATTCAAAATCTCTCTTTATAAGCTCATAATTTAGGTCTTCCTCTCTTTGTATTTATTGTGCTTGACTCAAATCATTGCTTCATATAGGCACATTTGTCGATATGTGTTGCACATGCCCGTACCATCTGAATCGGCCCTCGCGCAGTTTGTCATCAATGCTCGCCACCCCCACTTTATTCCTGATATAGTCATTTCTCAAGTGATCTTTTTTTATCTTCCCACACATCCATCTCAGCATACGCATCTCAGCCACGTTCATCTTGTTGAGATCTTATTTTTTCACCGCCCAACATTTACTCCCGTAGAGCATGGCTGGCAGTATAGCTGTTCTATAAAACTTACTTTTTAACCTGAGAAGGATCTTCGGATCACATAAAACTGCAGTTGCACTCCTCCATTTCAACCATCCTATAGTGATCTGTGACAAACGTCATTTTAAACATCCACATCTATCTGAATAATAGAACTCAAGTAATGAAATTTATCACATTTTAGTATATCTACTCTGTCCAACTTGGTTTCATCATTCACACTATGAGATTGGCTGAAATTGTAATGTATATACTCAGTTTTGCTCCTATTAATCATCAACCCATTTGATTCCATTGTCATTCTCCAACGTTCAACTTTATATTCAATCCATCTTTAGTTTCATCAATCAAAATAATATCATCAGAAAAAAACATACACAAGGAATATCATCCTAAAAATTCTTTGTCAACTCATCCATATCGAACAGATATGGGCTGAGTGTGGATCCTTGGTGTACTCCAACTGTGATAGGAAAAGTTGGTGTCTCTCCTCCATGAGTCATCACACTTATAGTAGAGCTATCATACATGTCTTTGGTCAAGTCAATGTATTGAGTTGGCACACCCTTTTTCTTCAAAACTATCCACAACACTTCTCTGTGGACTCGATCATAAGCTTTTTCCAAATCAATAAACACCATATGAAGATCTCTTTTGCTTTCTCTAAACTTCTTCATAAGCCTCCTTATCAGAGTAATAGCATCTGTTGTTGATCTTCCAGTCATGCAAATTGGTTGTTTGATATCTACATTATAGATCTTAGTCTCTGCTCAATAATCCTCTTCCAAAGCTTCATTGTGTGACTCATGAACTTGATATTTCTGTAGTTTGTGCAGTTTTGAGCATCCCATTTGTTCTTGTAGATGGGGACTATAGTATCATTTCTCCACTCATCCTGACATCTTCTTGATATCCACAACACAAATGAAAGGGGCAATTGTATTCACCTCGACCGGACTATCAAATAACACTATCGTCTTGTATCAGCATCTCGTTTTCCTTGGACTGTCTGGTCAGCCTTGGATCAAGTTTTCCTTGGATTGTCCGGTCACAATTGGATCAACCCCGTACATATCAATTTCACTGTCATGAATTCCCACGAATGAATTCCATGGTATAAGCATGTCCACATCGGTCAAAGAAGCTTTTGTTTTCTTTTTTCCTCCTTTGTTACATCACAAAATCATATAATATCAATCATGCCGAAAGAAGGAAAATTTTGACCGAACTTTCCTTTTCCGTCCACATTAAGTGGGGAAAAGGCAAAAAAGATGTCCAGGCCGGTTATCTCATTTCATGTGTGGAAGAACCGCATAGTTTTTGCTTTTAGCTCTGCGACTGCGAGATCTCTCTTGTTCCTGTCGATGTCTTCCAGAGTGAGGGGGGAAAATCAACGGCATTTTAGCTGGATATGAATCAAGCCCAACTCGGTGTGCCAAAGGTGCTCGACTATTACGGGCCGACGTCACACGCTACACAGCCCGAGACTGACCGGCACTTGAATGAATGTCGCTTGAAGTTGAAGGTTCGACGGGCTTAAAGTAGACAGCTACATGATTAACACGCAGGAAAAAAGGCCCACTTCCTTGCCTACTACCTAACGAAAGCTTTTGCTTATATACCCAGATGTATTGCATCGTTACCGGATCCTAATAATCATATGTATCAAGTATTGCATCGTTACCGAATCCTCTCCATGTATCATGTATGTATGTATGCTCAACCATTTCATAAGCTCTCTAAGTCCACGATTTTCACATGACACACAGCATGCACCACCTGATTATAAACCCTGCTTTGGACTCCGAAGAAGCAATTTCCAAAAGCATGTTTCTATCTCCTCAAGCATCTTCGTTTGACAGCAACGGGTATTTGAAAATATGCCAAAACTGTCGTTATAGTTTTGTCATGATGGTTGACAGATGGAAGTTTCTATTGGATTTTTTTCACCTATTAATAAGAACAATAAATTAAAAATGAAGATAACAATGAGATAGAAGGCAGACGGGCAACAAATTGCACAGTCAGTCCTTTTTGGATGGTAAAATCAATTCTACGAAACACTACATCCATAGGTCTTGGGGCCATAACATTACTATGCATATTTTTTTGAACCCTCTTGAGTACTTCTTCAGCCTCGGCTACCAAGAATCCAAAAGTGTCAAACCCGAAACGTATAAAAACATATTGATTGTCGATACATGCTTTCTCGTGCTTAGCCACTTCGGTTGAGGTAGCTTTCAAGGCAGCTTGTCCCACAATAAAATGTTCACCTTTCAATCTCACAAATGAAGAAATCCTTATTAGATCCACATATGCATGCTTACACTACTATAAAAATGGCTTATAACGTCACTTTTAAAAGCGTCAGTTGTATAAAAAAACTGACGCCTAAAACATAAAGCGTCGGTTAAATAAAAAAACCGACATCTATCTATGAAGGGCGACTAGACATGGGTATTACTTTTATTTAGCGTCGATTCCTTAATAAGCAACCAACGCCTAAAATTAACCGCCAAATCCAAATTTTCCAGTGAAAAAATTACCTCCAAAATTTAACATACAACGTCGGTTGTTAAAAAAGAAACGGGCGACTAAAGGTTTTCCGCGAGATAGAAATTTGATCAATTTTTATCGTCGGTTGTCTTACAATAACCGACGTCGTTGTATTTTCACGCGCTTAACTGTGAAAATTTTCACCTTCCTTTAGCGTCGGGTTTTATACGGAAACCGACGACTATGGTTTTAATTCGAGAACATTTATATTTTTCAGCATATAAAGATAGACGCCGGTTTTTCTAGTTGGAACCGACGACTATAAATGAACAATAGTGTTAGTTGTTTGTTGGTAACCGACGCCTATAGCTTGTAGCATTGGTTGTTTTGAATAACCAACACCTATTGTTAACTTAACAGTACCCGTGTGAGCCAGACTCTTCCCCTACTTTTGTTTCATTCATTTTCCGCGATTGAGGGTTTTAGGTCTGGTGATTCCTCTGCTCACCGCCGCTCGCTGCTCCTCTTCCCCCACCTCTGCCACCGCTTGTTGGTCCTCTGCTCGCCGTCGCCGCTCGCTGCTAGCTCCGGCCGCTGCCCTCCAGCTCGATCGCTGCTCCGGCCGGCCGCTGCTCTCTTGCTAGCTCCCTGCTCTCTTCTTCCTCCATGCCGTTGACAGGTAAGTTGCTGCTCTTCTTCTTCCTCTACCTCTTCTTCTTCCTCCACCTCTTCTTCTTCCTGCTCCCTCCTTACCAAATGTATAGATAAAAGCAAGGCACGACCTGCATGTGGGCTGGACACGGCCGCCGTGTCCAGCCCACATGCAGGTCGTACCTTGCTTGTATCCATACATTTGGTAAGGAGGGAGCAGGAAGTAGAAGATACATTTGCAATAAATACTAATGATTGACCTAATTCTGTAAATTTTGATGCATGTTGAATTAAGATATTAAAACTCTATTACACATTTCACCATAATCTTGAATTAACTATATTGCTGAAATCTTGTGATCAATCTATGTAAGATATTAAAACCCTAATGTTAAATCTCTGATTTTGTAGTGATGTGTCGCCCTAACATCTACATGAATCCCTATTGTATGATGTAGATTGATGATAATGCATGAGCTAGTTTGAAATTTTGAAATCAATTATGAAATATCTCTCCATCCCTAGGTCATACTAATTTATGTGTAATCTTTATCTTGATGATGAACATGCATGGACACTCAAAATGTTGAAATCAATGTTATAGAATGACAGCACATGTATTTGTTGGCCTAGAAACCCGTCCAAGATTTACTCATTAGGAGTAAATCTTGGATAGTCCCCAGTTTGGGACTATTCTTGAACACCTAATCTCACTTAGGATGTTTTAACCATTAATTATATATAAGACCTTAAACCCTACAGTTTTAACCATAAACCATAATCTTTTAACCCTAGACCCTAATCTTGTTCTAATATATACTTGTTTTCTCTTTGATCATAGAATGGATAGATCATGAATGTCCATTCCAAATCACTACACCCCCGAGTTTATTTCTGGTCTTGACCAGTTTATTAGATTTGTCGAGGAACATAGGAAACAACCTGGAGATAGGCTCTACTGTCCATGTAGGCATTGCGGTAACAACTTGAAAGTCAGCACTGGTGACGAAATCAAAACTCATGTCATGTGCAACGCAATTGTACAAGGCTATACAGAATGGCACTGGCATGGAGAGATTTCAAACCTAAAATCAGTGGATGTCGATAGTAGTGCTTGTGTGGAAGAAGAAATTTCCTTCGATGATGTAGATGTGAACGGACCAGTTCCAATAGACATTGTTGATGTGATGCTGGATAGTTGTGGGGTAGAGCACACCGATCCACCTCCCATATTTAGAAACATTGTGCATGATGCTGAGATACCGTTATACACAGGTTGTAAGTTTACGAAGCTTAGCGTTGTGTTGAAATTGTATAAACTAAAAGCTAACAATCGATGGAGCGAAAAAAACTTCACGTCATTGTTGTCTTTGTTTAAAGAAATTCTTCCTGAAGGAAACAAGCTATCAATCTCAACATACTGGTTAAAGAAATTGTTGTGCCTAATGGGAATGGAGGCCAAGAAGATACACGCATGCCTGAATGATTGTGTATTATTTCAAAAGGACTATGTGGATTTGAAAGATTGTCCGAATGTGGTGTGTCAAGGTATAAATTGATGACTTTCGGGGAGTCCAAAATTGGTTCTCCCGCCAAGGTGATGTGGTATCTACCTATAATACCATAGTTTCAACGCTTGTTTGCCAATCCTATAGATGAGAAGAATTTGAGGTGGCATGTAGATGTTAAGAAAAATAATGATGGGATCCTACGACATGCGTTTGATTCCCCACAGTGGAAGAAGATTGATTTATTGTACCCTGAATTTGGTGAAGAAGATAGGAATCTAAGACTTGGGCTTTGTACAGATGGGATGAATCCGTATGGGACATTGAGCAGCCAACATAGCACTTGGCCAGTTATGCTTGTTATATACAATCTTCCTCCCTGGTTGTGTATGAAAAATAAGTATGTTATGTTGTCATCTTTGATATCGAGCCCTAAACAACCTGGAAATGATATCGACGTTTATTTTGAACCTATGATTGATGACTTGAAGAAGCTCTGGGGTGAAGGTGTGATGACCTATGATGCTTCACAAAGAGAGACATTTCATTTGCAAGCTATGTTGTTTTGTATTGTGAATGACTTTCCAGCGTATGGGAATTTGTCTGGATATAGTGTCAAAGGATCTAAAGCATGTCCTATATGTGAAGAGAACACTGATTCAATACGACTAAAACACGGTGTCAAGACTGTATATCTTGGTCATTAAATGTTTCTTCTAAAATTTCATCTGTATCGTAGGTTGCGCAAAGCATTCAATGGACGGAATGAGGAACAGAGTGCACCTAAACCTATATCAGGGGAGGATATTTATGAAAGAATAAAAGACATTACCAATGAATTTGGTAAGAGATCACAATGTACGATGACCACACAGAGTGACAAGTCTTTATTCAAGAAGAAGTCAATATTTTGGGATCTTCCTTATTGGAGTTCTTTGACAGTCAGGCATTGTATCGATGTCATGCACGTTGAGAAAAATGTATGTGATAGCGTCATCGATACTCTGTTCAATATACCAGGTAAGACTAAAGATGGGATAAAATCCAAAATGGACCTACGTGAAAGGGGAATAAGGACAGAATTAACGGAAACAGTTAGTAGCGATCGGAGAATATACTTACATCCCACTAGTTACACGTTGTCTAGAAAGGAGAAGAAAGCTTTTTGTGAATGCTTGGTAAATGTTAAGGTGCCACAGGGTTACTCATCCAACATCCGTACATTGGTATCAATGAAAGATCTGAAGTTGATAAGTCTTAACTCTCATGATTGTCATACTCAAATGCAACAAATATTGCTCGTGGAAATTTGATCTATATTGCCGAAGCATGTACGATTTGCAATCACCAGACTTTGTTTCTTTTTCAACAGTCTGTGCAGCAAAGTTATTGACCATGATACTCTCGATAAATTGCAAAGAGAAGTAGTTGTTACCCTATGTCATCTTGAGATGTATTTTCCTCCTTCGTTCTTTGATATCATGGTACATCGTGTTGTCTACTTGATAAGGGAAGTGAAAATGTTGGGACCAGTTTTCTTGCATTGGATGTATCCCTTTGAACGATACATGAGCATTTTTAAAGGTGATGTTCAAAACCGTTATCGGCCTGAAGGGAGTATTATTGAGGTTTATGTGGTGAGAGAGGTTATGGATTTTTGCAATGTCTTTCTGAGTGCTAATGATGCTCCTGTGAATGACAAGAATATTGAGGAGCATTTTGGCAAAGGAATTTTGGGATCACGGGTGAAAGTAATCAGTCGTGAGCAGTTGGAGCAAGGTCACTTGTATATTTTACACAACATCGACGAAGTGAGTGTTTATATCGAGGAACAGGCCAATTTCATCAAGAGACAATATCCTCGATCCAATTCAATGTGGCTTGCTAGAAAGCATAACAAGACATTTATTAAGTGGTTTGAAGATAAAGTCTTACATCAACTATCTCAAACACCAGATAATCATACTTAAGCATTGGTAGTTACTAGTTATTGTCCCCAAGACGTTCACTGTCTATTATCTAGATCCTACGGGGAATGAGTTGGATACATTATATGGACATGCAATTAAAAGGCCATTATTCTCGTGAGAAATATTTCATGTTTTTATATCTGTTAACATATGTTACTACATTACTATTTAATTATGCAATTTAATGGGTTACATTAACATATGTAGGGCTTTACAAGAGTACAAAAAAGATAGAGGAAAGGTCCCCAGGAAAAGGATTTCTCACTAATTTGGGAGAATGTGAAAGTAATTTCCTGACTCCAATCTATATATTATTTATGTGAACTGTGCTTATTTGTATTTTTGAATATTTTGTATGTTTCAATTTATAGTGTGCTCCACAAGACAACGGTTGGGCATGTGCCTACTATGTGATGATATTTATGGACCTAATCATCAAACATGCCGCAATGGAAATCGATAAGATATAGCAGGTATTATACATAGTCTCATTAGATAATATGAAATATATCAATCTTATTATATATTATTAATTATATATATACGTCATTCTCTTTATAGGTCTTTAAAACTGCTGACTTCAGCATAGGTGGAAAGCATTTCGATGTACATGCTCCCTATACGAGAGATGAATTAGATGTTGTAAGAGAAGAATGGGCAAAAGCCCTACAAAGAGTAGGAATTTTTAAATATAATTTTATTGACAATGATGACAATGATGAATAAAGAATAACTTTGTTCTCATAATTATTTTTGTGTGAATGTGAATGGATTTTTATGAATTATCATATGTGTATGAATATGATCAATACATAAATGTTTCTACATGTGTCTGAATGTGAAAAGAGATGAAATGAATGGAACTGTAGGTTGCTACTGGTTTCTACATGTGTGTGATGGAAAAATAATATGAATTAAATGTGCTTATACATATGTGTGAATCACATATATATAATATTGTCCATCTTATTGATTTTGCAGGTTTGTGACTTGTTGTTGGCTGATATCAATGGATGTCATAAACCTACAGTTCAGAAATGAACTGTAGGTTCTCATCCTACTAACCAGCCATACATAGGCGTCGATTATTTGAACAAAACCGACACCAAAGACATACGGCGGCGGTTTTTGATAAAAAACTGACGTCTATGTGGCCAGGAACCACGGCCGTGCTGGGAAGAACGGATGTGGTGTCAGGCAGGGGATATGGCGTCGGTTATTAGCACAAAACCGACATTTCTTCGGTTGATATGGTGTCAGTTATCTGTCAAAACCGACGCCTATAGGCCCTTTGCTGCCGCATTTTTCGGTGGCGGAAAGCGTTTTGATGTCGGTTCTTTTAATAACCGACGTCTGTAACCATTCTATAGTGTCAGTTTTCTTTAAAAATCGACGCCTATAGTCCCTTTGCTGGTACGTTTTCAGTGGCAAGAAGCGTTTTGGCATCGGTTCTTTTAATAACCGACGTCTGTAACCGTTCTATAGTGTCGGTTTTCTTAAAAAACCGACGCCTATAGTCCCTTTGTTGGCGCGTTTTCGGTGGCGGGAAGCATTTTGGCATTGGTTGGGAACTGACGCCGAAGGGGTCCACCTTTAACGGTGCCCACTTGGGTGTCACTTGAAAACCAACACTAAAGCCCTTAATTAACCAACGCTAAAGGCATGTTCTGTAGTAGTGTTACATCCAATCCATCCAAAAATCAAGACATCCACTGATCTCAGCGTTGATCTCCCTTCATGTGGATCGGCCAAAAAATTCACAAGCTCCTCTTTCTTAGAAGCCACTCCTGCATGTCTAATTACATCATAAAGAACATCCCTAACAAGATCGTGTATATACTTGAAACCTAGTAGCCCCCTACAATGAACCACATGCTCTCAAAATGTTCCTAAGCATGCCCTGTGACAAACTAGACATACTTCATCAATAGGAAATAGGGGGATCATAAGACGATACAGGAGGATAGTATAGTACTCCACTAGTGACATATACAGTACAAGTCCATCAATAGGAATAGTAACAAGAAAATCTTTAGCATGTTCTACTTGCAAGCACTTGAAAAATGCTTTTTGTCTGATTATCTTGTCAAACTTAACATCCATGCCCATAATAATTTTTCTAAAAAGAGAACTCGCCAAAGCATGTTGGGCTTTGGGGGGACTGCATCCTTATCAGAAAAATAGTTAAGATTGAAATATGTAATGCTGACACGAAGACCATCCAAATCAGAATCCATATTGCATATCTTGTTGTCTCGTAAAATGTAATATTAGAGCACTCATGATTGGTCCCTTGAGGCCATAAAAGTGTATGAAGATGTCTCTATTGCCGAGTGTATCCCCATGCCATCGAGTCTAATGCGTAAAGAAGTGATTCGTTGTTGAATGTCACCAAAGAAAGGGCCTCCACATACTATAACATCCGCAATAGCCCCTCATAGCTCTATGTCGAACCACAATGATGCCTTCCCTATGTGTATAGGTTGGCATGTCCTTAAGACAAACATAAGCTTCACGATACCCATACAATATTGGAGTAGAAGAAGCTCACTTTGTGGGTCGTGTAACTGTGGAAGAAGATGCATCAAGTCAACAACCTTGGTAGCCCTCTTCATGGCCATATATTTACTAAAACATTTGTCCCTACTAACAGCTCCTCCAAGTAACTTGACTCCCAATAGAGGCCTCCCAATGTCTGTGGGAAACAACCTTTTATCAAGCTTCCTACCATCGCAATTAGGCTAAAAGATCTTAGTTTTATGAATATTCAAAATAAGCCCCAACCGTGGACCAGTGTGCTGAATGATGTCAAGTGCCTTGGATACCTCCAATGTATCACCGATGACAGTCCTGTCGTCAAGGTACCAAGCATGGAGAAGAAGCATGCACTTGTCTCTAATCTCATGAATAAGAGGATGTAGGACAAGAGAAATTAGAAGTAGCCCCAAGGAATCACCTTATTTCACTCCAGTGGATGACCAAATATATTTGTCCCCAATGTACAACCTAGTTGCCTGACAATAAAGAAATTCCACCCATAAAGAAATAGATGGACACCTTGTCCTTACCTCATGGAGAAGCATTGACCTATCCATCAAGTTGAAAGCATTAGATAAATCCATTGTAAGCATGGAGAGGGATCCATCTACATGTATCTCACTCAACAACCTATTAACACTGTGCAAAATTGCCTCAGCCCCGCCAGATACACCGAATCTGAATTGAAAGTCATTGAGATAATTTGTCATATCTTTACCCACTCCTATCATAGAAACTTTGGGAACAAGACACCTCCAAACGGTACCCACTGCAATAGGGTATATAGTCTTGTCAGGCCTAAGAAGTTGCGTAAGAGGTGCAGATGCTACACACTCTTCCAAACTCAAAGGACATCTCCCTCCCAACTAGAAATTAACCACCAAAGTGATTTTATGCAAGAGATCTATGGAAACTACAGACCCCTCTCCACATAGAGAATCTAGGATGTGTTAGGCTCTCAAGCCGTCTCTACCACAGGAAGTTCCTTTAGGAAATGTTTTGATACAACAGAGAATAGTATCCACATCTATTATAAGGGGAGCTTTAGAAAATAGAGTATCTAGTATGGAAGGAGGTGGTTTGTATAGGTGTTTAGCCTCTAAATCTTTCATGGTGTCTTCATCATGTGGAGCCAATACTGATCGAAAAAAACTTTCAGAACTGTTGTAAAGTAACCATCTGCGACCATATGAAGGCATTTCTTGATGTTTGGGTTCTCCTTTTTATCCTCCTCCATAGGTTTATCACTTTCGTGACTCATAGCCTCCTGTGTAGAAAGCTTTTCCATATTTCTCACTAACTTGGTGACACTGTCAACTCCATCCCAAGTAGCAAGTGAGCTCAAAATATGATGTTTTTGCATCATCTTTCTATTGCCAAATTTGATATCCTGTCTACTCTTAGGCCTGAACACCTATAGCATACAGCATGGAAGAAGCAACAATCTCATCCAAGTGGCAACAGAACCTGGGTCATCAACCACTTTGTAAAAAGTTGCCTTCAATGACTAAGAGAATGCAAGACAAAAACTATGAGGGATGCTCTTTATAGTAGTGATAGGTTCTCTAAAAATATGACCTAGAAGATAGGTATCCAGCGTTAGTCCATCTGTGACATTAGAAGAATTAGCACCCTTTGGGAGGGGTTTTAAGATGCTGACAATGCGTCCTAGAATCTCCCATGTATCACTGGTAACCCAAACAAGGCCATCATTGTGATGACATGCTCGACTCACAGATTGTATCCTCATGCACCTTATGCACATCCATTGATTATGGACCTTCAAGGTATCCTCCACCACTAGAAATAAATCATGTCATTCTGAATGGCATCTCGTAATGCTCTACTACACTCGTAGCTAGAGAGATGCAACCTCTTGATATGGGAGATCATATGTGTGAGGCCTTTGCTTCCATCACTACCATCCAGACAGAAATGGAAATTATGGAACGGGCAGTGTAAACCCCCTGTGTGGATTTGGAGACATTCGGGCAATCAACTGTCTCATAAGGTGTCCTGTCATGGACACATGAGTCGGTTGGATGCCTATACTATCCAATGGCCGAGGGGTAGAAGAACAGGGTGCATGAAATTAGAATTGCAGAGAGACACTCTGGAGAAGTGTAGGTGTCGACTAAATCCCATCCAAGCACCATCAAAGATAAGACCTTCAGACTCATTGATGGCACTGAACGTGGTAAATCGGTGATGTGAGAGGAAAGGAACTGACCCTATCGACATTGTTCGCACCCACTATTCCCTCTGAATCCACCATCGTCCTGAGTGTGGGCGTCCGCTCCAGGCTTGTGTTGTCACTATCTGTGTCTGCTCTAGGCTTGCACCGACGTCTTGAATGTGGGTGTATCAACCGCAAGGTAGCCAGACTTACCAATGTCGCTATCTGCTTTTGTGTCAGACTCCCTACTGCTAGCCAATAAGAGAAAGAGCCCTAACGTGTGTTGCTAGGTTGGTAGAATAGTGTCATCCCTCTGGTCGGCATAGAAGCGTCATCCCTCTAACAGATAGAAAATCATGACATAAGAATTTAGTTAAATTGGTCAAGTTCTAATCTTGATGGGGTGTTTACTCATAATGTCATGAACTTTCTAGTGGCAGCTTAAGTTGTTGAATGGTTGCGAGGGTAATTTAATGAGTTTTTGTTCCAACTTTTTGTTGTAATTTTGTGAGTATTGTGCTCCTTTGTCTCACCTACACTCTATATCATGCTTACTCTCTCCCTCTCTCTCTCCTAAGGTTGGGTTTTTACCTCATCAACAGCTTCCCTCAGATGAGATCACCTCTTCAAGTCAAACCCACTAGAATTCTAGCTGAAGAGGAATCTTTGACAAAAAATATGTGTAGCTCAAATAATTTATAGAAATAGATTCTACACTCCATTCTTGTTGTAAAAGGAATATTTTTTTGTAAAAGTATTACTTTTAGCTATTTTTTCCTTTCCATCCTTATCCAGCATTAGTAACACTTCTTCCTTTGTTTACTTATTCTTTCGACTTGAACAAATGGATAATTAAGGGTGAACGAAAAGTATTGAAATGGGTTTTAATACTGATAATGGCATTCCATTCATGGAAATAGAGTTTGCAAATATTGTAGGAGACTAAAAATCCATTCAGTATGAACTGCATAGTTATTTGACACTTGAATGAATTGTGTATCATGATTGGTCAATTTTGTAGAATAACATTTACCTTTGTAGTTAATGAGAACTCAGGCATTTAAACCAAGATTTACACTCATTATTATCTAGGATTGGCTCTATTTTCTAACCAATGTTTCCTTCTATAGGTCAACAATTTTTGGGTTGATTAGGATTCTAATGATTGTAAAGTGAACCCCTAAGCACCACCATCCATTAGCATAGCAAGCCATTGCAGGAAATGCATGCCCACATTACTTTGTCATAGATCTTAATGACATGTCGATATGAGACAAATAAGTGATTGAGGTCAATGTCTATAAATTATATGATTTGGTACTTCATCTGACTCTTGTTCCTGATGAATGGATTGCTTCAATTATTCCTAACAGTTAAATTACACCTTATGGTTTGGCTAGAACTAGATACTATATAACATAGTCATCTAGTATTAGACTATATTTTATACCATGATTAATCATTTCTATAAACCAATATTTAGGTTTTTAGTTACTGAGAATTTAGGTTATTTAACCATGATTCACATTCATCATTATGTAGGATTGGCCATGTTTTCTAAGAAGTATTGCCTTTCACATGTCAGTGGTATTCTGATTTAACTAGGATTTAAACGCTTACCTTGCAAGATAGTTATTAATTTCATTTCACAGCTACCTACTCTATCATAGCTTTGAAGGCTAGACTTCAGAAAATATCTTTTGGGGAATGTTTTTTGTAGGTTGTATCTTTTCTACGATAGTGGTTAGCTTCCTCTCCACCTCCTTTACCACTTTAGTTCTCTAGCTTTGTACTTAGTCTACACTATTTTATGATGATTAGATATCTCAATCGCAAATATGTTATATAGAGTACATGTTTTCTATCATGGTCTATCTTTCTAAGATAAAAATAACTCCTAGCGTAGATGTGCATGTTGGCAATCACTAAGTGTGATCAGCGATAGCATTTTTCCACCTAACTAACCTGGCCAAAGGCCATGTCATTACTCTCAAAATAAGATAGATAAGAACAAGATGTATAATGAATTAAATGAAGAGTAAATCCCTAAACCCAATATCCATTTTCCTATTGAATTCATGTTGCTTGGTGATCTTTATTTTCTCTAATTAGAAAATGATAAGCAAAAAGAGAGTTTTGTCCCCCCCCTTTGGCATAGGCATGGACCAGAGATAGGTATAGGTTGGGTTCAAATAACTATTGATCAATATTCAAGGTTTTTTTTGTTCCTTTTGCACTCAAATGAGCAACTAATACATGTATGGGGTTGGTAATAGCTAAACAAAGAAAAAAAATATGAAGGAGGAACACCTTCTGCCAAATTTCCACAAATATCAACAATCCTGATGGCTCTTTTGGAATAAGTTGGATGCATTTTTACCCACCCCTAAAAATTTCAACAGTGATACTACCAACCTTTGGATATTACGATCTGAGGACCTTCAGGAAAGACTTATGGAGCTAGGTCCACTAACCAAAGCTTGCATTAGAGGGAAAGAAAAAACCACAACAATAGAGGTAGAGAAGAATATGGCAAGCCAGATGAATCAAGAGAGATCTATATAGTCAAGCAGCAAATATTGATGATGATTTAAATATGGATGTGAAAGGAAAAAGAGAAATTGACAAAGTTGGGGAAAAATTAACGGAATCAGGCAATGCCTTCTCATCTCTCTACATCAAGATAGCCTTCTACTCTGTACTCTTTGATGATGAAGTTTTCACCCCTTCTAGGATGTTAAACTTTGAACCTAATGAAGACACAGACATGTTTTTCATGGGTGGCCCTTCAATTGTCTACATATACTGCATGGTTGTATTGTTGTTCAAGTGGTGATCATGTGGGGTGTTTTAAGCAGAATCGACCCCCATTCTAATCTTTCTTACTAGATATAGCCTTCCCCATTTCTTCTAGAGTGACCTACAAGTGGGTTGTATGAATTAGAGATCCCACCTCTACATACATTTACATTTCTAGGTCCCATGGTACTCTTTATTAGTGTCTCCTACCAGACTATGCATTAGCTTCTTCTCATTTTTCTATCTAAATAATATGCATTGGCTTCAACCACAACCAACAAGGATATAGGAACATTGTTATGTGGTGAAACAACAGAGACTTTGAGATTGAAGTTGTTTAGGTTTTTTGATGTACATTTTTTGAAATGAACTTTTGATCATCTTTATCAACAAAGATTCTCCAATTTCAACGACTTAAATGATCGATAACTTCATCCCATTCCAGTTTGACATGAAACAATCATTGTGGTGGTGCCTAACAACTAGATTATTTTTTTAAATTATTTACATATTATTGGTTATCAAAGGTTATTTTGCATTGTGATTTATGGATATGTGACACAATATTGAGCTTTATAGTTAACCTAATTTGGGTTAGTCTAGATTTTTTTTGCATGACTATCCAGGACTTGTATATTTTGTCATCCAGTATTGAACTTCATAGATTAACATCATTTACTTAACTAGGATTCAAATGATAGTATTAAACGTGTAACTGCATCATCCATATGTATATCATGAGCATTGTCTTCAAACACAAGCGTTATGGATGTTTACTTGGAGGTCCACTATTATATGATGAAACAATTCAATCCTTAGAGTGATTCTATTGGATGTTGGCATATCTAAAAAGGAACCATTGACCAGCTTTTGAGTACATCTTCTGGTCACATTTTGTATTATGTAATATATGTAACCATATCATTTCTAGTGATTCATTAATGTAGAGATCAAATAAATAATGAATTAAACATGCTACATAAAAATAATGTTAGTGTCAATCATGTACATATTGGTTCACAAAGGGTTCTTGTTGAATATCCTAGATGGTATTTGTATTTTATAGTAGAATTTGTGATGCTAACGCTTCATGAAGTTTAATTATAAATGCATTTTAGTCACTGAATAAAGAATTGTTGTAGGATATGCCCTATCCAATACTACATCATTAAAAATTATAAATAGGAATCTACTATTGGTATCATGTGGTATATGTATTTGGGGAATTTCCCATTCCCATTCAGCTCAGTCGAAGGCACTCCTTAAGACCTAAAAGAATTCCATACTAATAATACAATCCATAAGATGTTCATAGGAATCATCAAACTTTGCTTGGCATGGTATGTGATTCAAGAAAATGTATTATTGATCAAAAAATCCCTGGGGTATAGATAGAAGTGATCTACATCAATGACTATGATGAGGTACTATATTTAGTTGATTACAAACAAATTTTAAAAATAGCATTATATAAATGATTAGAAATATATTAAATTGTCCTAAAAAGTCATATCTAGTATGGTCAAACTCATTATTTTCTTTAAAAATAATCATAATTGAATACATGCTTTATAAGTTTACATTTTAATGCATGATCATGATCCTTTCTGTAATTTTCATTGTCTAGGTCTACATCGTACTTTTCTATTCAGAAGATAAATAGGAAGTTGATAGAATTATTAAAGATACAATATTCATGTTAATGAGAACTAATATCAAAGTCCTAACCAGACATAATTCAACAGTAATACATGCTAGAATTGTGAGTACATCAACCCATCTTAGTATAGTAATTTTTGTAAACCAAGATTTTGACTATAATAAACAAGCATTCAAAGAATTGGCGAACCACTATATGTATCACGATTATGAATAGGAAACATATTATTTTCACTTTACCTTAGTAGTTGTAACTTCTTTTCTACTTATAGAATGGACCTAGGCTTCTATAGTATTGTCTACTAACTAGTGAATTCCATCCATTGTCTTGAAATAATTGATTTTGAAATAATGATGTCATTATAATACTTGATGTACCCAATGTAAATTATATCTCAATATAATCATGTTCGTAATTTATATATCAACAAACATATGATAAATCATAGTCACTCATAAACATTATTACTAGACCCAAAGTTAACAACCATATTTTATAGGGAGCGCATCTTCTTGCCTTTTTGGTCAGTAAGTTTGTGAATGGGTATCTCACATGGATGCTAAGCTTCATGGGTCTTTTATGGTTATTGATGCTAACTCCTCAATTTCCTTTCTTTTCTCGGAACCTTCATCATTGGTCATCTTCTTCACCATTTTTATACTCTGATGCTCAACTGTTGGGATTTTTTTATAGCATGGCTTCCTATTGTAAGGGTATTCCACATCCAACACACATTGAATGTTCCTTTTAATGCTTTTCCATGTTTAACTATCCTCCTATCCTTTTCATACATGCTTATGGAATCCTTATGCAACTTTGTTTCTTTCTCATACTTCTCCTTGTTGGCATCCTTCATTTTCAACTTTCATGCCTTCTCCTCTTCCACATATTTGGCTTCCTCCCTCTTCACATTCCTATCCTTCTCATCCTCTGTATTGTTGGCCTCATTTTTCTTCCATTTCCCCGCCTCTTATTTCTTCAACTTTCTAGCCTCCTTATCCTTGTTGGCATCATCTTTCTTCATTTTGGTTGTAGGGAAACATGAATACAAATATGGCAGTGGAAACAAAAATTGTACTTTCCATATTCCCCTTAGACAGTAGATCGCATCAACAACTATAGATTAGGAAAGAAGGTAGCAAAGCATGTATCTGGTCTTGGAGCAAGTTCAATGACTATCCTTACAGTAACGTGCTTATTTCTCAAGTTGCACTCGGATGGTTGTCTATGGTGGCCTCCTAGTGGATCACCACAGATGGCAGTTGATGATATCCTCCCAGTGGGTGGCAAAGGCCTCCTCGCCTCTACGTAGTCAATGTGGACCACTGGGGTCTCTTGTCATTCTTTTGGCACAGATAAGGAGTTGTTTGTTGCAGTCAATGTGCTAGTGCTTACTTGATATCCCTTGTTGTCTTTCCCTTGTTGTCTCTCCCTTTCATGGGTAAAACTTTCTCAGGACAAAACTTGTGAGAAGACAACAATTGTCAGAGCTTATTGTTGTGTGTTCCAAAAGCCTTGAATAGCCCTATTTTTATAGGAGGGTCAGGATCAGGATTACCAGATCAACTGGGAGTCAAAGAGATAGAATTTTGTGAATTTTCCAAAACTACAAACCATGAACTAGTTTGTTCACCATTGAGTCGATCAGTTCACATGTGATTAAATTGATTCAACAGTTGAAATGATCGGTTCACCATGTTTCCTATTCACAATCATATTGGCTTTTAATATTTGATTAATGCACAAAATGACATCAACATCAATCTTTGATCCAGTCTTACTGATCAACCAACTGACCAGTTCACAACCTAAACTAATTATTTCATACATCTAAACTGATCGGTTCACTTGCTAAACTGATTGTTTCATATTTTAATCAAAAAATCTTGTTTAAATTCAATACCTAACACTTTAATGATCAAGTTTAAACCATATTCACGAATAAACTCTTATTCTAGGTAAATCTAATTAGTGTGACCCTATAGGTCCCAAGTTACATTGGTAGTGAATGTCCAAAACTAATTTATGATATAACAAGCAATGACCGGTATCTAGAAACACATCATTGCTACCCAAGTAGTCCAAAAGTTGGATAACAACATCAACATACAATATGTGATTGGTGCTATGGTGATCTTATAGTTCCTTTATCTCTGATTCTAGATTGAACTCAAGGTATGGATTTGTCATCCTCTTCAATATTTAATCCATGTTCCTTGAACTAGAGAAGACTGTCTGAGATGCATATGAGCTCATATATCATATACTAATTCACATGAGTACGGTCATATATATTTTATACTACTACAGAAATGGATTATAACGTCACATTTAGAGGCATCAGTTGTAACCCAAAAATTGTCGCCTAAACCCTAAAACGTCGGCTGAAAGTACAAACTGACATCTATATGTGAAGACCGGCCAGACATTTGTATCGCTTTTTATTTAGCGTCAGTTGCTAAATAAGAAACTGACACCTAAAATCACCCGCCAAATCCAATTGTTTCAGTGCAAAAAAATTACCTCCAAAATTTCACATACGGCGTCGGTTATTTACCAAATAACCGACGACTAAAGATTTTTCACAAGACAGAAATTGGGCCCACTTTTGTCGTCGGTTTTCATACAAGAATTGACGCCGATGTGTTTTCGCGCACTATCCCCGCAAAAATTTTTAGGGTTTAGGTTGCCCAATTGGCATCGATTTTGTGTGGTGACCAACGCTTTTGGATCTTAGGTTTCGGTTTCTAAAACAACCGACGATGATTGTTAACTTAATAGGCCCCGTGAAACAGACTCTTCCCCATTCTCAATCTATTTCATTGTGAAACACAGCTCTGGTGATTCTACTCAACATTTCGCTCATCTGCCACTGTCTGACACTGCTGCCTGCTCGTGTGCTCAACGCCGCTGCCTACTCGTGTGCTCAAGGCCACCACCTGTCTGTGTGCTCAACGTCGTCGCCACCTACTCAACGTCGTTTCCGCCTGCCCGTGTGCTCAACGCCGCCGCTGTCTACTCAACGGTCGCTGTTTCCTGCTCAATGTCACCACCTGCCCATGTGCTCAACGTCATCGCCGCTTGCTCAACGATGTTGCCTACCCATGTGCTCAACGTTGTTTCCACCTTATCAATGCCGCCACTGCTGCCTGCCTGTGTGCTCAACGCCGCTGCCGCCGCCTGCTCAACGTCGCCACCGCCTACTCAACGTTGTCGCCTGCCTATGTGCTCAATGTCGTCGTCACCTGCTCGTATGCTCAATGCCACCATCGTCTGCTCAATTCTGTCGCCACCCGTGTGCTCAACGCCACCGCCGCCTACTCAACGCCACTATTGCCTGCTCGTGTGCTCAACGTTGCTGCCTACCCGTGTCCTCAACACCGCCTCTTCCTGCTCAATGCCACCTAAGGAGCTGGTGCACTATCAGAGCTCGAGCCTAAGGTCTCCGGAGCTAGCCTCTACTTCCCCTACTGCTAGGTAGGTTACTAATTTCCATCAACTGATTAGTATTTACTTATCTACAGATTTATATTTACTTATCTATGGATTTGTATTTACTTATCTATTGATTTCTTTATCTAATGATTTTTTATTCATCATATTATTTATATTTAGGCCTTTGTATTTGTTCATCTACTTTTCAAATTATTAAATCATCTACTATTTTTTCAAATTACTTATCTACTGATTATTATTTACTTATCTACTTATTTGTATTTATTATCTATCAATTTTATTCATTTATCTATTGATTAGTATTAATGTACTATTTTAACTTGTCTAATCCTCATGCTTGACCTAATTCAGTAAATTTTGATGCATGTTGAAATAAGATTCAAACTTGTCCATTCTAGCATCCTAATTTGATTTGATTATGTGCTTTGAACCTTGAAACATGTGTGTTAAAGATACATTGATGTTGAATCTCAAACTTAACTCACATGTGGATCTTCTATTCCTAAAATTATTATGTGAACTCCTAAATCAGTAACATATATTATTCTTTGTGCACCCAAATACATTGTGAATCATGTATGCTCCCTAAGGTGATTAAATGTCTAAATCTTGACTTGAAATATGACCTAGTATGCATGTTGATATATAAAGCTCTAGTTAAAACTTCAAGATTGACCCCTAATTAATACATTATAACCTAATTGAATCGTGCATTTGTGTTGTTGTAGGTGTTGTTGACTTCCTGTTGATTTGCATATATTTCTTCTTCTACCTTCAAGTGAGGTATAATATTCTCACTCTCCCAATGTTCCATTAGGCTATATATGGAATCATGGTTTATTTATTGTTTAGTATTTACTGACAAGCATGATTAAATGATGTTACACAAAACTTAGGATACGAATGATGAAACTAGGATTGTAGGTATAAGAATGACAACATACATGTATTTGTTGGCCATTACGGTGAGTGGTTAATTAATCAGTACTAGATTTGAACTTAGGATTAATGATGCCACCATATAGTTGATTACTGTCACACCCCGATCTCACACTAACCACTAATCACGAGATTAGGACGCGACGGAGGGATTATCACATAAACAAATCGCTGAAAACTTTTTCTTTTTAAAACCTCGTAATGATATCTGGATTATTGCTGTAAACTAAAACACAATAAACTATTGCGGAAGCATTTCAATTTACCTGGCTAGAGAACATAAACAAAGTTTACAACATGTAACATTGTTTAACAGAAAGTAAACATAACAGTTAATTTACATCTTTATACACATTCCACAAACATACTCTCTCTCACCCACACCCTGTCCCAAGGATCGAGGGGAAAGGACTAAGAGACCTCTAACTACTAACTACATATACCTTCTACAAACTAAGTGTTAGGATGAAAGGATCCTTCAGATTCCTGCTGCTGATGATGACCTGAAAATGTTTTGAGTAGAGGTATGAGCCTAGTCGCTTAGTGAATAGCATTTCATTTAGCTATCACTAAACAACTCATCAGGTTTATAAATTGAAATTAAACATAAGTGCAGTACTAAGCAGGGTAGTACTATTAACATAACAGATTTGCAGAATATAATCACATTTCCATGCATTAACAGATAATTTGAACAGATAAACAAATATAAAGAAATAGCACAAAAGTTCGAATACTTTAATTTACTGTGATCCTATATGAGTACCCATTTATATTATTATTAAGCCCTAATCATATACAGTGTACCCTGTATATGAAGATCCGTAGCGAACTACGATCCCACCGTACAAGACTTAGCGACACACCCGGGAAATGCTAAGTCTGACGCCAGCCCTGCTCTGCCACAGGACCCCAGGCTCATCGGCCTTCAGGCTCATCGGCCTCACTGCACTACATCGAGTGCTCTAGACTCCTCCTCTAACCTGAGTACACAAGCGGAGAGTCTCACGGGGTTACCTCCATGACATCGCACGAATCTTGTTGCAATAACCCTCAATTTTCTCCAGCGCCACCGTGACATCGCACGCGTTATTGTTGGACACTGCCTCTCTATCCTCGTGTCTCCATGACATCGCACGGATAATGTTGCAACACGAGTTTCACCCCTAAGAAGCAGATCTATCAAAGGGGTTCTACGGTGTTAGGGCACCTAAGTCTATTAACTGATTAACATATAACCATTTAAACAGGAATATCACGTTTACTGATTTCATATCAGATCACAATACACTGTCATTCTAAACTGACAGAGCAATATATTTCAAATCATTGTAATTTCTGAGAAATTCTCATACCATGCATTCAGACAAATTAGAAATGCATAAATATCCCAACTTATTTCAATTTGGCACATACATAGCGAATTTACGCAATTGAACATCTTATTGCACAAATTAAAGAAATTTACTTCACATACGAGAATCATACTCAACATTTGTCAATTCTCTAAAATTCTCGAAAAACGTGCACATTAACCCAAATCTTGGTTTGTGCATCACTTAACTCAATTAAGAGTTAATTACATTTCACAATATAATTTAATAACAATACTTGAGAATTTCTGGTAATATTTCAGAGAAATGTGCCATTTCATGTAAATATCAATTTACACATATTAACGTCAAAAGATATATGCAATTAGGATTTTCATGCATATTTTATTTATTCATATCTACTTTGAAATCGTACAACTGATAATTTATCAGAAATCTTCATTGTTTGGGTTCATACCCAAATTATACCATTTTCAGACATGAATTTCTAATTTCAACATTCAAATGAGCAATTTAGGTTCCAATGAACCATATAAATCTACCGATTCAATCCACACCGATCAATTGCTAAATTTAATCATATAACAGTGTCTAGAAGCAATTTATGAAATAAAAAGTCGGGCGACGCCAAACGCTGCCCGACGCCTGATAACGCCTGTTATCAGCGTAATTCACGCACAAAACAGAAAATATTCAAACACCTGAGTTTATTAATGATAAATAAATGAAATCCTACTCACAACGATTTGGTCTGTCCGGATTCGTCCGGAGATGCATCCAGAGTCTGTTTCCGGGTGATTTCTATTGTCTTCTACCTTGGAATTTGCACTGTTCACGATTGCTTTGCACAGAACAAACCAACGCTTAATCCAAGTTGACGGAAGAGCTTTGATTGATGATTGGAACTTAACTAGAAGCTGTGAAATCTGCTGGAACCTCTGAATCGGAGCTCAAGGTAGCTTCTCAGCTGCTAGGTGCCCAAAACGGCGCCCTTCTGCCCAAACTACAGCAGCCATAACTGCTGCTCGCCGCAGGTCAAGATGCATAGCAACTTGCTAGGTGCTGAATCAGAGTTGGATGGTTGCATATTCGTGATTTGGACCTCAAGGATGAAGTCGGGGTGGTGAATCCACACTGCTTGCTAGCCTAATCGAGCTCTTGACTGTTGCCGTTGCAGCTGCAATTGCAGCTGGACGCTGCTGCTAGGAGGTATCGTGGGCTGGTCTAGGTGCCGCGGGAGGGCGAGGGGAAAGGGAGGAGAAAGAGAGAAGGAGAAGGAGAGGAAGAAGAAGGTGGAAGGAGAGAAGGGGCCGACGTCATTGAGTCGAGCCAAGAATCGTGCTGCTGCGATTTTCTCCTGCTTCTCAGTCGCGCTTTGTACGCCGCCACAGAAACCTGCTTCAAGCGGTTCTGTAAACTATCGGGTGACGGTGGAGATAAGGGAAAGGGAAAAAGGATTAATAAGCCAATAAAAATGGAAATTTTGCATTATAAACCCAATGTTCTAGAAAATGTTGTAACTCTCGCCTCGAGTGTCCGATTGAGGTGATTTCTGTTGCAAACTTTCAAGCGCAAAATTCTCTACACCCTCAGTGCACGAATCATGCTAATTGGACTGTCTCACCTAATCGAAACACTATATGCATCAGTGAGTGATTAATTCAACTTAATTAATCATAATGATGCTATGATCACCATACTTATTAATTCACTTAATTATGGGTCATAACAATCTCCCTCCCTTATAAGAATTTCGTCCCGAAATTCCTAAAAGAGAAAAGGAGACTTGCTACGCATCTCTGACTCAAGCTCCCACGTAGCTTCCTCTAGGTTATGATTCCTCCACAAAACTTTTACTAAAGGTATCTCGCGATTCTTAAGTTTCTTGATCCTCTGATCAACTATCTGAACCGGTCCTTCAACATAGGACACATCTGATCTGAGCTGTGCAGGTTCTGGGTCAACTATCTTTTCCGTACCAGGGTAACATTTCTTAAGCATAGAGACATGAAACACATCATGAAGATTAGCTAACTCAGATGGCAAATCCAACTTATAGGCTACAGGTCCAATCCTCTCAATGATAGGATATGTGCCCATAAACCTAGGAGTCAACTTACCCCTCTTGCCAAACCTTAGCACTCCCTTCCATGGTGTAACCTTCAAATAAACCTCGTCACCAACCTCAAACTCAAGAGGTCGACGTCGTCTCTCTGCATAACTTTTCTGTCTGTCCTGAGCAGCTTTCAACTGATCCCTGATCACAGATATCTTCTCTGTAGTTATATCAACTATCTCAGGTCCAAGAATTTCTTTCTCGCAAACCTCGTACCAACAAACTGGTGATCTACACTTACTGCCATATAGAGCTTCATATGGGGCCATTCCAAGACAAGAATGGTAGCTGTTGTTATATGCAAACTCTATCAGGCTTAAGTGTTCTTCCCAGTTACCTCTGAACTGCAGAACGCATGCTCTCAGCATGTCTTCAAGGGTCTGAATGGTCCTCTCAGATTAACCATCTGTCTGCGGGTGAAACGCTGTACTAAACCTCAGCTTTGTGCCCAAGGCACGATGTAACTGATTCCAGAATCTGGATGTAAACTTAGGATCTCTGTCAGAAATAATGGAAACTGGAATCCCATGTAATCTGATTACCTCATCCACATAAATCTTGGCCATCTTTGGAACATCAAAGGTTGACTTGACAGGAAGAAAGTGAGCAGACTTAGTTAGTCTATCCACGATCACCCATATCGAGTCTGAACCCCTAGGCGTCCTGGGTAACCCTACCACAAAGATCCATTGTGATATGTTCCCATTTCCATACTGGTATAGGAAAAGATTGCAAAGTACATGTAGGTTCCTGGTGCTCAGCCTTAACCTGCTGACACACACTGCACCTAGTCACATACTCAGCTACATCCTTTGTCATATCGGGTCACCAATACAACTCCTTGAGATTCTTGTACATCCTAGTGTTACATGGATGCATAGCATACATCGGTGCATGTGCTTCCTCAAGAATCTATTCTTTCAATTAATTATCTCGAGGTACATGCAACCTGTCATGCTGATACAACACATCATCATCTGGAAGTCTAAACTCTGGTCTCTTTCCCCCTGTCATATCATGCATGATCTGATGTAATTCACTATCACCCTGTTGTAGTTCCTTGATCTGATCATAAAAGTAGGCTTGACTTGCATTTGTGCAATCAAACCATTTAGCTATGTCACCCCTAAGTCTAAGTTCAACTTTCACATTTCCACTAGCATGTCTCTTTTCGAAACATGCCATGGAAAATACATCCACTGTTTAACTAGACTTCCTACTTAGGGCATCAACTACCACATTCACCTTCCCAAGGTGACAATCTATCGTCACATCAGAAAGATAGTGACGCTGTGTCATAAGAGCATGAACTACAACAACTAACTTCAGATCATGTATCAGGTAGTACTCCTCATTCTATGCTACTTATTGTTACATTTCAAATTTATATCTTACTCTTTTCTACAAGTCATTTTCATATTGTTTATCTACCTTTAAACCCTAGATTTTATTAATTCTAGCTTACCTTTCATAGAACAAATCTCATGATCTTATTTTATAGGGATGCTAGTACTCAAGGTCAGATCACTATTGATATCCCTTGAACTACTACAACTCTAAACATTCTAGGGTTTCGTCTTTATCAATAACATAGCGTTATTGTGATGTGACTATGTTCCCTTAGTTTGAAATTCAAACTTTAGATCTCATAAGTTTTACTAAATTCTTCCTTATCTTATCGCTGGAATTTCCTTTCTCTTATTTTTTCCGGACTTTGGTATTTTCATGATATCTCTTCAATTTAATGGAAGCTTATAACGTAACATGAATATCATTTCAAACTGGACAAGCCATATATTCAGGTATTGCAAATATCAAGAGATTCAACATAATAAGCATGCATGCAGATTTCAAATTTTTAAATAATCTAATTACGTGTCCACTTGTAATTTACTGAGAAATCAATATCAATATGCATGCAGGTAGACTGGAATTCTCAAATAAACAGAATGCATGTCAATTTGGCACTTTATACACTAAAATCGTGCAATTGAACTGTTAAGCATCACACATCTTATACTGAGAATTTTGATATCAAAATACTTGATTTATTGAACACCCTGTCCTTAGGGTTTCAATTACCTCATTCACTTATTACATGGCAACACTCTATCCTTAGGGTTTCAGTTACCTCATTCATTTGATTGCAGTTCAAATCACAATATGATATCATTCTAGAACTGTCAGAACAGTGTACTTAAAATAATTGTAAATACTGAGAAATTCTTATATCATGCATTCATTTTTCTAAGTTATGTGTTTGTTCTTTATTTTAAAAACTAATTTGTTAGTCTATAGAGACTTAGAATCCAAAGGTAGTATGTATGAATGTATTTAACTTTATAATAAAGATATGCATTCCATACTCTCAATTATGTCTTGTAATTCTCGTTCCTTAATCAAAGTCATCATTTCTAACATTTCTTTTGATTCAACTAAATTTCTTGTCCTGGTCTTATGATTTACATAAGGCTCTTTGTTTCTATGTACTTAGTGTATACTTAACTCTTTTCTTCTATTTTCTATTTGCTTTGAAATACATAAACGTATTTTACTCTATTACATGATCCAATCCATGGTCGATTCTTACGTCCTAGCCATTACATACTTTTCTCATTTCTTTTCCATATTCTCATATTCAGAGTTCATATAATACTAATCATTGAATTTAATATGAACCTGATATCGTTTCCTTTTATTTCCAATTAAAGATTGCTCAAATGAGACTCCAACATTAGGCTTCTGATATCAGTTCCAGCTACTTCTTAGCTGTTCTAATCTTTCCATTATATTTCAACATCTCAGTGTATATACATTCTCACTATGATACAAGTCTAAATCATCCAGAATCTACTTTTATAATATTGTTAATAGGAGTCATTAAATCCCAGTATCGCATCCTTCCAGCCGGACCAGGCCGAACCTGCAGTCCTGAAGCCAAGAGCTGCTCAGGATTAACCAACTCCTATTAATCTCAAACATGTGGAAAGAATATTCACTTAGGGTAGACTCGTTTAAACATAACTTCTGGTCTACTTAATACAAAGAATATAAACAATAAATAAATCACTTCGTGACACTCAATCAATATAAAAGAATCATATTTATTCTACAAACTGAAAATTTAAATCCATACATATAAGAGCATTTCTAGTGATTTCCAATCAAATAAATAATATAAATCAAGAATTATATCTCATCCTATATTTAATCTCTTACTATTACATTAATTTCCGATTCATTAACCCTAAAATTTCAAGGGTTTCTCTCTAGCCTATCCTTCCTCTGCATACCTGGCCAGGATATTCAGAGAAGAATAGACAGAGTAGCTTGATACTGGTCAATCTAAGTATTCAGACACCTGGCCAGGGTATCTAAACACTCAGACCTTCCAGAGCTAAAGACACGTCACTTTTTATGTACCTCACTTATAACTTTTATCTTTTGATCCTAATGATCTCTGATGACTCAGCTTAACTCTCAACTTGATTCTCGTGACCACATCATCTTCCTACCATCTGCAATAATATAACAGAACACTTCCTGTTATAAAAGTGCAGTTAGAAGGAAGACACCTAAGTCCTAATCCTATTGGTCTCTTATCGTCCCCTGACCTTGACTTAGAGTATTCATATACTCAACCTATGCTCTGATACCAAGTTGTCACACCCCGATCTCACACTAACCACTAATCACGAGATTAGGACGCGACGGAGGGATTATCACATAAACAAATCACTGAAAACTTTTTCTTTTTAAAACCTCGTAATGATATCTGGATTATTGCTGTAAACTAAAACACAATAAACTATTACGGAAGCATTTCAATTAACCTGGCTAGAGAACATAAACAAAGTTTACAACATGTAACATTGTTTAACAGAAAGTAAACATAACAGTTAATTTACATCTTTATACACATTCCACAAACATACTCTCTCTCACCCACACCCTGTCCCAAGGATCGAGGGGAAAGGACTAAGAGACCTCTAACTACTAACTACATATACCTTCTACAAACTAAGTGTTAGGATGAAAGGATCCTTCAGATTCCTGCTGCTGATGATGACCTGAAAATGTTTTGAGTAGAGGTATGAGCCTACTCGCTTAGTGAATAGCATTTCATTTAGCTATCACTAAACAACTCATCAGGTTTATAAATTGAAATTAAACATAAGTGCAGTACTAAGTAGGGTAGTACTATTAACATAACAGATTTGCAGAATATAATCACATTTCCATGCATTAACATATAATTTGAACAGATAAACAAATATAAAGAAATAGCACAAAAGTTCGAATACTTTAATTTACTGTGATCCTATATGAGTACCCATTTATATTATTATTAAGCCCTAATCATATACAGTGTACCCTGTATATGAAGATCCGTAGCGAACTACGATCCCACCGTACAAGACTTAGCGACACACCCGGGAAATGCTAAGTCTGACGCCAGCCCTGCTCTGCCACAGGACCCCAGGCTCATCGGCCTTCAGGCTCATCAGCCTCACTGCACTACATCGAGTGCTCTAGACTCCTCCTCTAACCTGAGTACACAAGCGGAGAGTCTCACGGGGTTACCTCCATGACATCGCACGGATCTTGTTGCAATAACCCTCAATTTTCTCCAGCGCCACCGTGACATCGCACGCGTTATTGTTGGACACTGCCTCTCTATCCTCGTGTCTCCATGACATCGCACGGATAATGTTGCAACACGAGTTTCACCCCTAAGAAGCAGATCTGTCAAAGGGGTTCTACGGTGTTAGGGCACCTAAGTCTATTAACTGATTAACATATAACCATTTAAACAGGAATATCACGTTTACTGATTTCATATCAGATCACAATACACTGTCATTCTAAACTGACAGAGCAATATATTTCAAATCATTGTAATTTCTGAGAAATTCTCATACCATGCATTCAGACAAATTAGAAATGCATAAATATCCCAACTTATTTCAATTTGGCACATACATAGCGAATTTACGCAATTGAACATCTTATTGCACAAATTAAAGAAATTTACTTCACATACGAGAATCATACTCAACATTTGTCAATTCTCTAAAATTCTCGAAAAATGTGCACATTAACCCAAATCTTGGTTTGTGCATCACTTAACTCAATTAAGAGTTAATTACATTTCACAATATAATTTAATAACAATACTTGAGAATTTCTGGTAATATTTCAGAGAAATGTGCCATTTCATGTAAATATCAATTTACACATATTAACGTCAAAAGATATATGCAATTAGGATTTTCATGCATATTTTATTTATTCATATCTACTTTGAAATCGTACATCTGATAATTTATCAGAAATCTTCATTGTTTGGGTTCATACCCAAATTATACCATTTTCAGACATGAATTTCTAATTTCAACATTCAAATGAGCAATTTAGGTTCCAATGAACCATATAAATCTACCGATTCAATCCACACTGATCAATTGCTAAATTTAATCATATAACAGCGTCTAGAAGCAATTTATGAAATAAAAAGTCGGGCGACGCCAAACGCTGCCCGACGCCTGATAACACATGTTATCAGCGTAATTCACGCACAAAACAGAAAATATTCAAACACCTGAGTTTATTAATGATAAATAAATGAAATCCTACTCACAGCGATTTGGTCTGTCCGGATTCGTCCGGAGATGCATCCAGAGTCTGTTTCCGGGTGATTTCTATTGTCTTCTACCTTGGAATTTGCACTGTTCACGATTGCTTTGCACAGAACAAACCAACGCTTAATCCAAGTTGACGGAAGAGCTTTGATTGATGATTGGAACTTAACTAGAAGCTGTGAAATCTGCTGGAACCTCTGAATCGGAGCTCAAGGTAGCTTCTCAGCTGCTAGGTGCCCAAAACGGCGCCCTTCTGCCCAAACTACAGCAGCCGTAACTGCTGCTCGCCGCAGGTCAAGATGCATAGCAACTTGCTAGGTGCTGAATCAGAGTTGGATGGTTGCATATTCGTGATTTGGACCTCAAGGATGAAGTCGGGGTGGTGAATCCACACTGCTTGCTAGCCTAATCGAGCTCTTGACTGTTGCCGTTGCAGCTGCAATTGCAGCTGGACGCTGCTGCTAGGAGGTATCGTGGGCTGGTCTAGGTGCCGCGGGAGGGCGAGGGGAAAGGGAGGAGAAAGAGAGAAGGAGAAGGAGAGGAAGAAGAAGGTGGAAGGAGAGAAGGGGCCGACGTCGTTGAGTCGAGCCAAGAATCGCGCTGCTACGATTTTCTCCTGCTTCTCAGTCGCGCTTTGTGCGCCGCCACAGAAACCTGCTTCAAGCGGTTCTGTAAACTATCGGGTGACGGTGGAGATAAGGGAAAGGGAAAAAGGATTAATAAGCCAATAAAAATGGAAATTTTGCATTATAAACCCAAAGTTCCAGAAAATGTTGTAACTCTCGCCTCGAGTGTCCGATTGAGGTGATTTCTGTTGTAAACTTTCAAGCGCAAAATTCTCTACACCCTCAGTGCACGAATCATGCTAATTGGACTGTCTCACCTGATCGAAACACTATATGCATCAGTGAGTGATTAATTCAACTTAATTAATCATAATGATGCTATGATCACCATACTTATTAGTTCACTTAATTATGGGTCATAACAATTACTATTGAATAATTAGGGTTAATGATGCATTAATGAACTTAATTAATTAGATTTGTACTTAGTTTCTCTAAGATTGTGTAGTTGATTAATATTGATTAATCAGGGTTAATGATGCATGAATGAATTTAATTAATTTATAGTGCTTTATTTCTTTCTTTCTTTCTTTCTTTCTTTCTTATGATGATGATGATGATGATGATGATGATGATGATGATGCTCTAGTCGCCGCCATTGGCCACCGCCTGCACCTCTTGTGCTTCACCTCCAGCATCGGCCACCTTCACCTCCAGCCCGACCACCTCCACCTCCGGCCGCTGCCACCACAACCTGCTCCATCCACTAGTGCGGTGAGTGGTTAATTAATTAGATTTGTACTTAGTTTCTCTAATATTGTATGGTTGATTAATGTTGATTTATCAGGGTTAATGAAGCATGAATGAATTTAATTAATTGATAGTGATTTCTTTATTTCTTTCTGATGATGATGATGATGATGACCCCGTATACACCCATAAGCTCTATTTTCGACATTAAAAACTAAAAGATGGAGTACTACAAAGTAGTGTGGTAATAGGAAAGAGCATACAGAACAAATTGTTATCGACTTATGAAACTAGAAAACTTAGAGGAGAGGGGAGAGGCAGCCCCACCTTCATTTTATTTTCAGTGGTTGAGGCCGAGAAATGGTAGCATATAGAGAAGAGAGTGGAGCTCGAAGTAGGGAGAAGAGGAAAGGGCTAGAGAGACAGAGGATGTGATTGGGTGAAGGCCCGACGTGTAGGAGTGGGAAACGGGAAGAATGTGCAGAGAGGCGGGAAAGAAATTTTGATGTTAGTACTTATGCCTGCATCGGTGGAGGTTTACTATTGGTGCATGCAAACCAAAACAACATGCAGACACAACTCTCACCTCCACCCATGACCGTCACTGACTACCAACCACCTCTCACGCCTCAAGCACCACTTAGGTATGATGTAATTATAATAGGACTTGTAATTCTAATAGGACTTGTCAAGTCTAGGTCCCTATAGTAAGTGGTATGGTGGGAGGAGGGTTAGGGTGGAGGGCCAGGGGAGAGTGAGGGGTGTGGTAGGGTGGGAGGAGGGTAGGGGTGGGGTGGGATGGAGGGCCAGGGGAGGGGGAGGAGGGAGGGTGGTGTGAGGAGGGTAGGGTGGGATAGGTGGGAGGAGTGAGGGCTAGGGAAGGAGGGTGGGGGTGGGATAGGTGAGATGAGGATCAAGGAAAACATAAAAGCAGAGGGAAGAATGGGCTTTTATTAGTATCTCTTACATGGTGCCCTAGTTTGACATATATGGCTAATGTAAGGATTAGTGTAGATAGTTTAATAGATACAATAAATAACTTAGTGCAATGAATAACTTAGTTATCATCCTCATCATCATCAATTATTTCTCTGACATGAATATGAAATAACCCATCGTTGTTGTGTGATGTTAGTACTTACATTTATATTACTTTTTCTCAACATTTTACATTATTGTAGACATAATGGCTTGGGCCTCTACCCCAATTTTACTATTCCCTATTGAAGAACAGTTGGATATCATTCTAGATGATCGTTCATTAGCACAACTCACTATACCTAAACATTGGCGTTATCTAAATAGAAGATGCTACACGGCTGGTGAAGTGACCCTAAATTTTGGAATTTCAACTTTTGTTATCGAGGTTAAGTACGATGTTGATGAGAATATTATATCCACATCCAGTTGGTGCGAGTGGGTTCGGAAGATGCTATTGGGCCGTAGTGACATGATTTTTCTTCGTCCGGTTGGCCATAATACCATCAAGGTTTGGATAACCAACATCAACAATGAGACGCCCAATCATCTAGTCTGATTTGAGTACTCCACAGAGGATAGTGATGACGATGATGATTGCTGATTCTGGACCATGTTGTTGTTGTTTATGTTGTGTATCTAGTCTAGTATCTCTCTCTTCTCAGTTATTTTACTTGTGTGCATGTTTAGGGGTACAACAACCCCCTTGTTTAGTTACTGTTTTGGACAACAACACCGCTACATGTTCATAACTATATTATGATGATGATGATGATGGAACAATAGGTTTCTACATGTGTGTGATGAATCATATCTAGTATATCTCTCTTCTCAATTATTTTACTTATGTGCATGTTTAGGGGTACAACAACCCCCTTGTTTAGTTACTATTTTGGACAACAACATTGTTGCATGTTCATAACTATATTATGATGATGATGATGATGGAACTATAGGTTTCTACATGTGTGTGATGAATCATGTGATTAAATGTGCTTATACATGTGTGTGATGAATCATATGATTAAATGTGCTTATACATGTGTGTGAATCACATGATCCATGTATAATATTGTCTATCTTATTAATTTTGCAAGTTTGTGGCATGTTGTTGGTTGATATCAATGGATGATGTAAACCTATAGTTCATAACTGAACTGTAGGTTCTGTGTCCTGCTGACCAGCCATACATCAGGCCTGCAAACTGATAAGAAAAAAAAAATCAGAACATAGGCATCGAGTATTAGTATAAAACCGACAACAAAGACATACAATGTTGGTTATTAGCAACAAACTAACGTCTATGTTGCTATGGGTGTCGGTTCTACATAAAAACCGACATCGATGGTGCCCTTATTGGCTTGTTTTATTGGTGGCGGGAAGGGTTATATAGTGTTGGTTTTTGTGAAATGCCAACGTCTTTGACATGTATATAGTGTCGGTTTTATTAAATAATTGACGCCTATAGTGCCCTTGTTGGCGCATTTTTGGTGGCGGGAAGGGTTATGGCGTCGGTGTTAAAACCGATATTGAAGGGTTTGACTTTTAGTGGCATCCACTTGGGTGTCACTTTGAAACTAATGCAAAAAAGCCTGAAATAATCGACACTAATGGTCGGTTCTGTACTAGTGTTAGTCTCTTTTATCAAGTGGTTGGGATATCAACTCCAGTAGGAGGAACAAATCCCATATACATCACTCACAATCCTCCCCCTGTGTCATAATGTATTCGAGCATCACCTTTATGGTAACCCTTATTCAAGGTCACATTAGATGACGTCAAAAATATATCGAATGACATGTGATGAGTGTAGTGATATTAGGTCTAAGAACCACAATCACCACCATCACTATGAAAGCTAATTCTGACTACCAATCCATGGTTTCCATGCATCACTCTCAAGGTGGGTTTGTCTGATGCACTATTCTCTAACAAATACCTATATGTTTGGTTTGATATCACACATCATGACCAATGAGATTCTCTCATCAACCAACACTCACTCTAGTCTTATGTGTTATTGTTTTCTATCAGCTTCAACAATAACATTCGACCAGGACATAACAAGAAAGTATATATACTCTTATCATATGTATGACCTCATTGTTCAGGTCCTCAACCTGAAGACATACGTCATTGAGTAACATCATTCTTTAGACATTTAATATGTTACATTGTTGTCTCATAATTGAACAAACATATAAATGAAGATTGCCTTTATTATTATTAATCAAATCATTTACAAGATATGTCATTACAATCATCAAATGATTGGCTCTCTGGGCATATATACCAACAGACTCCCACTTTCACCTAGAGACAATCACCCATGAACTTAATCCCAAGTGATCTAACATGACCTTCATGCTTCTGTTGTGAAAGTGCTTTTGTCAAGAGGTCAGTTACATTGCTTTCAGTTGGTACTCTGCAAAACTTCACATCCTCTCGTTGTATGATATCTTGTATGAGATGGAACTGCCATTGTATGTGCTTGGAGTATTGATGCGATATGAGTTCCTTATCTTATGTAGTAGGTCCTTTGTTGTCACAATATATCTCTACTGTTTCGTTGATGCTTGGAACCACTCTAAGTTCACTGATGAACTTGCCATTGTTGCATTGGATGGAACAATATACTCGGCCTCTGTTGTAGAATAAAAAACTAGGTCTTGCTTAGAACTCTAACAGTTCCATTGTTTAGGAAAAACAAAGATCCAAATTATGATCTATAGTCATCTTTTTCAAATTGGAAGCTTGCATCAGTGTAACCCTTTACCACCAACTCTTCCTCACCACCATAGACAAAGAACTGGTCCTTAGTTCTTCTCAAGTACTTAAGGATGTTCTATATGGAAGTTCAGTGACTTTCACCAGGATCTGACTAATACCTGCTAGTCATACTCAAGGCATATTTGACATCAGGGTGAGTACATAACATTGCGTACATGATAGATTGAATTACATATGCATATGGGATCTTTCTCATGCATTCATGCTCTTTACAAGAACTATGACATTGAGCTCTATAGATACTAATACCATAAGACATGGGTAAGTTTCCTCTCTTTGAGTTCCGTGTTGAACCCTTTCAGCAATTTGTTATTGCATGTGTTCTACTTATGCCAAGAAGCCTTTTCGATCTATCTCTATATATTTTTATTCCTAATATATAGGATGCTTTGCCTAAGTCTTTCATAGAGAATGTATTTCCTATCTAGGTCTTTACTATATATAAAGTATGAATGTAATTCCCCATCACTGGTATGTCATCCACATACAATATGAGGATTACAATCATGCTCCCACTAACCTTCTTGTAAACTCATGATTCATCTTCATTTTTACGAAAGCCAAATATATGACTATTTCATAAAATTGAAGATTCCAACTCTGGGATACTTGATTCAATCTATAGATTGACCTTTGTATCTTATAGACTTTATTTGTAGTCTTTAGATTTATAAAACTCTCAGGTTGTTTTCATGTACACATCCTCAAGAAGATTCCCATTAAGGAATGTGGTTTTAACATCCATCTGGAAAATCTCATAGTCAAGATAAACTGTAATAGTAAGCATGATCTTGATGGACTTAATCATAGCATCTGGATAAAAGGTTTTGCCATAGTCAACACCTTGAACTTGTCCAAAATCCTTTGCAACCAATCAGCCTTTGTAAGTTTGTACATTACTATCAATGTCAGTCTTATTCTTCAAGAGCCACTTGCTCCCTATGGGTTTTACCTCATCAATTGGATCCACCAAGGTCCATACCTTGTTGGTCTACATGGATTCTCATGGCCTCAATCCACTTCTCAGATTTTGGTTTCTTAACAGCTTCTAGGTGGGTAGTTGGCTCATCATCAATGACTAACTCATTGCCTTCATGAATCACAAGATAACCAAAGCTTTCTGGATCAAGGAGTGTCTTACTAAACCTTTGAGGTTCCTGTATTACATGAGAACCACAATGGTTTGCGACTCTCTATGTTCCTCTTATACCTCGATAGGTTCAATGCTTTCTTATTGGTCTTGAACCTCTTCAAGTTCTACTTTCCTCCCACTGATTCCTTTAGAAATGAATTCCTTTTCTAGGACTTCAACATCCCTGGAAACAAACACTTTTTTGTCAAGTAGAGTATAAAATTAGTATCCTTTGGTTTCCCTAGGATAAGCAACAAAATAACATTTATCAGATTTGAGTCCAAGCTTTTCAGGAAGCTGCTTTCTCATATAAGATTCGCATCCCCAAATCTTAACAAAAGACAAATTGGGCTTCCCATATCATATTTCATATGGCATTTTTGAACCAATTTAAATGGTACATAGTTGTGTAGATGTTTTCTTGTCTAGAGAATAACCCTAGAAGTAAGTCAGAATATCAACAAAACTCATCGTTGATTGCACCATATCTAGAAATGTGCAATTCCTTCTTTATGAAAAACCATTATGCTTGTTCACCATGGAGTCCATTGTGATAAAATATCATGGTCTCACAGAAGGTCCTCAAACTCTTGGCTTAAATATTCTTGACCTTGATCATCAAAAAGTTCCTTAAATACTTTTACCAAGTTGGTTTTGTACTTCATTCATGAAATCCTCAAACTTTTCAAGAGTTTCTGACTTATGTTTCATCAAGTAAACATAACAATACCTACTGAAGTCATCAATAAAGGTAATAAAGTATTGATAACCATCTCTAGCATTTGTTCTAAAAGGGCCACACACATCAGTATGTATGAGTCCTAATATATCACTAGCCCACTTATTGTTACTAGTGAAGGGAGTCTTTGTCATATTACCCAATAAATAAGAATCAAATATCACTTCTAAATCAAAATATTCTAGATATCCATCTTTATGGAGTCTAGAAATGTGTTTCTCATTGATGTAGCCTTGAAAAAATGTTGAACATATGTTTTTTTAGTTATCAAGTTTTAATCTTTTGGTATTTATGTTATAAACATTTGTCTTTATATCCAAAAAAATATAGACCATAGGATCATTGGGTAATTGCCATAAAAGATCTCATCTTTTAAAATAGAACATTGACCATTCTTTATATGAAGCTCATATCCATTCTTGTCTATACATGTTACATCTTTGAAATTCATATATTTCAAGCCTAAATCAAATTAGGGTTCAAATAACAAGGAGGTGAATTGAGGGATCTTGGTTGATAATTACAAACCATAGAATAATATTAAATGATCAATTTAAGTAAATAATGTGCTTTAAGCATATTTGATTATATGAGTCTAATATAAGATGCAATGGTTACCAAAGTCTCAAGTTTGGTATTTGGGAATGTGATTAAGCTCATGGAGCCTTTGGGAGGCCCAAGAGATGATTCATGGGCCTTAGCGGCTTGTTATAGCCTAATTGGTTAATTAGGGTTTGCATATGGGTCCATGGGATATGAATGTGAACATCCCTTATCTCATGACTATAATAAATATTAAATATATTTTTAGTCAAAAGATCATCAGAAGATGAGGTTATGTGAGAAGTTTTAGAAGATTCTAAGCTATCCTATGGCCTAGGTAAAGAACTAAAGATTTATATAGTAATTACTTGAGGATCAAGTTTTGTGGATCAAAAGGACTCTCCCTGGCCTAACTCTTTGCACAATAAAAGATAACAACTGGATGGGTGTTGTATCAGAGTTTAGGAGCAAGAAGAGTTTCAATTTATCCTAGAGAAATAAAAGAAGTTTTTGGGGTTTTATCAAATAATAAATGGATTAAGCGATAGTTCAGTCCAAGTGGACTCAGAATCGGATTCAGGTAGCACCGAGTGTGGGGAGGTCATCTCTCTAACCCGGGCTCTTATCCCAGTCATGACAACAGGCGAGTCTGGTGATCTTGGGACTCCTCTCCCTATCCAGTTAACTAAAATAAGGTTTCTCTATCCCATTATCTTTGGGAGTTTGATCTGAACCCAACCAACCCCTGGGTTGGTGATATCGTCAAAGGACATGATAATGGCCAAATCCCATGGATGGTGGGATTCTAGGCGGGAGTCAGAACCTGGGATACCATGTTTCCCTTACCTACATAAGAAGAAGAGAGGGGAGTCTTGACCCACAGAATTCTTCTCCTCATCCAATTTCCCCTAAAACACTCGAGACCTCCCCGAGGGACTCCACTTTCCCGAGCCGGTAACCTAGACTCTTCATGGTGGTTCAGACTGTCTGTGACCAATTACTTTAGTCTAGCGTTCCTAGAGACGACCGTGAAGGTGTCCCGATCCACGGTAGGGCATGAATATGGCTCAGGGGCTAGAACCATTTTCCACTGACAAGTGCTGAGGAATGGGATTTTGAGGTCAGCCAGCAGGTGGACGGGGATGATGTTGACATAGCAGGGATCGTGCTGAAACATCAGGGAACTCTACCAAGCCTTCAGAAAGGAATTCATGAGGTAATGCTCCATCCTGCACCTACTTTCCATGTCTCTGTAAAACTGTGCATAGAGCAACCTTGAGTGCACATAGCTGGTAACCATCGCGAGTGATGAAGTTGGATAGCTTTGTCGGGGCCAGTCGAAGGCATCAAAGTCACTCGTGGTTCCTTTTAACAGATAGAGGTGGGAGTCATCCTTGGGGATGAACTCGCCATGGTGGGCTGAAGCAACAGCCGAGTTGCAGGCGGGATGAAGAATCCCTGCGCGAGAATTACCCATATGCCCAGGAGTGTGTGACGCCTTCAGTTCATAGCGTTGGGGGAAATGGAGTAAATTAACACCTCTAAAACCCCTCGCCTGTGTAGATGGGGCACTGATGAGGTGCAAGGTCATTGGTTGGTCTGTGTCTGAATGGTGAGTAAGATGATGGCAAACACTGATGTGTCAGCACGTGTGATTGACCAGTTTATGGTTATCTTACAAAATTAGTAGTAATTACTAGAATGCTCTCATGAAGACATGTTATATATGAAAGTTTCTTAGAAAAATGAGAGGAATCCAAAAAAATATATAATCAGAGTATAAGTATGCTTCGTTTTCCAAAAGTATTGGCAATACATGTTTGATGTGACTAATATAAAGGGAAGACCTAGATTCCTTTAATCTGATGCTGAATTGAGTAGATTAATTTATGTCAAGATAATACCTAATATTGTCATGTATAATGAAGAAATCATTGATAAATATGAATAATTGATGTTTCTAGATTAATAATCTTATACATGCTGATTTAGGGTTTTGAAACCAATGCGGACATCTTGCTATGAACTTAATGCTAGTAATATGATCTAGGTATCACAGATAATCTAGTAAGCTTAAGATGATGATTAGGGTTTCACCTAATATGCATAATTAGGATTTGTAATCTTAGAGATCATGATACGATGGAATTAGGGTTTGTGACCCTAATTCTTAGTCTGAACATGAGACAGCTCTAAACCCTAGTTAGGATTGCATCTAGATCCAATTAAGGTAATTTGAATACATAGTGACACATATGTAGTATGCCTCTTTCAAATAATGTTGATTAAATGCTTTGTCACTTGGATGTTTGGATGCACTCTTAAAGTACATGTGATATTCCACATAGTTTCTACAATGGCATAAGGAATGTGGTTACACTTATGAATACATGTATTGAATTCTAAGTTTGCTTAGGTTTCTCGATGAGATTGAACGAATGGTAAACTGCTTTCTTGTTTATTTACTTCATGCAAATTATAAAGTCCCTATGAGTATAACAAAAGGTCAATAATGATATTTTCAACCTTAGGTTAAACTGATCTCAAGGGTAATGCACATGAGCCCAAGAGGGATAGTGATTACACCTGAGGTAGTAGACCAGATATGGGTTAGAATATGAAAGAAAATTTATGTTCTTATGTGCCACTAAAAGATGTTTGATTATATCTATACTTGTGATTACTGGATGAACCCATGTACTAGTATAGAAATATATTGACTGTGTATTTTCTTGTCGGTGTTTTAGGTACCAGATATACTTGATTCATGGACATCAGGGTATAGATGAAGAGGTTGAAGGAACTAGAGTTATTCATGAAGGTCTAGACATAGTGGTATATCATCACACATGTACAGGTTAATTTTGTTCAAAATTTATGTAACTCCTTAAAGGAGCTTATTATGAAAACATGTAAATATTTGTTCATTAATGGAAATTGTTTACTGATAAACGTCGCTTTGCAATATCAATCACTAAGATGGTTAATCCTAGAGTTTAAACCTTTTTTACTTCCGGTTTTAAGGGTAGTATAAAAGGGTCGATCCCACCGGACAACTTTTTAGAGATTGTTCTTAGAACCCAAAGTTTGAAGAACTTATTATTTGTTTTTGGTATTTTTTTAGATTGAAACAGAAAGTAAAAGTCAAGTTGGGGGTTTGATTGATTACACTAATGCAAGAAAGAAAATGCACTTAACAAGAATAAAAAATTGCACAAGGAAAAATTGAGATGATTGTTAACACAAGCAAAACTATATGAATGAAAGACTAGGAATTAAAGAAAACAAAGTATGCGGTGATTAAATCAAAGAGAGAGAATTGAGGCTCGTAGGGGTTTCATTACCTTATCCTAGGCGATAACAACTAATTCTCAAACGACGATTCGATGAAGGTTTGCGAATTTAAAAACTCACAAGAGATAAACTCCACATGAGCCCATTGGTCTTGGTGCTCATACTTCCTAGTTTATCAACCTAAAAGATGAAAATCCACGTTTATATTAAAATGTCTATGTAATCAATTTTATTGTTCTAAATCCAGATTTCCATGGTCATTTCCATCCGGATTAACGTGGGATCCGAAGATCAACTGTTAATTTAAAATCGATTATCATCTAGTCGTTTAATAAGAAGTCGTAAAAACCATGGCTAAGGGGTTATTCCCCTTGCCTCGATAGAAAACTACTCACTCATGGAGAGGGGGGAGACGGAGGAAGAAAGTACTGAAGCCATAGTCTAGCCCAAAATCAGGAGGTTAATCCTTATGCTAGAGACAATAAAATGGCTTAGTTCTTTGTTCCTTGCTCCAGAATTAAAGAACGGAGAAGATTAAGACTAAAGCAGAGTGAAGAGACAAGAGCTGAGTAAGAAAGAACATTGCTTGAATGAAAACTACTTTATTGTATAATAAAAATATGATTACAAGAATTATTGCTTCAGAATCCCAATACCATAGAAATCCAAGATGCCTTGAGGAGGAGGAAGTGCCCCTCCTTTTATAGGAGAAGAAGGAGGCATTTTCACAATTAGGTTAAGGGCTTCTGAGGCTGGCGGCTGGGATTTTGGGCTGTCTACGTGTCGCCAACCGACCGGTTCAGCAACGAACTGATCGGTTGGAAGGTTCTGGAGTGCAGCAGCCAATTGATCGGCTGCCAACCCTAATTAGGGTGGCAGCGCAGTCGAACCCGCTCGGTGTCATTTCTTCTCGTCAATAGGGCACCAACCGAGCGTTTGGTTTACGAATCAGGTGATCTCGGCTAGTCGTCTGATGAGAGCAATGATTGACGCTTGAAGGTAAATCGAGTGTTTCACTTGGTCAGACGATCGGGTCGATAAGGTGAGACGTTCAGTTGGTATTGTCAACCGATCATCTCACCTTATCGACCCGATCGTCTGACCAAGTGCAACGCTCAATTTACCTTCAAGCGTCAATCATTGCTCTCATTAGATGACTGGCCAAGATCGCCCGATTCGTAAACCAAACGCTCGGTTGGTGCCCAATTTACAAGAAGAAACGACACCGAGTGGGTTGGACTGCGCCGCCACCCTAATTAGGGTTGGCAGCTGATCGATTGGCTGCCGCACTCCAGAACCTTCCAGCCGATCGGTTCGTTGCTGAACCGGTCGGTTGGCGGCGCGCAGACAGCCCAAAATTTCAGCCGCCAGCCTCAAAAGCCCTTAACCTAATTGTAAAAATGCCTCCTTCTTCTCCTATAAAAGGAGGGGCACTTCCTCCTCCTCAAGGCATCTTGGATTTCTATGGTATTGGGATTCTGAAGCAATAATTCGTGTAATCATATTTTTATTATGCAATAACGTAGTTTTAATTCAAGCAATGTTCTTTCTTACTCATCTCTTGTCTCTTCACTCTGCTTTAGTCTTAATTTTCTCCGTTCTTTAATTCTGGAGCAAGGAACAAAGAACTAAGCCATTTTATTGTCTCTAGCATAAGGATTAACCTCCTGATTTTGGGCTAGACTATGGCTTCAGTACTTTCTTCCTCTGTCTCCCCCCTCTCCATGAGTGAGTAGTTTTCTATCGAGGCAAGGGTAATAACCCCTTAGCCATGGTTTTAACGACTTTTTCTTAAACAACTAGATGGTAATCGATTTTAAATTAACAGTTGATCTTCGGATCCCACGTTAATCCGGATGGAAATGACCATGGAAATCCAGATTTAGAACAATAAAATCGATTACATAGACGTTTTTATATGACCGTGGATTTTTGCCTTTGAGGTTGATAAACTAGGAAGTATGAGCACCAAGACCAATGGGCTCATGTGGAGTTTATCTCTTGTGAGGTTTTAAATTCGCAAACCTTCATTGAATCGTCGTTTGAGAATTAGTTGTTATCTCCTAGGCTAAGGTGGTGAAACCCCTACGAGCCTCGATTCTCTCTCTTTCATTTAATCATCGCATACTTTTTTTTCTTTAATTCCTAGTCTTTCATTCATATAATTTTTCTTGTGTTAACAATCATCTTAATCTTTCCTTGTGCAATTTTTTATTCTTGTTAAGTGCATTTTCTTTCTTGCATTAGTGTAATCAATCAAACCCCCAACTTGATTTTTACTTTCTGTTTCAATCTAAAAAAAATACCAAAAACAAATAATAAGTTCTTCAAACTTTGGGTTCTAAGAACAATCTCTAAAAAGTTGTCCTGTGGTATCGACCCTTCTATACTACCCTTAAAACCGGAAGTAAAAAAGGTTTAAACTCTATGATTAACCATCTTAGTGATTGATATTGCAAAGCAACATTTATCAATTTGGCGCCGTTTCCGGGGACAACAGATTGTTTTTTCGAACCCCAAAATAATTTTGAAAAACTTTTTTCCTTTTTTTCACACCTTCCGAGTAACATTCCGGAAGTGTACTCCTCTTTCTGCCGAGTTTCCATTCCGGCAGTACGTTTTTTCTACACATGAATTAACTGCTTTAATTATGCATGCGACGCCCGAACGACGATTTTCAACCTTTTGATCCAGAAATAGAAAGGACCTTTCATCGTCTAAACTGTCAAAATCTAGTGAGAATGAATGAAGAAGAAGTAGCCCGTAGGATCGACCAAGCTCTCGCAGCTCAAAGAGAGCTCATCCAAGCCGAACAAGCGGAAAGAGAAGCCGCTTTGCGTGCAGCCTTTAGGGTCGAGCAAGAAACCATAGAAGCTGATAGGAGGGAAGTCGAAAGGCAAAAACAATTAATAGACTTTTCTGTTCCCAAAATGGCCTATGCGCAACATCCAGTTATACCCCCCGATATTATTGCTCCACAATTCGAAATCCGAACACAATGGTCACCATGATACAAGCCAACCCCTTCTCAGGCAACAATGGGGAAAGTTGCCAAGATCATCTTCAAAGGTTCATTGACCTTTGCTCTTTGAACAAACTTTTGGGTCTCTCTGAAGATGCCATCCGGCTTAGGTTGTTTAAGTATTCCCTCTCCGGCCAAGCTAGTAGCTGGTACAACACCATGGAGAGCGAAGAACATGTCACAACATGGGAAGTTCTACAAAGCAAGTTCCTTGAGAAATTTTACCCCCCGTCTCTCACCTATGAACTTAGGGGTCAAATAACTCATTTTTCTATGTCCCCAGGAGAGTCTTTAGGTGAAGCCTAGAAAAGGTTCAAAGACTTACTTAGGAAGTGCCCCCACCATGATATCTCTCAAGCCCAACTCATAGAGATTTTCTATCGTGGTGTTGATGATGACACCAAATTCTTTCTTGATTCCTCATATGGAGGAAATTTCATGCATCAAAGTTTGACTAGCGCATGGGAGGTAGTCAAACGGGCTTCCGAAACAAGGGCTAGAAGAGGGATTGGCGGAATCCTTAAGGTAGCCAAGGCAGAAGTTAATAATGATATCCAAAGCATAGCGGAAAGCCTAAAATTAATTGCCTTAAAACAAGATCGGTTAGAGTCATCTTTGGTCACCCTTAGGGAGTCACCCCAACAACTAAAAGCCATGGATTCCCTTTGTGGTATTTTCCAAGGATACGACCATACCACTCTCCACTTTCAATATCTCTACAACATGCCCATGCAACCTGAAGTAGGACAACAACCATAAGACCTCAATTCGATTCATACAATACCAGGCCAAAGTTACTACAATCCCAACAAACCTAGAAACCACCCTGGTTTTCAATATGGGAACCCTTCAGGTGTCGAGAACTCTAACCAACTTCAACAAAGGCCTCCCTACCCTCAAAGTAACAATCGAACACCACCTGGATTCCCATACAACAATCAAAGAAATTTTGGAAATCACCAAAATCAACAACACTACCAACAATTCCAAAACCTAAACCTTCCACCCCAAAATATAAACCAACCTCAACCTCCCCAGCCACCTCAAAATGCCCCCCTCCTCCTCCCCCAAGTAATCCTAGCCTGGCAAGCATAGAACAAACCCTCGTGGCCATTCAAGCCCATTAAAAGGCAATTGATGCACAGTTGGCCCGTCTGTTTGCCCAACAAAAACCTCCTGCTGGGACTTTTACAGGGCAGCTTGAAAACAACCCCAAACATCCTGAATAACTCAAGGTTGTCTCTACGCGTTCAGGAAAAGTGCACGCCCTCCCCCCTCCAAAAAAATCTTTAGACCCACCTCTAGAATTCGAGGATGAGGACATGGTGGTTGTCGAACCAGTTTACAAACCCTGACCTCCCTATCAAGCCCGCCTCAAACAAACAAGACTTGATGCCCGCTTCATGAAATTTAGGGATGCTATGAAAAAAATACATGTCGACATTCCCTTCCTTGATGCTTTTGCAGACATGCCCGCCTGGTCCAAGTACATGAAATCTCTCTTGACTAGGAAGTATGTTACTAAAGAATATGAGACTGTTAAACTTGCTAGGACCACATCAGACATTATCCTAAGTAAGATGCCTAAAAAATATAAGGATCCGTGTTCTTTTGGAATAGGTTGCTACTTGGGTGACAATGCTTGTAGAAAAGGCCTAGCAGATTTAGGAGCCAGTATATCCATCATGCCATATAGTCTTTACAAAAGACTAGGATTCAATGACATGTTACCCACAGCCATGACCATCCAACTGGCAGACTCATCCACAACTAAACCCATGGGAATCATAGAAGACGTTCCAGTTAAAGTTGGAAATGATGCATATGTCCCTTGTGATTTTTTGATCATGGATACCAAGGAAGATTTACGCTACCCTCTCATTTTCGGACGTCCCTTCTTAGCCATTGCTTGTGCCTTAATTGATGTTGAGGTTGGTACCATTTTGTTAAGGCTAGGGAAGCAAACCCTATAGTTTAGGGTGTTTGAAAGCATGAGGGGACCTAGTCTTGAGGAAGAAGTCTACCTCCTTGATTGCATTGATGAATTAACCCAACTAAGGAAAGAATGGGAATTAGTTGATGATACCCTACGCACTACTCTCACCATCCCCACCGATTGTTATTTTGATAATGAACCATCAAATCAACTCAAGATTCATTTGGACAACTTTTGAGGAAATCCCATGTGCTGAGATTGAAGACCTTAAAATGATCTCCACCATAGAAGAACGACCTGAACCGCCAAAGTCCCCAGAAATGAAGACTCTCCCCATAGGCCTGAAATATGTCTTTCTAGATGAACAACATTTATGCCCTATCATTATCAATTCTGACCTTACCATTGAATAAGAAAACATGCTTATGAGAGAACTTAGGAAATGGAAAATAGCTTTAGGGTACAAAATGACGGATTTAGTTGGGATAGATCAATCCATTTGCATCCACAAAATCCCAATGATTGAAAATAGTAAACCTTCCCGAGACCTGCAAAGGAAACTCAACCCAAACATGAAGGAAGTTGTCCATCTTGAAGTAATTAAACTTTTGACTACAGGAATCATCTACCCCATCTCTGACTCCCCTTGGGTCAGCCCTGTCTAGGTCGTCCCAAAAAAAGGTGGGACTACAGTCATTAGGAATGAGAAGAATGAGCTCATCCCCACCCGTACCGTCACAGGGTGGAGGATGTACATTGACTACAGGAAACTCAACAAAGAAACTAGGAAAGACCACTTCCCTCTTCCCTTCCTCGATCAAGTTCTTGAACGTTTAGCTCATCAACAATACTTTTGTTATTTAGATGGCTACTCGGGTTTTTATCAGGTTCCCATTCATCCCGAAGACCAAGAAAAGACCACTTTCATATGCCCTTTTGGTACATACACTTTTAGACGAATGCCCTTTGTCCTGTGAAATGCACCAGCCACTTTTCAAAGATGTATGTCTGCCATTTTTTTAGGGTTAACTAAAACTATCATGGAAGTGTCCATGGACGATTTCTCTGTCTATGGAGAAAGTTTTGATTCCTGCCTTCAAAACCTCTCCCTTTTCCTTGATAGATGTATTGAATCACACTTAGTCATTAATTGGGAGAAGTGTCACTTCATGGTCAAGGAGGGTATTGTTCTAGGCCATAAGGTGAGCAACCAGCGCATTGAAGTTGACCAAGCTAAGATTGAGGTCATCACCAAGCTACCTCCCCCAACCTCAGTCAAATACATCTGAGCCTTCTTAGGACATGCCGGTTTCTATCGGTGATTGATCCGTGATTTTTCCAAAATCACAAAACCTCTCACCAATATTCTTCAAAAGGAGGTGCCTTTCCATTTCGATACGGCATGCATGGAGAGCTTTCTATGTTTGAAAAAGGCTCTCACTACCACTCCTATTATCCGTGCTCCTGACTAGGCCTTACCCTTTGAAATCATGTGCGATGCTAGTGATTTTGCTGTAGGTGCCATTTTAGGACAACGAATTGACAAAAAACACCATGTCATTTATTATGCATCCAAGACCTTAGATGAGGCTCTGCGAAATTACACCATAACTGAAAAAGAAATGCTAGCCATTATCTATGCTTTTGATAAATTTCGCTCATATCTTGTTGGTTCAAAGGTAGTTGTTTACACTGATCATGCAGCCATTCGCTACCTCATGACCAAGAAAGATGCCAAGTCTAGACTTATAAGATGGATTTTGTTATTGCAGGAATTTGATCTAGAAATCCTAGACAAAAAGGGATCTGAAAATGTCATGGTTGACCACCTCAGTAGACTTAGCTATAACCCCATTGATGAAAATCCAATAAATGAATCTTTACCAGATGACCAATTGCTCAAGGTAGACTCCCAATTTCCTTGGTTTGTTGATTTTGTAAACTATTTAGCTGCAGGTGTATTGCACCCCGAGTATACGGGACACTCTAAAGCTAAGTTTTTATATTATGTGAAAAATTATTATTGGGATGAACCTTATTTGTTTTGACTTTGCGCCGATGGTTTATATCGTCGTTGTGTATCCCACGAAAAAGCATCGCCATTTTGGAACAATGTCACTCTGGCCCCTATGGTGGTCACATGAGTTCCTAAAAAATGGCTAGAAAGGTCCTACAATGAGGATTCTTTTGGCCCACCATCTTCAAAGACTCATATGATTATGTGCTTTCATGTGACCAATGTCAAAGGACGGGTAATATTTCCAAGTGTGACCAAATGCCCCTCACCTCTTGGCAGGAATTAGAGATTTTTGATGTCTGGGGAATCGACTATATGGGCCCATTTCCTTCTTCTTATGGGTTTGCGTACATTTTAGTCGTAGTCGATTACGTGTCAAAGTGGGTTGAAGCCATACCCACTAAAACATGTGACTCTAAACCCGTTAAGAAACTTTTTAAAGATATCATTTTTCCTAGATTTGGAGTCCCTCGCACCGTCATTTCTGACGGGGGATCCCATTTTTTGGAGAAAAGTTTTGAGGCTCTTTTGAAAAAATATGGGGTTTATCACAAAGTCACCACTCCTTACCATCCTCAGACTAGTGGGCAGGTAGAAGTATCCAATAGACAAATAAAATCAATTTTAGAAAAAACTGTTGGACGCACTAGGAAAGATTAGGTGTTAAAAATCAATGACGCTCTGTGGGCATATCGTACTGCCTACAAAACACCCATTGGCACCACCCCTTTCAGACTAATCTACGGTAAGTCATGTCTACCAATAGAACTAGAGCACAAAGCAAGCTGGGCCATCAAAACTTTGAATTTTGACCTTTCCATGGCTGGAGAGAAACGTTTTCTCCAAGTAAATGAGCTTCATGAACTTAGGATGAGTGCCTACAAAAATGCAAGAATCTACAAAGATCGCACCAAAATGTGGCATGATGGCCATATTAAGCGCAAAGATATTAGAGAAGGGGATCAAGTTTTAGATTTTAATTCAAGATTATGACTTTTTCCTGGAAAACTCAAGTCGAGGTGGTATGGCCCCTACATTGTAAAGTGTGCTTACCCACATGGTGTCTTTCTCCTATGGGGTAAAGTTCTGGGTGAGTTTAAGGTCAACGGGCACCGTCTTAAAAGATATATCACCACTGAAGATGTTGTCGCTTCAGACTCAACCAAATTTCCACCCTTGCATGATTAGAACCTCACTGACCCTTCAAATCCCCCAGATTCCAATTAATCTGATCTTTGTCGAGCCACGACATAAAATAAGACGCTAGTTTGGAGGCAGCCAAACACTATCTTCCCTTCTCGTTTGTTTTCTTGTTTTTTGTTATTCCGTTCTATTTTTCCTTGTTCCTGCTGTCGAGTCGATCGGTTACCATCACCAGACGATCGGTTCAAGACTGAATTTCCAACGACTCGATAAGAGAAATGATCGGTTGGATTTCCAGACGCTCGACTCGTCCCCGACCGTTCTGCAAACCTTGAATGCAGCCTTTGTCCCTTACAGTTTTGTGTTGTCGCCTGAGGCAGACCAGCCGATCTTCTTGCTTTCCAACCGATCGGCTCGTCGATCCGTTGTTCTATATAACACTCCGGACGCAAGAATGTTTTCCCATCTCCTCGCTTACCCTAGACGCCCCCCCACTGTTCACTCGATCACTCGAGCTCGCCACCTCTTCGATTATAGTTTGTCCTAGAGTTCAGCCGTCCGCCTAGCTCAACCGCCGGCCGCCTGAAACGACCACTGCCCAGCTGGCTGGACTGCCGTCCGTCTGGCTTTTATGCACCATCAGCTTTTAGCCGCCGCCTATACTGGAGTTTAGTCAACGCCTGGTTTGTCCTGGAGTTCAGCCGCCCGCCTGGCTCGACCGCCGCCCGCCTGGCTCGACTGCCGCCCATATGGATTGACAGACGCTCGACGGGGCCTCCATCGCCACCTCCTGCTCAGGTCGCCTCAACCGACCGCTTGGTTTTTTAGTCGCCCGCCTGGTTTGGACGCCACCCGTCTTGATCTTCAGACGACCGACGGAAGCCTGCATCACCACCATCCCAGCTTCTCAATGAGACGGCCGTCAGCCAGATCGGCTGATTGCTCAGATCTAGACTCACCCAACCGTTGGTGTCTCCAGTCGCCCGTCTTAGATACTGAAACGCCCGTTTTCAGATATCAGACGATCGGTTGGCTCTCCAGACGATCGGTTGGCTTCTCCAGACGATCATTTTCTCTCTACAGCAGTGATGTTCAGCCGCTTTTGCAAGGGCAAAGGCAATGCCCTTTCATCCTCTTCCAGGGATCCTCCTCACCGTTCCAGTTCTCATCCTGGAATCCATTTCCGCACGCCCTCTCCCACTGGTGAGTCTTCTCCCGAGTTAGTCGAGGAGATGCTTCGGGACATCAACGAGGCGGATGGGCTTCCCCGTGAGATGGAGGGAACTCAGAAGGCATCCAATGATCCAGATTCGACCACCTCCCATTCACCCCGTATAGCACCTATTTCGAGTAGCTACGTCCAGTTCACTAGCACTGAACACCGCCAGCATTATGAGGATATGTTCGCAATTGGTGTTTCTTTGCCTCGTTGGGCGTGCGACACAACCCTTGATGCTTTGGGCATCCACGACACCGTCGACGATATCCTCCGCAGAAACCACATCCTTGTCTTTCCCTAGCATGTCACCTCCGTCTACTGTGATCTTACCCTTGATTTTTTTAGCACTTTCCACAGGTTACACTATTCTTTTGAAAACTCGAGTTGTAAATACCAGATTTTTGGGGAAAATCTGGAATCATCCGCCAAGCAAATCACTTCTTTCATCCTCGATGGCAGGGATGACTATTGGCTAGACCAATGTATGGCGTGGTCTCATGACTCCTACCCAGACCATTATGACAGAGATAAGTTTTGGGCAGAGATCACAAGGCTTCTTCCCCGTCTTCCTAGTGGGCCCAAGGCCTCCTGCATTCACAACCCGGTGGTCCGTTACCTTCACCGTATTTTGGCTTGCACCATTTTCAGTCAGGAAGGTACTCAGGGCGCAATTACTCAGGTAGAACTTTATGCTCTTTGGTGTCTTTTACATGAAGAACCTTTTAACTGGGGCAATGCTATCATTGAGCATTTTGGTACCCAAGCTAGTCGAGCCACTTCCTCTTCTTTTCGCATTGGCCACTATGTTACCCAACTCGCCATCTTTTTGGGTTACACCCACATCGCCTTTCCTCCACTTGAGCACAAAAATCACCTCATCAACACTCACTATTTGAAGAATAGTAGGTTTATCCATTTGGGCATCAAGGGCATTTATTACCTTTTGTTCAAAGACACTCAGGTGGTCCTCCAGCTCCCGTTACATTCACAGTTTGTAGTAGCAAACTACGTCTATGAGTTGACTGATTTAGCAGGCCATATCCAGAGATTCTACCTGGAACATCCAGATCCAGACACCTTCCCCGAGCCATAGCCTCACAGGAGGAGCCTCTCTTTAGAGACACACAATGACGACATTGGACCACCACTGCCACCTTCCAGACGTCGCACCAGGCGGAGACCAGATGACGACTATGGTCCTTACGGATTCTACGAGATCCAGACTCAGCTGGATGAGATTCAGTAAGAGCAGCAGAGACAGGGCCACCAGCTCAATCACATGTACCTGATGCAGCATTCGCAGGAGTCTTGGCATGTGGACTGTGGTCACTATGCCCCTAGTCGACTAGCTTATGATGAGTATGGAGCACAACAAAGTTATCCGCGCCATGATTCTCCTTATTGGGCAAACTACTACTCCTCCCACCTGCAGCACCCTCCACCGCAGTGACTTTTCCCTCCATCTCGCTCTTAGAGTTTGTTCGCGTTGAGCAAATTTCTAAGTCCGGGGTGGGGGTGGGGGGTACGTGATCCACCCTTTATCTTCCCTTTTCAACATTTCCTTCTGCATTTTTATTTGTTTGTGTTGTTTACTTTCAAATATAAGGTCTTTATCTAGTTGGCCAAATGTTGTACTTTATCTTCAAAAATCAATTGCATTATCAAATTTATTTCAAAAAACTTTGCAATATCAAGTTCCCTATGATCATGATAGCAATTTTTGGGAAATGGTGGCAAGCCTTAGAGTATCAAATAGAATCAAATGTAGATTTTTTTAATTTTAGCATTAGATTAACTTATTTGTTTTTACTCTTATATAATGTAGCTACATGTCTCTTCTATCTTATGCAACGACAACTAAAAAAAACGTACTACATGTCTCTTCCCCGGCAATGATGACAAATTGATAAACATCACTTTGCAATATCAATCACTAAGATGGTTAATCCTAGAGTTTAAACCTTTTTTACTTCCGGTTTTAAGGGTAGTATAGAAGGGTCGATCCCACAAGACAACTTTTTAGAGATTGTTCTTAGAACCAAAAGTTTGAAGAACTTATTATTTGTTTTTGGTATTTTTTAGATTGAAACATAAAGTAAAAGTCAAGTTGGGGGTTTGATTGATTACGCTAATGCAAGAAAGAAAATGCACTTAACAAGAATAAAAAATTGCACAAAGAAAAATTAAGATGATTGTTAACACAAGAAAAACTATATGAATGAAAGACTAGGAATTAAAGAAAACAAAGTATGCGGTGATTAAATCAAAGAGAGAAAATCGAGGCTCATAGGGGTTTCACCACCTTAGCCTAGGCGATAACAACTAATTCTCAAACAACGATTCGATGAAGGTTTGCGAATTTAAAAACTCACAAGAGATAAACTCCACATGAGCCCATTGATCTTGGTGCTCATAATTCCTAGTTTATCAACCTAGAAGACGAAAATCCACGGTCATATCAAAACGTCTATGTAATCGATTTTATTGTTCTAAATCCGGATTTCCATGGTCATTTCCATCCGGATTAACGTGGGATCCGAAGATCAACTGTTAATTTAAAATCGATTACCATCTAGTCGTTTAAGAAGAAGTCGTTAAAGCCATGGCTAAGGGGTTATTCCCCTTGCCTCAATAAAAAACTACTCACTCATGGAGAGGGGGGAGACGGAGGAAGAAAGTACTAAAGCCATAGTCTAGCCCAAAATCAGGAGGTTAATCCTTATGCTAGAGACAATAAAATGGCTTAGTTCTTTGTTCCTTGCTCCAAAATTAAAGAACGGAGAAGATTAAGACTAAAGCGGAGTGAAGAGACAAGAGCCGAGTAAGAAAGAATAGTGCTTGAATTAAAACTACTTTATTGCATAATAAAAAGATGATTACAAGAATTATTGCTTCAGAATCCCAATACCATAGAAATCTAAGATGCCTTGAGGAGGAGGAAGTGCCCCTCCTTTTATAGGAGAAGAAGGAGGCATTTTTACCATTAGGTTAAGGGCTTTTGAGGCTGGCGGCTGGGATTTTGGGCTGTCTGCGCACCGCCAACCGACCGGTTCAACAATGAACCGATCGGTTGGAAGGTTCTGGAGTGTGGCAGCCAATCGATCGGCTGCCAACCCTAATTTGGGTAGCGGCGCAGTCCAACCCGCTCGGTGTCATTTCTTCTCGTCAATAGGGCACCAACCGAGCGTTTGGTTTACGAATCGGGCGATCTCAGCCAGTCGTCTGATGAGAGCAATGATCGACGCTTGAAGGTAAATCGAGCGTTTCACTTTGTCAGACGATCGGGTCGGTAAGGTGAGACGATCGGTTGACAATACCAGTCGATCGGCTCATGTCCTGAAACTGCAATAAAATACACATGATTATCATATTTGTGATAAAAACGAGAAAATATCAATTTGTGCAATTTCAAGAGATTAATAGAGTATTTCTATGTGACAAGTTAATAATTCGCAGAAAAGATGTGCTAAAATAGCACGCATCATTTACTGTTCTATATTATTTGTTGAATCTGATTTAAGAATTTATGAGTAATGATCTATGACTTTAAGGTCTTTTAGACACTCAAAAGTCCAGGTCATTACATTTGGTATCAGAGCACAGATTCATCAACTAATACCTAATAGTTTATAATATCAAATCATCCTTAGGAATATAAGAGAAGAATTATTAAGGCATAATGTATTTTCTAAGTATCTCATCTCACATTTCTTCCTTATCATCTCTTTTCTTAATAAGCCTTGAAAAGAAATTGTTAATTAGAGAAATAAATGTGAAAAGAAATAACCTTTGGTGTAGGTCCCTTTAGAGAGGGTAAACACTAGAAAGATACAAGTATGGATAAGCCCTTTCATAGAGAAAGGACTTCGATTAGGGTATGAAAACTCTAGAAGGTCAAGGGACATGGAAATTCTAAGAGGTAGAGTATAGTCCTTAACCCTAACCCCAAAACTTTATTCTTAATATGACGATCATGGCTTGGTGAAAGGGAACACCACCCATATGAAACTTGAAATTAGGAATAAGAAAGATAAAGGGATGGGTTTAGGTGACTCAGTCTCCCATGCATGCGTGCATGAGGATCATGCCATTTATGTAAGAGGTGTTAAGTAATATAAGAACCCATAGTATATGCATATGAAAAAGAAAATATGAATATAACCTACTCAAACCCCTCATGTTGTCTCTAGAAGTTTGGTGATGATGGACAAGCCCCAGAGGGGAAGGCTGATGTAGGCACCAACCCCTTGGAGGGGAAGGTGACCCAAGTTCACCGAATGGACAAAACCCATGAGGGGGGGTATCCAAGAGATTGAGAAAACATGGGTTGAAAAATTATAATGATAAAATTTATGCATGAAGATGGGGAAAAAATATGAAACCTTTAGGGTTAATGTGCCAACCTAGGTGGGGGGCCAAGAGTGGGAAGATGACCTATGAGGGAGGAAAAACCTTAGATCATGGTATCAGGTTGTGTCTAGAGAGCTAACCCCCTTTGAAGAGCCAAGAAGGCACCCTAGGCTAGGAATTTTCCCTAAAAGGTATGTTGAATAAACAGATTTAAGTGTTGAGGTAACCTTAATTGCCACCTAGAGGAGTGAAGAGCTGAAGAATAATATGAGAGAATGATGTGCTTAAAAGATGTGACATCTCAAAGAAACCCTTGGGAAGGGTAGAGTCCTAATGCAATCCTAAGTTCAAGAAGGGTGTGTTAAAGGTACATAGGACCGATGGGTTGGGAGTTGATTATTCCCTGAATGCACAAGACCATGTGGTCAGGAGGTAACAGTTGAGTTTGTCCAAGGTCCATGTCTCAGGAGATTAGCTACCTCCATGACGTTCATGTGGCCAATGGGTGAATGTGAGAGGCACTCCCTCAATGCATAAGGATGAGATCACTCCAAAGGTACCTATACCCCTAGTGACTTTAAGGAATTGGCTAAGACTTATAACATGTGAGGTGTAAATATAAAAGATATAATGAAGTCATGAAAACTTGAGAGAATTTGTACCCTAACTTAAGAGTAAGAAAAGGGACACTTGACTTCAAGAAATATAAGAATACTATGGAATTCAGAATAAGTATGTTTAGAATCATATCGAGTATGATTCAACCTAAAATGTGAAATTGAAGGATAATGTCTGGATGTACCATCTCTGCTCTTGGAATGGAATGAACTTTGTGTTTTGGCTCCAGTCAAATGCTTATTTCATCTCATTGTGAGTGAGAGAGATGGGGAGAACACACGTTATTAAGATAAGAGAATGAATACCTTTAGATGAGTTTAATGACATGATCTAGGGTTAGAGGAGCCACCTCACCCTTATGTGAAGATAATGAATCATAGGTTGGAAACCTAGGTGAAAAGAGAAATCACCAAATGAAATTGAAATCACAAAATAAGAATGAAATCATCCAGGGATGATAAGGTTAAAGGTATCTAAGTAGGGTGCTAACCCTAAATTTTGAAGATAATATGAGTTATCACTCACCTAGGCTTAGTATGTCTGAATTTTATGGGACAAAATTCCTTTTAAGGAGGGGTGAATGTTTCATCTTTGAAATTCATAGATTTCAAGCCTAAATAAAATTAGGGTTCAAATAACAAGGAGGTGAATTGAGGGATCTTAGTTGATAATTCCAAACCCTAGGATTATATTAAATGATCAATTTAAGGAAATAATGTGCTTTGAGCATATGTGATCATATGAGGCTAATATAAGATGCAACAGTTACCAAAGTCTCAAGTTTGATATTTGGGAATGTGATTAAGCGCATTGAGCCTTTAGGATGCCCAAGAGATAATTCATGAGCCTTAGGGGCTTGTTACAACCCAATTGGTTGATTAGGTTTGCATATGGGTCCCTGGGATATGAAAGTGCATATCCCTCGTCTCGTGGATATAATAAATATTAAAGATATTTTTAGTCAAAAGACTATCAGAAGATGAGGTAACATGATAAGTTCCATAAGATTCTAAGTTATACTATGGCCTAGATAAAGAATTATATAGTAATTTCTTGAGGATCAAGTTTGGCAGATCAGAATGATTCTCCCTGGCCTAACTCTTTGCACAATATTAGATAACAAATGGATGGGTGTTTTGTCAAAGTTTGGGATCAAGAAGAGTTTCAATTTGGCCTAGAGAAATAAAAGATGTTTTTTGGGTTTTATCTAATAATACATGGATTAAGAGATAGTTGAGTCCAAGTGGACTCACTGAGTGTGGGGAGGTCATCTCTCTGACTCGAGATCTTGTCCCAACCACAACAATAGGCGAGTCTGGTGATCTTGGGACTCCTCTCCCTATCCAACTAAGTAAATTAAGGTTTCTCAATCCCATTATCTTTGGGACTTTGATCTGAACCCAACCAACCCCTAGGTTGGTGATATCATCAAAGGACACGATAATGCCAAAATCCTAGGGATAGAGGGATTCTAGGGCAGCGTCAGAACATGGGATACCTTGTTTCCCTCACCTAGATAAGAAGCAGAGAGGGGAGTCTCAACCCTGAGAATTCTTCTCCTCGTCTAATTTCCTCTGAAACACTCTGGACCTCCCCGAAAGACTCCACTTTCCTACGGTGGTAACCTAGACTCTTCATGGCGGTTCAGACCGTCTGTGACCAATTGAGTTGGTCTAGAGTTCCTAAAGACGATTGTGAATGTGTCCCAATCCACAGTAGGGCATGAAGATGGCTCAGGGGTTGGAAGCATTTTCTACTGGCAAGTACTGAGGAACAAGATTTAGAGGTCGGCCAGTAGTTGATGGGGATGATGTTGAAGTAGTAGGGATCGTGTTGAGACATCAGGGAACTCTACAAAGCCTTCATAAGGGAATTCATGAGGTAATGCTCCTTCTTGCACCGACTTTCCTTATCTCTATAAAACTGTGCGTAGACCAACCCTGAGCGCACATAGTTGGTACCCATCGCGAGTGATGAAGATGAATAGCTTTGTCAGGGCCAGTCAAAGGCATTGCGGCCACTCACGGTTCCTTTTAATGGATGAGGTGGGAGTCAACCTTGGGGTTGACCTCACCATGGCGGGCTAAAGCAGCAGCCAAGTTGTAGGCAGGATGAAGAATCCCTACGCGGGAATTACACATATGCCATGGAGTGTGTGACACCTTCAGTTCATAGCGTCAGGGGCAATGGAGTAAATCAGCCCCTCTGAAACCCCTCACCTACATGGACATGGCATTGATGAGGTGCAAGGCCATTGGTTGGTGCCTGGGCCTGAGTGGCGAGTAAGATGATAGCAAATGCTGAAGTGTCAGGGCGTGATTGGCCAGTTTATGTATCTTGCAAAAATAGTAGTACTTACTAGGATGCTCGCATGAAGACATGTTATATATGAAAGTTGCTTAGAAAAATGAGAGGAATCCAAAGAAAATAAAATCAGAGTCTAAATATGCTTCTTGTTCTAATAGTGTAGGCAATACATGTTTGATGTGACTAATATAAAGGAAGGACCTAGATTCCTTTAATCTGATGCTTAATTGAGTAGATTAATTTAAGTCGAGATAATACCTAATCTTTTCATGTATAATGAAGAAATCATTGATAAAGATGAATAATTGATGTTTCTAGATCAATAATCTTATACATGTTGATTTAGGGTTTTGATACCAATGTGGACATCTTGTTATGGTATCAATGCTAGTAAGATGATCTAGGTATCACAGATAATCTAATAAGCTTAAGATGATGATTAGGGTTTCACCTAATATGCGTAATTAGGTTTTGTAATCTTAGAGATCATGATACGATGGAATTAGAATTTGTGACCCTAATTCTTAGTCCGGACATGAGACAACCCTAAACCCTAGTTAGGATTGCATCTAGATCAGATTAATGTAATTTGAATACATGGTAACTCATTTGTAGTATGCCTCTATCAGATAACGTTGATTAAACACTTTGTTTCTTAGATGTTTGTATGCACTCTTAAAGTACATGTGATATTCCACATAGTTTATGCATAGCATAAGGTACTAGGTTAAGCTTATGAATACATGTATCAAATTTTGAGCTTGTTGAGGCTTCTCAATGAGATTGAATAAATGGTAAACTTCTTGCTTGTTTATTTACTTCATGCAAATTATAAATTCCCTATCAGTATAACACAAGGTAAATAATGATATTCTAAACCCTAGGTTAGACTGATCTTAAGGGTAATGCACATGAGCCCAGGAGCGTCAGTGATTACACCTAAGGTAGTAGACCAGATATGAGTTAGAATATGAAAGCAAATTTATATTCTTATGTGCCAGTAAAAGATGTTTGATTATATGTATACTTGTGATTATTGGATCAACCCACATACCAGTATAGAAATATACTGACTGCGTATTTGCTTGTCAACATTTTAGGTACCAGATATACTTGATTCATGGACATCAGGGTACAAATGAAGAGGTTGAAAGCACTAGAGTTATTCATGAAGCTTTAGACATAGTGGTATATCATCACACATGTACAAGTTAATTCTTTTTAAAATTTATGTAACTCCCCAGAGGAGCTTATGATGGAAATGTGTAAATATTTGTTCATTAATGGAAATTGTTTACTATTCTATATTATATTTTGAATCTGATCTTGAAATTTATGAGTAATGATGTACAACTTTAAGGTCTTTTGGACACTCAAAAGTGCAGTTTGTTACAATACAAGATGAAGAAATAATGTTTTTATTAATGGTAGGTACAAAATAGCAGTTTTCTAACTCTATTACAAGCCTCATGGGTTGAGATAAATTAAAGGTTCAAACTATAGCGAAAACAACTCTTGCTCCATTCGCAAAGTGTAGTTCGACCTCACCCTTTCTTAAATGCTTAGTTCTTTTTAGATTTTGCATGTTCAAACATATGTGAGATCCACATGCGGTATCTAGTATCCAAGATGAAGAAGTAGACATATTTATTTCAATAATGTATATACCTGAAGTGGTGATCTCGACCATATCCTTCTTCTTTCTCAGTTGCTCTAGGTAGAGAGGGAAATTCCTCTTCCAGTGTCTAGGTTGGTGATAGTGGTGACAATTGTCTCCCTTAGTCACCCCTCACTTTGCTTTGAGTGAAGAAGACTTGAGTTGTTTCCCAGCTTTATAACTCTTCTTAGCTTTGCCTTTTCTGTTGGAATTCCCTTGCCTCTGTTGATCATCATCACAGACTTGGCAATATCTTTCTTCATATGTGTTTTAGATGTTCTCAACATGTAAGATAATTTTAATAATGGCTTGTCAAAATCATTCATGTTGTAGTTCATGACAAACTGGTTATATGATTTTGGCAGTGATTGTAGAATCACATATGTGGCCAACTCTTGACCCAAGGAAAATCCCAATCTGGAAAGGTTCTCTACATACCCAATAAGCTTGAGCACATGGGGACCTATTGGATCTCTTTCTGCCATGTTGTACTTGAACAATGTCTTAAAGATATCATATCTTTTTTGTCTTGTCTGATCTTGGTACATGTTATTAAGATGTGTTACCATTTCAATAACATCCATGTTCTCATGTTGTCTCTACAATTCATAGTCCATTGAGCATAACATCAGGCATTTGAGATCTACATCATCTTATGAGTGCTTCTTATAAGAATCCCTATCAGCCTTAGGCGTAGTGGGAATAGGTTCATCTGGATTTAGTGTCTCTAGGACATAGAGCTTGCACTATTATGTGAGATCGAGTCTCAACATCCTGAATCAGTCATGGAAATTGTTCCCATTCAACTTATCCTTCTCTAGGACTGATCACAAGAAAAATGTGTTATTGGTTGTGATGCATCACTATTTTAGGGCTCCATCTTGTGTCATATTTCATTTCAATCACATCTATACATGTTAGATTACATGTTATTTCCCCTAATATGCATATTTGTGTAAAATGTACTTATGGACATTATTTGCATGTTTTCCAGGTATTTGGACCATGCTTGGATGGAAGAGAGAGAGAGAAGAAGAAGTGATCCTAGGATTTCTCTACCCTTGGAGAGGCCCAAAATGAAGTCTAAGACTCCCTCAACCTACCCATGTCCAAATATCAATTGAGGCAAAGACATCCAAGAATGAACCAAGTACAAGCTTAAAGTGTTGATGCAGACAACAGCATGGTCGTGCAGCACAACATGGCCATGATACCATGGTCGTGCTACAAGCATGATCGTGCTACCATGACCCAACATGGTCGTGTTTCATAGCATGGTCGTGTTGCCATGTGACGTCCCCAGATTTTCTAAAACTTAATCTAATGTGTGATGTCCAAATTGAAACCCTCACCTCATCTAGAATCCCAATTTAAACATCCCACACAAGGCTAAGAAGAAGAAAATTAGAGGAAGTCAAAAGGAAACAATCAATAGCACATGTACATGAACAATAATAAAACCATACACACATGTTCACCATTCAACATATAATTACAACATGAATTGTTACAACATTTGATATTATATATTGAACAACAAACTTATACATATACATGTACTACGTCTAAACAACAGGATCTTAAGACAACAGGTCCACCTATACATCAGCTCACTATACAACTCTCAACTATCATGGATCTTCAAGAGCATAACCACAACCTAAATAAAAGATTACATGTGGTACACGTCAGCACAATATTCAAGAATATTGTACTAAGTACGCCTATGTGTCTTTTATATACCTCTCATTACAAAGCTTGGCAATAAGATAAAACTAGAACTTCACAGTTATAAATAAATATAAGAAAAATGTATACTTGCACAAAGATATTCATTAACAAAAATGAACATATATTTTAAGCTCATTTTCCATTATATATCCATGCATTGACTGTCGAAGGTTTTGATGCATTCTCTTGACTCTCAAGGAGCTCCAGATTAAGGTCTTTATGATCGACTACCAAAGAGTTAGATCATATGCACAATGTGACCGACTACCAAAGAGTGAGGTCACTACCAAGCACGATACTACCAAAGAGTTTAGTTCTTTCATATAATGGAATAGATATATTATGTTTCATGTGTTCATAGCCATAAGTACTGAAAATCAAGCAACATATCATGCAAGAACAATCATTTCATCCAATATCATATGCCAAGTATTTACTACACATATAACACAAGCATATTGTATAATAAGACAAGTAAGAGTTAATGGCGTACCTTGATCAAGACATCCTAATCACATATTCCTCATGTCATCTATATCTTTGTTTAACCTGATCAAGACAAGATCATATACTATCATTAGGTTCTCATCATCTTACATCTCATCTTAACCCTAATCGTGTTCATTAGGGTTTAGCTTATCTCATTAGGATATTCTCATTGTTACTTGTATTATCTTCTTGGGAATATCTTACTGGTGTCATATTCCAGATTATGGTTCATTATCTGAACATTATCTTCCATAGCATTTTTGTGCACAAATTAACCCTAGATTACATCATTAACCTAAATTAGGGCTTCATGACATGTATCAAGGTTCATCTTCATATAACATGGAATCTATGCATCATCATGATCTCATAATTAAATATGAGGCTCCAAATAATGATATGAGCTTATTATATAAATTTCATCATTTATTGGGCATGTAAGTATTTATTGTATTTTATTTAGGGTTATTAGCCCTAATTAGCAACATGAAGCAAGTAAATGCATTAATGATATAATTAGTACATGTATATGTATAAGTTTGTTGTTCAATATGTAATATCAAATGTTTTAACAATTCATGTTGTAATTATATGTTGAATGGTGAACATGTGTGTATGGTTTTATTATTGTTCATGTACATGTGCTACTGATTGTTTCCTTCTGGCTCCCTTGATTTTCTTCTTCTTAGCCTAGTGTGGGGTGTTTAAATTGGGATTCTCGCAGAGGTGAGGTTTCAATTTGGATGTCACACATCAGATTAAGTTTTAGAAAATCTAGGGACATCACACACCATGACCCGGTATGGTTGTGTTGAGCTGCACGGACATGTTACATACATACCAGCATGGGCATTCCACTCAGAATGGACAGCCAACTCAAAGCCACCACGGCCATTCCACCCTTGTCTCACCTCGGCCGTGGTGACCACCACGGCCATGCTACTTCATGTACAAAACTCCAACCTTTTCTATGATTTTTCCTCATTTTCACCTCGGTCATTTCCACACACCATGACCATGTTCCCCTACACCTGCCACGACCGTGGTACCCACCATGATCGTGCTACATACAAAATCCCAGCTACTTTTTCATTACATTTCCTATGTTACCCCCCACTTGACCTAGTGCCTCCCCACCACCTATATATACATGAATGGTGGCTGGGGCATGAGGTTAGCTACCCTAGGTCACCCCTAGCTACCTTCTATCACCCCATTTTCACATTCCACCTATTCCACTCCATTTCTCTATTTCTACCACCAAAATCCTAGTTACCTGGTGTCTTGACCCTATTCCACCATCATTCCATGCCCTTTCATCTTGGATGAAGGAGGAGAACATCTTGCAGGAGATGAAGAGGAGGATTACTCCATCTACACTGAGCTCCATGGCCTCTTCTATCTCTTTCTTCTATCTTTTTGTATTTTGCATTTACATAAGTAGCTAGGCCCCTTAGGTGGGTTGTTTGGGGCCAAAAATATTACTTTGATACCATGTTGTTTTCGCCTGCCAATGATTATGTTCTATTTCTATCTCATTCTTCATTAATTGCTTGTTGGTTTGTGCTTGAAATCTCCTAGGAATTTAGGGAAATTATTTATATGTGTGAATTTTGGGATTTGCTCCTGGGTCCAATTCATGGATCCCTAGCTAGCTACCCATCTTCCTACATGCTAATCAATTCTCCTAACACTAGTTGAGATATCTAAGTAGCTAGTTTAGATCAATTTAGTGTGCTTAGCATGGAGCTTTCTCAAGGCTAGAATGTGGGTGATGTGAGGCCTAAAACCTCACTTCCACTCCCATTACTACCATCAGCCCCTAATCACCCTAAGATCCTCTAACCTAGAAACCTAGGATTGTCTAGACTATAATGGAATTGCACTTAAACCCTAACCCAATTGAGCCTTGTAAGGGTAGTAGGAGGTGTTAGGGACTAGTTCCCCTATACACAACCTATCATATCCATGGCCAGTTAGTAGTCTACGACAATTCATTAGACTCTAGCTTGTTGTTTTATTTGGTAATCTAAATGAAAGCATATTGTTCAATGTCACCCCCAACCTAATTGATACGTGCATCCCCCAAATAGCCCACACATCCCTTTATTGCTTTAAAAACCCTAATTGCCTTCTTGCATAGCTAGTGTTAGCTTAGTTATCTCTTTTCTTGCTTAGTTAGCTTCTTTCCTTATTCTTGCTTTACTTTTTCTAGTTTAGGTCTTTAGTTGCTCTTTTGTCATGTTTGCTAGCTTAGTGTAGTGTAAACCTCTTCTTCCCTGCCTTAGCATAGCTTGCTCTTTCTCCTTCTTACCTTGTCCTATCTTGCTTAGTAGAATTAACTGTCTAGGGTTAACTTAAGTTTTGATCTTGTCTGCTCTCCTTTAATTGCATGATGGCTCAAACCTTAGTGTAATCAATCAAAACAACCTTCAAACCCTTCAATCCTAGACTCCGTAGTAGGAACCTAGCCTAAAACTAACCTTGCTCTAATGCACCCTTTTCTCCCTGTGGATCGACCCTATACTTTCCACCCTCCTATACTACGACATGACCACGTGCGCTTGCAGGTGTAGTGTTTTAGCTTATGCGAGTGTGTTAAGTTTAGGTCTCTTATAGATTTTGAAATTTATCCCATCATGTGTCCTAATCTCGTGGGGCTCATCTAGTCAAATCCCAATTGATTAGTGTGTGCACCTCTGGCGGGACGCATCAAGCTTTCTGGTGCCAATTCTGGGAAGAAAGGTGCTTGGCCTGGCTAGTTAGTTTTACTTTAATCTTTTTCTAATGCCCTCATTATTGCTATTCTTTATTCTTTATTCTTTATTCTTTGTATTCTTTGTGCATATTGGTTTACTAACTTGCCCTCTTTTGTTTGGTTGTGCCTTGTGCATGTGACAAGACACTCGGTGAAGACAAGAAGGAATGCCAAAATGCACCTCACAAGCCACTTCAAGAAAACTTCATGCCTAGCAACTACAAATCGCAAATTGCTAGAAGAGTTGATCAAATACCAGGGGAGCAATTATTAATCCCTCCATGTTTTCTTGGGATCCTTCCTACCTTCTAAGGCTCAGAGAGTGAGAACCCCTACGAGCACTTGGACTCATTTCTTGAAGTATGATCCACCTTCAGGATACCGACGGCCGGTGATGACACAATCTGGTTGACCTTGTTCTTCTTCTCCCTCAAAGATAAAGCCAAAGATTGGCATGATTCAAGGAGGGACATCATGAGTTGAGAAGAGATGAAGAATGCCTTCTTAAGACAATTCTACTCTATAGCAAGGTTGACACAAATGCGGCGTGCCACAGTGAGTTTCAGTCATATGGGCAATGAGCAGTTTCACAGTGCTTGGGAGAGATTTAAGAAGATGTTGAGAGAATGCCTGCACCATGAGATCCCTTGTGGCAACTAGTTCAATCCTTGTACTTTGGTATATCTCCAAAGGGTCAAGCTATAGTATATTCTTCTTATGGAGTAGTTTTCATGGCTAGACCACTCGAGGAGATATGACCATTGTATGAACAACAGGTAGAAGGTTCAATAATTTGAGCTTCTAGCATGATGAATGATGGTGACCACCCATTTGGTGTGACATCTCCAGCTCATAGTGATTCAAGATCGCAAGTGATGAAGATTCTTGGTGATATGGTGAGCTTCATGAAGAACCAAGTGACAAATGCTCCTTGCCACTCGGTCAATTCTATTGAGTTTTATGGTGAAGGAAAGAAGACGCCTTACTCGTCTAGCTACATGAAACCACAAAGTCCAAGATATAGCTCAAGGTTTGAGGAAGAGGTTCTCTCTAGGTTGAAGAGCTTTGATTACATACAAATGAATGTGACAAGACTTGAGGAAAGAATAGAGAAAATATCTTCCATACTTGCTCTCCAAGAAGAAAATTTGTCTTCAAAACCCATAATGAGTTTCAATGAGACAAGTGGACCTATGTAATCCACTCAAGTTATCAATGGTCCAACTCCCATGCAAGTGTAGCCCATTTACCATTTCCAAGTCCATCCCAAGACTTACACACCTTCTCCTCCACCATCACCACAACTTTATCAACAATTCAATTTCCAAGGTCATCCCAATACTTACACACCTCCTCCTCCACCATCACCACAACTTTCTCAACAATTCACCTTCGAACCTCAATTCTCCCCTCCACCTAACTTTCAATGCCAAGTACCACCTCCACCTCCTCCACAGCCACAACATGCTCCCCCTCTCCACCATGAGCAATGTAGTGTTGTGATAGTTCTAAGGAGTGGAAAATCTCTTGAGCAGCCAGCAAGTCAAAGAAAGGTTGATAAAGTAAAGCAAAGATAGCCAAGTGGTGATACTATAATTGAGATTGTCAAAGATGATTTTTTGATACCTCATGTTGAGTTTGTGATACCATGTGCTCCACCTTACACTCCATTTGTAGGTTTTACCATCCCTACTGTTCCATCTACTAGCATGCCATAACAAAATCATGTTGATTCCAGTAAGGCCAAAGCAAGTGAGCCACCATTCATTGAAGCATTAGATGAGACACGAGAAGTGAAAAGGAGACAAAAGCACAATGTTGACATTCTTAAGGTGTTACACCAAGTGAAGGTCAACATTCCATTGTTGGATGCTATCAAGCAGATCCCATCATATTTGAAGTTTCTCAAGGGCCTATGTACTGTGAAGAGAAGGTCAATGGGGAGAATACCAAAGAAAATCAAGTTGATCAAACAAGTGAGCTCAATCCTCCAATACTCACTTCCCGTGAAGAGGAAAGACCTAGGAGCCCACTCATTCCTAGCTACATTGGGGGACATTGCATAGAAAAAAACCCTACTTGATTTGGGATCTAGTGTGAATTTGATGCCATATAGTGTCTATGTTGAGGTGGGGTTAGGAAAGTTGAAACTAGCACATTGCACTCTCTAATTGGCAGACCGCTCCATCAAAGTGCCTAGAGTAAGAGTGGATGATGTTTTGGTTATGATTGATAAGGAAATAGGCACAATGTTCCTGAATGATTTCATTGTTCTTGATATGGAGCTGGATGATAGGAAGATTCCCATCATCTTAGAAAGACCATTATTATCTACAGTTGATGTCGAGATACACATTCTCAGTGGCATAATGATAATCTCTTTCATTGACATGAAGATAAAGATCAACATATACAAATCCTCAACCCGATGAGTTTGAGATGAGGATATTGGACATGGTCACGTCAAGAGTCCCACTGGTCATTTGAGAGAAGGGGATCTGAATGAAAGATTTGATGACAGATTTGGTGATCAAAGGGATGAGGAACATAGGTTTAATGAAAATGAGAGATGCATTTATTGCAAGAATAGTCACATGAGGATGCCAAATGGATGAGTGATGTAGGAATCTCCAAGAAGCCCAGTTGAAGGCATGAAACTTAGCACTTGTGGGAGGTAACCCACCTAGGTTTGTGGAGTTTTTAACTCAACCTTTCATTTTTTATACTTTTAGGTTATTTTTACACTTGTTCCAAGACAACACACGCACACTTTATACTTGATGGATTTTGTTATTTGTGAATCATATTAGGATAGGTACATTGGAAAGAGGATGATGCATGGATGATATTTCCAAGGAGAAGATCAAAATTGAAGAGAAAATTGCAAATCAGTAGAAAAGCTACAGGATGGAGATTAGCACGGTTGTGCCACACAACACGGCCGTGGTGGAGGCGATACAAAACAGTTGTATTGGCCACCAAGTCCGTGGTGGATATCCCTTGCTTACTAGAAACCTTGAGATCTCCCTCCCCTCTTGATGTTTGTCTATCAAGACCCCATGCCATCTACCCTATCATCCTAGACTTCTATTTCATACTGAGGACAACATGGTTTAAAAGTTTGGGGTGGTATGGCGATAAGCCCTTTTTCTACCCCACTTTGGAAATTTTTGCTCAAGATGATCAAATAGTATAACCTCTCTCATTCTTGTGTATACATACTTTGTGTGCTTGCTTTGTATACTTGCATGCCATGTAGTTTACCTTTTTGCAATTTTGGAGTAATTTCAAAAAAAATTATTCTTTTTGTCATGCATTGCATATCATGTAGATTTTTGTAATTTTTGCATGTTTTAGATAGGATTTTCTTATTTGTTGCTTTATGTTGCATAATGAAGGCTTTGGTGTGATCAAAGGTGATTTGGCACCATTTTGGCCAATTTTTCCCAAATTTAGAACTTCTTTCCAAAAAAAGTGTGTTTTGACCCAATCTCTACTTTTTGGATTGAACATGGTGACCTTTGATAAATGCAAGTGAATTTTCATGGTTTATTGCTAAATGGCCTCAATCTTGAATTTTTACATGTAAACCACCTCTCTCATGCTTGTGAAATGTTTGGTTTAATTGTGATTGAAGCAAGTCACAAACGCTTAGAGTTTTGTAAAATATCATGATAGAAATGTGGATTTAATATTTCTCATTCATGCGGTGTATCATTGCTTGATGAAATTGTTGGAGTAACTTCCATGCAAGAGATCTCATGTTGATGTACACACTAGTAACCCCTCATTGACTCACTTGTCTTCTACCATCTTCTTACCTCTTTGCATCATGAAAGGATGCCAAAGTGCACACAATCAGCCTTGGTCACATCCAAAGTTTGGGTGGCCATATCTATACCCCCCCACTTCACTCTCATCACCATGTGCCCTATCCACAATAAGGGAAAAGAAATAGACTAAAATGCAAAAAAGAAGAAAAAAAAGATGTTCCTATTTAAGAGCATAGAAATAAAGAAAAGAAGAGTGTGTAAAAGCACTCCAAACTCTCATTGCAACCCTTTCTTCCTTTTGCATGCCCACGGAACTAGGAAACACCAAACCTAGCTCATTTTGTCTTTTTTTTGCAGACATGTGGGTTACTTAGTGTGGATGGACATATGAGATTGAATGCATGAATGTAAAATAGCAAAATTAGTCATTTTGACCTTCGCTACCATGAAACAGTTTCACCGGAGTGATAGGATAGCCATATAGATTAATTGTATTTTCTATTCTCTATGTTGGAAGTTTGCATGCTCGGTACTTTAATCATAGTTGGTTTGTAAAATTGGATAGGAGAGAGTTGCAATGCATGTACTTAGTCATCTTTGAGCCCATCTAGTCAATATTCATCTTTTGCATTGCATTTGTCATTTCTTGATTGTGGAGAAATTGTAGAGAGATTGAGTTGGAGCATACTTGAGGACAAGTATGTTTTAAATTATGGGTGGTGATGAAGCCCTACTTTAGGGCTCCATCTTGTGTCATATTGCATTTCAATCACATCTATACATGTTAGATTGCATGTTATTTCTCCTAATATGCATATTTGTGTAAAATGTACGTATGGACATTATTTGCATGTTTTTTAGGTATTTGGACCATGCTTGGATGGAAGAGAGAGAGAGAAGCACTGATGCTAGGGTTTATCTACCCTTAGAGAGGCCCAAAGTGAAGTCCAAGACTCTCTCTCTCAACCTACCCCTAGTGGCCAAAGATAAATTGAAGCAAAGATGTCCAAGAATGAACTAAGTACATGCTCAAAGTGTTGATGTAGAGAGCAACATGGCCGTGCAGCATAACATGACTATGCTACCATGACCCAACATGGTTGTGCTTCATATGATGTTCATGCTAGCATGACCCAACATGGTCGTGCTGCATAACATGGTCGTTCCACCATGACCCAGAGTGGTCGTGTTGCATTGCACGACCATGTGGCATACAAACTAGCATGGGCATTCCACTCTGAATGGGTAGCCAACTCCAAGCCACCATGGTCATGGTCACCACCATGACTTTTCCACCCTTGCCTCACCTTGGTTTTGGTGACCACCATGGCCATGCCACTTCATGTACAAAACTCCAGCCTTGATTGTGATTTTTCCCCCCATTTTTCACCTCAGTCGTTTCCACACGCCACGACCATGCTTCCCTACACCCACCACGGCCATGCTACATACAAAATCCCAGCTACTTTTCCACTGTATTTCCTATTTTAACCCCCACTTGACGTAGTGCCTCCCTACCACCTACACACACACACACATATATATACATATATATTTATATGTATATATATAGGTTAGGAAGTGTGTACCGGCCGGTACATACAACTTATGTGTACCAGCCATGAAAATGAAAAATGTGGAATATGCTAGTTCAATCCAACCATGTGGATTATTTCAAAATATAATAGATTAGATTTCTTCAAACAATCATGACCAAACCTCATGTATATCATGCTATATAAAAATATATATCATTCAATGGTTTCTACAATTTGAGCAACTTGCTGATCATTAGAAAATATGTATTTTCTTTCATTTGATTATGTAGGAATGTCAGTTTGAAGTGATATTTGATACACATGTTATCTAAGGGGTATGCATCACATCTGTAAAGTTCGATTGTTGTTTATACTTCTATAATAATCATAAATTAAGATGGGTACATGTAAGCTATATGTACTCAGGTACACAATTAATTTAGTCATATATATATATATATATATATATATATATGTGTGTGTGTGTGTGTGTGTGTGTATGTATATATATGTGTGTGTGTATGTATGTATGTATGTATGTATCTATGTATGTATATGTATATATATATATATATATATATATATATATATATATATATATATATATATATATATTCATACATACATACATACATACACACAATACCCCCCCTAATGGAACCGTGCATCACCCGCTAGGTTGGGCTCTGGCGATCACCTGTGCGACTGCCTCTGACCTGAAGGGCATGGAACCCACATCGTCGACCACCCCGGTCGATGATGTCCATCCCAACGCAGCATCTGCCACCACCACCACCAGTGCCACTATCGCCGCCGCTAGCCCTAGCCACCAAACTAACAGAGATTTCGGAGCACTGAAGGACTCAATAGAGAACCCTAGCCAGACAGGTTCGGGGAAAGATGATGGAGGTCACAAACCTTAGAACCAGGTTCTGATGAGGCCGATGAAGGAGGGGGAGGAGAAGATGGACTTCCTGAAGCCAGTGGTAAAGGAAGGTGAGATCCACGTCGAACTAGAACCTGACGAATTGGAGAGGATGTCCAATGTGTGGGAGTTCATGATCCTCATCTACGTTCTCAATAAACGGTCGTTTTATCCACATATGAAGGCATGGATTCAATGAAAGTGGAGTCCCAAGGGATCCTTTGATCTCCTATCGAGGGAGAATGGCATATTTCTGGTCCGATTTGCAAACGTGAAGGACAAGGAGGAAGCGTTGAACTTGGGACCAAGATGGTTCGACTATCAATTGGTGATTGCTAAAGATTACAGGTATGGGGATGAGTTGAAGAAGGATATCTTCTCCATGGCTCCATCCTGGATCACAATGCACTCCTTTTTTCGTTCATGGACGAAACAGGCTATGGGTATGATAGCCAGTGGTGTGGGAACGGTTCTACACATCGACGAGAAGTCACTGGAAGGCGATGAAGCTCAGGTCCTTGTGGAGCTCGAGATGGAGAAGGAAACGCCCCGTAGAGTCATGCTGAACATGAAGGGCAAGGATCCCATACCGGTGAGGGTGGAGTATGATCACATCCCGGCGAGGTGCACCATATGAAAGGCCTTTGGCCATGGCAGCGCTGCGACCAAGGCTCCTACGGTTGGAGGACAGGTGTGGAAGAAGAAGAATTCAAAGGCCAAAGACCCAGTGAAAAATTTAACTGGTGAGACAGATGGTCCAAAGGTGGATGAGTGGCATACTCCCAAAGAGAAAGAACTAAATAACAACAAGGAAAAGGAATAATAGGTCATTTCTCCAACCAAAGGAACAAGTAGTCGTGAAGAGGGTGAGTTTGTGTCTAGCTCACGAAGGAAAGGGGTAAAGAAGCCAGGTATTCCTAGAAACCATGGAGTGGGCACCATTCTTGATACAACAAATAGTTTTGAGGCATTGTCCGAATCAGATGCTGAGGAGGAGAATGAAACTAAACAACAAGGACAGATTGGGAAAGATAAGAATGCCAGGAAGGAGCCAGCTAGGCGTACCAGGTCAAATAAAAATCTTTGATATGTCCATTCTCCTATGGAATATCAAGGGAGGGTGCGATAGGAGAAATAAGAACGAAATTAGAGAATGGATCGATGCTAGCAGTCATTCATTGGTTGCTTTGGTGGAAATGAAGATTAAGGTACATAATAAAAACAACATTAAATACTTATTTCCGTAAGGATGGGAGCATGTATCCAATATAGATAGTGTTGAGGTTGCTAGTGTATGTATGGCATGGAAACCAAATGCATGGAAGCTTTCTGTGATACAGATTTCTGATCAATAGGTTATAGTGGACTATGTTAATAATGGAGGCTTACATATGTGGATGACAGTTATTTATGGACATAATGATGGCAAAGTGAGATTGGATTTATGGGACGACATGGTTTCTATATCACAACAAGATCATCTTCCCTGGATGGTTGTTGGTGACTTTAATACAGTACATCTACATGCTGAAAAAAGAGGCAAAAGGCTAGCAATAAAGGCAGAAGTGGATGCTTTCAACTGTGCCATTGATAAAGCATGTCTGTTTGAATTACCAATGGTCGGGGGGATATTTTCACGTGGAACAATGAAAGAGGACCTGATGACAGAATTGCAAGCAAGTTAGATAGAGCCTTGGTGAATGATGAATGGTTGAAAATTCTCCCTAAGGTACATGTAAGGGCCGAAGGTTCTGATATCAGCGACCATGCACCAATCTCTGTTCAGATTATGGAGAAAAAGCAGAAAAGGAGGGCTTTCAAATTTCTAAACTACTAAGCGGACTGGAAAGGGTTTGATGAGGTCATAAAGCAAAGCTGGAATATTTAGGTGATAGGTAACCCCATGTGTGTGTTTGCTACAAAGATGAAGAACACCAAGATGTCTCTCAAAAAGTGGGAAAAAGAAGAGGTGAACATCCCAAAGCTGTTGAAGGATACAAAAAGGGAGTGTAAGGATGGCAGAGAAATATTATTGGCTGATCCAATAAATTCTAATCTGATTGAGGAAGATAGGAATTTAAAAATGATGCTTGAAGATCTAAAGAAAGAAGAGGAAAAAATCTACTAGAAAAGAAGCAAGGAAAAGTGGATGGAAGATGGAGACCAGAACACAAAGCTCTATCACACGGCAGTTAGAAGAAGAGAGGCATGTAATATTATTTTTTAACTCATTAATGCTGAAGGAATGGTAGTCAACAAATAGGAGGATCTAGAAGAACAAGCTATTAATTTCTATACATCCTGGTACAATAAAGATTTTTCTGATAACATTGATGAAGAGGAAGAAGTTGAATGGGAGTTCAAACTCACAAGCACACATAACAACATTCTCACCAGAAGAATCAATGAGAAGGAGGTCAAGAAAGCTGTGTGGAGTATTGGAAGCAACAAGTCACCTGAGTCAGATGGTTTCAATGCTTTCTTTTATAAGAAGAATTGGGATATTATTAAAGATGACTTGCTAGCTTACGTGGACTGGTTTCTGGAAGGCAGGAACATGGTGAGATAGGTCAACCACTTTTTTCTTGCTCTTATTCTGAAGAAGAAAGTTACCTCCTCTCTTGCTGATTTCTGACCTATTGCTTGCTGCTCGGTACAATACAAAATTATTGCAAATGTTCTAGCTGCCTGGTTGAAGATGGTCCTCCCTTATCTAATTTATGCAAACCAAGGAGCCTTTGTAACATGTAGAAGCATTATTGATTGTGCTCTTCTGGCTGAAGAATTTCTACTAGACTATAATGTCATGAGAGGAAGTATAAAGGCCTGCCTAAAACTAGACGTTTCCAAAGCCTATGATAGTGTAAGATGGGAGAAACTATGGTGGATCATGCAGTAGATGGGATTCAATGAACAATGGATTGGTAGGATGAAACAATGTGTTGGGACTACAAGCTACTCTATCCTTGTCAACGACATGTCTGCATGCTTCTATAGGGGAAGGAACGGGCTGTGTCAAAGTGACCCTTTGTCTCATCTCCTATTTGTGATTTTTATGGATTACTTCTCAAGGAAGATGCAGTGAGATGCGGAACAAAAGGAAATAAAACCTTATACAATCCATGACACTAAGGTAATGACACACCTGATTTTTGTGGATGACGTTTTGGTTTTTGTTGAAGCCAAACAACAATATCTGGAAAGTATTAGAAGCCTTCTGGGGAATTTTGGGAAGCGAATAGGGTTGTGTGTCAATGTAAGTAAAACACATATATTCTTATCTAAGAACTTCTATCAAGTGGAGGACAGACTTCTTCAGGCCATGGGGGTGGAGAGGGGTGAATTCCCAACAAAACATGTGGGTTTTCCCCTCGCCGGTGGCAATCTGCACGTCAAAGACTTTACCGAGTGCATTGATAGGGTGGAGGAGATGATTAACATTTGGCCTACATAAAAGACATCCATGGCGGGACATTGAATTTTGATTAAAGCTTCCATAGAGGGGCTCCTCATTTTCTAGGTACAGTAAGGTGAAATTCTTGACTCTGTTCTAGATAGAATTGAAATGAAGTTGGCTAATTTTCTGTGGAGAAGTGAACACCATCCTATGAAACCATTTGGTATCTCCAACTACTTGGTAGGGCTTCACCCCAGTTGTACACTCCCTTCATTCATAGAACTCTTGTTGATTCCGAACTGAGTTCGTGAAGGAAGCAGGCTTTTCATGGTTACTTACTCCAGATTGGCTTTCCCTACAGATGAAGGTGGACTGGATTTGAAGACACCTAAAGACATTGCTATATGGGGATCCATGAGAAGGCTTGTTGCTTTTAAAGAAGGTAAAACTACTTGGGGAAGGTGGATGAGAGACAGATATCCAAGAGGGCTGGATTTTATACCAAAGACAAGGGTAGGATATTCTAGGACCATCAATGTGATGAGGGAAACTTGGCCACAAATCAAACAATTGTTTGCCGCTGACAACTTGGGAGGATGGAAGCTTAAAGATAAGAATATATGCATATGGGAGGTGACCCGAACAAGAGGCACAAAGGACCTATTGGGCGACCAAATTTGGACTGGTAGGTATGTGTCAGAATGGAGTATATGCATTTTTAAATTTCTGCATAATGTCCTTGCTACTCTACATAGAATAAATAGTTGGAAATATGATACCCCCACGATATTCTTGCTATGTGGAGAAATGGAAGAAACCTACAGCCATCTAGTGGGTCAATGCAATTTCACAAAGGTGATTTGGGAGCATATATGCAAAGAATTCAGTTTATAGATTCAACTCCTTGTTGATCCAAGAAGAATGCTAGCTAGATGTGGCGGTAATGAGAAGAAGATTATCTTGTTTGTTGGTCTATGCTATCATATTTGGGAAGAGAGGAATGCTATAAGACACAAAGGAGAAACCACGTCTGCTATAAGTATAGCTGTAAAAATATGTAAATGTGTTAGACGCAGACTACGCATTAGCTAGTTGTGTGAGTTGTAGCTTTGCTTTGGGTGTATGGCGTTGGTCCTACATGTAAACTTGACCTCCTATAATTTTAGGGGGGACGTCGGAATATATTTACCTGATTTTGATACATACATACACACATATATATACATACATATATACATATATATATATGTGTGTATGTATATGTGTGTATGTATGTATATATATATATATATAAATATATATATATATATATACAGAGAGAGAGAGTCAGGCTAGAATACACTCGAGTGTATTCAGAGTAGAATACACTCGAGTGTATTCGGAGTAGAATACACTCAAGTACTTTTTCATGATGTAATATTTTTTTCAAAAATCTAATCCATTGATCTTCTTAAACATCTTGTGAATAGCTCATACGCAAAATTTGAGCACATTTTGACATGTATAGATCATGTTATAAATACTGCATAAATTTTGGATTTCAATTTAGTTTCGCACGTTGATTTTGTTTCCCTTGGATGAGTGACTTAGACTCATCCAAATGGGCTCAAAATTTGTATGTAGCCTAGTTATAGTATGACGATGAAGATCAATAGTTTACATTTTGTAAAAAATAGTCTTGAGATGAAAACAAACTTGAGTGTATTCGTGTGATCCGTAACTTGAGTGTATTCTAGCCGGACTCTATATGAGTCAGGCTAGAATACACTCGAGTGTATTCGAAGCAGAATACACTCAAGTACTTTTTCATGATGAAATATTTTTTTCAAAAATATAATCCATTGATTTTCTTAAACATCTTGTGAATAGGTCATATGCAAATTTTGAGCATATTTGCACATGTATAGGTCATGTTATAAATATTGCCTAAATTTTGCATTTCAAATTACACACGTCAATTTTGTTGCCCTTGGATGAGTGACTTACACTCATCCAAATGGGCTCAAAATTTGTATGTAGCCTAGTTATAGTATGACGGTGAAGATCAATGGTTTACATTTTGCAAAAAATAGTCTTGATATGCAAACACACTTGAGTGTATTCGTGCGATCTGTACACTCGACTGTATTCTAGCCTGACTATATATATATATATATATATATATATATATATATATTTATATACACTCACATATATACATATATATACATGTATATATATACATATATATACACTCACATATATACATATATAGGGTATATATTCACTACCCATGCGGGTAACTAATTTTAGTTACCTGTGGATCTATTTTGTAATAAAAAGGTACCTATTTGTAATGAGACAAACATCGTTTGTAATGAGATGACCAAATTTATAATACAAACACTAATTTTGTATTACACGTCTAATTACATTAAAAATGATATTTACGACAGTAGTTTACGTTGTAATACAAAACGAGTATTTGTATTACAAATTTGGTCATCTCATTGTAAATGTTGTCTGTCTCATTACAAATATGTATCTTTCTATTACAAAATAGATGCACGGAACCGACCAAAAGAAATTTTTGACCGACCAAAAAAAATAGATGCACGGGTAACTAAGGTTAGTTACCCATGCGAGTAGGGAATGAATGGCCATATATATATATATATATATATATATATATATATATATATATATATAGGTGGATGGGCACAAGGTTAGCTTTTCACATTCTACCCATTCCACTCCATTTCCACCTCAATTCCACTCCATTTTTTCATTTCTACCACCAAAACTCTAGTTTCCTTGTGTTTTGACCCTATTCCACCATCATTACATGCCCTTGCACCTTGTAAGAAGGAGGAGGGCATCTTGTAGCAACTGAATAGGAGGATTACTCCATCTACACCGAGATCCATGGCCTCTTCTACCTCTTTCTTCTTTCCTTTTGTATTTCCGGGAGTAGCTCGACCCCTTAGATGGGTCGTTTGGGGCCAAAAATGTTATTTTGATACCATGTTAGGGGAAAATGATACATAAACATTGAAATTTCGTTTTTTAATGATTATGTTCTATTTCCATCTCATTCTTTATGAATTGCTTGTTGGTTTGTGCTTGAAATCACCTAGGGACTTAGGAAAATTGTTTATATGTGTGAATTTTGGGATTTGCTCCTAGGTCCAATTTATGGATCCCTAGCTAGCTTCCCATCTTCCTATATGCTAATCAATTCTCCTAACCCTAGTTGAGAGATCTAAGTAGCTAGTTTAGATCAATTTTGTGTGCTTAGCATGGAGCATTCTCAAGGCTAGAATATGGGTGATGTGAGGCTGAAAACCTCACTTCCACTCCCATTACTACCCTCAGCCCCTAATCACCCTAAGATCCTTCAACCTAGAAACCTAGGATTATTTAGAGTCTAATTTAATTGCACCTAAACCCTAACCCAATTGATCCTTGTAAGGGTAGTAGGTGTTAGGGACTAGTTCCCCTAAACACAACCTATACTATCCATGGCCAATTAGTAGTCTAGGGCAATTTCATTAGACTCTAGCTTGTTGTTCATTTTGGTAATCTAAATGAAAGAATAATGTTCAATGTCACCCCCAACCTAATTGATAAGTGCATCCCCCAAACAGCCCACACATCCCTTTATTCCTTTAAAACCCTAATTGCCTTCTTGCTTAGGTAGTGTTACCTTAGTCAGCTCTTTTCTTGCTTAGTTAGCTTCTTGCCTTGTTCTTGCTTTTCTCTTGCTAGTTTAGGTCTTTAATTACTATTTTGCCCTGTTTGCTAGCTTAGTGTAGTGTAAACCTCTTCTTGCCTCCCTTAACATAGCTTGCTCTTTCTCCTACTTGCCTTGTCTTTTCTTTGTCAGTAGAATTAACTATCTAGGGTAAACTTAGGTTTTGATCTTGTCTACTCTCCTTTAATTGTTTGTTGACTCAACCGTTAGTATAATCAATCAAAACAACCTTCAAACCCTTGAACCCTAGACTCCATAGTTGGAACCTAGCCAAAAAACTAACCTAGCTCTAGTGTCCCCTTTCTACATGTGGATCGACCCTATACTTGCCATCCTCCTATACTACAACACGACCCCATGTGTTTACAGGTGTAGTGTTTTAGTTTATATGAGTGTGTTAAGTTTAGGTGTCTTATAAATTTTGAAAGTTACCCCATTGTGTGTCCTGATCTCGTGGGGCTCATCTAGTCAAATCCCAATTGATTAGTGTTTGCACCTCTGGTGGGACGCACCAGGTTGTCATTTGATTCTACATGGAAAAAATGTAATTTGTCAAAACACTTTTGATATGATTTGATTATAATCAAATTTTACAATGTTTAATTAGGCCTTTAGTTAATTATGACTCCCACTATTCTATTCATATTGATAGATATCATATATCAATTTGGAAGACTACATCGTACAACCTTCTAGTAAGCCAAGATCTAAAACAATTGAGTTATCACACAGCCAATTCCAGCGTCTATAACCAATTTTTAAGGTAGGAAACTTTTTCCAATTGCATATTATGCAATTCTTTGATAGATGATATGCAAAAATTCTTGCTATAGTCATCTGCATGCTTCCAAGCACTTGATCTCATTAAGGTCACCTATTTAAGTCTAATCTAAAAGCCAACACGTTAGCTATGCATCCTGCTTGGCAAGCCCACATAACTACCATGACACTTCCACAAGATGGATAGTGCACCACGCTTGGCGTGCCCACGTTTAATTGATCAATTTTTTAATGTGTGTTTCTTATACGAACCATCTAAGACTTAATAATTCATTGAGAGATTTTGTATTTATACATATAATATATAATCACCACATACTAATAATATGTATCATATACATATTATATCCACAAACAAAACATGCAGTTATAAAATATGAGTGATAATTATGGCCATACTAATGTAATTCCTTGGAGACACCAGGAATTACTACCACCTGAGGTTCACATCATATGTAGCAACATGTTGTTGATGAAGCTCTGTGCTGGAACCGGTCCGTGTCAATTGATTCAACTCTTGAACCAATCGGTTGGCATCTTGGTCAGCCAGTTGGTCGCTTGGATCGATCGACTGGTCTCCAATTCATGCAACATCTGGACACCTCCAGTCGATCGATTGGGCCACCAGCCAATCAGTTGGCTCCTCCTATCACCTGACCTCCTCGGTCCTCCATTCGATCGGTTTGACTTTTGAGTTTGTCGGTTGGTCTCGTGCGTAACACCTTCTTTTGCCATAATTGGAAATAAAAATATCCTACTCCTAATTAACTTATTACATTGTAATAGGAAAACCTCAAGTTACATTCAAGGAGAGCATAGGAAGGAAAGTATTAATACTTTTATATATGTAAAAGTAGAAGAGAGGCTCGGTATGCAAACTGAGTTATAAATAGGAATGAAAACCATCCAACTATGCACAAAAATTCAAGGGTTATTAGCCATAACCAGGCTTACATCCACCATCAAAACACATTTTAGGGTCACACATATAAATTTCATACAAATCATATCATTTATATATATGGATCTTATGTGGTATTTAATCGAGTATTCACATTAATCATTTAAATACTCACATCACATGTAATAAATAAATGATAAAACAAAAACTCAATCATATTGATTAAATCTCATAACATAGTAAATTGATGTGGCTTTAATACCACTGTAGGGAAATATGGCTACAGATATGATAGCGGAAATAAATAAAAAATTACTTGTCATATTCCCCTTAGACATTAGATTGCATCAACAACTATAGATTAAGAAGGAAGGTAACTGTTACAACCTCAATTTTGCATATGTTTTCATAATTGAAATGTAATGATTTTATGAATATGGACTTAATTGAAAAGGTTTTATGCTTTGATTCAAAAGATGGATTTCTTTGCAAATATCCCTTTGGATAGGAATTTTGTGATTCCTACTATTATGTTAATCCAATAATGGATATAAAAGAGAAGAAAAGTCCAAATATTAGAAAAATATACAAGATAATGAATATTAAGCAAAGTATTGATGAAAATATATGGAAATATCTAGAAAGTGGCATTAATGGTCACAATTGAGTAAATTTCATTTATATGTGATTTCTAATGAAAGAAATAAGAAAAGAGGGAAAGGAAATAAAAGATAAAGAGAAATCCTTCAAAAGAAATCTTTTAATAAAGAAATAAGTAAGATAATGAGAAATGAAGATTGTAGATACATCTAGAAGGATAATAAGCATCCTTCAAAAAGGATTTCGAAATCTTAGGATTTCTTGGGGTCCAAGGAGTACAAGTTACCAAGATAATGCACTAAGAAAGAGAAAATATCAATTCAATAAGCTTTATTTAAGGATAACTTGTATATGAGGATAATGTTGTTTTCCTTTAGAATTTAGGACACAAATTTGGTACACACGTGGATTAAGTCATCACAGACTTTTCCATAAAATTTGGGATCAAAAGGATATACGGTTTAAGAGTTATGGATTTTACAAATTATCCTAAAGGGAGGTGATAATCTTTAAATCAAACTAAATGTCACATTTATCTGAAACCTTGTTCTTGGCGCGAGGCTTAATAGCCATTGATCCCAGATCCAACGATGGTTGCTCATCGCCTAGTTGAGAAGAATCGGGAATAGGCACAGTCTGGTTCGATTTGGATTCTCTTGATGTACGATCGTTGGGCGGGATTGGAGATAGTCTCGATGGCTTCGAGAGCAAGTTCCCCTTCCAACCGACCTAGGATTGAAGGCCTTTCCTACTCTGTATGGGATTCCCTCAAATTGGGGGGAATCATAGGTTGATATCCCCTATATAAGGGAGGGGCTACAAACCTTGTGCAATATCCCTAAACCTATTGTCGAGTTCGCAAGAAGAAGTCGAGAAGTTTCGAGCGTTGAAACGGGAGTCAAGTTCGCAATTGACCGGCCTGGCTGCTGCTCACGTAGGTGGCCATGGGCGAGGTGTAGGTGATGTAGAGAGGTCTTACAGTCGCAAGTCTAGGGAAGATTCTGTGTGGCAGTACCCCACGAGCAGAGGCAGCGAGGGCGCAACTGTTTCAGCCCCAAGGAGGCGTCGCGGTAGGCTAGGTGGTCGCCGCCCAGCCACTGTCTCCGTCCTCTATTTTGTAGAGGAAACAGGGGAACGCAACCCCCCATCTGCAAGGAAGATGATTCGGCAGGACCCAGGTACCGGGTTAGCTGGATCCAAGCGGGGATCTGCGATCTAGCGCTAGAAAGGATTAAATGCAATGCAAAAGACATGTGGTGCGTTGCCATTGGTCCATAGGTATGTTTTTTTGCAAAAAATTTAATTAATTATTGGTAGTTCATATGAAAGAAAGTTATATATGAAAATTGATTAGGAGATTGTAAGTAATCCATTAAAAATATTTTCATAGCCTGAATCTGATCGTAGCTATAAAAGTGCTTTAAGTTAACCTTGATTATGCATTAAGCAATGATAAAACCCTAATGATGATTAGAAATCAAATCTAAAATGTTTAATGGGTTAATTTGAGTATTAATAACCCATTGAGACATAAAGTGAGGTTCGAATCTGATTTAGATAATGTTTCGCTTGTTTTAGAGTTTTAATCCATGAATTCATGATAATGCATATAGAAACCCTAATCTATGGTAAAAAAGGTAATTAACTTGAATAATTTGTATTATTTGGAAATATGTTGATATATGTTGATCCTAAGCCTGTTAGGAGAAATAGGACAAGTTAATTAGGGTTTATGAGTAGTTTTACTGTTTTAGGGTTGTAGTAGCAAAAGTGATAATGAAACCCTAATTGCAAGTAAAACCCTAAAAGAAAGTAGAAAACCCTAGGAAGTAAGTTTGATTGTATAGATCTTGATAATATGAGTAGTGAGTAGATTATATGGTTATTTTAGGATCCTTGCTTATGTGAATTGCTTGCTTGCCCCGAATACTTTCTTGCTTGGATTATTAGTAGCTTGTTGATTCAACTGGACAGGTATGTGGTTATTTATGGTTAACCGCTTTAGTTTCATGGAGATTGCTCAGGTGTTTAATTGAATTGAATGCAACCTATCTGTTTGGATGTTTGTATATACAAATCATAAAGTCAATATGATTATCACAATTAAGATATAAGTGTGTATTCTCGCACCTACATGCCACCCTGATGTAAGATGCAATGAGGTCAAGCCCAAGAGGGAAGACCCATGGGCACCATGAGAGGTGACCCCAGGCACCAAGCTCAGGATAGAGAAGGTGGCCTTATGATATTGCATGACCAATGGGCACCATGAGAGGTGACCCCAGGCACCAAGCTCAGGATGGAGAAGGTGGCCTTAAGTCAATGGCAATAGAGAAACCCTAAGGAGGGTATTCCAGGATTAGGGCAAAAGCGGTGGAGAATGTCACATTGAAAGCATAAATTGGCTTGTTAATTAACTTGATTGTGATATTTAGATTGTTAGCCATATATGTGAAATTTTGGTTGTCCCCACATATCGACATATTCATTTATGCTGACCGAAATTTTTTTTGTCGGCGTTTTAGGTACAATATGGAAAAGGACAAATAGTAAAGTGGCATATTATGAAAATAAGATTTAAAGTGCAAAGAGGATTAGTTAGAATAGATTGAAGCTGTGGATAGAAGTTAGATATCCAAAGTTTTTAAAAGGTATGAAAAGTTTTATTTTATTCCAACTGTCAGTATAGTTTGGTAGAATTTTATAATTATTATTGATTATTTGTCAAACCTTTGATCCTATTTATTGGTATAATGGCTCTGACCTCTTGGTTTCCCTTAATTGGGGGTTACCGAGAGGCAGGTTCGTTATAGTAATAAGGCATATACCTGGTCCTAGAGAAAGTTTAGCGACTATCCTTACAACACTGTACTTCTTTCTCAAGTTGCATGTGGTTACCTCTTGGTGGATCACCATTGACTACAGTTCATGACATCCTCCTAGCGGGTGGAAAAGGCCTCCTCACCTCTACATAGTCCATGTGGACCATTGAGAACTATTTTCATTCTTTTGGAACAGATAGGAAGGAGTTGTCCCTTGTAGTCAACGTGCTAGCATCAACTTGCTCTTCCTTGTTGTCTCTCCCTTGTTGTCTCTCAATTTTATGGGTGAGACCTTCTTGGGTTCTCACGTTACCACAACTGTGAGAAGACAAAAATTGTGAGAGATTATTGTTGTATGTTGTGAAATCCTCGAATACTCCTCTATTTATAGGAGGGTCAGGGTCAGAAATTCCATATCACCTAAGAGTTGAAGAGGCAAAATTTCATGAATTTTCTGAAACCTATAAAGCATGAACCGTTTGATTCACGATCGAACTGGTCAGCTCACACGTGAGTCGATCGATTCAACCCTTGAAATAATCAATTCACCATGTTTCCTATTTGCAATCATATTAGCTTTAAATATTTGGTTAATGCACAACATGACATCAGCATCAATCCTTGATCCAATCTTACTGATCAACCAACTGGTCAGTTCACAACCTAACTTGGTAAATTTATACATTTGAACTGATTCGTTGACTTGTTGAACCAGTCATTTCAGATTTTTGTCAGGCAATCTTGTTTAAATTGAATGAATAACACTTTCGTAATGAAGTTTAAACCATGTTCATGAATAAACTCCTAATCCAACTATATCATATGTGTGTGACCCTATAGGTCCTAAGTTACGCTGGTTGTGAATGTGAATCACTAATTTATCACATCACAAGCAATGAGTGGTATCTAGCAACACATAATTTCTACCCAAGTAAGTAAAAATTTGGAGAACAACTTCAACCTATAATTTGTGATTAGTGTTATAGTGATTGTATAGTTTCTTTGTCTCTTATATCTAGATTGAACTCAAGGCATGGAATCATCATCATCTTCAACATTCAATCCATGTTCCTTGAACTAGAGCAAACTATCTGAGATTCATATGAGCACGCATATCATATATTGATTCACATGAGTATGGCCATCTATCTTTTAGTCTTTCTTATCAAGTGGATGTGATATCAACTCTGTTAGGAGGGACAAATCCCATCTACATCATTCATACTCCTTCCCATGTGTCACAATGTATTCGAGCATCACCTTTATGGTAACCCTTATTCAAGGTCATATTGGATGATGTCAAAAATATATCAAATCACATGTGATGAGTATAGTGATATCAAGTCTAAGAACCACAATCTCTACCATCACTATGAGAGCTGATTCTAACTACCAGTCCATAGTTTCCATGCATCACTCTCAAGGTGGGTTTGTCTGATGCATTGTTCTCTAACAAGTACCTATGTGTTTGGTTTCATATCACATATCATGACTAATGAGATTCTATCATCAACCAAGACACACTCTAGTCTTATGTGTTATTAAAGTCTATCAGCTTCCACAATAACATCTGACTAGGGACATAACAAGAAAGTATATTTACTCTTATCATTTGGATGATCTCATGGTTCAAGTCCTCAACCTCAAGAGATGCATCATCAAGTAACATCATTCTTTAGACATTTAATATATTACATCGTTATCTCATAATTGAACAAAAATATAAATGAATATTGCCTTTATTATTATTAATCAAATCATTTACAAGATATACCATTACAATCATCATATGATTGTCTCTTTGGGCATACATACGGACATTGGTCTTATCATCCTTCTTATTCTTGGCCTCAACATCCTCCTTCTTCTTGGCTTCATCATCCTCCTTCTTGGCCTCAACATCCTCCTTCTTCTTTTCCTGAATATCCTCCTTCCTCTTTTCTATATCTTCCTCCATTTTTGCCTCAACATCCTCCATCATATTGGCCTTAGGATCCTCCTTATTGTTTGCCTCAACATCCTCCTTTTTCTTGGCCAAAGCATCCTCCTTCTTCTTGGTCGTAGCATCATGCTTCCCCTTGGCCTCAACATCCTTCTTCTCGTTAGATTCAGTGTCCTCCTTCTTGTTGGCATCATGCTCATTCTTGTTGGCTGTAACCTCCTCTTCCTTATTATTGGCCTCATCCTCCTCATTGTTGACCTCATCCTCCATCTTATGTGCATTAACCTCTTCCTCCTTCTTTTCCTCTTACTCTTCCTCCTTATTTTCCACATTCTCTTCCTCTTGGATCTTCTTCTTGGATTATCCCTCATTTTCATTATACTCATCCTCCTAACTCCCTCACCAAAACTGCTCATGATCCTCCTTCTTTGTCTCCTCCTCATTTAAATGATTATACTTGTTGTTATTTGCATCCTCCGATACTTGCAAGGAAATATACATGAAAGTGTTGGAATTATCAATCTATGTGGAATAGGAGGAATATCGGTAACAAAATCCATTAGGTGTTCATTAGAATGAACATCAACCCATAATAGTCAACGTTTAAAATTTGAAAGCCTTTGTATGGAATATTCTTTTATTTGAGGTCTTCTAATGGAGGATTGGGTTATTATTGAGGTCTTGTTATGGAAGATCAGTTTCTAATGTTATGTCCTCTTATGGAATCAAATTTCCTTCCTCTTCCTCTTACAAGACTCATAAAAAGATGAGCCATCTTCTAAGACCTTTAGAAGCAGGTTCAGCTTTCCTCTCTTTTGTTTAGAGAGCACTCTTCCCAAATCATTATCAATTGTACAAATATTTTGTAAGTAATGATTTATCCATTCTATTATACTTGTATTGCATGGTTTACAAATATGAAATCCTTATTGCTAGGTTCAAATTTTCTTCGATTTGATCATGTTCTAACACATGGAGATCAGACAAATCCCTAACTTCACCACCATAATCTGGATCCTTTTTCATACCCACTTTGTCACAGACAACAAAACTTGTATCATCCATTAGTGCTTCTAGAGCAAGAGTACCATGGATATGAGTCTACATACCACACATTGGGGAAGTCACCAACCTTTCAAATGATATCTATGTAGTGTAAATGTATGGGGGGCAATATTGTTTTAATAGAACCCAGATTTAGTACGTTTGAAACTAGTATTTAGAATCAAGCGCACCATGTATCATTTCATTAGAGACCAATATTCAAAGATAAATGACCCAAGTTTTCATTTGAAACAAAACTAGTATTTATGTAGTGGTTTGGGTTACCTGGAGCATTATAAATATTCAAATGGCCCGGTATGGAGTATTTTCTAGAACCCTGATTGAAAATAAACAACACAAATATTAAAGATTAAGACCATACCAACATTATTTGCATATCTCCCACCAGTTTTCCTTTATAGTCATTTTCCTTGAAGTTAGACATTCCATCGAGTAGGTAGTGGACAACATATCCATACCAGTTGTAAGACCTAAAATTGGGTATGTTTTCTATGTAGATTCCATAGTTGAGCCGCATGTGACTAGAGTTTGATGATGTGATAAGCTTCCCTATCATGTGTATATTGTGTAGCACGCCTATTTTATCTACACCACATGACCTTGAAAGGGTGACTTTGACATCATAAAGGTAGATGAAACCCATTGGTTATGTTTCATTCCTAGTTTCTAAGCCAAATTAGTTAGTCTTCTTTGATTCATCTTTATTTTGTGTTGAGATAAACGTTGATCTTGCTTGTCACAATTCCATACTCTCCTAAAGCATCGGTTTCCTTGATGTCCAGCCATTTTCCATTCATACATGTCCAGTTGTAAGTCTCTATATTAAATGAAGTACAAAGAAATTTAACCAAATAAAGAAATATGGTCTTCATCTTTAAGTCCATCAGTTCATAAAACCATGCTTGCTATAGTGTCCATTTGATAGTTGAGAAAATTTCAACCTATGCAAAGGGTTTCATTGATCTCAACAATGTGAGCAATCCTACACTATGCTAGATCTTGCCGCCATCTCAACAAGATAGAGAAAGAGAGAGCACATAGATAGAGCAAGGTATTGAAGTATTTTGATTAGTGGTTAAGCATTTTATTGTTGATGAAGTTACCACAATGCAATTAATAGATGTTTTTGGATTCCTAATGAAGGTTTCAAACTCCGTGATAGTCATTGGTTGCCAGTATAGGTTATGGATAGAGGTTTTCAAAAACCTTATGCAGCAAGCATGATTGACACTACCACAAGGGCACATTTGCAAATTTACATGAAAATTGTGTCAATTTTCTTTGTTATCTACATTTAATTTTATCATCACATTCCTAAAATATCTCTCTAATTTTTGGAATATAAATTCTACTAATATTTGAATACCTTCTATAACTACTTGAATAACAGTTTTGTCAATATTTCAATATCGGTGATGTCATATATTGACTACTGAGTCTATCATTATATGAAAACTTGTTATCTCATTACTTTCCTATTATCTATCTTATTATATAAATAAAAAAATTGTGTTTGCATTTTTCTTAAGTTCTTCAACTAAATGCACTAAGGTTTGTTCATTTATCATTGCATATTTCTTATGTGATCAGCCATCCTTTCTTTTTCATGTAGTGAAAAAAAATTAAAGAATAAGAGTCACGACACTCATAAGGACTTTTAAATCACATGCATTTTGAGCACATTTATCTTGTTGAGGCCTTATTTTTTCATTGCTCGACGTTCACTATAATGTAGCATGGTTGACCGTATAGATATTCTATAAAAATTATTTTCAACCTGGGAGGGATGTTATGGCCACATTCTACTCTAGTTACATTCCTCCACTTCAACCATGTGATCTTGTCCAGTTGCACTCCATTTCAACCATCTTATTGTGATCATGTGACATGAACAACACGCGGGGGCTGTGGCGTGAGCGTCGCGGCTAGGGTTTCTCCGCGTGTGGTGGTTGGCTTGGGGGAGGGGGCTCCGGCCGCCGGTGGGCGCTGCCTCGCTCCCCCTAGGCCTCTTCTCGCCCGGCGGCGCATAGGATCTGGCTACATGAGTCGGGCATCGTCAAATCGTGGCTCTCGGCGGACCCCCTTGACTCCAGCGTTGGGGCTTCAGGTCCTTCCGGTCCTGTTTTTCCGTAGCGCTGGTGAGAGGCTATTCGGTTTTGGCCGGCGATTGGGGGCCAAGCGGTGTTTTGGTGTGCCCCAAGCGTGAGCGGTTTGTCTATCCTCTTCCTGCTACCAAGTTCTACGGCGTCGGGCTCCTCCTCCCTATCTTCTTCTTCATTTTCGCACTTTAGTTTAGTTGTTTGTTATTGGCCGGTGGCTGTACTCAGTCTGGTTTCTCACCGTTTAATCGGTGTTTGTTACTCGTCGTTCCATCGACGTTTTGTGTCTCTCCTTCGTGAGAGTGTCGTTGCTTCTAGTCTCGGCTAGAGCTCGGATTTTGATTCATATTAGATATGTTGCTTTACTGTATGTCTCTGCGTGTAGAGGTGAACTCCCGTTGGATCACAGGTCTTAGACTGCCCTTTGTCTGCAAATCTATGCTCGTGTTGAAGGAATCTCTTAAGGAAAGTTGTTTATTTCAGCATCGAAGAAAAGAGATCAATGCAGAAATGTCTTATTCGCATTCCAATATGAGTTTTTGTAAGATTATGGGTGTGTCCATGATCGTTGTATGTTGTGATGGTTGTTCTCTCTCTCTATGTAGATGCCGTATGGCTAAGTGATGTATTTAATCTGTTTTGCTCTAAAAAAAATGTGACATGAACAACAATTATAGCCAACTCTAGAACAACGACAGGCATATCAGGAGCATTTCATCATCTCTCATATTTAATGGCCATAAGCATTTTTAGGCATAGAAAGGAAGATGGAACTCGAAGACAAAATATAGAGGTGTACTATGCAATCAAGAATCAATATCTATCTCCTATTTAATTCTCCACTAGATGCAATTTAATGATAAATTATGTGAAAAGAGGACCATAACTTTTTTGCGCAAGTCTTCCTCTATCTACCAGGAAGAGGAACCATAATCATGAGAACCACCCTCGACGAATTCATTCCCTTCACAAAGTCTACTAATCACGTAACATATTATGGGACACACAGAGAATGTCAACATGGTGCAGTAGTGATAGGGCCACGTTTGTTCAGTTTTGGTTGGGGTCATAGGATATTCTGCCGTTCTATGCCGGTTTGCACTAGTACAGTAGTATCATAGTTAACCCCACTTTATTCTATCAAGGGGCCGCTCACATAAAATCCATGCAGGTACGGTTAGATGCTCAACCAAACGCGTCATATTTTAAGACTAAGCCCCGCGTCGTATCAACTTCATGTAAGACCGCAAAGCGAAAAAGTTCATTGCATGGTGTTTAGGCTAGAAGATACAAGAACAATCACATGTCAAGAAACACCAAAAAGGCACCACAAATACAAGGACAACGTTGCCAATAAGCCGGAAAAAAGAAAAGGCACGGCACTGTTCAGTTCCATTTAAGAAACACTAGCGGAATACACGTGCTAAGCAAGTGAACTATAACTAAAATTAACATAATATAATATCATTTATGTTAAAGCATTGTATATAAAATATATGTAATAAACCATGTTAATGTTAACTTAAATGTTATATTTGTGGTATTTCTAATTATTTTAACACTGAAAATATATTTTTATTTTGTAATATTTCTTTCTTAACTTCACTCCTAAAATATATTTTGTTGCTAACAATTTTATTTCTTTATTGGACTTGCAACTTCAACTAAGAAGGAAATCCAATACGAAATTCCAAGCTGTGTATATGTTACACTAAAAAGGAAATACTTTGTAAAACTTTTATTTCCATTAGTGAATATAGTTTCCTCCAAAAGATGATTTCCTCGATTTAAAATTTTGCTTCTCCAATTAATCTCATTTGTCAAATCTTTGATTTTATAAAAAGTTAATTTTGTTTTTTGAGAATTTGACTTTGAAAAATTATTTTCCTCAGTACAAAACTTTACCTAAAAAGCATTTGTCTTCATAGTATTACTTTATTACCAAAATTTCATTCCATCTAATAAAATATTTCCACTAAAGTATTTTCATGAGAAAAAGAATCTTAATTCAAATAGTCATTTGTGAATAGTTATTTCCCTCCATATTTACTAAATTTGTTCTAGTCCTAATGAGTAGTGATATTTTGTATTCACATGACTTGTGTTAATTTTTGTGTCAAAATTGTACTTTATGTCCATCTATTATCCAATTAAAAAAAAATACAGTTACATAGGAAAGCCCATTCCATTTTATGATTCAAGGGGTATCACAAATACATAATAAGTTCATATTTTTTATCATTTTTATCTCCAAAATGCAACGAAAATAAAATTAAGGAAGAGCATATGGTACTCCTCAATCTAATTCTGTACCATACATACTGATAGTGCACATGTATGGTTGTATTTGAATTACACAGATAACACAGATAAGCAAAAGAACTAATCAATGGGCATTCCATATTTTGGTAACAAATTACAAAAGATGGAAGCGAAGTAATGAAGTGTCGCCAAAAAAGATGGCAAGAAAGAGCGTGGCATCTGAGAGGAATTTCGGTCGTGAGTATATATCTATGCACAGCGTCAGCTGTCCACAATATTTGTGCTGACAAGTTTATGGTAAACCGGCTCCGTACGTGGCAACCAAGCGGAAGTTCACACTTGAGAGGTAGAAAGCAAGGTGACAGGCTGCTGGAAGAGCAGGCTGGTCAGTGGTCAGCTGTGCTATATAGTTTATTGTTTTAATTTTGAAACTTATCTATCAGATAATCTAACATGCGGATAACTGAAACAGAAAAAGCTGCTCGTAAGAAACAAGTTTCCCCAATTTTCATCAAAAGAAACAAAGCAGGCTACAAGCCTCATGACTTCAAAACCATACAATTCCAAAGTTTAGAAAACAATTCATATAAACAGAGACACATCTAACCTTCAAAAGTAAATGAGAATACCCGGCCTGTAATAATCATGCAAAAATCAATACAGAAGATTTACTTTCCTCCCTCCTCTCCACCTAAGCACCATGATGCAACCCAGTAAGAATGTGTGTGGGTTCTCGTAGTCAGATCTTCTTGTGCTTTCTGGGCCTCCTTTTTTTATCGTACACCACTAGAATGCTACCTGGATTTAGAAGAAGGCTCTGCTGTTCAAACAAGTAAGCCGACAAAGTCCCGCAAGCTCAGATGAATGGAACTGCTTTCTACAAGATACTGAACTATCATCATCAGCTGCTATAGCCCACCTCTTCGGTTGATTGCTAGTGTAAAATATATTAGGATGATTGTGCCCATGCTTGACCTGGAAGTAAACGCACGGATTAGAGATGTTTAATAAGGGGAAAAATCTCTATACTTCATTGTACTAACTAGAAATAATATTAACAGGAATCATTTCATGCTCTCTTTTTTAGAATTCCTATTTAAGTGCTTATAATTGTCCTAAGAATTGCTCACAAATTCTATCCTATAAACCGTATGCAGATGCTTGTACTTTGCAGCTCGTTCCATTTTCCAAAGCAGCTTAACGCAAAGAGGAATATGGAAAACGCAAACCAAGCAAGGTTGCTGGTAGTGATATTTTAGTATTTTACGGAAGCAGCTTATTATGACTGTTTTTATCTGGCCGGCCCAGAACGAGGTGGGGGAGGGAGTGAACACTTACGCTCCTAGAGATGCATATAAAGAAAAAGGCTTACAAAATGGTTGCAACTTCACAGCTACGGTTACATTTTGGGGACCGCTCAAGTGTAATCATGAGCCACACAACGAATTCCGTACTGATGTGCTAGGCCAACTGAGCCTACCATCATAAATACCTGCAATATTGTGGGGGATCGTTGTTATAGCGATCTCTTACCATCATTAATCTTGGATTCAGAACAACATGCGCACAACAAGTGAGGTGGGTGTATTTCATTTCTTCTAAATACAGGGAAATTTGGAATTTGCACGGACGCCCTCAGTCAGTAATCATATTGACGACATGGGTACCCACCTTGTTTCATTACCTGCATTGATCTCTTTCACCCTTCAATTATTTGTCTGCACATCCTCAATATATAGCATTTCCGTACTATCTAAAAGCAATTAAAATGTTTGAAAAGCTAAATCATGTGGAAAAACTCAAATCAACAAAATCATGTCGTATATTGTTTTTACTGTCAGCCCCAAAGAATACAACATTGCATCGCTTTTGAGGTTATTTGTTAATTTAATGAAGAATATATTCATGCATTCTTCATTTGTGTAAACAAACAATTACGTTGGATTATTTGAGTGTCGATCTTTGTCTTTGTTTTGCATTGGTAGAGCAAAGATGCCGAAATAAGGAATGCAATATGACAAATAACAACTAAAATAGTAACTATGGAAACATAGTTGACAACTGTGTATCATAGGTATTGACTACAACTGTGGTAAAAATAATATCTCCTTGACAAAAACGGGGGAGCTTACATGGAAGCAAAGAAGAGAAGAATTTTCCTTGGATGAACAGTGCCCAGGCGGCTGAACTTCTTATTCCTTCCATCTCCACCGTCTGTGAGATTATTGCAGTTAGATGCAGTTGTGACAGCCATAAGAGATTTGTTTGGCACCGATGGCTGCTTTAAATGCTCCAGCTGTGGACAGACCACTGAGGAGAAGACATCAATTGAGATCTAAGTGACTAAAGTATCCAGCAGGAATGGTAAAAACATTACTATAGAAACCGAAATATGCCCCCTCTAAAAATTGTATCACAATTAACAGCAGTGTGGTGGAGAACTAGGTAGTATATGAAGTAACTCAGAGGTGAACCTCTAAAAAGTAAGTAGTCGACTAGAACTACAAGCAAGATGCAGTTTTTATAAGCAATTTCGAGACTGATTCTTTTGTTGAACGATATTCTTGGCAATCCCAATATAAATCGAAAGAAACCCATGCAAGACAATAAAGTTTAAAGTTTTAACTTTTATTGTGAAATCTCCCATCTCATAAACTCTAAATGTAAGGAATGAATTGTGGATACATCAAAGTTTCAGTCACTTTTTGGTTTTAATGGTTATGATCTATAGTAACACCAATCATCACTATCTAATAAGCATACCCTGATGTAAAGCAGAGACAGCCTCTGGATTGTATAAGCTTTAAATTCAACTATGATAAATGAAAAACCAATATACCTTTGACCACAAACTTCTTCGAAGGATCATCCATTTCCTGGTCCTCTCCACTTCGTCTCTCCATCCGAGAAGAACCCTTCCGGGAAAGAGCTTTCTGATCAAATGATAAATTCTCCAAGTTTAGAGGAAAACCCCACTCCAGGACAGTACAAGTAACTAGACCGGAAACAGAAAGAAGTGTTCTTACAGTCATTTTAGGACTCCCTGTGCACTTGTCGGTAGATTGCACAAGGCTTTCTATATCAAGGACCACACTGCTACCTTTTTCTGTTGCAGTAAGTTGGGTCTGGGACCAGTACATGCAATAAAAAGAAAAGTCAGTGGCCAATAAAAAAGATTACGTAGGATCATCTGTCCATTCATAGTTGAATCAAGTTACACATAGAAAGGATGGTGAAGAGAAGACCAAATTACAAGTTGATCAAGAATACAGCAATGCCAGGAAAAACCATCTGTCGCACAGAAGTAGTGGAACTAAGAAGTACCTGGACCAAGACCTCCTCCATTTCAACAGATTGATGTTGGATCACTTCAGGCTGGTATAAGCATCAGCTGCCACAAGATACAGCCACCGACTATATGATTGATGTTGGACCAAGCTCGTTTCTGAAAAGTAGATAGTGGTCATGGTACACAACCAGCAACAAAAATGGAAAGACGAAAGCTAATTTTTCAGAAATCGCATACTTTAAAGCTGCTGATGGAAATTATTGTCATAGTTCACTGGGCCGAACAGAAATTATTGTCCTAGTTCACTAGGCCACCTGTTACTTGTGCACATCAGAGGTATACAGCACAAGCAGATCTATCTAGATCTGTGTCAGTGTCACCAATTACCATTCCCGTGTTGATCTACCAGTTAGGAAGGTGATTGACATACATATGGATAGAAAAACACTTAAATTCGTCAACAAGTACTATCAACAGATCAATGATCCAAAATTACTGACAATTATTAAAAATGGGTGTTTAACATAAATGATTAAATACCGCTGTTAATCCACAGATTTAGACAAGGTGAGGAGGCCAATTAGACTCAACTATAGAAGTCTACTTGTCCAAGGAAAAGAGCAGAGCGTGCCAGCTGTACGGACAGACAGTGAGTTATGTTTGTCCATAGAAACCAGTGGGGAACGGTGTTATTTTTGGTAATGAGGGCAACTCCATGAAGAAAAAATGACTTTTATGGAAGAACAGAAAAGCCAAGCTGGCCGAGAGCACACAGGCGATGGAAAAGGAAACTGTCTAGATCAGTGTCGATGTATTGAAACGGAAGCAGGAACTGCTTTCAGTAACCAGTTCCTTCAGTAAAATGTCACAAAAGGGTGCACGAGAAAGTTCCAACTTGAAATACATGGGTTCACAGTCCTGTCGACAACTGTCTGTTTGCCAATTAACTTGCCACTTTTGAGGGAGCGCAGACTATGATGATTCATATGGAAACGTCATATCAAAATGATGACCTGGTACTGGGAGATCCCCTCCCCTCAAAGTTACGTAATACTTCACAATGAAGACGCACGCTGATCACTACAAGTGGAAGTTGATTTTGATCGCAGGGGATCAACCAATCATGCGGAGAAAATTGTGCAATGCCAGAGTAGATGGAATTGATTATCTTCAGATTGTTATAGGCTCTAAAAGATCACAACTCAACAGCATCATTGATAATGACACACAAACGCTGCCTGTCATTGATCTTGACAGCACAACTCACGGGTGTCATTGGACAAGAAACTAAAGCAACAGAGACACCGGTAGGACCAAATCAATGATGACGGGAGATGAAGCAATAAATGATGTATTGGCTGCTGCAACAAGTCACCTCAAACCAAACCCGTCAAAAAAAACAGAAAATCATTACTCTCAGTATCAAACTCAAAAAGTTTTACCCAGATGCAGCCCAGTTGCCAGTGGGCTCATTGTATGAATCCGAAATCAGTAATGGGAAAATCACTTGAGGTTTTGTAATACACTACAACATACTACAGTTACAATTATGCAGCATAAGAACGGTCGAGATACCTCACACTGCTGTCCACTAGAGTGCCACTGGAAACACCGCCTGACGCCTCGCCTAGCTACAGTTCCTTCTGATCTAGATCGCGCAGAGAACCGTCCCGATCTCCGGTGGAAATTTTCCTGCAAATGCGAAAAGGGAAACCAGAAGAAAATGAGAGTGAGTGAGTGGCGACGACCCAAACTGTGGATCCGAAACACTTTTTAAAGCCATATCTCTCCCCAAAGCAAAAAACACAAAAAGAAGCGGCATTGCTTTATTAAGGCAAGGGGGATCATATCAGCCATCACAATCCCAAAAGGAGCAGTTGGGGGCGATGAAAAAGGGTGGAGCACTATTTATTACGGAAGAAGAATGAAAATCTAACTTGTGGGGGTCAAAACATGGAGAAAGAAATAAGAATATAATGTATGTTGAATATATTTTGAGAATCCATGCGTTATTGATTATTAAAATGCGCGGAGCAGCTGCAGATCAAAATATAGTTTAGCGTGGGATGAGCAATGCGGCATGCGAGTAGAGCCCCCACGGCTGACGTGTAGCGCAATTAACAAGCAAATCTTGGGGCAGACGGAATCAACTGGGACTGGAGTAAGTACACACCAGACAGGGACATGAGATCGGGCGGAGACGATGGCGGATCGAATCTGGAGTCGAATGCATGGGATCAACGAAAGCAGGAAGGGGGCGGGAAGGGGAGGCCGCAGCGAATGTCAGGATAGCCGCACAACGGCGGCGCAAAGGAGAAACAAATCGCCACGGCGATGGAACCGCTCTTCCGAGCACACAGTCTGAGAGAGACGCAGACACACCCTTCGGCTTCCTCTCTCGTCCGACCGCCACTCTGGAAATATGACCGTTATTGACCCACTTCCACAGCCAGGACAACACAGGCGAAGGAGGAGGAGTAGGAGGAGAAGAGCAGGTACACACTCAGCAAGTAAGGACGGAGAAGGAGACGAGGAAGAGAGAGAGAGCGAGAAGACCGCACCTGAGGAGAGGGAGACTGGAAGAGGCGAGTCCGTTCGTTTCTCCTGTCGTCGTTGGTATCGCTCGGGCGTCGACGGAAACGGTAATGAGGACAGTCTTGGAGGAAGGGAAGGAAAGGGGACCTGGTCTTCTTCGTCTCTCCCTTGGACTCCGATCTATAATACTACACACAAGGACGGAGGGAGGGAGGGAAGGTGGGAGTGAGGGACAGTTCCCGAGCAGTGGCAGTAAGCGGGGACAGAGGCAAGAGTCTCCCTGCTGTCCAGTGGACTGAAAGCAGCAGCCGATTTATAATTTATGGACTGCAAATTACCACTAAAATAAAATTAAAGATAAAGTGGAGGAGACGCCAACGTCCTCCTCTCCTCCTGTTTTGGCTCAACCTCTCCGTCCATCCGTGAACCTGCGTTTACCGTTTTTATTTATATCGGGCACTGGGAGGCGCCCCCCGGGTGCCGCCGATTAACGGGAAAGACCGTGTCAATTACCATTTTGCCATTCTTCACCAAGAAGCCACCCACCACTTTTTGTCCCCACCTTTTTCCTCTTAACCTCACTCAATTCACTTGCCCGTTTGGTGTAGGACCGGATCCCACATATTAGCGCTCACAACTTGTGGTATTTGGAACCTTTGAGTATATATATCTATCCCTTGGACCAAGAAACAATTAATGACTTGATTTTAGATCTAGTACAAGATTTGTTTTTGTTTTTTGATAGTGAGGAGTTTCCCCATGTCCAAGGTAATCACGAGAGAGAACACTCAATCACACCCGCAAATGGCCTTTAGTCCCTTCCTATAGTGACTCAACGGGATTCACTGAGACTCGATTCAGCAACTAGTGCTTCACAAGCAGCGGGCTTGACCATCTGGCTGGCAAGTGCTAGTACAAGATTTGTTGAATGGCTACACAGATATTGTTCACTCCATCTTCCATCTTCATATAACAACTTGGTTCATTTTGAGGGTTGAAGGTAGAGTAGTATCCTATGAGCATATAATGTTATGGCGCATGATTCATTTTAAAGAAGAAGAAGAAGAAGAAGAAGAAAAACTAAAACCAGTAATGGATTATGTGGCATTGAGTTTTTCATGTCTTCTATTTTTTTCCATCGACCGAATTGGAATAAAGTGAAATACAAAGACCAAAAGGCTAGGAGTATAGATAAACCCTTAGGATGGAGACTAAATATATGGATGAAGATTTCTTTAAAATGTTGGAAGAGATGTGCTTCTAACTCGAAATTAGGATGGGTTGTGAGAGAGATAAGAAGGAACACCAAAAAAAAGTGACTTTAATCATGTGGATGCAAGAACCTATACATCAAAATGTCCTATTGAAGGTGAAATGCTATGATGCAAGGTGTAAAGTAACTTGGATTACCCTTCGACCTTATCAGCAAACAGACTCATCTAGAATATTGGGTTTTATAGTGTAAGACCCTTGACCTTGCTTTTTGGTTGAACACGCTTAATTATCATAATTTGATGCTTAAAACCTTAATCAAACTCTAATATGTGCTTTGATATCATGTGAAAAGCTTAAGTTTCGTGTTTGGTCCAATTAGGACACTGTTTGAGCAAGTTTTGCATTTATATGCTTACTTTTTGCTTTTATAAAATTTACTCATATATAAGGTTTTTCTTGCAATTTGTCACATTCTTGTTGTTTATTATATGTTTTCTTATCATTCTTGAGTTAGTTGTCCCTTGGGGTGCTTTGATGCGCCTTGGTTTTATGTTGGCATCTATCTAGGTTTGAGTTAGGATTTCTCTCTCATAGATGAGCTATCTTGAGAGGTGGACCTCGACGGTTCCCATTGTTAGTTGGGGTCTGATGGTGTTGGGATCCAATGGTATACCCTTTATGTAATACCCTCCCTAAGCACACACATGAACATAGCGGAAGCAACACTGAGTTATCCATAACTCGTGCACTCAAGGGGGCATTACATAAAATTGGCATTCATAACAACAATATGATCAATCACACAAATTGAAAATAAGAAACTTTCTCATAATTGTTCATACAAAAGGAACATAATGGATATCACATGGAAAACTAACTCAACATCTCGAGACATATTCTCTACTCTAAAGTCCCAAACATTAAAACATATAGATGAGTCTATAAACCTGAGGATCATCTTATAGTTAGCACCCCACCAGATCTTATCATGTTCGATCCTTGTGCTTGAGTCTTTGGGATCCACTTTGCTCCTTCTCACCTGCGGACATCTCATCCCCATCCATGCGTTAGAAAAATAGTTGTTAGCGTAAGTGGCATGAGTATTCTAATATACATATTACTGAAGAGATAAAATGCTATAAAATATCTTTCAACATTGTAAATATGAAACTAACATTAAACTTTGTATAAGATCTGAAATAGAAATACATCTTCTTTCTTTAGCTTAGCTCTTATCTTTTTACTTTATCTTTCTCTGGAGACCTATACTCTGGTACCTGGGTCTCATGACCTGCACGTAGGTGCCTGGGTCACATAACCTACACTCTGGATTTAGGTTATGTATCTCTTATCTTGATCTCTTTCATCATACTTATAAATGAGATTATATACATTCTCCAAACTAAAGCATTTTTTATTTATGACTTTTATTTGAATGTGGCCACCATTATATGATAAGTCCTCCTTTGTTGACACTGAAGTGTCATCTATGGTACAACGCACCCTCTGTAGGCACAACGTGCCCTCTATTGACACTGAAGTGTCCTCTATGGTACAACACACCCTTTGTTGGCACAACATGCCCTCTGAAATGGAGTAAATACTCCTCTGAATGGACAATAAATGCCTCTTAATCATCCTGGGACTCTCTAAATGAGGACTTATCACATAACGTATTATGTGAAGGTTCTAAATTAATTATCTTAAGTCTAAGCTTACTAAAATCTGAATCTAGACTTATCTGAAAGTGAATACTAAGTATTGAACATGTAATGAACTCTGAATCTGAATCTACATTTGAATATGAACAATCTCAATTACAAAATTGAGATTGGGTCTAAAACCCTTATCATGTATCTTAATCAAATATCTGGCTACCCACAAATTGAGTAATCTAAATCTGAATCAAAATTGATATTATTATTATCTAGATAAATCTTAATTTGAAACTCTTATTTGATCGAATGACTTAATTAAATCTTGATATCAGATTTATGGCATGTAAGTCTAAAGGCTTAGGAAAATAGTCTGAACTGAACATAGGAATACTAAGTATATAAAAATGACTTAAGTAGTAAATATCTATAATATGATTTCTGACATGATAACTCAATCTCTTGAAAGTCTCATGAAGTCTTATCTTAACATGAATATTAATGCATTCATGTGATCTTAATTCTTAAATCTTAAAACATGAATCTTATAAAATCTTATCTTGCAAACTTAATCATAACTTAATGCATTCTACTCTTATTATAAGGTCCCTAAACTTGCTTAATGAGTTGAATAAGCTTAATTATCATAATTTAATTCTTATAACCCTAATCTAACCTTGTTATATGCTTTGAAATCATAATACAAGCTTAAGTTTTAAATTTGGTCCAATTTGGACATTGTTTGAGCAAGTTATGCAATTTTATGCACATTTTGGACTTTTCTACAATTTACCCAATTGAGAGGTTTTCTTTGCAATTTATCACTTGCATATGTTCCTTGGATATTCTCTCATCATTATTTGGATTGTTGAGCCATGGAGCTCCTATTTAAACCTTGGTTTGAATGTGTTTTCTCCAAGGGAAATTTAGGGTTTACCCCTTCATGGATGAGCTACCTTTAGTAGCTATCAACTAATGAGTTATTTGTTTTGCCTAGAAATTCAAGAAATAAGGAAAAAACATGTATCTATGGAAGGTAGGGGAGCTTCTTGTATGTGTGCTTGTATATTCTTAATAGTTTAAGGCTATGGACACTTAGAAAGATACTAGAACTTCAACCTTTTCTTTTTATTTATCTTAAAGCTTCATATACTTATCCCTAAGCACCAAAAAGAGCCATTTTCTCTCCACCACTTCCCTCCTTATACAAATCTTTTCCTCCCTCTATTTTTCTATGAATTTCCTGTCCAAGGAAGAAGAAATAGGGGACCTTCTTAGAAAAAGAATCTAGGGTTGCAATAGACTTCCTTTTAGGGTTTATAAAGCTTCGTTCTAGTGATCTTGACATAAAAGAGTAAGAATCCCCTTCTTTCCTTTATTTATTTATTTTTATCCTTCCTCCTACCTTTATCCAGGTCGGAACCTTGCTGTTCCATGGTAGAAATTTCTCTAAAGCTCTAAAACCCTACCTTTCTTGCTCCTTATGCTTAGGGTTTGCTCATTTGATGAACAAAGGTGCTAGATGGACGAGTTCATAGCTTATGCTTGGATTTTCTAACCTACCTGCTCAAGTTTTCTTCTGTGTGGGGTTTTATATTCCCATTAGAGGAAAGTTTTATAACTTGCTCTATGTTTATTGCTTCCATAAGCTTTCTAGATCATGTTCTTGCTTGAAAATGATGATCCATGCACCAAAAAGCTATGCTTGACTTAGATTTCGATTTTTATAATGTTCCCTGTTCTGATTTTAGTTCTAGATGAACTTGTGATCACGTGTACTTTATTAATAAGGTATAATATGACTTGGATCAGGTTGGTTTGGCAACATATGGTGCTAAGCACCTATCAACCAATGGTCAATTTTAGGGTTTAAAGCTGAATTCTTCTATAAATCCATGACCTGATGATGGTACCATTGCAACAACCCTATGGTGTTGTCTTCATGACAACTGATGGTCGGGATCAAAGGTATAATATGGTGGTGACAACCTATGGTCACCACCTTAGGTCAGGTTTTGGATCAATTAGAAGTTTAATGATCAATCATTAAGTACCCTAATAATGTTATCAATCAATGATGACATTAGCTTAATATTTGATGCTAATTAATGAATATAGTGTTGATCTAACAACTTATGGTGACTTAATGGTCACTAATGATGGTGGATCAGATCTAAAAAACCTATGGTGAGTTAATCATATAGTTATAGCATCAATTAAGACTTAGACCAATGGTTTCTTGGGTCACTTGATGCAATGGTCGGACCTATACTATAATTGATGGCTTTAACATATGAACTTGACCCAATGGTCAAGATCTAATGTTTATTCCTCCAATAAAGTGGAATGATGGCTAATGTAAAATGTTGGTCCTAATAATGCGATTTAGATGGTTTCCTTTATATGATTAACTTAAGGTGTTTACTTGTTGACAATGGATGGCTTGTTTTAACTGAACAGTCGATTATGGGTTTTACCCTACTCTCAATGGAAAAAAAATTTGTTGTTAATCAAGGGATGTCTAGGGTTATATGGTGACTATTTTTAGAGCACATATCAAGGACTTCATAGGTGATTTATCCAAGGTGTTTACTTATGTAAACAACCAATGGTCTTACCTTTTAAACATCCAATGGTTCTGGGTGACATTGTGGTATGGTGATATTGGTTGAATGATGATGGAACAAATAGGGGGTTATCCTTAATAAGGTAGTCTTACCTATTCACTCATATGAATAGAAGGGATGTTAACCGTATTGTGTTGATATGTAACCCTAATGAGGTATAGCTTGTTATACCTAGCTTTAATATAACTAAATGATGGTAATTGGGTATGAATAGTCCTTGAATGACTAATACAATCATGGAGTACTATGTTACCGTTGTTGAAACCCTAGTATGCTACAACTCAATGGTTACGCCTTGATTTATTTGTGGATTCATACTTGATAATGGTATGGAATGTGATGGTGATGCTTCACCTTATGCATCCAGGATCCAATGGGGATGTCGTAAGTTAGGGTTTGCATATAAGTGTTGTTTAGTAACATTAATATAATTTATCTTATTGAACCTAACTCTAATGCAAATAGATAAAGATGAGTATTAATGTTTAACATTCTTATATGATGGAATGATGATGGAATAACCTCCTTAATATGATCATAACCTTAATATGTTAATTGGTAGTTATCATAGCCACATGGTTGATACTTTCTTATGCTAAACATGTGCATTATGAATATGATGAGGGTTAATCATATCTAGATTCCTTGCATGTTGATGTAATAAAGGAATGTTCTTAATGTTAATATAACCCTGCTATGATTTTTTATGAATATCACCCAGCTCATTAATGCAATATTGTGTTGATCTGATGTATTATATCCAAGTGATGTTGTTGAGCCTTGTTATAAGGCATGCAAAGATAGTGATGATCTTACAGGGAATAATATGATGGTCTTAATGACCTTTGGGCATGGTTGATCCTTGAATGAGGTGTAATCCTCTTGTGTTGATAAGGGTTGATACCATGTGATATTCTGAAAAGGATTCATATCTTGTGATAGTATGATGGTCTTAATGACCTTTGGGCATGGTTGAGCCCTGGATGAGGTGTAATCCTCTTATGTTGATAAGGTTTGATACCCTGTGATATTGTGAAAAGGATTTATATCTTGTGATAGTATGATGACTAGTGTGGTCTCATGAATGGCAAGTGAATAGTGCCAAGTGATGATGAGATGAGAAATTATGTTTCACATGTTTTATATCTTTTAAAATTTGTGATATGTATATGCTTTCTAGAAGTGAATTAGGGTTTGTATGTCTACTTATTTGATGCAGCCTTAATTCACCCAATTGGCATAACTAATCAAGCGCAACTCTAATCATGTAGTGCCCTGTGTCGTAGAGCCATCTTCAATGTCAGAACTTGTTGGATGGTGAAACGAGTATTCCTAAGGGAAACTCGGAGCGCTACTGTTGAGTATGTGGGGGTGGCAGGTTGAGGATATATCCTTGTCATCCATAATGTAGATTGTAGAGAATGGATATGGTCATGCCTCATACATCTGGTGTGATTGAGAATGGTTGCGGCCGTGTCTCGATGATCATAACCTGATGTGATTAGAGGACAATTGCGGTTGTACCTCAGTGATTGGGTTTGAATACCCTAGATGCTAGCGCCATGACCTGTACCAAGGTGGGCTAGTTACAGGACTATATGTCGCTGTGGCAGCAGCTTTGAGTGATATGCCACTACCTTTTTACTCATACTGACTGAAGGGAAGAGATCTTAGGATACTGACACTCCTAGATCTTGTACATAATCGAATAGCCCTTCACATGAGTCAGTTAGACTTTGAATGGTAGGATTCAAATTCCCCATGGCGTAATAAAAGATGTAATATAGTCGTGTAGCATATTTTTTTAGGGTTATACACAACGTTTCACATTGGATGATAACCCTTTCTTATTATCTTTATATAAAGAATATGATTAGTGCAATTAAGAGACAGTAGATATACTTAGGTTGTGGATATACTTAATATTGTAGATGCATACATACAATAGATATGATTGTGTTGATAACTATACTGCTACTGCTGATTATAATCATGATGCTAGCTATCTCATGTTGTTAGTTATGTTTAGCATGCTAGCCATGCCTTTGTAACTAGAGATACATATACTGCTAATCAGGCTTATTCAGATAGTTGTGCTTATGTTGTTAGCTCTTCTTATGATGTTGATATGTTCAACAAATTAGACATGCTCATGTTGTTAGCTATGCTCATGTTGTTAGCTATGCTTTTGTGGCTAGACTTATTCATAATGCCCTTAGTAGTTTCTAGATAGGAAGTTGGCTCATCTGCTATGCCCAATTCATCACTGTCTTGAGTCACGAGAAATCTAAATCTCTCAGGCTCAAGTCGTGTCCTACTAGACCTACGAGGTTCCTGTGTTACATTTAGAACTTGAAATTCCACAACAATTTGTGAGTCTTCATGTTACTTATGTACCTCCTCAGGTTCTCTGCTTTCTTGTTGGTCTCAAACTTCTTCGAGCTCTACATTCCTCCCACTAATTCCTTTGGAAATAAATCCCTTTTAAAGAAATACAACAGTCCTAGCAACAAACACTTTGTTGTCAGTTGGTGTGTAGAAGTAGTATCCCCGAGTTTCCTTGGGGTATCCAACAAAATAGAATTTTTCCGATTTGGGTCCAAGCTTTTTAGGAAATTGTTTCCTAGCATAAGCTTCACATCCCCAAATCTTTAACATAGACAAATTGGGACGATTCCCATTCCATATCTCAGATGGTGTCTTTTGAACTGATTTGGAAGGTACACGGATAAGTGTAAATGATGTAGTTTCAAGAGCATATCCCCAGAATGATATTGGAAGTTCAGAATGATATTGGAAGTTCAGATGAACTCATCATTGATCGTACCATGTCTAATAATGTACGATTACTTCTTTCTGACACACCATTATGTTGTGGTGTACCAGGTGGAGTCCATTGTGATACAATACCACAGTCTCTCAGAAGGTCCTCAAACTCTTGGCGTAAGTATTCGCCACCTTGATCTGAACATAGTGCTTTAATACTCTTACCAAGTTGCTTCTCTACTTCATTCATGAAAGTCTTGAACATTTCAAGAGTTTCTGACTTGTGTTTCATAAGATATACATAGCCATACCTACTGAGGTCATCAGTGAAGGTAATGAAGTATTGATAGCCTCCTCCAGCATTTGATCTAAAAGGTCCACATACATTAGTATGTATGAGCCCTATCAGATCACTAGCTCTCTCACTGTGTCCAGTGAAAGAAGTCTTGGTCATATTCCCTAATAAACATGCCTCACATGTCTCCAATGATTCAAAATCAAAAGAGTCTAGATAACCGTCCTTATGGAGTCTAGATATGCACTTCTCATTTATGTGCCCAAGATGACAATGCCATATGTATGTTTTCTTTGAGTTGTCAAGTTTTAACCTTTTAGTATTTACGTTGTATATGCTAGTCTCAAGTTCTAACAAGTAGATACCATAAGACATAGGGGCATTGCCATAAAAGATCTCATATTTAGAAATAGAAATAATTCCATTCTTAATGTGAAATTCAAATCCACTCTTGTCCATACAAGATACATAAATAATATTTCTATTAATGGCAGGTACATAATAGCAATTCTCTAATTCTATTACAAGGCCCGTAGGCAAAGATAAACTAATAACTCCAACTGCGGTGGCAACAACTCTTGCTCCATTAGCGACCCACAACTCGACTTGGCCCTTTCATAAAGGCTTACTTCTTATCAGATCCTACATATTAGAACATATGTGAGATCCACATCCGGTATCCAGTACCCATGATGAAGAAGTATTTAAGTTTATCTCAATAATGTATATACCTAAAGTGGATATCTCTATTCCTTGCTTCTTCTTCCTCAGTTCCTCCAGGTACAGAGGACAATTTCTTTTCCAATGTCTAGCCTGGTGACAATGGTGACAACTGCCTTCTTTGGAGATCCCACCTTTAGCTTTGAGCGCAGATAACTTTGGCTTCTGCCCGGATTTAGAACATTTCTTAGCCTTGCCTTTGCCTTTTGACTTTCCCTTTATCTTGATGATCATCATCACAGACTTGGGCTTGTCTTTCTTCATCTATCCTCAACATGCCCAACAATCTTGACAACAGCTTGTCAAGATTGTTCATGTTGTAGTTCATGACAAAATGACTATATGATTCAGACAATGATTGTAGAATCACATCAGTGGCCAACTCTTGACCTAGGGGAAATCCCATCTTGGATAGGCTTTCAACGTACCCAATCAAAGTGAGTATATGGGTGCCAACTGAGTCTCCCTCTTTCATCTTGCTCCTGAACAAAGCCTTGGAGACATGATATCTCTCTTGTCTTGCTTGATGTTGATACATGTTCTTGAGATGTGTTACCATTTCCATGACATTCATGTTCTCATGCTTCTCTTGCAACTCATAGTTCATTGAGCACAACATCAGGCACTTGACATCCACGACATCATCAAGGTGCTTCTTGTCAGCATCCTTTTCAGCCTTGGGCGCATTTACGGCGGGTTCCGCTGGCTCTGGTGTTTCAAGGACATAAAGCTTACGCTCATGTGTGAGAACAATTCTCAGCGTCCTAAACCAATTTTGAAAGGTGGTTTTGGTAAGTTTGTCCTTCTCAAGGATCGATCGCAATGAGAAAGTGTGAGTGTTGTTTGCCATTTGATTGCTACAAAAGAAAATTTTGCATTTAATCCAAAACATTTTGACTTGTAAAGATTTGATAAACAAGATTAATTAGGCCTTTAATTAATTACGCTCCCACTATTTTATTCAAACTGATAGCCCCCACTATCAACTCAGAAGATTGCAACACACAACCTTCTAGTGAGCCAAGATCCAAAATAATTGGATCAATGCCCAGCCAACGCCGGCGTCAAAGACCAAATACTAAGGTAGGCAACTTTTGCCAATTGCATCATATGCAACTCTTAGATAGATGATCATACAAAACTCCTTGCCATGATGCATCTGTGTGCCTCTAGGTACTTGATCCTATTAAAGTTCCCTAGTTAAGTTCAACCCATAAGCCAACACAATGAGTGTGCACCCTACAGAGGCAGACCCACACACCCACCATCACACTTCCACGAGATAGACAATGTACCACACGGAGGCGTGCCCACACATAGTCGATCAAGCATTTCATGTGTGTTGCTTTATGGAAGGCAATTAAAACTTAATATTATTAATTGAGGGGTTTTATTAATACATATACATATCCAAACACCACATACTTATAGTACGTATCATATACTACTATATTCACAACCACAAATGATAGACATGCAATCAAAAACACAAATACATCGGTTATGGCCATACTATTGTAATCCTTTGGAGCAAAAAAGGATTACGATCCACATATTATCTTATGCATCTCATGCAACACCTGTGAATCAATCTGTAAGCCTGTAATGATCAACATTATAATGAACAACTTCATGGATGCTTCGTGAGTTTGGAACTTCAAGTTGCTTCTTGGAATTGGATCTTCTTATTGCTTCTCCATGGACGCTCCTTGGAGTTGGATCTTCAGGTTGCTTCTTGGAATTAGATCTTCATGGTGCTTCTCCATGGACACTCCTTGGAGTTAGATCTCCAAGTGGCCTCCTTACATCAAGTTTACAAAGACTAAAACTAATCCTATCTCTATTACATCATATGAGTACAAATATAAAGGGAAAGAATTAATTACACTTTGAAATAAGAGATGAGGCTCGTCAGGCAAGCTAAGTACTTTATACAAAGGATCCATATGCAACCATTATACATCCATAACATTCACAACATTCACAAAAGGGGATACTAGGCCATAACCGTGCATGCATTCACCACATAAAATAAAATTTTAATGATGAAATGTATGTTATCATAAGTATATCTACATATATGTATATACATATTAAAAATGCAGTACTTTTAATGCGGGATATTCCCCATTAAATAAAAATGCAATACTTTTAATGCACTTCATAAGCTGGCGGAAAGGAGTTGTCCCTGTGTGGCGGCGTGCTAGCGTCGCGATGCTCTCCTTTCTCTCCTGAGGACGGTAACGACTAGGGTTTATGTACGTGAGCATAAACTAAAAGGCCTCTCTCAATATCTTATATAGATATCGGCCATCAAGCTCCTTTAAATAGGAGATGAAGGGAAGTAGGGTTTCCTAAACCCATCGGTAAACAGAAAGATGCGTTAATTAAAACGCTCGTCGATTAATTAGAATATTCTGGAATTCATTAATTAACCAAATAATCACATTAATTGATTAATTAATATCTGACTCTATGCAATCACTTGGGATGGCTCTATGGGCATATATACCGACATGGAGAAGATTCAAGACTGTGTCACATCTGTCCAACATATGTTTGCCATCAACGAGGACTGGACCAGGAGAACAAAACCTTCATGGGGACTTCACCAGGGTGACCCTCTCTTCCCCTATCTTTTTATCATATGCACGGAAGCGTTCTCTACCATGTTAAGTATTGCTGCATGTGACAACCTTATACATGGTATCACTCTCTGTATAGGGGCGCCACATATATCTCACCTTTTATTTGCAGACGACAACATCCTTTTTGCTAGAGCAACCTCATCAGAGTGCTTGAAGATAGCTGAAATTATCAACCAATATTAACAGACATCCGGACAACAAATTAATTTATCCAAGACGGAGGTAGTTTTCAATAAAGGGATGACAACCACAAAATGGGAAGAACTCAAGGGATTGGTGCAAGTAAAGGAGGTAGAATGGCATGCAAAGTAACTAGGCCTTCCAACGGTGATAGGTAGATCAAAGAAATAGATTTTCAGCTTCTTAAAGGAAAGGATTTAGAAAAAACTTTAGGGATGGTCCGAGAAATTGCTACCCAAACCTGGCAAGGAGGTACTTATCAAGGTAGTGGCACATGCTATTCCGACATATGTGATGAGCATCTTCCAAATCCCAGCAAGCACTCTTGATGAGATCCAAAGCATTATAACAAGGTTTTGGTGGGGCACAAAAGGAAATGAAAGGAAGTTGGCTTGGACAAGTTGGGAAAATATGTGTAAACCAAAAAGGTTGGGAGGGCTCAGTTTTAGGAATTTCCACATCTTTTACCAAGCCCTTCTAGCCAAATAATTATGGAGGTTAGGAGTGAACCCACACTCTCTTGTGCATAAGGTGCTGAAGGCTAGATATTATCCTAGAACTTCTATTTGGGAAGTAAGGAGAGGATATAACCCCAGCTATACATGGAGGAGTTTATGGAGAGCAAAGGAGCTGTTGAAGGAAGGGATGGAGTGGAAGATAGGAAATGGGAAAGCCGTAGACATTTGGGAGGATTCATGGCTTCCGGGAGACGAGGACACTCTTGCACGTTTCAAAAAATTGCACGACACTTCCTATGTGAAGGTACATGATCTCATGACACTGGATGACTTAACATGGGACACTGCAAAGATGGAGGATTGTTTCCCATCAGCTTACATAGGGAGGATAAGAGCTATCCCACTTAGTCTATGTGAACAAGATGATGTATGGTCATGGTGGCCGACAAAGAAAAGGATATTCACAGTGCGATCAGCATACTGGCTTGGCATGCTTGGAAAAGAGGAAGCCCGGAAGCAAGCAACACAGCAAGGTGATAGGTTATGGCAGTGCATTTGGAGAGGTGGGTGGGCTCCCAAAGCTTCACACTTCATTTGGAGAGTGTGCACGGGGGGTCTAGCAACCAAGGGAAGGCTGTTTGACTGGCATTGCATTGATGACAGTACATGTCATCTATGCATGTCGGAAAAGGAGTCCATTCCACATATGCTATTCCACTGTCCGAACGCTATCAAGGCTTGGGAACATTTGGAGTGAGGGACTCAAGAGTGGGTGGATGAGTTTAAGGATGAAGACATCATCATCACCATGGGGGTGACATTGGACATGGCTGACAAAGAGGCGATCATTGCATCCATGTGGGCTGTTTGGAGGGGGTACAACATGTGAATCTTCCAAGACAACGAAGTGCAAAACAACTACATCTTTCATTCGAAACTAACATGGGTCAAGCAGGTTGGGGGTGAGCAGCGCCCAAGGAGGAATAACAAAGCCCAGCGGGATAGAGATGTGATGCCACAGTGGGTCAAGATAGCTCAGGGAAAACTGAAGATCAATGTGGATGCTACATGTGGTTAGGATGGAGCGATGACTATAGGGATGGTGATGCGGGATAGTGAGGGTGCACTGATCGGGATAGTGGGTGAGAAGATTTGTAGCGGCATAGGGATACCAATGGCAAAAGATACAGCCTTGAGGACAACACTCTAGTGGGCGAGCAGTCACGACGCTGGACAGGTGGAGATGGAGACAGACTCCCTTGAAGTTGTCCAAGCTTGCAGTGATTCCTCTACATGGAGAGACTAGGTGGGGATCCTTGCTGATGACATTAGGAATCTGAAATACCTTTTTTCTTTTTGCAGCATTTCTTATGTTAGCCGTTCTTGTAACAAACTTGCCCATGAAGTTGCCACCATGGAACGAAGGGGACAAGTAGATAGGTTTTCTTTTTTCTAGTTGTTTCCTTCATGCTTTGTAAATATTGCTTTGACTGATATAGCCTAGTTTATAGATGACGGGGAGTCCCAATCATAGGGCCCTCTGTCCTTTATAAAAAAAGTTATGCTTGACTTGGATTTCGATTTTTATAATGTTCCCGGTTCTGATTTCAGTTCTAGATGAAATTGTGATCATGTGTACGTTATTCATAAGGTATAATATGACTTGGATCAGGTTTTTTCAGCAACTTATGGTGCTAAGCACCTATCAACCAATGGTCAATTTTAGGGGTTAAAGCTGAATTCTTCTATAAACCCACGACCCGATGATGGTACCATTACAACAACCCTATGGTGTTATCTTCATGACAATTGATGGTCGGGATCAAAGGTGTCATATGATGGTGACAACCTATGGTCACCCCCTTAGGCCAGGTTTTGGATCAATTAGAAGTTTAATGATCAACCATTCAGTACCCTAATAATGTTATCAATCAATGATGACATTAGCTTAATATTTGACGTTGATTAATGAATATAATGCTGATCTAACAACCTATGGTGACTTAATGGTCACTAATGATGGTGTATCAGATCTCCAAAACATATGGTGAGTTAATCATATATTTGTAGCATCAATTAAGCCTTAGACCAATGGTTTCTTGGGTCACTTGATGCAATGGTCGGACCTATATTGTAATTGATGGTTTTAACATATGAAGATCTAATGTTTATTCTTCCAATAAAGTGGAATGATGGATAATGTAAAATGTTGGTCCTAATAATGTGATTTAGATGGTTTCCTTTATATGATCAACTTAAGGTGCTTACTTGTTGACAATGGATGTCTTATTTTAACTGAACAGTCGATTGTGGGGTTTACCCTAATCTCAATGGAACTTTTTGTGTTGTTAATCAAGGGATGTCTAAGGTTAGATGGTGACTCTTTTTAGAGCACAAATCAAGGACTTCATAGGTGGTTTATCCAAGGTGTTTACTTATGTAAACAACCAATGGTCTTACCTTTTAAACATCCAATGGTTCTGGGTGACATTGTGGTATGGTGATATTGGTTGAATGATGATGGAGCAAATGGAGGGTTAACCTTAATAAGGTAGTCTTACCTATTCACTCATATGAATAGAAGGTATGATAACCATATTGTGTTGATATGCAACCCTAATGAGGTATAGCTTGTTATACCTAGCTTTAATATAACTAAATGATGGTAATTGGGTATGAATAGTCCTTGATGACTAATACAATCATGGAGTACTATGTTATTGTTGTTGAAACCCTAGTATGCTATAACTTGATGGTTACACCTTGATTTATGTGTGGATTCATACTTGATAATGGTATGGAATGTGATGGTGATGCTTCACCTTATGCATCCAGGATCCAATGGGGATGTTGTGAGTTAGGGTTTGGGTATAAGTGTTGATTAGTAACATTAATATAATTTATTTTGTTGAACCTAACTCTAATGCAAATATATAAAGATGAGTATTAATGTTTAATATTCTTATATGATGTAATGATGGTGGAATAACCTCCTTAATATGATCATAACCTTAATATATTAATTGTTGGTTATCATAAACACATGGTTGATACTTTCTTATGCTAAAAATGTGCATTATAAATATGATGAGGGTTAATCATATGTAGATTCCCTGCATGTTGATGTAATAATGGAATGTTCTTAATGTTAATATAACCCTACTATGATTGTTTATGAATATCTCCTAGCTCATTAATGCAATATTGTGTTGATCTGATGTATTATATGTAAGTGATATTGTTGATCCTTGTTATAAGGCATGCAAAGATAATGATGATCTTATAGGGAATAATATGATGGTCTTAATGACCTTTAGGCATGGTTGAGCCCTGAATGAGGTGTAATCCTCTTGTGTTGATAAGGGTTGATACCCTATGATATTGTGAAAAGGATTTATATCCTATGATAGTATGATGGTCTTAATGACCTTTGGGCATGGTTGAGCCTTGAATGAGGTGTAATCCTCTTATTTTGATAAGGGTTGATACCCTGTGATATTGTGAAAAGGATTTATATCTTGTGATAGTATGATGACTAGTGTGGTCTCATGAATGGAAAGTGAATAGTGCCATGTGATGATGAGATGAGAAACTATGTTTCACATGTTTTATATATTTTAAAAGTTGTGATATTTATATGCTTGCTAGAAGTGAATTAGGGTTTGTATGTCCACTTGTTTGATGCAACCTTAATTCACCCAATGGGCATAACTAGTCAAGTGCAACTCTAATTATGTAGTGCCATGTGCCGTAGAGCCATCTTTAGTGTCAGAACTTGTTGGATGGTGAAATGAGTATTCCTAAGGGAAACTAAAAGCACAAACTATTGAGAATGTGGGGGTGGTAGGTTGAGGATATATCCTTGTCATCCACAATGCAAATTGTGGAGGATGGCTATGGTCATTTTGTCATACATATGATGTGATTAAGAACAGCTGCAGTCGTGTCTCGGTGATTATAACATGATGTGATTAGAGGACAACTACGTTTATACCTCAGTGATTGGGTTTGAATACCCTAGATGCTAGCACCGTGACATGTACCATGGTGGGCTAGTTACATGGCTATTTGTCGCTGTGGTGGCAGCTTTGACTGATATGTCACTGCCTTTTTACTCATACTGACCGAGGGGAAAAGATCTTAGGATACCGACACTCCTAGATCTTATACGGAACCGAATAGCCCTTCTCAAGGGTTAGTTGGTGTGATAACCCATATTTTAGGGCTCTAATAACCAATATATTATTTTAAGACCATGTGTGTCATTTAGATGATTGATCCCAAATTGAGGAATTGGTTATTTAATTACTAGCTCTTTTCACCCCAAAATAACTTGATATGCAATTGATGATTACCAGACCAAGTTGAGTTCAATTATGATGAATAACTTTTATTAGTGAGCTTGGGTACTTATGAGGCTAAAAGTTCTAATTAGTAGTCACAACAAACTCAAGTAGCCAATTAATGAGCCTTGAGGTATGTTAGTATCATAACACATGTTTATGGACATGTAGGATCAAGATTTGATGATTATTCGAATTGAATTCAAGGTTTGTACACCAAATTATGAGGTTCTTTGAAGAATTTATTTGTATGTCCAAATAATGGAGTTTGTGTACCAAACTTTAGTAGGAGATGCTTTAGGATATTATGAGCCTATTTCTACAATTTCAAAATATTTGGAGACTGCTACAAATAGATATAACTATTTGTAGATGAGGACATTAATGATATAAATGTTATTGGACTAGGTCTTTTGTTCATTTATTAGCTAGGCTATGACTAATGGATGTCACGCTGGCATGTCTGTTGGGAGAGGCCCTCAACTAATAGGTGTGGATGATTTCAAGCCCTTCGATGAAGATCTTATGGTAGGGAGGTCATCCCTTACCTCTGATCATTACAGATCAGAAGGGTCTGACCAAGCTGATACTCATCTGTACTGGGTAGAGCACAAACTACGGATCAACATGAGTTTATAACTGAGAAATCCTCACCACCACACTCTCAGAATCTCAACAAACCCTAGTTTGGAGTGTGAGGTGGTGTATCTGGATAAAACCAAATTCTGTCCCTAGCACCGTCTCCATTAGAGAGAACCAGAGAGATCAGATCCCCATCCATTCCTTCTTTCTCCACTGCATTTTTGCAGTGACCAGGCAGAAACGATCACATGTCCCTTCTGAATCCTTCAACACTATCAATTTCTAAGTTGTGTGGGTAATGACGGCCAACGAGCCCTACAACCTGTAGATCAAGGTCGGGTCTTTGGGGGAGAGCCACGAGAAATCCTACCATGTTTTGGAGGCACCGTCCATTTTGCAGAAGACCTGTGACCATCCTCAACGGCAAACCGGAGCCCAAGGATGCGAGGAGAGGACAACCCCAATTGCCTTCCACCTAGCTCTGTCGTCATCGAGAGAGGAACAGACCGAGAGCTCCAGATTAATAGAGGGACCTCATGTCCCCACCGCTCAAACTCAGCATGGCCGGTCGAAGGTGTGAAGCCTTAGCTTTGGTTGAAGAGCTCCCAGTTGATGCAGATCCGTCGCTGGGACTAGACCTCGTGACGGTGACAACACATAGATGCAGAGGCGTCTTTCTCCAGTCACGTGCGAGAAAGAAGACTGGAACAGACCGGTTCAGCTACATCTCGACCGGCTTACACAACACCAATAAGGAGTGAACTGTGGTTCAAGGGCAGGCTGCACGCCCCACTTTGAGTACACATGGCAGAGATTGATACCCCAAGGACAAAGATCTAACAGCCACAGAAATTTCCATACAGGGTAAATACCCTAATACCACTTGGAAATCAAATGTGAACTCTGATATGAGAATTATGTCAAAATACTAGGTCTTTTCCAATTTATGCATTTGAGATGCTTTTAACCTTATAATAATTATAGATAATAGACCAGTCATCAGAAAATTACAAAAATTGGACCAGACCTCTAAAATGACACCCTAGTCATTAGAAAAATATCAAACACAAGTTTAGATCAGTTTGAACCAATGTTTGGCCTAAACCCTAATTTGGACCTAAAATATCAAGAATATGGTGTACCTATATTAATGATAATTAATTTCTTTAAATCAGGTCATGGACAAAGTTCTAGATGATCATGGATATGATTAGAAATCTCTGAACTTAGGTACGTGGGATTTATTAAGTATAAGACTAGTTTTCTGGTTGCCTATGATATGTAATATCTTGAATGCTCGTATTTAGATATGATTGCTTGGTTGAACTAGTATGAGTTATACTTCGCCAAACCTAATAGAATGTAAATGATTATGATGGGTTGTAGCTACTAGAGCACATATTCTGGTGTGGATGTATGTTGCCTAACATGGATGTATGATTCCTTGGCCCATGTTAGATGTATGATGATACTATATTGCCCATACTAGATGTAAGTCAAGTGCAAGTATGTGTAGTACAACCGCATCAAAGTGAATGCAATAAAAGGAATGTTTACCTGATTATCGCTTTAAACAATGTTTTCTTATAATCTTTCTTTCTCAAGTTATTTCAATTATGCAAACATATTAGTAGGTATCTTTCTACCCACATGCACAACACCTTGTGTGTTGATTCGTTGTTTCACGTATGTTTTAGGTTCAGAGATAGCGTGGGATAAAAGATGTGAAGTGAGCACTTTTCAGGTTGTACCTATTGTGTAGATCCTAGTTTAGCATACATGTTTAGACTGTGTAATTATCTATTTTTTTCAATATGTAAAAGTTATCCAAGCTGTAATAATTCATGCTGTAAATTTACATGTTGAATGCTGAGATGTGTTATGGTGTATGTATAGTTGTTTATTCATGTATGCATATTTCACTTCCGCATCGCTCTCTGATATGATTGGATGATGTTTTTGGATTCTGACCACTCATTCCCAATAGGGTATGGAGAAGCCAAAATCTGGGGACGTCACAGTTGGACTTTGAATGATACGATTCAAATTCCCCATGGCATAATAAAAGATTTAATACAACCATGTAGCATATTTGTTTAGGGTTATACACAAAACTTCACATTGGATGATAACCCTTATTTGCTATCTTTATATAAAGAAGATGCTTAGTGAAATTAAGAGATAGTAGACATACTTAGGTTTTGGATATGCTTAAGATTGTAGATGTGTACATACAGTAGCTATGCTTGTGTTGATAACTATACTGCTACTGCTGATTATAATCATGATGCTAGCTATCTCATGTTGTTAGTTATGTTTAGCACGCTTGCCATGCCTTTGTAACTAGAGATGCATATACTACTAATCATGCTTATCCGGATAGTTGTGCCTATGTTGTTAGATCTTCTTATGATGTTGATATGTTCAACCAATTAGACATGCTCATGTTGTTATCTATGTTTATGTGGCTATACTTATTCATAATGATAGAGATTCTATGTTACTAGACTTACTCATGATGATAGATATGCATATGCTACTGAATTACATATATTGTCAACAAGATAAAGGATGATAGTCTGGCTAATGATGATAGTTGTTATCTTCTCCTTTATGTATTTTGTGAATCATCAGTACTGTTGAGCTTATTTGTTATATCTGATTAAACTGCTTAACTATTTAATTACTTAAAATGTTTTAATCAATAAACGTTGTTGGAGGTTATATCTCTTGCTAGGACATGGGTCTCACCCTTGTGGCTTGCCACATTTTTTTAAGGTAATCATAAGTGACGAAAACAAACATGTGGCAAAAAGAAGAGGAGCTACAATATTGAATCTTTAAGAAAGTTGATGATATGTCTAGTGTGTCCTAGTGTCATCCCTGTACTCTCATGTCCGAGCAGGAATAGTTTGTATATGGTGTTTCAAACAAATTGAACTTTTGTTAGCATGTTAATACTTATTTGTGTGGCATATATGAATATGGTTCTCCTGTGTATATATGTTGTGGCTAAGGCAATAGAACAATTTTATCAAATTCTTGGCTTAGTATGGATATAATAAAGATGTTGGGCTCTTATGAAAATGTTTCAGAGCGAGTGCTGACTTTGAAATCGGTTTTAATTTATCCATATTTTTGGGTATGTGATTAATTAGTGATTGATTGTGCTTTATGTTTTGAGTAATCTCATTTAGTGTAACATGTTCTCACACTTATAATCTTATGAGGTACTTAATTCTTAGATCTTAATCATTCAAATAAATTTAAATAACACTTAGTTCTTAAATATTAATCTATCTAAGAAATCTTAATAGCATATTTCTACTTGAAATCTTAATACATTCTTATCCCACATTATCATGTATGACCATCTTGGTTGCATATCTTATATTGTAGTCTTATTCATCAAAATTAATCATTACTAATAGTTCTTATAGAAACATGATTCTTTAGTTTTCTCATGAATCTAGTTCATGAGTCTCTATCATTCTTATAAATCTTAATAATATATCTCTTCTTGAGATATTAAGCACATGTAAGGACATAACCATGAATGTATGAAAATCTTAGTTGCATATCTTAACATAAAAGATTAGAACACTAGATCACATAAATCATGAACTCTTATGAAAATATATGGAGTTTGATAAATATGAATACCCATGGGCATGAACCACTTACCTATTGCATGTCCAGTCCTATAGAGAAAACACTACTTGAGGTCCTTCTAACCTTCTCTTGAAAAACCAAAGGGACTATTGTTTTTCATGCCTCTTCTTAAACTCCAATATTCTAGGGTCATTTACGTTCTCGATTAGGATTTCTTAGTGCATGTTTTTTACTCGAGTGAAATCTAGGATCATACCCATTATCTGGTGTTTTAAGATTATTAGGGTGTAATATCTTACTGCTTGAAATAGATGAGTTGTTAGGGTTAGGGTTTAGGTGGCATTCATACTAACTCTGATATGGACCTATAATGATAGTAGAGTTCATATTTGAGTTCTATGATAAACGAAAGGGTTTTGATACAAATATCATGGTTATACATGTATACATATTATCCCTATGTTATAGTTACATAATTTCCCCACACTTAGGATATCAGTATAGTATCTTAACATCATTTATAGAAATCACATATCTTCAATCTAGATGGTTGAGATCCATAGTTTAGCCATTAGCTTCTAAACCATAATCTATGACTAAGTGGCATTATTTCTAAGGTTTGGATCATGGGATAAGTAATCAGATACATCAGCAACCTTATAGCAGTAAATAAAACAACACATACGGACATTAGTGATCCAATTTGAGCAAACAACCAAGACATCAGAGATTCCAAGTATCAATCTCAAGTGGAGATCGAATCAAGACTACAAAGTCTAGTAGATTGTCCCTAATGTGCCTGACTGAGCTTACAATCCCTTGGGCAGGGTCCAAAGTCATCGAGGAGCAAGGAAGGCACCCTGCCAAGTCTGTGCATCGAAAAATAGAGGAAGAAGACTAAAGCAAGGCAAGGGGAAGAAGAGGGGCTCGTGTCCTAAAGAGGCCGGAAACATCCATCATTCTTTGCAAAACTTCAAGAGGGTCCCATGGAGTTGAGATACAAGTTGCACAACTAATCCTAGGGAGGAGAAGCAATGTCATTGATGGTTGGAAGAAACAGAACAAGTATAGAGGAGACGGGTATGGCGAGATACCTCTCAAGACGGCTCGACAAAGCCTGGAGATGCTTCAGAAGGTCCCTTAGGTGCTCACTGACCCCTTCCACGAGCCATGTGGCATGTTACTCTTTGACAGTGAGGTTCCACAGATAGACCCACAACCAGTTTTCCGGGGGACGTCCTTGGTGGATCACAGCTAAAATTGAAGCCGATGTTGAACTCTTGGAGGCTTGAGGATGGTACAGTCACAAGCGATTCGACGACGACTAAACTAATAGGGAGAACAACACTAAGTGCCAGTGGTGGGGAAAGCAGAGTAGATGAGAGAGTTTCGGGGATGGTGTAAAGAAATTGGTGGTTGAGAGAGGTTTGTGTGAGCATGAAGGTGCTCTATCCATGCTCAAGATAGAATATGGAGGGCTAGTGATGGTCTGTAACTCAGAAATGGAGAAGGAAATGAAGGCCAAAGGGGAGTTTCATGTAGGGTGCACTCTAGGTTTTGTGTAGGGAATCAAAAGGAGTGGGTCAATCTCCTGATAACGATGATGAAAATTGTTTCCAAAAAGAATCAATAGACTACAAGGATTCCACGACTGATCGAGATGAGTACAGTGGCCAAAGATGTCAGAGGTTGAGAAAAGAACGGGAAGCTCAAATTAGTTCTGTTATGTTTAATCCACATCCAATGGACAAAAAAAAGTTTGATTCTGAGGAAATTCTGGGATAATCTGAGAAAATTGAAATAAAATCTTTTCTTGCCATTATCTTGTGAAAATCTTTTTCCTTATCAAATCACAACCAATTAATACCAAATTTTAAACACTTGTCTTATTTAATATGTAGAATATTTTAGCAGAGTCTATTTTGCAATATCTTGGCTAGAAAGGTTACTAGGATCAAATCATGATAAAGCTTTAATACTAATTATCTAATTATCCAAATATAGTTAAATCATGAAATTTCTTGTAGTACTATCTTACTACATTTTCTCCTAATAGGAACATTCTTAATTTCTTTTAATAGTCAAATTTGGAGATATTGACCTGTTTATGTGGCGATGACCATGAATATTGTACTTAAGAAATTATATTTAAGTACCAAAAATGAGGATGTTACACTTGAAGTGTGAGGGTTGATGGTTTTGTCTCTTGGAGCTCCTTGGGTTGGTGGTTCACCAAGTGGAGGTGAAAACTGATGGCGGAGCTAGGGTTTTCACCCTTGTGACCAAAGGATCAGGATCCAATGGCTCCCCTATTGATGGAGGTTCATGGCTGGCTTGGGAGTCATCATTCTATGATCCCCTAGCTCCCACAACCGATGAACCTGCTGCTTTGCACAGAAATTATGCTTTTGGCCATGGACACATGACAAACATGTCTAGAAACCTTAACCCTCTCTTCTCTCTCACTCATAGCTTTATAAACCTTCCCCCTTCCATGCAAACTAACCCTTTGGAACCCTCTTTTTCTTAGTTTCTACTTGGATATTGTCCCTCTTTCTAGTTGGAGAAGAAGGAGCCAAGGTAGAAGATTCTTGACCGATCTACCTTGCATGTGCATACAGGGTTCAGATCTACCCTCTCCTTAATCTTGTGGATCTTCCTTATCTTATTCTTGACCAAAGCAAGCAATCTCTCCCTCCTTTTCTTTATTTTCCTTGCTATCCTACCTTCCTCTCTCTTCTTCTTAGTTGGACCCATTTTGTTTCATGGTGGAGCTTGTGTTCTTGCTTCCTTGACATAGGGTTTTGCTTCCTTTTGGAGAAGGAGCTTGTTTGGACGAGTGGAGTGCTCAAGCTAGGGTTTTATTCTCTCTTCCTCAAGCTACCTTCTATTTGGAGCTTCATCGTCATCCTAGAGGTGAGTTATATAACTTTATTCACGTTTATTGCTTACTCATACCTTGCATGCACAAGATCTTGCTCTAAAATGTAGTTCTAAGTAGAACAATACTACCTTCGCCTAGGGTTTGAGTTTATGTGATGATTGATGAGTAGTTTATATTCTTGGAAAAACCCTAAAACTTTGTGCACAAACCTTTATTGGTAGAGAAATCTCTAGACCTTGCTTTCATGTGGAAAATGATTACTTTTTCTCTCTAACAATGGTCATTACTTAGGGTTTTTGAGATGATTTCCCTACTTGTTTTGCAACCTGATGGTTTGGTTCTTGGTGTTGTTTTTCTTGATCCTCTTGGTAGATTAAGCTCTAGACGTTGGTTTCATGTGGAAAATGATTACTTTTTCTCTCAAACAATGGTCAATACTTAGGGTTTTTAGTTGATTTTCCTTCATGTTTTGCAAACCGATTGTTTGGTTCTTGGTGTTGTTTTGCATGATCCTCTTATTCCAACCAATGTACTTAACTTTGTTGATGCTTTGGGTTATCTCTTGTACACACACCCCTCACCAACTGATGGCTTACTTTACCCTCAAATAATGGTATTTGTTCCTACATGAAGCGATATCTCTTGATGGTTTTCCTTCCTCTTCAAATAATGGTTTTCACTTAGGTTTTGGATCTGTTTTCCACCTACTGACCACAACCAATGCTCCACGGGGTTACAAACTTGATGGCCTCTATAGGTCATCAACCAATGGCTCTTTTGGTTCCAAACTTGATGGATCCTATGACTCTTGTCCATGGTTTCTCTGAGTCTTTGGCTGATGGTCCACAACTGATGATGGCAATGCATGCCACAATCGATGGTGACACTGGATGCCACAACCGATGGTGGCGTTGGATGCCACAAATGATGGTGATACCAAATGCCACAATTGGTGATGGATCCCTTGTTCACTATTGATGGCTTGATTAGGTCATATGTGGTGATTCTTCTAGGTCGTAACTCGATGGTTTCCCTAGATGAATGGTTCAAGGTTTTGCTTGTATTGCATCCCATCGTTTTGTTTATCCAACATCCAATGGTCTTGGGTGAAGCCCATGATTTGATGGTTTGGTGTTGATGATGTAGAATCGATGGTTATATGCCCATAACTTTGTAGTCTTATTTTTCCCCTCGTACAAATGTAAACTAATAATCACCATAATGAGCTGATGTGTAACACTAATCTAACTATCTTGTTACACCTAACCCTAGTACAAATAGGTGATCATGACAAGTCATACTTAACTTCCTTGTGGGATTAGTATGATGATGGAATACTCTCTTAGTGTTGTTGTAACCCTAATATGTTTCCATATGAACATCATAAGCTTCTTAATGCAATGTTATGCTAAACCTATGTATCACAAGTATGATGATGGTTTGTTGAGCCTTGTTACAAGGTATGGAAAGATAATGATGTTGTCACATGGAATGATGTGATGGTTTTAATGACTTTTGGGCATGGTTGAGCCCTAATGGAGGTGTAATCCTCTTCATGATGTAATAAGGATTTGTATATGTGATAGTATAATGACAAGTATAGTCCCATGATTGGAAGTGAAATGTACCATGTGGTATTGCAATCAAGAATTATATCTCACACATTTTATATTTTCTAGAGTTTTTATATATCTATGGTTGTTAGAAATTAATTCGAGTTTGTATATCCACTTGTTTGATATAGCCTTAATTCACTCAATTAGAATTAACTAATCAAGTGAAACCCTAATCATATGATGCCATGTGTCGTAAAGCCATTCTAGTGTCAGAACTTGCTAGATGGCAGAATGAGTATTCCTAAGGGAAACTCAGAGCACACACTAGTGAGTGTGTGGGGTGCAGGGAGTGTACATCCTTGACATCCTGATCCCAAGGTTATGGAGGATGGTTGTGGTCATGCCTCAGATTGAGAACGATTGAGGTTGTGTCTCGGATATTTGTATATGTGATGTGACTGAGGAAAACTACGATTGTACCTCAAATGATAGGGTTTTAAAACCCCGGTTTTGAGTGTCATGACATTTATACCAAGGATGGGCTAGTGTTAGCACCTTGACTGTATGTCACTATAGGCAGCTTGACTATTATGTCACTGCATTTCACTCATACTGATTGAGGGTGGGAGATCTTAGGGACACTGACTCTCCCAGATCTTATATGAAACTTAATAACACTTCATAGTGGATAGTTGGAGTCTGAATGGTATACATGACTCTCCCCAAGGCATAATAAAAGATGTAATCCAGACACATAGTATATCTTCTAGGGTTAAATGCACTTCACATTGGTTGTTAACCCTTGCCTTATTTCTTAGTCTGATAGTTGTTATATAATGATAGTTTTACATGTTCCTTTATATACTTTGTTAATCATACATGTTGCTATGACTATATGTTTAACTTGCTTAATCTTCTTAAATATACTTAATTTGTTTAATACTACATAACCTATTGTAACCAATAATAGTTATCGAGAGTTATATCTCTCGCTGGGACATTGGTCTCACATCGTGGGTCACAACATCTTTTTAGGTTGTCTTCGGCGATGTGGTCATGTTTGTGGAGGTGAATAGGAGCATCCTAGAGAGCAATATGAGCTGAAGGTTGGTTAGTAGTTAGTCTTGTCCTAGATTCGTCCATGTACTCTAAGGTCTGGGCTTGGGATGTTTTGTAGATGATATGCATATCGACTCAAGTTTTTGGCAGTATTCAGTGTTTGTATATGGCATGTATATGTGTAACACATATTTTGTATCTAGGTTGTGGCCTCAGCCACTGGACATGCATGTAAATACCTGGTATGGTATATGATCTTATAAAGGAAGTCGGACCTTATATGTAAATGTTTCTGGTTATGTTAGTGATGGTTAATTCAGTTTTAATTTACCCTCTTTTCTATCTATGTGGTTTGTTTAGCAGTTGATCACATGTTCTATTTTGAGTAATCTCATTTAGTGTGACAGTGTGTCACATATAGTATATCATGGGTGAAATAATTGTAAATGTGATGTAGATGGCGGACAAACTACTATAGATTCATGATAAAAGTTAAAAAAACTATGAACAAGAATGAATGGTTGATGTTTCCATCAAATTCCCAAATCCTCATGCTTTCATGTGGAAATTAGGGCAAAGGGGAGAGAGTCTACATCTACATATATTACACCCATCTAGAAAACAATAGCATCTAGAAATGTGTAGTTATGAGATCATAGTGTTAGAGAGTAAAAAGGGTTTTATTTCTTACATAATCCATTATTTCATTTTGCTATATGAGAGTACATTAAGGACAACATGTTATCAACATAGAACAAAGAAAAATGTCATATGTAAGTGCATCATGGGGTATGTTTTGGAATCTCTTAAAATGTGGTAGGCTAGGTTGAAACACGAAGTATTTTAATTTTCAAAACCATGTTATTAGTCCTTCACAACCCATATGTACTTATCTAGGAATACACATAAAGAGTGGATTAGATTTTAAAATGTTAATAGGAAGTAAAGTGGAATCTTGTCTATAATGGCATCCCTCTTCTAGAGTGGCAGGACATGAAAATAATGTTAGGAAATTCATATGCTTAGAAATTTAGTGCAGTGAAGCATCATTATACTAGGATTATAAAACACCTTTATAGATATAATTCCTAAAATAAGTATTTTTGTTTGACACAACTCTTTTCAATGACTTATAACCAAGTTAGACAAATTAAACACAAGGCCCAAGGTTTGTTTCAACTTGACTATAAATATTTTGTTAGCCTTGATAAGATTTTTTCTTCAATGGCCAATGATGTATGATGCCTTGACATACTTAAGCATAATATCAAATGAGTTTCTTTTGGTGTTTACTAAAACATTGGTCTTTTTAGGAAGAGATAATAGAGTGCTTTTAGGAAATTAATTGAGATTTACAAAAGTAACACATTTTTAGTTTTGATTGGTATACAAAATTAAATGTTTCAAATTAAGGCAAAATTAAACTTTAGTTGATGATTGAGGTTAGGAGTTATAAGATCTTCCATTAAAGGTAATATTAAGTTATGGTAATAGTTAAGCATTCTCCCAAGGAACTTTAGTGAAGATTATTAGCATGGCCTAAGAAGCGCTCCACTGAAGAAATCTTAAGTAGTAAACCTTCATCTTATACTTTATTAATAAGGAGTGGGACCCAAGAAGGGATCCACTCCCCACTTAAATCAAGTAAGAGTCATCACATACAATGAATATGTATCGATTTTTCACCAATGGATGAATAACTTTTATTTGATCTTTCATAAGTGGATATCACAATGACCAGAGTATAGCAGGAAAATATTTTTTGACGACTATATTTGATTTATACAAGATTATATAAATATATCCCACCAAGGGTTATGGCTCTGATACCATATTTAATATCTGGGCCCAGTTTCAGGAATGACCACTAGATCCACAAACCACCAATGACCTTAATAAAGTGCTTTGTCCTCACTCAAGCACAAGTCGGGATCAAGTTCTCAACTGGTCACCTATATTAGTACTTCTCTTGGCTGAGCACACTTAGCCATAAAGTTTTAGTGATCGGCTCCCTGAAAAAGAGGTGCACCTTGGTGATATGGGTAGTCAAATCATTCCTTTTAAGATAATTTTATCTCAGGTCTCAAATCCTGGGACATTATAGTTTCATTGATGTTGGTTATCAAGGAAAAATCCACACGTGGAAGGTACATATTTGTCACTGTTGACAACAAATAATAAAAACTTATCTTCTTAAGGTTTTTGGAAAATATTCTAAGAGGAGTAACCTACCTAAGGAAGGTATATATACTATGAAGAATACAAGAGGATATATCTTCTCATACAGTTGTATTAATGTTGGCAACAAATAAAGATGTCCCCTTTGGAAGGTATTCTATGTATAAACAAGGAGGAGAAACCTCATCATGAATTTAAAACAATTGGTAATATATTATGAACCTAACCATAGAAGATACACTAAGAAGAAGGAAATGAAATAAACCTTCATGTTACAAATTCATTAGTAATAGATGTTGAGCATGCCCCTATAAGGTATAGTGGGAAGAAGGAAAGTGGATAAACCTTATATGACATAGTAATAAATAGTTGAAATAGGTGATGAACATTCATTGTATAACATGAATAACACAATATAAGCCTCCTTAAAAGAATTTGAAAAAGTTGGTAAAACATGATTCACCTACCCAAAGAATGCATAATAGAAAGAAAAATTTGAAGTTGATAAACCTTATTAAATAGGAAGGAAGATGTGTAGATGATTAACATGCCTTAGAAGACATACCAAGAAGGAAATAGTACAAACCTTCTCTTTTGGGTGTCAAGGGTTACACTGATGCAAGATTCCAAACTAACAAAGATGATTATTGATCATAATTTGTGTTTTTCCTTAACAATTGATCTGTAAGATGGAAAGGTTCTGAGCAAGACACAGTTGATGTTGCTTACAATAGAATTCGAGTACATTGATGCTTTGGAAATATTAAGGGTATTGTATGGATTAAGAAGTTTATTGGTGAACCTGGGTGGTTCCAATCATAGATGATGCCGTATAGATGTCACATAAACAATGGAGAAATTACACAGGCTAAGGAACCCATATCACATATTAAGACGTTTCCATCTCATACGAGAGATCATACAACAAGGAGATTGGAAGTTTTGCAAAATATCAACTAGAAGCAAGTGTTGCTGACCCACTTACAAAAGCACTTTCACAACAGACACATGATGGTCATGTTAAATCACTTGGAATTGTATTTGTGGGTGATTGGCTCTAAGTGCAAGTAGGAGTCTATTGGTATGTATGCCCATAGAGATAATCATATGATGATTGTATGAGGCACCATGTGCTTGATATGACAATAATAAAGGTAATTTTCTCTGTTATGCTTGTCTTAGTTATGAGATAATGACATACAATAATGTTACCTGATGACATATTTCTTTAGGTTAAGGACCTAAACAATGAGATCATATGTATAGTAAGAGTACATACATTCTTGTTGTGTCCCTAGTCAAATATTATCGTGGAAGAAAAATAGATGATGATAATACATAAGACTGGAATTTGTGTTGATGGAGGATAGAGTCTCATTAGTCATGATATTGGATATCAAGTCAAACACACCAGAACACGGTAGAGAATAGTGTACCGAACAGACAGACCTTGAGAGTGATATGTGGAAATCATAAAATGGTAGTCAAAAATCAACTTTCAAAGTAATATTAGTGATTGTGGTTCTTAGATCTAAAGTCACTACATCTATCACATGTAATTTGATGAACTCTGACACCATCCAACATGACCTTGAATAAGGACTATCATAAAGGTGGTGCTCGGGTATGTTGTGACACATTGAAATTGATTGTGAGTGATGTAGTTGGGATTTCGCCCTCCTATGAAAGTTTGATTTCTTGGCCACTTGATATGTGAGACTGAGAAACGCATGGCCATGCTAGTGAGAGTCAGCATGTGATATGTGAACTCACATGTATCTCAATAGTCTGCTCTAGTTCAACAAACTTAAATTGAGTATTAAGAGGATGGTGATTCCATGCTCATATTCAATCTGGATATCAGAGAAAAAGGAACTATACAATCATGTTAACACTAATCACAGATTGTAGGTTGAAGATGTTCTCCAACTTTTTGTTTATCTGGGTAGCAATGCTGTATTTCTAGATAATGCTCATTTCTTGTCTAGTCATAATAGTTATGGACTTCACCACCAAAGTAATATGGAACCTATAGGGTCACACACATAGGATGCACTTGGAATAGAAGTTTACTCATAGATAATATTTAATTTGGTTACTAAAAGTGTTTAGGTAATCAAATTAAACAACACTAGTTGTCAGTCAAACAAATGAAGTGTCTAGTTGGTCAAATGGTGTGCCAGTCGACCTATTGGATTGAATTTGACATTGGTCGATAGAACCATCTCGATTGGAGTGTCCAACCGACTGTCTAAATAGCATTCACAATGAATGGTCAAAATACAGATTTGACTAATTGGAATGTCTAGTTGACCGACTAGATGTGAAATGACTAGTTAGACTAGGAAAATGATTAATGATATGAGTAATGGTGTGCATTGACCATCACATTAAAAGATAGTGTTATTGTGCCACTATTTGCAAGCCAATAAACCGAACAGATAGTCTAGTTGATCGACTGGTGTGTCAATCGACTGGCAAGTCACACGTTGTGATGCCCTTTACTACCCAAAGCGAGATTACTCACAACAAAGTGTGAAATTATCATTAATAACTATTTTACCACAGAATAGGGTAAATTAAAACCATTTTCAATGCAATATATCAAGTGAAAGTATATCATAACAAGCCTATAAATCATGCCACTTGTATTCCATATATGCCAAAAGATCTTACATATCGTATTCAAAGGCTATCAAGCCATATCTGTAACAAATTACAACCTATTTATATGTACATGCCATTTATACACACTCATGGCACAAAGCCAAAATCTACGTGTCAATATATAAAACAAAAAAATCTCCCCAAAGACCTGAGAGTACAGGGACGACGCATATGACTCAACAATTTTTTTTTAACAACATATACAACCTCTAACAGTTACTGGTCTCCTTGCTGCTCAACACCTACACCACAACATCTACCTCCTCATCCACGACCACCTAAAAAGTTGTGGAATCCATGGGGTGAGACCAACTTCCCAGCAAGATCTATAACTCTTCGCCAACATCTATTATAGCACAATAAATATAATAGAGTAGTTAAATAGAGCATGTATTACTAATTTGTGCAGTTTAAGCATTTAAAACTGAGCGGTAGAACATATTACGCTTTTAGAAGGAATATGAAGAACTTGTATAACTGTTATAAACTAAATAGTACAAGAAATAAGGCAAGGGGTCATCCAATATGATTCATATTTGACCCTAAGAAAATATACTACATGGCTATTGTCACGAAACTATTTGTTACCCTAAATCCACACTCCTAATGGCTACATAGCCAAAGGCGAGTGGACCTAGGCATCCATCCCTAGAATGGATCAAATGTTTCACACATGCAATATATATGTAAAAGGAGTAACACAAGATATAACAAGATACTAGAAGGGGGATAGAGAAAAATGTACTAAATTCTATATTCAAGATATCCCATTGGTGTTTCATTTGAGATCTTAGAGTCTTGAGAACAACAAATCTTTATTTGGCAACTACAAAATCAATAAACAAAACATATTAATGCTAAAGCATTAAGTACACTATGTGTAACGATCCCGCCTCCCGGTAACCCCCAATTAAGGGAGACTGAAAGGTCAGTGCCGTTATCCAATTAACAAGATCAAAGGTTCGACAAATAATCAATAACAATTATGAAATTCTACTAACCAACTGGAATTTGGTATAAAATTAAAACTTTACTTACCTTTGAAAACCTTGGAAATCTATCTATCCTGGTCTTGAATTATTCTATCTAATCCTCCTTGCACTTTATTTCTTTTTCCGCAATGTGTCACTTTACTGTTTGTTCTTTCAATTGTTGTTCCTAAAATGTCGAAAAACAAAACATTGGTTAGTATATCGAAATATACTGGTATGTGGGAACAACCAAAAACTTGCAAATATGGCTAACAATTTAATAATCACAATCAAAATAATTAACAAGCCAATTTACACTTTTCAGTATGACATTCTCCACCGCTTTTTCCCTAACCCTGGCATACCCACCTTAGGGTGCCCTTTGCCAATGACTTAAGGCCACCTTCTCAATCCCGAGCTTGGTGCCTGGGGGTCACCACTCATGGTGCCCACTAGTCATGCAATATCATAGGCCACCTTCTTGGTGCCTGGGCTCACCACTCAAGGTGTCCATTAGTCTACCGATCTGGGCCTGACCTTTGGCATCATCCATCAGGGTGGCATGTGGGTGTGAGAATACATACTTCTATTATCAATGTGATAATCTTAGTGACTTTATAATTTGCAAGTATGAACATCCAACAGATAATTTTCATTCAATGTGATTAACCATCCAAAAAATCATCGGGAAACTAAGGCGGTTATTCATAATTAACCACATACCTGATCCAGAGCAACTTGATTGTCCAAGCAATAATGATAAAGAACAAGCAACAAGCAATCAATAATATCCTGAAATTAATGCATGGGATCCAAGTGTTATAGTTTATCCAGAACATTCTAAAGCTAGACTTGGATTCCACCTTAGGCTTTCTAGACCACATTAGGGTTTTATTCCTATCCAAAGAAGTGTATCTGAGGTTCTATCACCATCCTTTTACTACATCAAGGACTACACTGGCTACCCAAACAACCATTAACTTGTTCAACATATCTTATTACATCCGAGTATTAGCCAAAACACATCTTCTTTCCAAACTTAGGGTTAGCCAAACAACCTCAACTTCTCCTAGCCTCTACCTAAACTAGGAAGCTAGATCTCAACCAGAGCAATCATTACCACCTCTCATCCTTAAGTGTTAGGTAACATACACCTCCATGTATTATACTTATCATCTCATCTCAAACTCTAAGTCTATCTTCATCAAGAAGCTCTGAGCTCATCCTCACTGTGATCGAACTCGACCTTGGTTAACTTGCAAATTCCACATAGCTTCTGCTAAAAACATCCTTATTTCTCTTACTATTTGTAAACCATCCATGTATCGTTCACTCCACAAGGGTATGTTATTATCTCTATCCTCATACCTCATAGCAACGTTCCTACTTCCATCATCTTTTATCCTTGGTGTAAGGCATGCGTACTATCCTATCTCTCACTCCCATAATAAGAAGAAATAAGCATTTGGCAGCCGTCAAAATATAGAGTTCTTCCCATTCCAGGAGTAGAGATGGTACATCCCACCTTGCCAGTACACCTGCAAATCTAAGTTGAAACGTGCAACTCATGTCTCCACATCACAAACATCACGATATCAAAAATTTCTTCCATGGAAAACTGATCTGAAACCTACTTGTGTCACCACACAATCCTTGGTCATCTCCTCTAGGTCTATAGGGTGCCGACACTTTTGGGGTCATCCCTCTTCCCTTATGCATCCAGAGAGTGCCCTACTCATCTGCCCCTTGGGTCCCATGAGTTCATGAAGGTGATCAATCTCATAACCCATGGCCCTCAGACAATGATAGTTGTTACCTCCCGACCCTATGGTCATGTGCAACTAGGGAATAAGGAAACTCCATATTTCATCGGTCTTATCCCTACCCGACCCTTAGATAGACTTAGGATTCTATCATAGTACATGTTCAACTCAGAATCTTACCTAATCCTTCGTCATCTCTCTCTCTGCATTCTTGGGCTATCTTTTATCCTTTCATAAGGGTCATGGCGACCTTCCTACCTTGATCGAGCCCCATACCGGTTACCTCCATGGCAACACATCCACATGCACACAGAGATGGTTATCTATGGGTCTATAGGTTCATTCTCATGCCATGTACTCTTCACTTAGCTTCTCAAGATCCTATGAAACCTCCTTAGGTTACTTCAAAACCAACCAAACTGGTAAACTTCCTACCAAAGGGTCGCTCTCCCAGGATGGGAGGAAACTACACCTTTATAACAAAGGTCACAAGCATTCTTAGGGTTTACATCCATATGAGCATACTTAAACCAACAACTACTAAGGCACAAGCGTACCTACAAAACCATGCTAGGTTGCACTTGTTCTCATCCTCAACATTACATCAACTTAGTTGTGAGGGGTTCATCAAACATACCCTTAACGTAAGGGATTTCCTTTACCTCTACACATGAGGAGTACCATGCTCGAAACTATAGAGACTCAAATCTCATCATGAGCATCGGATACACTGCTTCCCCTCTTATGCCTAGGAACCCTAGGTTCTCCTACATGCTCAACCTCTTAACCATGAATCAAGCATGTCCAAGGTATGTCATGTACCTCCATGATCTTTCTACTTGAGCAACGCTTCGGAGTTGAGTCCTCCTCAAGGACATTCAACTTGGTATAAAACCCCACAACAGGTTACTTAAACCTCCTCAGGGTTTAAGGCACTCTTTATCTCATCCAGCAGGTAGTTACTTATACCATAGGTACCAGAAGCATCATCCTCTCTCCAGGGTTTGGTTCCTCTACAGGCTACTAAGATATCATCAGCCTCCAGGGATCAAGCATAAGACAACCCCTATCATCCACTTAGGTCGCATAATCCTCAACTCCCCAATGTTCCTCATATCTCGGGGTTTTAGGCTTCCAACCTCCTTGCTGGGTTCTTGCTTTCTCTCTCTAGAGCTAACTCCACATCCAACCATACTACTAGAGGTCCTCTCTCCATGTAGGCTCATGCTCACAAGCATACCCCTATGTAGGTGAAGCCTATTCTCAACTCATGTTTGGCTCGAGATTATCCATATCTCTTTACGCTTATCTCATAAGCCATCCATCGTGCCCTTCTGGCCAGGGTTTCAACCTACTACCGTACCATTGATGTATTCTGGGTGCATGCTATCCCTTACTTGCATAAGCCATAAGGTTTCTATAGGTCCTTCACTAACTTCATCCATGAAGGAGCTACCCTTTGCTTTAACATGCACGACCCTTTCCCGGGTTGCCAAAGGTGCTAGGTCACCCAACCTCACATGGCTCGTATGACAAACCAAACATCGGGTCAACCATGACATCTAACTCATCATGTCATCTCTCTCTCTCTAATCTTTACTTAGGGTTAGGGTTAACATCATCCTCAAAGGATGTGCTAGGTTTCTACCTTTAATGGAGGTCTCTACCTCCAAGACTATCTCCTCCTGACAAGAAGGTCTAGCCTCAGGTCTCTCCTGAGGGCAATGACAACTCATGTCATACGACCTAAGCATGTATCTATTCTTTTACGCTTACTCTATTAAGCTTATGTCCATGACATATTATTTACATGCTTTTTATTAATTTGGTGGAGGATTCCTTAATCCTGATCAACCGTACCCATACCTCAAGAGGGTGAGGAGAAGAGAGGAAACCCTAATCCTTAAGCTCCTTAACAGAATTTGAGTTGAGAAGGGATGAACAAGATGAGAGAGTCCTAAAGATATCTTATTTCGAATCATACCCTAACACTTTGGCCAGGCAGTCACATGGATCCGGGATTCCTCGTATTCCGACTAGCGGTGCGGAGGAAAATATTACCAACCCCCAGTCGTGATCCTTTTCTAGACACCTCTGTCTTTCGGATAATCCTCTAATAATTCCCTTGGGTTCTATAGAATTTGTAAAATTTAATAATTATTAAAGATTAAGTGAGGAACCTACGCACTGATACCAATTGTAACGACCCCACCTCCCGATAACCCCCAATTAAGGGAGACCGAAAGGTCAGTGCCGTTATCCAATTAACAGGATCAAAGGTTCGACAAATAATCAATAACAATTATGAAATTATACTAACTAACTGGAATTCCTTTTAACATTAGAAACCTCATGGATACGAAAATCCATCAAAGATAACTCAATTGTACTTCTTTTCACATATTTTCCACATATTATTATTATTTTCAATTTCTTTCTTAACAAGGAAGTACTTAATTGATCTTTTCTTTTCTTATTGATCTCTTTATGCAACTTTGGACTCCTTGGAACCCAAGGAACCCAAAAGGCACGAAATTCATTCTTGGATTACATTCCTTTGCCTACTAGAGGTTTCTACCTCATCTCTCTTTTCTCAACAACTTAATTATTCATTTATTAATTGAATTTCCTTGTTATTGGGCCCAATAGCCAATAAAGCCCACAAATAAAACAACAAGTCTATTTCAAACAACATCCATTTATTCACAACAAATTATATCATTATTTGTCCAAATATATTTGATATGAGAAATTACATTTCTCACCAAAGGAACCCAAAATTTGGGGTTGTAACACTATGAAAAGGCAAGTAAATAGTTTAAGAGTACTATAAAAGTTTGCTTGTCTAGAAACATCATATAAGAAAGAAGATGAAACAAGGTGAGAACAACTAACGACATTCTTTTATCCAAAGCATATTTTAGATGTATTTCCATTATACTCAACAACATATTATGGCCATTGACCAACTTCCCATTGGAAGGGTCCATAAGGGTGCTCAAGATTAGCTACCCATTTATCAACATGGTCCGCCTTATCTTGAAATCTCAAGTACGATGCCCAACCTTCTGCCCTTACCCCGAGTATATAGGCAAGTACACTAGGTTTATATATTGGACAAGTTCAATTATGTTCAAGGTTTGTTCAACATATTTCAAGAAAAATGAACATACTAATCGTAGGGAACAATTAGCTCAAACAAAATATTAACTAACCAAGCATTTATATGAGCATACATACAAATATGCCAATACCATAGTAGGGTCAAGAGAGTAAGCATACCTTGCGAGTAGTGAGAAAGATATGATAAGATCTATAGAGGTGGTCCAGCCCAAGTGGACCTAAGATGCAAAAGATATAGATCGAGTCTTAGGTTACTAGGGTTTGATTAATATAAACATGATATAAGTCATGTGGATGTTCTCCTAAACCTAGGCATCAAATAGTTCAAGTGGTGTTCCATCTTGTCAAACATGCAAACATTAAGTCAACACAATCTAGGCATTAACATTGATCCTTAGGTCTAGGCGAACCATCCACATTATGAGTACTACAAGATGAGGGTAAACTCTAATTTAGAAGTAGAAGAAGCATGATATTTGGATACCCATCAAGATCTCATTATGCAAAAACATCACAAATCATATAAGATCAATTTTATGAAATCAAGTCATATTTCTAAGTCATTTAATCATTAAGAGCATATGATTGATCAAGTGGATATTAGTGGTGCAAGTGTGATGAATTACCAATCTAAGGTCGTAGTATAGCATGGATATCATCATTATTACAAGATTAGAGTTTCAAAGATTAATATGTACATTTAGATCAAGCTAGGTATCAAGTTTATATCATATGTAATAAAGGATTACGTGAGTGTGTTTCTTGAATTTCATGCAACAAGTTATGTTAGGGTCTGGTCTGAGAACCAAAGAACATGGTTGAACATTTAGGGTTACTTTCTCATAGGGGTTTAAGGATCACATATATAAGTACATTAAGTATGAACCTTTTGAGGCAAACCAAGGTACAAAGTTAGGTTTTAAGTCATATGAGTTACACCATAGCAAAGAACTAAAGTATTAGTAAAATATGGACCAAAGATCATGTGGTTTACTAATTTTGAGATTAAAATGTTAGAAGATGACAATTTAAGTCAAGGTCTTGAACTTGATTATGAATGCACATAAAGGAACCAATTTTAGGTTAAAGGTAGTCATAGAAGGTTAAGATGATAATTAGGGTTCATATATATGATCTAACATCCAAATCATAGCAAGAGTGAACTAAAGTTACTGATTTGGATATTAGGACAACTTTGATCATTAATAATATCAAGGAAACCTTAGTAGAGCATAAGGAACATGAAAATCGTGCAAATTATCAATTTTATCAAACAAAAAGGATCTATGAGTGCAATTAGGGTTTAAAACCAAATTTATTGGATATATGTCATTATTCTGATCAAATTTCATATATTATATTCCCTAAATGACCCAAGGAATGATTTTGATGATTTTCCAAAGAATTACCTCATCCAGGTCCTTTTGGACCGTTATATTGGATCTGGATGGTCAATCTAAAGAAGAAGGTGGGCTCCTTGGCATGTGGCTGGATGCCACTCACTGCCACTCGGTGACCACCAGTTGCTGCTCACTACTCAGTCATTGTCATCTCGAGTTGTCAGTGTCCAGTGGCTGTTGTTCAACGCTGGGAGTCGCCGCCCACCAATGCGGGTCTGAGTCTCATGAGAGTAGTCGAGCGCCTGATGTGGGCCATCAACCGGGTTTGGTCCCTCGATCTGATGCCCATGAGATCCTCCCCTTCGTCCATCCAGCCCAAGGCATCACACTTCTCTACCGCGGCGGCGGCCTCACCAGCAAGAAGGGAAACAGGGGCTTCAGGGCGTTGAGGCCCTAGATAAGTGGCCGTCTGAGACCGCCCACAGTCCCTTGGACTGGATGTGGGCCCCAGCAGTAGATGGAGTGGGCAATAGGTCCACCACCCAACAGGAATCCCAAACGGTCAACGCTTGGTCAACCATCTCAAACGGTTTTGAAACCGTTTGCCCAAACAGGTCCAGTTAGTCAGGTTGAAAATCAGCATTTAATTCAATTTGATTTACCTAATTGATTGGCCTTCAACTCACGATTCCTTTGGAGTTAACCCCTCAAATTTGGAGGGTCATTAGTCTACATAATTAGGAACAAGATTCCCAAATGGTCAACGCTTGGTCAACCATCTCAAATGGTCTTGAAACCGTTTGCTCCCAAACGGTTTCAAACCGTTTGCCCTTAAACGGTTTGTTGAAACTGCATAGCCAATCAAATTAAAACGATTTGGAATAGCTATCAAAACCATTTGGCTTGGTAATTTTCTTTGGATAAGCATCTAGGATGATGTCATCATCCCCTTCCTTTGAACAACCAAGAACAGCAACCGTTCTTGATGGAAATTGCAGCAAGAAACAAGAGTGCATCAAATTGAAGAAATCAATCAACAAAGCATAGAGAATTGATGCAATAGCAATGTTTAAGGGTTTAAGTTATAAAACCCACCTCCAATTGAGCTCCAAAGCTCCAAGATCACACCATTAATGGTGGATGAAGCTCTTACAACTCCCCTTAGACTCGTTCTCAAGCTTTTGGATGAAAAAGTTGGCCACAGGTTGGGGACGTGCTCCCTGCTCCTCCCTAGCTCCTTGGTCGGTTTTGCAAGCAAGGGGAAGAAGAAAATCCGAAAAAGGCCTTGCTTTGGGCTTGGAAATGGCACTTTTATAAGGAAATTGATGAGAGAGAAAATGCATTATTAAAATGCATTTAATTCCAAAAATAGTACCACCTCTTCCTCCTTAGTTTGCTTGCACACAAAGGCATCTCAAACCACCGAAATCCCTTCCATTATCCATGGATTAAAGGAAAAGAAAATAAGCACCTTAATCTATTATAATATTAATATATCTTTTTGAGTGGAAATTCTTTTCCTTATAATAAGGTGAGTGGAATTTCACCTACTTAGGATATTTTCGTTCCTTATCTTGGAAAAGGAACGTCCATACTTATTCAAAATCAACCAATAACATTTTGGTTGAAGGCCCTTTAATTAATACATTCAATTTGCCCTAAATTGAATTAGGGTTTCACTTAAGATTAAATCTTGATTATTTTAATATCCAGATTCTCTCTCCTACAACTTAATTAAAATGAGATGCCCCTCTCATTTTCTTTGCTCTACATGATGCCAAGAAACATTAGGGACTTTATTGAAGTGGTAATTTGCATATAAAACCCTAGGTTTTGGGTAAATTGCACATTACACCAAAACTAGGTTTTAATGCACAACATTGCTTTATCAGCTCTTTCTTGGTATTCAGGCTTCCATAAGCCATACCTCAACATCATATTCACTCTCATGATGCTTCAACACATGAGGAACATATTATCATGCACAATTTGCACATAAACCCCTCAACTTGGGTAATTTGCACTTTAGTCCAAAACAAACAAAACATTGATTCAACATTGTTCAAACAGGACCAAAATTGAAACATAAGTTTCTCATGAGGCCTAATTACTTTTCCCAAGGTAAGATTAAGAATCTACTCAGCCTTATTAGGCAAAACATCTAGGTTTAATTCATAACCCAGGTCAGGGATGTTACAAATTATAAACCCCTAACAAGGATTTCGTCCTCGAAATCCCAAACAAGAAGAGGAACATATTATTCATTAATCATGCCCTCAAGTCTCCACATATCATATTAATGTTGTGGAGATATCATGAATTCTATAATTCACACATAGTTCCTTTCATTAATTCCTCTTTATCACAGTTTATGTTTATGCAAAGCATAAACCCCTAACATATGATGTCCATGTCATTGAAAGGAAAAGGCATAAAAGAACATACATCTATCATTATCCAAAAAAAATATTCACCAAAAGAGAAACATATATATCTAATAGAGATAATTCATTCAGCAATCTTTCATTTGTTGTTGAAAATATCCACATAGCATGTTCACTAAGTTTGTTGAGAATATCCACGTAGCATGTTCACTAAGTTTGTTGAGAATATCCACATAGCATGTTCACTAAGTTTGTTGAGAATATCCACATAGCATGTTCACTAAGTTTGTTGAGAATATCCACATAGCATGTTCACAAAGTTTGTTGAGAATATCCACATAGCATGTTCACTAAGTTTGTTGATAATATCCACATAGCATGTTCACTAAGTTTGTTGAGAATATCCACATAGCATGTTCACTAAGTTTGTTGAGAATATCCACATAGCATGTTCACTAAGTTTGTTGAGAATATCCACATAGCATGTTCACTAAGTTTGTTGAGAATATCCACATAGCATGTTCACTAAGTTTGTTGAGAATATCCACATAGCATGTTCACTAAGTTTGTTGAGAATATCCACATAGCATGTTCACTAAGTTTGTTGAGAATATCCACATAGCATGTTCACTAAGTTTGTTGAGAATATCCACATAGCATGTTCACTAAGTTTGTTGAGAATATCCACATAGCATGTTCACTAAGTTTGTTGAGAATATCCACATAGCATGTTCACTAAGTTTGTTGAGAATATCCACATAGCATGTTCACTAAGTTTGTTGAGAATATCCACATAGCATGTTCACTAAGTTTTTTGAGAATATCCACATAGCATGTTCACTAAGTTTGTTGATAATATCCACATAGCATGTTCACTAAGTTTGTTGAAAATATCCACATAGCATGTTCACTAAGTTTGTTGAGAATATCCACATAGCATGTTCACTAAGTTTGTTGAGAATATCCACATAGCATGTTCACTAAGTTTGTTGATAATATCCACATAGCATGTTCACTAAGTTTGTTGATAATATCCACATAGCATGTTCACTAAGTTTGTTGAGAATATACACATAGCATGTTCACTAAGTTTGTTGTTGGGATGTCACATAGCTTTCCCTCTTTTGTTTAGGGTTGGAATTGCACAAAGCATCTTACTTTATTGGAATTGCACAAAGTATCTTCCTTTATTGATTCCATATTTCTTATTTCATGATACTCATTAGATTGTATCAGAATGACTGCATGATCAGGGCAATCAAAAAGATATCAAACTAATGAGTTCCATACTTGCCTTATCTTCAATAACCATATACCTGGCCAGGGTATATAAGTATTGAGATTAGGTAGTATGCACTTTATTTACTATCAAATTCCTCACTTTTCATACCATTATACACACAAGATTTTTCCATCTCTAGATTTTCTTTAGGCATAATTTCTATATTTCTCTCCTGCCTGGTCCCATGCACCCTCTCCTGGTGCAACAACATTGCCCTTAGCAATGTGTTCCTCATGTTCTCCAGTCATTTCCAAGTTCTTCTTCTCCTATGTGAGCAGAAGATACTATCAGATAAATTGGAAGACACTTAGAACAGACTCTACAACCTTAGTCCTGTGTCTCTGTAGACTCAGAGAACCTAGAGCTCTGATACCACTTAATTGTGACGACCGTCTCGTGAAAACAAGATTAACTAATGCGGAAGCGTTCATCAAGCAGCGAATTAGCGAAAATCACTAAAAATTAAAACTTTTTGCAAATAGATCCACACATAGGAAATCTTTTCCAACAAATGCCATTGTATATCATATACATTCTGTTTCAAACGTACATATCATGTACCATCTCTTTCCAGAGACTACATCATCAGCTGCCTTATAAACATATATGCAGGCAGCATACAAATCTCAGGGCATCAAGCCAAAACCTCAGACTGATATATCAAAAACACTGACTAAAAACTCTGAGGACCTGAGAGTACAGAGACGACACATAGGACTACTATCTATATGACTAGACAGACAATATGTCCACCTGAGATCTTATTGCTGTCCCTGCTGTTGCTGTTGCTGCTGCTCTTTCCCTGTTCTAGGGTTTCTGCTCTGCCTTTCATGCATACCTAAAAATGTTTCCCACGGGGGTGAGACAATTGTAAATTGCCCCAGCGAGAGATATAACTCTCCGCCAGAAACATTGTTATAGCAGATTATGAAATTAAACTGAGCAGGGGTTACTTTTACATTATTAGGCAGAATTATTCTTCATAGAACAGAATAAGAAAATCTCCATTTTCAATAAGAGCATTGCATCTACCCATGGTAGACTCATAGTTCATCCATCTACTTGTAATGAATACAACAGATATGAATAATCATCAATGAACTATAGATATATAACAGAAATGTAACATCAACCAAGTTCTCTAGCATAACTTATTAACACAAATGCTACAAAGAAACATGATACTTGTTACCCAAGCATCACACATGGCTCACAAGGCCATTCATATCTTGTCACCTCTCACTAGGCAACAACTTATTCACATGGCTCACAAGGCCATTCACATCTTGTCACCTCTCACTAGGCAACAACTTATTCACATGGCCCACAAGGCCATTCACATCTTGTCACCTCTCACTAGGCAACAACTTATTCACATGGCCCACAAGGCCATTCACATCTTGTCACCTCTCACTAGGCAAAAACTTATTCACATGGTTCATAAGGCCATTCACATCTTGTCACCTCTCACTAGGCAACAACTTATTCACATGGCCCACAAGGCCATTCACATCTTGTCACCTCTCACTAGGCAACAACTTATTCACATGGTTCATAATGCCATTCACATCTTGTCACCTCTCACTAGGCAAAAACTTATTCACATGGTTCATAAGATTCGTACACATTGTTACTTTTATTAAGCAACAACAACATCAGCGCACAAAAAGCCAATCAACATTTATTATATAAATGTCACAGCCCAAACTTGGCTATATTCATCATCTCATCATACTTGCATGGTTATTAGGCATGATAACAGTCATACAAGATATTCATCACATCATGTGATACAATAGTAACACCATCATTCCTTAACAAGGAATTAGGGTTCACTATCAAACAGGGCTTATCATTCCCTTTTCCCCAAATTAGGGTTAGGGTTCCCCATTTCTCATTAATTCAGACCCTCTTGAGTTAACCAACTTTATCTTGTATTAAGGTATTTCCCCTTTTAATACATTCTATCACAGAATACTCACCCTTAGCATATAATGCATAGGCCACACCGTAGAATTGTCCAGCTATCTCACATGATATGGACTTATCTTAGTTTAAGGCACGACTTTATTATAAAGTTGCCTATAAACAATCACAATGATACACCCTCAACTAGGGTTTCACAATGATACACCCTCAACCTGAGTTCACAATAATACACCCTCCACTAGGGTTTCACAAGGATACACCCTCAACCAGGGTTCACAATGATACACCCTCCACTAGGGTTTCACAAGGATACACCCTCAACCAGGGTTCACAATGATACACCCTCAACTAGGGTTTCATAAGGATACACCCTCAACCAGGGTTCACAATGATACACCCTCAACTAGGGTTTCATAAGGATACACCCTCAACTAGGGTTTCATAAGGATACACCCTTAACCAGAGTTTCATAAGAATACACCCTTAACTAGGGTTTCATAAGAATACACCCTTAACCAGGGTTCACAAGGATACACCCTCCACTAGGGTTTCACAAGGATACACCCTCAACCAGGGTTCACAATGATACACCCTCAACTAGGGTTTCATAAGGATACACCCTCAACTAGGGTTTCATAAGGATATACCCTTAACCAAGGTTTCATAAGAATACACCCTTAACCAGGGTTCACAAGGATACACCCTCAACTAGGGTTTCAACTCAATAACCCTGTCGATTAGGGTTTATGTTCATGTTTAGGGTTTCATGATATCTTTACTTAAGGATCATAACCCTTAACCACAACATGAATCATATTCATGTATGAATTCATGCTATCCACTTCTCAACTTGATTAGGTCATATCAACCCTTCATTCAAGTACATACAACTATGATTAACATAGTGTATCAAGTCATTGATCCTATAAGCAATTAGGGATTCATCCCTTAATTGGCACTAATCTCTTAGGTACTATTAGGGTTTCAACCTTTGTACCTTCATTGATAATCATTACTAATCATAATTGGATAAATGGATCATTCATCATCTTAAATCTCAAGAGATTCAATCACATTGGACCTCCATTACATAAGATACCCAATAGAATTAGGATTTTCAATGTTGATTCCTTCAATCATTGAATTCATGGAACCAATCATCAATTGGACCTATACTCATACTTCAACTGAGTTAAATAGGTCAACCTTAAACTGATTTTACCCTTAATTAACCCTCAATTGGTCATCAATTAGGGTTTGATTCAATTGAATTAGGGTTTAAAATCGATGATCCTTCAATACTAATCAATGTAATACTAGTTACTTTGAAACCATTGAACCATCATCCAAATTGGGTATGACCTGACCCCAAACGGTCTTGAGGTCGTTTGGATGACCTCCAAACGGTCTTGAGACCGTTTGCCCATCATATCACTCAAATAAAAGCCATCCAATTAAGGTTTGGATCATGGAATTGATCACCAAATCAGCATTGCATTGTATATCAACTTGGTACCTTTAGACCTTCAAACACCTAACCATACTCAACCCTAGACCTCCAAACGGTCTTGGGTGACCACAAAACGGTATTGAGACCGTTTGGATGAGCTCCAAACGGTCTTGAGACCGTTTGGCCCATCCAACCTTTGGATTCTAGTGAAAAATCATCATGGATTGGTCTATAGAGTTGATCAACAAATCAGCACTACATTGCAATATGATTAGTACCTTTGGACCTTCAATTGGTCAACTATACTTGACCCCAGACCTCAAAAAGGTCTTGGAGTGATCCCCAAACTGTCTTGAGACCTTTTGGGTGATCCCCAAACGGTCTTGAAACCGTTTGGGCTAATCAACCCAAAATCTCAACTTAACTCATTGGAATTTCAGCACTGTTTTCAATTAGGGTTTTCCCAATTGAATAGCCTTCAACTCACGATTCCTTGGGAGTTAATCCCTCAAATTTGGTGAGTCATTAGACCACATCATTAGGAACAGTAATCCCAAACGGTCAACCCTTGGTCAACGCACTCAAACGGTCTTGAGACCGTTTGCCCAAAAAGTTCAATTAAATCAGATTGAAAATCAGCACTTAATCCAATTAGGTTTCCCTAATTGATTAGGATTCAACTCACGCTTCCTTTGGATTTAACCCCTCAAATTTGGAGGGTTATTAACCAACATAATTAAGAACAGGAATCCGAAACGGTAAACGCTTGTTCAACCATATCAAACGGTTTTGAAACCGTTTGCCCAAACAGGTCCAGTTAATCAGGTTGAAAATCAGCATTTAATGCAATTTGATTTGCCTAATTGATTGGCCTTCAACTCACGATTCCTTTGGAGTTAACCCCTCAAATTTGGAGGATCATTATTATACATAATTAGGAACAAGATTCCCAAACGGTCAAAGCTTGGTCAACCATCTCAAACGGTCTTGAAACCGTTTTCTCCCAAACGGTTTCAAACCGTTTCCCCTTAAACGGTTTGCTGAAACCGCATAGCCAATCAAATTAAAATGATTTGGAATAGCTATCAAAACCATTTGGCTTGGTAATTTTCTTTGGATAAGCATCTAGGATGATGTCATCATCCCCTTCCTTCGAACAACCAAGAACAGCAACCGTTCTTGATGAAAATTGCAGCAAGAAACAAGAGTGCATCAAATTGAAGAAATCAATCAACAAAGCATAGAGAACTGATGCAATAGCAATGTTTAAGGGTTTAAGTTATAAAACCCGCCTCCAATTGAGCTCCAAAGCTCCAAGCTCACGCCATTAATGGTGGATGAAGCTCTTACAACTCCCCTTAGGCTCGTTCTCAAGCTCTTGGATGAAAAAGTTGGCCACAGGTTGGGGACGTGCTCCCTGCTCCTCCCTAGCTCCTTGGTCGGTTTTGCAAGCAAGGGGAAGAAGAAAATCCGAAAAAAGCCTTGGTTTGGGCTTGGAAATGGCACTTTTATAAGGAAATTGATGAGAGAGAAAATGCATTATTAAAATGCATTTAATTCCAAAAATAGTACCACCTCTTCCTCCTTGGTTTGCTTGCACACAAAGGCATCTCAAACCACCGAAATCCCTTCCATTATCCATGGATTAAAGGAAAAGAAAATAAGCACCTTAATCTATTATAATATTAATATATCTTTTTGAGTGGAAATTCTTTTCCTTATAATAAGGTGAGTGGAATTTCACCTACTTAGGATATTTTCGTTCCTTATCTTGGCAAAGGAACGTCCATACTTATTCAAAATCAACCAATAACATTTTGGTTGAAGGCCCTTTAATTAATACATTCAATTTTGCCCTAAATTGAATTAGGGTTTCACTTAAGATTAAATCTTGATTATTTTAATATCCAGATTCTCTCTCCTCCAACTTAATTAAAATGAGATGCCCCTCTCATTTTCTTTGCTCTACATGATGCCAAGAAACATTAGGGACTTTATTGAAGTGGTAATTTGCATATAAAACCCTAGGTTTTGGGTAAATTGCACATTACACCAAAACTAGGTTTTAATGCACAACATTGCTTTATCAGCTCTTTCTTGGTATTCAGGCTTCCATAAGCCATACCTCAACATCATATTCACTCTCATGATGCTTCAACACATGAGGAACATATTATCATGCACAATTTGCACATAAACCCCTCAACTTGGGTAATTTGCACTTTAGTCCAAAACAAACAAAACATTGATTCAACATTGTTCAAACATGACCAAAATTGAAACATAAGTTTCTCATGAGCCCTAATTACTTTTCCCAAGGTAAGATTAAGAATCTACTCAGCCTTATTAGGCAAAACATCTAGGTTTAATTCATAACCCAGGTCAGGGATGTTACAATCATTTGATTGAGATTCAAGATCGAGTATCAAAGTCATCATGGAATTGACATATTAGAGGCTTAGGTCAAGAAATCAAAATAATGTAAAAGGGGTGACCTTTACAAACTCTAAATAATCATCAAAGTGAAAAGGTAGAGGCAATCACAATATGGATGTGACCTAGGTTAGGGGAGTCATAAGTCAACTACCACCCTAGTCTAGCACATTAGTCTGTATAATCTTGAGTCATCAAGTATGTCCAAATAGGGAGAGTACCAACTATCAAACTGAATTTCATAGTACCATGAGTCAAACATAAATATCAATATAAGGAAACCATATTTCAAGGTTTTAGCAAGATCAAGGTCATGATTCCATTCCCTTACTTTCAAGGTCAAGGTCAGGGTAGATTTTGGAAATTGAGAAGTCAAATTGAGAACTCAAGGGTTTGAGCATAATAGGGATAGAGAAATATCCACATCCATCATGTTGTTCAAAATTTAGCTTACAAAGAGGCATATAAGTCAAACGGGAAATACCTCTTCTATTCAAGTCATCACATCATGATCTGGGGGTCTAAAATTGTGGTCATACCAAAGTATGTGGCATGATGCATATCAATCAGGTGAGTGTTGCTTATCTAGGTTTGTGGTTTGATCAAAATAGGGACAACACATGTATAGTAAATAGGGACCTCATCCAACATGAGGTATAAAACATGAGTTCCACCTTCTTTCACGATACCAAGAATTTACCTCAAAGATGGAAATCACTTATGTCTAAACGGGTAACATTGAGATTTCATAATATTTGCACATGAGTATGCCACTTTTGAGAGTATTTTCTTACATCAAATAGGGTTTCCAATTTAAAGTCAGATCATGGCATTATCATCTTAATCATAAGCTACCCAAAATCGAGATTTCATGTGATTAGTAGTCATGAGAGAAGAATCACATGAGAAGATTAGAAACTACCTAATCATCATCTACTTGGGTGGCTTAGGTGGTCCTTAAAGAAAAGATGAGATGCTAGAAGGCTCTCTAAGCTTGGGGAAAGGATTTTAGCCCTTCTTGGGTTCTTAAGATGTGTTATGCCATAAATATATATAGAGGCTTATGTGTATTTCTCTGATACCATTTGTCACAGAACTGTTTGTTACCCTGAATCCACACTCCTAATGGCTACACAGCTAAAGGTGAGTGGACTTGGGCGTCCATACCTAGAATGGATCAAATGTTTCACACAAGAAATATATATGTAAAAGCAATAACACAAGATATAACAAGATACTAGACGGGGGATAAAGAAACATGTACCCAATTCTATATTCAAGATACCCAATTGGTGTTTCATTTGAGATCTTAGAGTCTTGAGCACAGTGGATCTTTATTTGGTAACTACAAAATCAATAAACAAAACATATTAATGCTAAAGCATTAAGTACGCTATGAAAAGGCAAGTAAATAGTTTAAGAGTAATATAAAAGTTTGCTTGGCTAGAAACATCATATAAGAAAGAAGATGAAACAAGGTGAGAATAGCTAATGACATTCTTTTATCCAAAGTATATTTTAGATGTATTTCCATCATACTCAACAACATGTTATGGCCATTGACCAACTTCCCATTGGAAGGGTCCATAAGGGTGGTCAAGATTAGCTACCCTTTTATTGACATGGTATGTCTTATCTTGACATCTCAAGTAAGATGCCCAACCTTGTACCCTTACCCCAAGAATACAGGTAGGTACACTAGGTTTGTATAATGGACAAGTTCAATTATGTTCAAGGTTTGTTCAACATATTTCAAGCAAAACAAACATACTAATCATAGGGAACAAGTAGCTCAAACAAGTAATTAACTAGCCAAGCATTTATGCGAGCATACATACAAACAAGCCAATACCATAGTAGGGTCAAGAGAGTAAGCGTACCTTGCGAGTAGTGAGAAAGATATGATAAGATCAGTAGAGGTGGTCCAACACAAGTGGACCTAAGTTGCAAAAGATATAACTGGAGTCTTAGGTCACGAGGGTTTGATTAAGATAAACATGATATAAGTCATGTGGATGTTCTCCAAAACCTAGGTATCAAATAGTTCAAGTGGTGTTCCATCTTGTCAAAGTTCAAGTGGTGTTCCATCTTGTCAAACATGCAAACATTAAGTCAACATAGTCTAGGCATTAACACTAAGCCTTAGGTCTAGGTGAACCATCCACATTATGAGTACTACAATATGAGGATAAACTCTTATTTAGAAGTATGAGAAGCATGATATTTGTATTCCCATCAAGATCTCATTATGCAAAAACATCACAAATTATATAAGATCAATTTTATGGAATAAAGTCATATTTCTAAGTCATTTGAGCATTAAGAGCATATGGTTGATCTAGTGGATATGAGTTCTACAAGTGTGATGAATTACTGATCTAAGGTCATAATATAGCATGGATATAATCATTCTTACAAGATTAGAGTTTCAAAGATTAACAAGTACATTTAGAGAAAGCTAGGCATCAAGTTCATGTCAAATGAAATAAAGGAGTACATGAGTGTGTTTCTTAAATTTCATGCCACAAATTATGTTAGGGTCTGATCTAAGAACCAAAGAACATGGTTGAACATTTAGGGTTACTTTCTCATAGTGGTTTAAGGATCACATATATAAGTACATTAAGTATGAACCTTTTGAGGCAAATCAAGGTACAAAGTTAGGTTTTAAGTCATATGAGTTACACCATAGCAAAGAGAATAAGGTATTAGTAAAACATGGAACAAAACATCATGTGGTTTACTAATTTCTAGATTAAAAGGTTAGATGATTACAATTTAAACCAGAGTCTTAAACTTGATTATGAATGCACATAAAGGAACCAATGCTAGATTAAAGGTAGTCATAGAAGGTTAAGATGATCATTAAGGTTCATGTATATGATCTAAGATCCAAATCATAGCAAGAGTGAGCTAAATTTACTAATTTTGGATATTAAGACAACTTTGATCATTAATAATATCAAGGAAAGCTTAGTAGAGAATAATGATAAAAAAAGAGTGCAAAGTATCACTTGTATCAAACAAAAAGGATCTACGAGTTCAATTAGAGTTTAAAACAAATTTTATTGGATAAATGTCATTTTTCAGATCAAATTTCATAAATTATATGCCCTAAATGGCCCAAGGAATGATTTTTGATGATTTTCCAAATAATTACCTTATCCAGGTCCTTTTGGACTGTTGGATTGGATCTGGATGGTCAGTCTGAAAGAGGGAAGTTTGAAATTCATTGAAGAGGAGAGCAAAATGAGTCTTTCTCTTGACCTGACTATCAAGCCTTACTAGCAAAGACTTTCTACATCAAAAAAAATCACATGTTGATGAAAAAAGAACTTTCTCCCCCAAGACCCAAAAGTCCTCTTAGGTATTTAAAGACAAGTGGACCCAAAACCCTGTCTCCTTGGCATGTGGCTGGATGCCACTCACCGCCACTCACCGACCACCAATTTCTACTCATCTCTTGGTCACTGTCGTCTCGAATTGCCAGAGTCCAGTGGATGTTGTTCAACACTGGGAGTCGCCATCGACCAATGTGGGTTCGAGTCTCATGAGAGTAGTCGGGCACCTGATGTGGGCCATCAACTGGGTTGGGTCCCTCGATCCAACACCCACAAGATCCTCTTCTTCGTCCATCCAGCCTGAGGCATCACATTTCTCTGTGACCTCGCCGATAAGAAGGGAAACAGGGGCTCCAGGGTGTCGAGGCCCTAGATAAGTGGTTGTCTGCCACTGCCATAGTCCCTCAGACTAGATGTGGGCCCTAGAAACAGATGGAGTGGGCAAGAGGTCCACCACCCAAGAGGAGAGGCCAGGCGGCGCCGCTAGGGGAGGAAGAACTAGGAGGAGAGAAAAAGAGATCTAGGGTTCACAAAAGGCCAAGAAAAGATGGGAATGAGCCAAATGAGTGATCTTATAAGAAGAGAGTGGATAAAATCATGTGATAGAGGTGAGAATACAAGGTGCTTTATTGGGCATTGTACGGGGGTTGAAGGAGAGTTTTTGACCATCAGATCATAGGGGTTGGGTCCAGGAGAGGCAATCCAAGGGGCAAAAGTGGTTCATGGAGACAAGAGATGATTGGTGGAGGTGTGAGTCAGTAGATTACTGATATGTTCTAATGGCAAGGGGAAAGGGGTGCCTCCCCCTACTGGGCCACGTGCCTAAAGAGGCCCACTATGGAATAACTTGATTAAAAGAGCAAATAGCAAGGTTTAAACCAAGGGGATTTCAATTGTGCATACCTCTCACATACTAGCTCTGATTTTTATGAAACAACATGCTTTTGATCTGTGAGAAGAAACTCTAGAGCATGAAAATGAGATCAAGGTGCATAGGTATTCTAAAATAAGATCAAAATTAAAGGAAGGGATGACAATGAGTGATAGGATTGAAAACTAAACTAGAGTCAAGTTGAGGGTCATTGAGGTATCAATTGCACTCAAACACTATAGATTACACATCACGTTGTATTCAAACATGAAATTAGATATGAGGATAAGAGAGAGGTCAACATGAGAAGTCATATTCAGAGTTTAAAGTTCCAGTTTATCATACCTATATAATCACTTTTTATTATTATGCCCTGAGGATTTGAGACGTACCACTCAACTCCAACTGACCACTGCTAGGTCGAAATCAGTACCATACAAGATCAATGGAAGATCCAGACTCCATGATCAACACCAACACTAATCAATCAGTTCTTGTAATGTCCCAGGATTTGAGGCCTCAAATAGAATGATCTTAAAAGGAATGATTGAACTACCCATATCACCAAGGTGCACCTCCTTTTCTAGGAGCCCATCACTAAAGAACTCCATAGTTAAGCATGATCACCTTGGGAAGTTGACCCTGACTTGCACTTGAGTGAGGACAAAGCACATGATTGGGAGCTGGGTGTCCATGAGCCATTCTGGGTCTGCACTGAAATGGGGCGATATTATGAGGCCATATAGTTGAGCCTTGATGAGGACATCAAGAGTCTAAGTGGGGGAGATTGTAACATCCCAGGATTTGAGGCCTTAGATAGACTGATCTTAAAAGGAATGATTGGACTACCCATATCACCAAGGTGCACCTCCTTTTCTGGGAGACTGTCACTAAAGAACTCCATAGTTAAGCATGCTCAGCTTGGAGTAGTACTAGAATGGGTGACCAGTTGGTGATCTGTGGGGCCAGCTATCAATCCTTAAACTCTACTAGATCCTAGGGCAGTGGGCCTAGGTGTTACAGCTCGAGTCTGCAATGCAATGACATAATAGTCAAACTGCTAAATAGCAACTTATAGTCAAGCTATAGTTCTATAGACATCAACTCATAGTCAAATCTATGGTATTGTAAACAACTACTCTGCCTTGGTACATGGCACATCACTTAAGAATAGGCTCATGCATGTCCATTCTTAACAAAACATAATACCACTATAACAACAATTTAAGGATACAAGGAGGTAATTCAACTTGCACCCCGCATATTCAATAATATGCACTGTAAGTTTCCCATAGGAATTACTCGTTTCACCATCCAGCTAGATATTGATGCTAAAGATGGATTTATGGTACATGGTAACTACATGATTAGTGTTTCACTTATTTAGGCATTCCAATTGGGTATCTTTTAATGCATAAACCAAGTTATAACGTATAAACCCTAAATGATTTCTTTAAAATTAAGGATAAGATACAACTTTAGAAGATATAAAATGTACAAGGTGAGAACTTGTCTCATCATCACATGACACTTGTATTACTACCTCTCACAAGGTCAATAACAATATGACATCACTATGGTATATCAATACCTGAATCACATCATTAGAGGATTTCACCTCAAATTATGTACAAGGCACCTACTAGGTCATTAGACCCATTCACATAATTCATGCACATTTAATGTCACACTACATCTCGATGATGATCGTAGTCACCACCCTATATTATACAAGGTTCACATAGCACCCACATAGCTATGCCATTCATCTCACCTAAAAGGTTAGGGTTACATAAATAGGAGAGAGAAAACACTATCATAGAATAACAATCTTCAAGTAGCGCATATATCACATTATCACATTTTCACAATATTAGGGTTAGGGTTCATATATAGATGATTAGGGTTTCATAACATTATTCAACCAGTAAACCATAATTCCATCACCTCCCACATTGATGGAGAATACTAGGGAAACCCTAATTCCATCGCCTCCCACATTGATGGAGAATACTAGGGTTAAGCACTATTGTTAATGATTAACCCTTCATAATCACAACACTTTATGCATACCATTACACTATGTATTACCCATGTACATACGTGTGTATAGGTGTCTAGACCCAAACACCGACCATAGTGTTATGACTGCAACAGATATAGGTGTCTCGACCACCCTCAACACATGGGTCTCAACCTTGCTCAACACATGATCTCGACCGCCTTCAACACATCAAGTGTCACGACTTAGACACATCACAAAGGTCATGACTGAAACACAACAACATGGTCACGACCTTAGGTTTTATGACCACTACATGCCAAGTGTCTCAACCACCATTCAACATGGTGTCTTAACACAAACAAAAACATTTCTTGACTGCTACCAAGTCCTATTCAGTGTTATGACCTACCCACTTAAACATCATAATGACAATGTCAACCAAATGAGAAAAAACATGCGGTAATGCTGCGTTGCAACCTGGATGGTGGGTAGCGACCAACCCTCAGGGTTTTGGGGTGTTGTGGTCAAAACCACCACCTATAAGGGTGTTGGCTAAAATGGAAGTCCAAAGGGTGTATTGACCCTAAGTCATCCAAGTGCCCAATTTCAGAACAAATCCAAACATGGTTGAAATAGATGATTAACATCTGGGAATACCAAACATCACCTAAGTGGAATTTTCCATTAAAAGGTGTTCATCAACCCTAGAACATGATCATAGAAAGTTATCAAAAGTGATATGTTTAGAGAGAGAAAACTGAGATTCTTATGCATGTTAACATTTTTTCCTTATATTCATGGTAAATGAACCATATGTCAAGTATTACTATACCATAGATGATGATCCAAAGGAACACATCAATATTTCCAATCACCACAAATTCAAATATAAATATTTAGGTTTTATACGAAGAGTAATCCTTTCAAGAATACTACAAAATTAAACCTTAAACATTATCATTCCTCCTACCATAAAGAACACATTTTTAAGATTTGAAACAACAACATATGATCAGGTTTAAAATGCAAATAATAGATGAGGGAAAAGTTATATAACTCGCCTAATTTGGAGGGATCCAATCCCGCAAGATCACAAGACCCAAGAATTTCAACCAAGCTTCAACACTTCGGCCAAAGTATCACCTCAAAAGAGAATAAAACCTTGGTCACAATAGAGCTCAAGAAAGAGGGAAAACTGTGACGATCTGATAACAAATCAGACCCTCACCAGTAAATAATTGCGGAATAACCATAAGCAATAAATTAACAAAAAATCACTAAAAATTAAAACCATTTGCAAAGAGATCCATTTCCAGGAAACTCTTAAGAAGAGAACCAAAGTATTATATACATCATGGTTCACATTGTACATACCATGTACCATCTCATCTCGAGGATAACATATAATAGTTGCTTTGTCAAACTATACATAAGTAACATAAAACCTCAAGGCATACAAGCCAAAATCTCAGATCGTTCATAAAAACTATTACATACTGACTCCAAGGACCTGAGAGTACAAAGACGACACATAGGACTTATATCTACAAGACACGACAGACAACACACTCAACCTGAGATGCTAATGCAGCCCCTGATGTTGTTGTCCTCCCTCTGCTATATGGTCCCTACCTCCTCATCTGCATCCACCTAAAAATGTTGGTGACCAATGGGGTGAGACCCATGTCCCAACGAGAGATATAACTCTCCGCCAACAACATTATTATTGCAGATAAACAGTAATAAAACTGAGCAGAGGATTCTTTTATATTAATAAGTAGGATTTAATCACTATTTAAGCAGAATAGAGCAATATCATCTTCTAAAACATTACATCTATATATGATAAAGCAATAATTCATCTACTCATTTTATAAGGAATATGAAGAACATGTATAACATCTATCCATTTAAGATGCATTAAGTAATGTAACTGTAACATACCGAATTCTGAAATTTTGTCTTTTGACCGTATTTCCCATCTTTTCCTTTCATTTCTATCCTTATTGGCCTTTCTATTTAATTAGTGGAATTTATAGTGGTTTAGTGAACATTTATTCATTAATTATACCAATGGAAGGGTTTATGCACAAATACCTCAGTGAAAGCTTAATTACCATAATTAAGTGCTCTAAACCTTAATATAACTTTTTTATATGATTGGAAAACATAAAATGAGCCTAAGTTTCAAATTTGGTTCGATTTAGATGTTGTTTGTGCAAGTTATGCAATTTTAGGTACATTTTGGACTTTTATGCAATTTACCCAATTGGGATGTTTTCTTTGCAAATTATCACCTGGATTTTAATCCTTAGATATTAAATTACCATTAATGAGATTTTTAACCATTGGAGAACCTAGTTTCACCTTGGTTTGATGGTATTTCTTTCCAAGGGCATTATAGGGATTACCCTCTTTATAAAGGTGCTTATCTTTAAAAGCTATCAACCAATGAGGTTATTTCTTTCTTGAAAAATGGTGGGGATGGCCTAGAAGGATTTGTGGGCTCTTAGGACCTAATTTTGATATCCAAGAAGAGTCCATGAGCTGTCCTCTTGCATGGCCATCAAACCCTAGGATAAAGACACATGGAAAATCCCTTAGACACCTCATGCTTCACCTCTTTCTTTATATAGCCACGTATACCCGTTCCCAACTCACAATTCGAAAACTCTTGCTCTCCTTTTCTTTCCTCTATCTTAGATAATAGTTCCTTCTGTATTTGGCCACAAAGTTTCTGTCCCAAGGTAATAGAGGGAGCCTACCTTGGTTAAGAAGGCTCATAGGGCTTCCAAATTGCTCTATTAGGGTTTCTAAAGCTCCTCCTTGGTAATTTCGACCAAAACTAGTAAGTTTGTTCCCTTCCTTCCCTATTTTCATACTATTAGTCTTCCTTACACCCTATTAAAGGTCGTAACCATGGACTTCCATGGTGAAACCCCACCTAGAACCCTAAAACACCTCATCTCTATGCTCTTTTGCTAGGGTTTGCACCTCTAAAGTAGAGAAGGTGATCTTTGCTCAAGAAAGGAGCTTGGCTTGGAGCAACCAAACCTTATAATCTCGGATCCTTGCTGTTTTTACCTTATTATCTTCCCTATAGTCAAGTTTCATAACCCACTTCTCATATATTGCTTGCTACATGCTTAAAATTCATGCATCTATGTTTAAAATCGATGATTTCCATCTCTATTTATCATGTTCATCTAGGGTTTTGGTTTCTTACCGATTTACCTTATCTAGAAGATCTAGTTTGGATAACTATTAATCTAAAACCATGATATTAGGTAGAATGGTGTTTTCCCTCCCTCTCTCTCTCTCTTTGCTTATCGCCTTTGGTTTGATGATGTGTCAGTTTTTGATTGGCCGAATTTCAATAATTCATAACTTTTGATTCCTTTGTCCAAAAACTAAAGTAAAATACGTCCTAAACTCATAAAAACATTTTATTTTCAATAATAATATTTCCAAGCATTGTTTTGAGTTTTGTCGATGGTGGTTTTCTAGAAAATGATTTAATCACTTAAAAATCACTAAAATACACTCTAATCACCGTAACTCCAAAATATGCAAAATTATATTTTTCTTAATCAGAAGAACCTAACTAAGTCTATGGTGATGTTTTCATAGTCTAAATTGAGGTTTTTCTATAAAAAGTAAGAATATGAGTTTTCTCTACCTTAATGCGTATATATCATTCTAATACATGTATACAAATTGAAAATAGGAAAAATTGATCATGGACTCAATCAAGGGATGAAAGTGGGTAATATGAATCATAATGAAAAGTATGTGCTATGTATGTGCATTTACACCTTAAGTTGGGAATAATTGTGCCTTAACCTAATTTTCTATAATGAGGCTTTATTAAACCCTATTTCATATACTCTTGAATCTTTTGCTATACTCATAAATCAATTTGGGAACATTATTCTTGGGTCTTGGTACCCCAATTCCATGATTATTGATTCATATCATTATTATTGCTATGACTACTTTTTCTAGCATGTGGATTTATGTTCTATTTAATATAAAGTAGCGGTACTTATGTACAACCACCCACAGAGGGCATGTAATTAATCGCCCTGGGGAATGTCTTATTCTCCCCATAATATTGTAGGTGACTAGGAATGTCTTATTCCCCCCTCACCTAAGGTTAGAGGTCTGGTAGGTGCCTCAACCCTACTTAGTTAGGTATACATAACTATCTTACATGCAAATCTTTTTATATTATATTTGTTAATGGAAAGCTTCTTTGATATATAGCCTCATACTCTTGTTATCTTCATCATATGATAAACCCTAGCATGTTTTTATTTGCTTTACTTATCTTGATATCCTAGACTAGTTTTGTGACACATACTTTTCTTCCCTTTCCCTTTTTGCTGGGTTCCTTCCCAACCAACCAGGTGCTGAGCAAGGTGATGAACAAGACAAGGAAGATCTTAGCTTTTGGCTTGGACTCAGTTGATGGAGATGTTGCTTGGAGACAAGATTGTAGTAGTTTAGACTTCCCTCTATCTAGATCCTGATTATGTGTCTTGATGTAAACCCTAATGGGAGAATTTGATGTACTTGTGTAATCTTTTATGAAATTGAATATAGTTAGAAAATTTTTATTCCACTGCTTTCCAATGAATTTTGATTATCATAATTAATAGAGGGTGGTTTATTCCCACTCTTTACAGTAACATCAACCAATGATTTCCATATTCAATCCCTAAGGAAATATGCTACACGGCTGATTACATTTTACAATCATACTTATGCCCTAAGGAGATGAGGTATACCGCTCATACTCCAACCGACCACGATGGCGTAAAGCATCAATACCATACAAGGGCAATGGAAGAGCCAGATTCCACTACCTCATCCGTCTCAGTCAGTGTGAGACCACAAGCAAGACCATGTCAACTACTTACATAGATTTCCAAGGTATACTGGCAACTTTGCTATAGAGCTACAACGGCAGTTGCACTCTCTTTGCGATCGAGAGATTTCATGTTTATCTCACATCGATCTGGCATTCATCATCATCGAGAGATTCGTGATGCATCCATCCTGACACATATAATGAAGGTTTGATAGATCTCATGTTTATCTCACATCAATCCCACATTAGTGTGTAAGGATATTCACGCCCATCACCCCCACATATTCAAATATATGCTCTCTAGGAGATCCTGTGGGAAAACTTGTTTCACCATCACTAGCTGCTAACGATGATGGATCTATGGTCAGGGATCTACATGATAAGATTCCATTTAATTAATTAAGTACATTACCGTATTCTTTTAGCATCAGTCAAGTTTTCAAACATGAACTATTATGAAAAATGCTACAAAGAAAGGTGTAATACATCTATCAAGTACTTCCCAAATCTTTAGAACACATATAACATTTAGGATCTCAATACCTTGTCTCTTTACTGGGAATTCTCATCCCTTAACATCATCATCATCATCATCATGATTACTAGTACTGGGTATTCAAACTCTTAGTTCATCACAGAACACTGTTACCACTTATCAGGTAACTATTACCTCTAGGTCTGAGGACCAAGGTATACATGATACTTGTTACACAAGAATCTCACATGGCTCACAAGGCCTATTAAACATATTGTTACCTCTCACTAGGCAACAAATAATTCACATGGCACACAAGGCCCATTAAGCATCTTTATCATATAAAACATCATAGCTCATACCTGGCTATGCTCATCATATCATAATACCTGCATGGTTAGTATACATGATAACAGCCATATCAAATACATATCAATACCATGCAATTAAAGGGTAATACCACTATTCCCTCATTAGGGTTAGGTTTCCCTTTCTTATCAATTAGGGTTTCACATACCATTACCCTATATTAGGGTTAGGGTTTCCCTTTCTTATCGATTAGGGTTTGAAGATCACATTATCAAGGATCAAACTCTAATTCATACCCTACACATATTAGAAGCATTAATGTATGCACATTACATGTTTATTAGACAAGTATGAGTTTCTCTCTCATCCTCCCTGGGATGTTGATTACTCCATACTTTATTAAGTTGGCTCAACCTTTCCTTCAAGGTACATTAGCCTACTTAATCATTATTCATTAAACTCCATACCTCTTAATGTATGGCTTGATATAAAACACTCCACGTGTTACTCCATCAAGTACATTGCATTTAAGGTGCTTCCACACCATATCATTTTTGAGGTGTATGTGTGCTTGCTCCCACCATATCGGTTTGAAGGTGTGTGTGCTTGCTCACACCATATCGCTTTGGAGGTGTATGTATGCTTGCTTCCACCATATCGGTTTGGATGTGTCTATGCTTGCTCAAACCATATCGGTTTGGAGGTGTATGTATGCTTGCTTCCACCGTATCGGTTTGGAGGTGTGTGTGTGCTTGCTCACACCATATCGGTTTGGAGGTGTATGTGTGCTTCACTCTATATCGAGTTAGCCCCTTATGCTCAAACCTCTTCAAACCTTCATGGCTTAGACCTGCCCTTCACCATAGGTTAAGTGACAGGCTAGACAACTGGTTGAACCTTTGTCAACCCATTGTACAAACCAATGCACACCCCTATCAATTTCCAAGTCATCTAGGGTTACTTTACCATATCGGGTTGGAGGTGCTTGTTTGTGTGCTTCCACCCGATATTGATGATGTCATCATCATCAACCTCTAGACCCTTATTCTTACTGTTCTAAGTCATGGTTAACAGTCCCATGAAGATTTTAGAACTCAAAGGATCAATAATTATTCAAGAGAATTCGAAATTGCAAGTAGATCAACAAGTATGACAAAATTGAAGGTGCATAATAATATAATTGGGTTTATGTTATATAACCCGCATCAAGAACAACTTCAAGGCTCCAAGATCCAAAGATTCACGTTCCCAAGGTTGAAGATGGAATTCACAACTCCTCTATATGCAAATAATCACTATGGATAAGCAATTGGTGAAGAAGAAAAGAAAAGAAGATCAAAACCCTAAAATCATTGTTCAATCCAAGGTTGAAGATGATCATGTCCTCACCTTAGGGTTAAGTATGAGCTCCTTATTGCTCCTTAACACCTTTGCACGATACCCTAGTTCTCTTTCACGATATGGCACCACTCATGCACGATATGCCACTCACTTGAGATCAAAACTCTTCACTATGGCCGATATCACCCTATATGGCCGATATCACCCTACTTAGCCGATATGAACTTGCTATGGATGATACCCAAGGCCCTTTGCATGATACCCTTTCAATCTTTCACAACACAAGGACACTTTGCACGATACCTTAGGGAAGGAGGGTGGTAAGATTTGAAAATTTCCAGTAAGGGGTGAAAGAAGGGGTATATATACTTGTTGCTCATGAAGAAGTGTGAAAATGAGGTGTCATCAATTTGAGCTACTAGGTGCCACATGTCCATGCATGGTTGACACGTGTACATGCATGAATTAACATTTATATTGACATGCAAAACTCTTGAGGATAATCTACGGATGAATTTTCGTCCATTACTTATCCCTTAGAATAAAATATATCAACTAAATCACCACTTTATTCACAACCCAATACAAATTTTCTAAGGATGTTGTAAACTGATACACTTCACCTCCTTGAGGTGCTTTTCACATCATGGGATTTTCCAAGAGTCCAAAAAATGATATGGGACTCCTCCTATGACTCCTTGGCTGATAGGCAGTTATACTTAAGCTTTTCAACTAGATACAACTCAAGTTAGGGTTTCACAATTAACCCCTTTCTTGATCATTTCATCACCAAGTATTCCATCACTCAAAATCAATTCAAACATGGTGTCTCCTCCTTTATATATCCTCTATATGATACTAGGAGGGAGTAGGGACACTATAGAGGTGGTAATTTGCATATCAACCCTACATTTTGGGTAAATAACAATTTGTACCAAAATTGGTGCACAATGCACTAACATTATTCAAACTAGACGCATCTTTTAATTTAGGCTTTCCACAAGCCATCATTTAACATAATTCTATCTCTTATGATGCTAAAACACATGAGTTACATTCAACATGTGACATTTTGCAATATAGCCCCTCATCTTGGGTAAATTGCATGTTATGCCCAAACGATCATATAATGCACAAACAATTTGCAAATAAGCTCAAACTTGAAATTTAAACTCTACAAGAGTCTTAATTACTTTTCAAAAGATTAAAACAAGTTTGTAAACAACTTATTTAGCAAAACTTCTAGGGTTAATCTATAACCCAGGTCATGGATGTTACAATTATCAACCCCTAACAAGGATTTCATCCTCGAAATCTCAAGAGAAAAGAGAAGGGTACTTCCTCCTCATCTCTTCCTGTATCTCCCATGTGGCTTCTTCAATTCCACGGTGATGCCATAGAACTTTCAAAAGAACTATGTCTTTCTTTTTCAACTTCTTGATTATCCTGTCAAGAATCATCACTGAACCTTCCACATAGGATATATCCTCATTTAATTCTACCTCTACAGGTTGCAACACCAACTCTGTATCGGGATGACACTTTCTCAACATAGATACATGGAACACTGGATGTAGTCTATGTTGCTCAGGTGGCAACTCCAACCTATAAGCTACCTTTCCCATACGTGCTATCACTGGATAAGGTCCCATAAATCTAGGAGCTAACTTACCCTTTTTCCCAAATCTGAGAACACCTTTCCAAGGAGAGACTTTGAGATACACCCTATCTCCAACTTGGAATTCTAAAGGTCTACGACGCTTATAAACATAAGACTTCTGTCTATGTTGTGCGGCTTTCAATTGTTGTTGTATTACTTTAATATTCTCAGTTGTCTGTTGCACTAACTTAGGACCCAAAAATTTGTATTCTCCTGTTTCATACCCGCATAACGGAGATCTACACCGTATACCATATAACGCTTCATATGGTGCCATATCAATACTAGTCTGGTAACTGTTGTTGTAGGAAAACTCTATTAAGCTCAAGTATATGTTCCAACTTCCTACAAACTGAAGAACACATGCTCTAAGCAAATCTTCCAAAGTCTATATATTTCTCTCAGATTGTGCATCTGTATGAGGGTGGAAAGATGTGCTAAACTTCAACTGAGTACCCAAGGATTTATGCAGTCGTTCCCAAAAATGACTTGTAAACTGGAGACCTCTATCAGATACAATTGTAGCTGGAACCCCATGTAATCACACTATCTCATCTATATAGATATGTGCAAGTTTCTCAGCAATATAGGTTGTTTTGATAGGAAGAAAATGTGCTAACTTAGTCAACCTATCAACTATCACCTAAATGGAATCATGACTTTTGGTTGTTCTAGGTAAACCAACCACAAAGTCCATGGTCACGTGATCCCATTTGCACTGTGGTATAGGTAAAGATTGCATTGTTCCTACGGGCTTTTGATGTTCAACTTTAACCTGCTGACATACTAGACACTGTGTAACAAACTCAGCTACATCCTTCTTCAAACCAGGACACCAATACATATCTTTTAAGTTATGATACATTTTGGTACTCCCTGGATGCATTGCATACATGGAAGAATGAGCTTGCTCCATGACTAGCTTCCTTAAGTCATTAGCATCAGGTACTACCATCCTACCATGGTAACAGACTACCTCATCCTATGACTCATGAAAACTGTCCCATTTATCACTACCATACTCTGACCTAATCTGCTAAATCACAGTATCAACCTGTTGTGCCTCTTTGATCTGTTGTATCAGAGTAGGTTTCACATGCATCTCAGCTAACAATCCAGCTAACAAAGATACTTTAAGCTGTACATTGTTTTTCCTCAAAGATACAAGCATGTCTCATTTAAAGCATACTAAAGAGGTCAACTATGCTTTATCTATGGTTGGCGATGATGATTTTCTACTTAGTGCATCCACTACTACATTGGCCTTTCCTGGATGATAATCAATTATACAATCGTAGTACTTGATTAACACCATCCAGCGGCATTGTCTCATATTCAACTCGTGTTGTGAGAAGATGTACTTTAAATTCTTATGGTCTGTGAAAATTTGAAATGTTTCTCCATAGAGATAATGTCTCCATATCTTCAATGTGTGAACCACTGTAGCTAATTCTAGATCATGTGTTGGATAATTCACCTCATGTTTCTTAAGTTGTCGGGAAGCAAAAGAAACTACATGTTCACTCTGCATCAGCACACATCCTAGACCATTCTTAGAGGCATCACAGAAAACAATGTATCCCTTTCCCTGCTCAGGTAAAGCTAACACAAGTGCACTGGTCAACTTTTCTTTCAACAACTGGAAAGAATGCTGACACTTGTCATTCCAGACAAAAGGAACTTCCTTCCTGGTCAACTTGGTTAGGGGTAAGGCTATAGAACTGAAGTCTTTAATAAACCTCCTGTAATAACCTACCAGGCCTAGGAAACTACGAATCTCGGTCGATGTCTTGGGCTGTTCCCACTCTAACACAGATTCCACTTTCTGTGGATCAACACGAATACCTGAAGCTAATATAATGTGTCTAAGAAAAGACACTTCTGACAACCAAAACTCATACTTGCTAAACTTGGCATATAGCTTGTGCTGTCTCAACAAAATCAAGGCTTGACGAAGGTGTTGTTCATGTTGTTGACCATCTCTACTATATATCATAATGTCATCTATGAAGATCACTACAAACTGATCAAGGAATGGCTAGAAGATCCTATTCATCAGCTCCATGAATGCAACTGGTGCATTAGTTAGTCCAAATGAGATAACTACAAACTCATAATGACCATACCTTGTCCTAAAGGCTGATTTAGGTATGTCACTCTACTTGATACGTAACTGATGATATCTTGACCTTACATCTATCTTAGAGAATACGATTGCACCACAGAATTGGTCAAACAGATCATCTATCCTTGGTAGAGGATATTTGTATTTAATAGTCTCCTTGTTAAGCTATCTATAGTCTATTCATAATCTCATAGAACCATCCTTCTTTTTAACAAAAAGAATTGGAGCACCCCATGGGGAAGTACTTGGTCGAATCAAACCTTTCTCAAGCAACTCCTGTAACTATTTCTTAAGTTCTACCATCTCAGCTAGCACCATCCTATAGGGTGTTTGAGCTATAGGTTGCGTAATTGGAATTAGATTAATCTCAAAATCAATCTCTCGAGGTGGAGGAATGTTTGGAAGTTCTTTTGGAAACACATCCTCAAATTCCCTGACAACATGAACTTCAGAAAGACTAAGAACCTCTACTCGGGTGTCTACCACATGTGCTAAGAATGCAAAGCATCCTTGTCTCATCAACTTTTCTACTACCATAGCTGGCACTAGACAGATTGGAAGAATCTTTCTATACCCCTGAAAGACCCATGTCTCACCATTGTCTGTGAACATAGCTTGCTTGGAACTACAATCCAAGACAACCTTATACTTTTCTAGGGTGTCCATCCCAAGAATTATGTCAAACCTATGCATCTCAAGTGGTATAAGATCCACCTGAGTGCTGTGTTCTGAAAAGGAAAGAACACATGAAGAATATACCTCCCGCAACACCGCAGATCCAGAGTTTCTAATAACAAATCATCAGCTCTATGACTGGCAGTCATATTGTAGTCATGAATCACTTCTTGAGTGATAAAGGAATGTGTAGCACCCGGATCAATCAAAATAGATACCAAGAAGGATGAAGATATATCAGAATGAAATAATTCCATCTGACCTATCACGACTCGTGGGTTAACCACTGCCTCTAGTTGATTCATAGCATAGAACCTTATCGTTCTTGGTTGCCGTTCACACGTCCTGTTGTTGGGTGCAAATGAAGCGACTTGGGATACCTGTCTATGTTCTCGTGTGCCACTGCCAAACTATTGCCTCTGAGAACCTTGCTAAATTTGTCTCAGTGGTTGGGTTACATTCTAGTCTCCAAATGGAAAATCCTTCATCGAATGTCCTGCCTTCCCACACTTATAACAGTCTTTGTTCTCCCACTTTGGCCTAGATGGTCTTGTTACTGACATTGATGCTAAGCTATGGGCTCTACTTGGCAGTAGACTACGGCCTCTACCCTTGCTGGATGTCCACTGCATCTAAGCACTGAACCTCAGTGGTGCTATTAGTGCAGAAAACCTCAGTTTCTTAAAACTTTTGGACCTCTGTCCTTGGAATTGTGCATGCACTTTCTTACTATTGGCTTCACATTTCTCGGTTACGAACCTTTCTATCCACCTAACTGACTCCACAAAGGTGGCAAACCTCTCTCTATTCTCCAGAGAAGATGCATGTATGGTTAAATCAACGTTCAAACCCTTCTCAAAATGCCGAATTCTCTCCTCATCTATAGTATCCATGTGTGGACAAAACTGTAGAAGCTCCATAAATTTAGCTTCATACTCACTAATGTTCATTGGTCCTTGCTTAATCCGCTCAAACTGTGAGATTTTCTCCTCCAGATAAGTCTTGGGAAAGTATCTACTGACAAACGCACGTCAGAACTCTCTCCATTCGACCTCAACACCTGGTCATTTCTCCTCCTCAATGGCCCACCAGTGGCCAGCGCTTCCTTTTAATAGGTATACGACATGCTTAACTTTCTCAGTTTTTGGAATACTGAGGATTCTAAAGGCTTTCTCCAACTCAGTAAGCCATGAATCTGTGTCTGCTGGGTCAACTATACCGGCATATTCAGTGGCTCCTACTCGACGTAACCGTTCAAAGGTTCCATGCTCCTCATTGGGAGTTGGTGCCCTAGGTGCTGGTGCTGGCATCCTATCTGCCATATGCGTCATTGTATTCATGAACTATCCAAACAGAGCATGAAAACTGGGTTTTCTATCGAAGCTTGGTCAAGCTGGGGGTTCTTAGGTACTAGTTCCTCTCTAGCCTGATCCCTCACACCTCCTCTTGGTGCAGCAACACTGCTTTCAGCAACATGTTCTTCATGTGATTCACCCATCTTTAAGCTTTACTTATTCTCCTATATGAGCAGAAGTCACTATTAGATAAGCTGGATGATACTTAGAATAGACTCGAAAACCTTAATCCTATGTCTCTATAGACTCAGCGAACCTTAGGCTATGATACTAAAACTTTGTGACGATCTGATAACAAATCAAACCGTCACCAATAAATAATTTCAGAATAACCATAAGCATCAGATTTACAAAAAATCACTAAAAATTAAAACCATTTGCAAAGAGATCCATTTCCAGGAAACTCTTAATAAGAGAACCAAAGTATTATATACATCATGGTTCACATTGTACATACCATGTACCATCTCATCTCGAGGATAACATATAACGGTTGCTTTGTCAAACTATACATAAGCAACATAAAACCTCGAGGCATACAAGACTAAATCTCAGATTGTTCATAAAAACCATTACGTACTGACTCCAAGGATCTAAGAGTACAGAGACAACACATAAGACTTATATCTACAAGACACGACTGACAACACACTCAACCTGAGATGCTACTGCTTCCCCTGATGCTTTTGTCCTCCCTCTGCTATATGATCCCTACCTCCTCGTCCACGTCCACCTAAAAATGTTGGTGACCAATGTGATGAGATCCATGTCCCAGCGACAGATATAACTCTCCACCAACAACATTATTATTGCAGATAAACAATAATAAAACCGAGTAGAGGATTCTTTTATAATAATAAGTAGGATTTAATCACTATTTAAGCAGAATAGAGCAATATCATCTTTTGAAACATTGTAGCTATATATGATAAAACAGTAATTCATCTATTCATTTTATAAAGAATATGAAGAACATGTATAACATCTATCTATTTAAGATGCATTAAGCAATGTAACATCAACCAATGATTTCCGTATTCCACCCCTAAGGAAATACACTACACGGCTGATTACATATTACAATCATACTTATGCCCTAAGGAGATGAGGTATACCGCTCATACTCCAACCGACCACGGTGGCGTAAAGCATCAGTACCATACAAGGTCAATGGAAGAGCCGGACTCCACTACCTCATCCATCTTGGTCAGTGCGAGACCACAAGCAGGACCATGTCAACTGCTTACATAGCTTTCTAGGGTATACTGGCAACTTTGCTATAGAGCTACAACGACAGCTGCACTCTCTTCACGATCGAGAGATTTCATGTTTGTCTCACATCGATCCGACATTCATCATCATCGGGAGATTCGTGATACATCCATCCCGGCACATATAATGAAGGATTGAGAGATCTCGTGTTTATCTCACATCAATCCCACATTAGGGAGTAAGGATATTCACACCCATCACCCCCACATATTAAAAAATATGCCCTCTAAGAGATCCCATGGGAGAACATGTTTCACCATCACCAACTGCTGACGATGATGGATCTATGGTCAGGGCTCTACATGATAAGATTCCACTTGATTATTAAGTACATTACCATATTCTTTTAGCATCAGTCAAGTTATCAAACATGAATTATTATGACAAATGCTACAAAGAAAGGTGTAATACATCTATCAAATACTTCTCAAATCTTTAGAACACATATAACATTTAGGATCTCAATCCCTTATCTCTTTACTGGGAATTCTCATCCCTTAACATCATCATCATCATGATTACTAGTACTGGGTATTCAAACTCTTAGTTCATCACAGAACACTGTTACCACTTATCAGGTAACTATTACCTCTAGGTATGAGGATCAAGGTATACATGATACTTGTTACACAAGCATCTCACATGGCTCACAAGGACTATTAAACATATTGTTACCTCTCACTAGGCAATAAATAATTCACATGGCTCACAAGGCCCATTAAGCATCTTTATCATATAAAACATCATAGCTCATACCTGGCTATGCTCATCATCTCATTATACCTGCATGGTTAGTATACATGATAACAACCATATCAAATACATATCAATACCATGCAATGCAAGGGTAATACCACTATTCCCTCATTAGGGTTAGGGTTTCCCTTTCTTATCAATTAGGGTTTCACATACCATTACCCTATATTAGGGTTAGGGTTTCCCTTTCGTATCGATTAGGGTTTCAAGATCACATTATCTAGGATCAAACTCTAATTCATACTCTACAAATATTAGAAGCATTATTTTATGCACATTACATGTTTATTACACAAGTATGAGTTTCTCTCTCATCCTCCCTAGGATGTTGATTACTCCATACTTTATTAAGTTGGCTCAACCTTTCCTTCAAGGTACATTAGCCTACTTAATCATTATTCATTAAACTCCATACCTCTTAATGTATGACTTGATATAAAACACTCCATGTGTTACTCCATCAAGTACATTGCTTTTAAGGTGCTTCCACACCATATCGATTTTGAGGTGTATGTGTGCTTGCTCCCACCATATCGATTTGGAGGTGTGTGTGCGCTTGCTCACACCATATCGGGTTCGAGGTGTATGTATGCTTGCTTCCACCATATAAGTTTGGAGGTGTGTGTGTGATTTCTCACACCATATCGGTTTGGAGGTGTGTGTATGCTTGCTTCCAACATATCGGTTTGGAGGTGTGTGTGTGCTTGCTCACACCATATCGGTTTGTAGGTGTATGTGTGCTTCACTCTATATTGGGTTAGCCCCTTATGCTCAAACCTCTTCAAACCTTCATGGCTTCAACCTGCCCTTCACCATGGGTTATGTGACAGGCTAGACAACTGGTTGAACCTTTGTCAACCCATTGTACAAACCAATGCACACCCCTATCAATTTCCAAGTCATCTAGGGTTACTTTACCATATCGGGTTGGAGGTGCTTGTTTGTGTGCTTCCACCCGATATTGATGATGTCATCATCATAAACCTCTAGAACCTTGTTCTTACTGTTCTAAGTCATGGAAAACAGTCCCATAAAGCTTTTACAACTCAAAGGATCAGCAATTTTTCAATAGAAATCGAAATTGCAAGTAGATCAACAAATATGACAAAATTGAAGGCGCATAATAATATAATTGGGTTTAAGTTATATAACACGCCTCAAGAACAACTTCAAAGATCCAAGCTCCAAAGCTTCATGTTCCCAAGGTTGAAGATGGACTTCAAAACTCATCTATATGCAAATAATCACCATGGATAAGAAATTGGTGAAGAAGAAAAGAAAAGAAGATCAAAACCCTAAAATCATGCTTCAATCCAAGGTTGAAGATGATCATGTCCTCACCTTAGGGTTAAGTATGAGCACCTTCTTGATCCTTAACACCTTTTCATGATACCCTAGTGCTCTTTCACGATATTCCACCACTCATGCACGATATGCCACTCACTTGCATGATATGACACTCACTTGGGATCAAAACTCTTCACTATGGCCGATATCACCCTATATGGCTGATATTACCCTACTTGGCCGATATGAACTTGCTATGGATGATACCCAAGGCCCTATGCATGATACCACTTCACTCCTTCATGAGAAAAGCACCCTATTCACGATACCTCAGGGAAGGAGGGTGGTAAGAATCGAAAAATTCTAGTAAGGGGTGAAAGGAGGGGTATATATACTTGTGGTTCATGAAGAAGTGTGAAAATGAGGTGTCATCAATTTGAGATACTAGGTGCCACGTGTCCATGCATGGTTGACACGTGTACATGAATGAATAAACATTTATCTTGACATGAAAAACTCTTGAGGATAATCTAGGGATGAATTTTCGTCCATTACTTATCCCTTTGAATAAAATCTATCAACTAAATCACCACTTTATTCACAACCCAATACAACTTTTCTAAGGAAGTTGTAAACTGATACACTTCACCTCCTTGAGGTGCTTTGCACGTCATGGGCTTTTACAAGAGTCCACAAAATGATATGGGACTCCTCCTATGGCTGCTTGGCCAATAGTCACTCATATATAAGCTTTTCAACTAGATACAACTCAAGTTAGGGTTTCACAATTAACCCCTTTCTTGGTCATTTCATCACCAAGTATTCCATCACTCAAAATCGATTCAAACATGGTGTATCCTTATTTTTCTCTCCTCTATATGATACTAGGAGGGAGTAGCGACACTATAGAGGTGGTAATTTGCATATGAACCCTACATTTTGGGTAAATTACTATTTGTACCAAAACTGGTGCACAATGCACTAACATTATTCAAACAAGATGCATCTTGTAATTTAGGCTTTCCACAAGCCATCCTTTAACATCATTCTCTCTCTTATGATTCTAAAACACATGAGGTACATTCAACATGTGACATTTTGCAATATAGCTCCTCATCTTGAGTAAATTGCACTTTATGCCCAAACTATCATATAATGCACAAACAATTTGCAAATAAGCTCAAACTTGAAATTTAAACTCTAAAAGAGTATTAATTACTTTTCAAAAGATTAAAACAAGTTTGTAAACAACTTACTTAGCAACACTTCTAGGTTTAAGCCATAACCCAGGTCAGGGATGTTATAAAAACAACCCTAGGCCAAACCAAGGAAGAAAGGAGAAAGAGATAAAATCATCCTCTCACTCGAGTTTTACCATGTCAAACATAGTCTATGACCCCTTATGATGAGGAGTTTCTTTGAAATGACTACCATGGATGATCCATAGTTTAAAACCAAGGAGGAAGAAGAAGATGGAGATTTTAGAAGAGGTAAAATGTTTTCAAGAGTTAAGACCACTTACTAAGAGAAGAATCTCCAAAAATCACCACCAAAGAGTTGATTTAGCAAAAATCCTTCCTCAAGCAAGGTTGATCGGCCATCAAGGCTTCAAAATCAGACCTCCTATGCTCCTAAAGCTCCAAGAATGATCACAAGGAAGAAGGAAGATAGTGGTTCCAAAAAAGATTGCTTGTAAGTGAAGAGAAGGGGTTATATATCCAAAGGAGGAGGGAAGTAGAGGTTGATGAGGTGTCAACATAAGAGGATATCAAAGGACACATGTCATCCAAGCAAATAGCCTTATCTCCACTCACATGATTATCTCCTAATGTTTATGTTTATCCATAAAGGGTAGTGACCATCTAGGTCGGCTGTCACCCTTGGTTTCGGTCAAGACACTTCCTTGCTCTTGGTATCGACCAAACCCTAAATCACCATATACATGGTCGAGACGCTTGACTAGAGGACAAACTGTGTCGACCAACCCATCTCTAGGTCATTTCGGTTGAGATCACACTATATTGAGCATGTATTGCGGTCGCTACACTCACTTAAAAGTGGGGTAGTGGTCGCAACACTCAAACCCTAGCATAGTCACTATATCAACAAGACAAACCCAAGAAACCTTAGAATAACCATAAGATGTCACATCACAAACCATGATTCAAACAAGGCACCCCATATCATTATTTTCTCTCTCATGATACTAAAGCATAAGAAGCTCATTCTCTTCAAGTGACAATTTGCAAGATAAGCCTCACTTATGGGTAAATTGCTAATCTGCCCCAAAATAAACACATATATAGCAAAGATAGTTCAAACATCAATAAAATTGGACCAAAATGAAAATATAAATGTCACATGTTACTAGGACATCTTACAAGATTAAGTTAAGGTTTAAGCATCCCACTATACAAAGAATTTACAATTAAGAATAAATCTAGGTCAGGGGTCTTACACACACAACACCCGTTAAACCAATAGATCTTACCTTTATATCCCCTCAGTTTTAGAAATCCTAACCCATTGACATGGCAATTATCGCACTAACAAATTCACTAAGGGTTGAAATCCCCGAGCCTTTACCAAAACCTCGTGCAATAATACCACCCGCAAGAGGACGGGTCTTATCGCAGTATAGTTAAGGAACAAATCCCAAAGGACAACCTTTTTAAGAATCTTTATCAGTCGAATCTAGCTCAAGTGAGAGTAATATTTAGAACGATTGATTTGGTTTAGGTTAATTAAACTAATTGCAGGAAAGTAAATGAGCAGAATGAAAGTTTGTTTTAGATTGAATGATATGGAATCACTGGGATGGTATTGGGTTTCACCACCACTGCACATGCAAACACATCCAAACACATAACATCCACGCAAGCATCTAACTATCCAAATGGAACTGCTGTGAACCCTCCTAGAGGGATGTTTAGGCCCGCATAAGCATCCCCTTAGGCATCCGATTTCTCGTCACCATCTAGATCATGCACTTACAGTTCCGAAGATACAACATCCAACTAAGGCTATGGTCCTCCCTGAGGGATGTTTAGACCACAGAAGTGTCACCGTGGGCTATATGGCTCATCCCCTCACGGATCATACACTTACAACCTCAAGGAACCCCATTCTATTTCTAGTTCGAGAGTCAACCACACTAATTGACAAGCATGTAGGCAATAAGTCTGAAGCAAACATCAACGATTAACAAGAAGATACAACATCCAACTAAGGCTGTGGTCCTCCCTGAGGGATGGTTAGACCATAGAAGCATCACCGTAGGTTAGATGGCTCGTCCCCTTACGGGTCACACACTTACGAACTCAAGGAACCCTATCAGATTTCTCATCAAGGAGTCTACGTCATTAATCAACATTCTATGCTATGAAGAGAAGAACAAGATGAAAGTAAGCAAATAATCAACTAAAAGCATAACAGTTAGCAACAAAATGAAACGTTATATACATTGCCTTGGAATGTTAAATGAAAAGACATGAATGCTTGGACAACAGGGCTAGTCCCCACACCCCAGAGAAAAGGAACTACTTGCTCATGATACGAGAAACAAGAAGAATAAGAAAGAGAGAGGATTCTGCCATGAGCATGATGTAGAAGGTGGTTACAACTCGGTGAAGATGATGCGGTCTCCTACGTTGTGTCGGAGCAAATATGTACAAAGAACGAGATCGGACAGTCTTTCTCACTCCTTCCTTCTCTTCTCAGTCTCCTTGAGTTGCAAGAGGAACGACAGGTGAAGTGACAGTGGCAGGATCAGACCAGCGTATAGGCAGCCTATCGGTGTCTCGGAACCGATGCTGAAATGGGGACCCAGCTGGTCCTATTTAAAGGCTCGGGTCTGGTCCTCACATTTTTGGTGTGAGTCCTCCATATGGTATGGAGTTAAGTGACCATACGGTTTGGTTGTTGTAAGTGTCCTTACGGTCTTGGTATACATACCTTTATCAAACAGTCTTGCAAGACCTTTTCCAAATGGTATAGTGTAATTGACGTCCAAATGGTTTGCTTGCATATGACTAAATGGTCTTGATATGTGATTTTCTAAATGGTTTCACATTATTTTTCATACGGTCTATTTTCCATACAGTTTTGCAGCCAAAAACATCAAACGGTCTCGCATAGACCTTTTCCAAATGATCTCGCAATGCCACCTTTTCCAATCTGTCTTGTACAAGTCCAACCTCCAAATGGTCTCGTACAAGTCCAGCCTCCAAACGGTCTCGCACCCTTGGCTCTATCGGTCTCAAGGACTGTTCTCAGCCAATCGGTTTAGGACCTCCGACTGGTCTCGAGTAGTGACCAAACAGTCTTGGTGCTATCTCTAATCAGTCTTCAGGTTTGTTCTAATGGTCTGTCGTTGAACACCACCTCACGGTCTCAAAACCATGAGGGCTTCCTTGCAGTGGGCACAAAGTGGGCGGTAGAGCTTCCGTGGTTGTTGCAGGTGGGCGGCGAAGGCAAGTGGGGAAGTGAGGACACTACTTTAGGGTTGCAATGCAGGTAGGGGGTCAGTTGAAGAAGACCGCAAGGAGACGCATAGGTGGTCAGGGCAAAGGAGGTGGTTGTAGGTCGCAGAGATGCCAACGCCGCAGGTGGAGCTAGGGTTCCTGTGGTTGAAGATGACAGACGAAGAAGATGAAGGCGGAGGCGGAAATCGGTCCAAGTTTGATATTGCTCAAATGGTCTTGAGATGAAGCAGCTCATATGGTCTTGAGGGACCGTTAGGAGGGGAACGATAGGGCAGACCGTTTGCCCAAATGAACGGGGGCCATAGATCCAAGATCCGATGGTGTGGAGAGATAGAAGCCCAAATGGTCTTGAATGATAGTGATCCAAACGGTTTTGAGGTGAGGTTTCCCATACAATGTTGAGATCGTATGGATGAAACCGTATGGGTGAGACCGTATGGTCAAGACCGTATGGTCAAGAACATATGGTAAAGACCAAGGATAAGTGAGGGTAGATCAAGGGTAGATAAAGGTGGGTCCCACTCATTTGGGTTTGATGTGGATGATGGTTGATCAAGATGAAGATTGAATGGTGGTGATTCTTAAGGTTGCAAGGAGGTGGGTGCCAGAATATTGTTTGACTTCATCAAGACCTGCATACAATCAACAAAAACTCAGTTAAAAACCTTGATAATTGAACCAATTAGGAAATTTTGCACATTTTGATATTTAGTAACTGAAATTGGATATATTGAATCAAAATGAGCCCAAGAAGGCGACTGAAAATAATGATGAATATGCATTCATCAAAACACCCCGAACTTAAACGTTGCTCGTCCTCGAGTAACACAAAATCTGAAACAGTCGCCAAATGAATACTTTCTCGTCATTTGATTGCCTCCTCTTCACATCACGATTGTTTCTTTTCTGCTTAGTATGACTATGCATCTCAACTTCCTGAGACCACTGAACACATCTTACCATATCTTCGTTCCTAAGTTTTCTTTCCAACTTCACTTCCTCCTCACCTTTTCCAACAACAAGCATGTCAAAGAGTGTTGTAGGAGTCCAGAGATACCCGCAAAACAACAAGTGTGCATCTGATCTGTCACTGGTGTATTTCAAGGTGGTGGAGGCATTTATTTTGTGCCTTTAGGTAAAAAAGGGAGTGAAGGGAGGTATGGAAGGAAGAAATAAATCTCTCCTCTATTCGACTTGAGATTTTTATTATATTATTTGCAATTTCATTTATTGCATTTTTTGTGTGCGAATCTCTCCTCTATTCGACTCGAGATTGCATTTCTTTTTGTGTGCACTTTGGCATCTTTTCTTTGTGGTACACCCCTATTTATTTTTGAGGGGTATGGAAGAAGCAGATATAGAGGGAAGTGGCATGCCACCCCGAACTTAGGGTTTGACACTATTTTGGCTATTTTTGTTTCTTTTTGATGGACGGAGGGGTACGAAGATGATAGAAGAAGTGCAGAAGAGAGTTCAGATCAAGATGCAACTTGATTTATAATTCATTGCACCAGGTCATTCTCTGTATCATACTTTGCTCAAATAATGACTTGATGAGGATCCAGTGGGGATTCCATGCTATTGTTCCACTAGTCAGTTAGGAAGCACGATGTGTTTGATCCCTATCAGTTCGGCAGACACTTGCCATTTGTGCATAAAGATCATGATGTTAGGATTCATAAGCTTCACAAGATGATTTCAATCAAAAGGCTAGTTTTCAAAAACTGGTCATTTTGAGGATCTGCTTCGAATAAGTAGGGTATAATGATTCAAAATGCATAGATATTGAAAAAGTGTCAAAACTTCATTCGGTATCTGTTCAAATTTCTTTTGAAAACTTTAAAATTTTTGAAAATTTTATTTGAAGAATTTGAAAATTTAGGTCAAAAATGCAACAATGAAATCTTAAGTCTGATTTAGATGGGTAAAGGTGGAGAGTAAGATACGTACCACCCACCCTCCACCCTGAAGTTAGAAATTTTCTCATCCCGAGTAAACTCTAAATTCGAGATGGAGGGGAATTTCATGCCAGCTGGACCACCAGATGTGGTTGCGTTACAAACAACGTGCATCCTCCATCTGAAAATTTCAAACACAAAGACCATTCAAAACTCAAAATAGCATCTCACGATGTAATTTTATTGGTGTAAAATTATCTATAAGGTAAAAACAAAATTAAGGAAAAATCCTGATTCGAAATTAAAACTAAATATGAATTTATTTATCGGGTTGCCTCCCGATAAGCACCTTTGTTTTACGTCGATGGATCAACTTGATTCCTTCAACTTATATGGTGGATATGTTGGATTGGTGAGATCCAACATCGTTTCAGATCCTGTATCATCAGATGTGAAATATCTCTTCAATCGTTGACCATTTGCCACAAATTCACCTGACTTTTCACTCCATAAAGAGAAAGCATCATGTGGGTAGATGCTCTTGACAATGTAAGGTCCTGTCCTGCGAGAATGGAGTTTTTGAGAGAATAACCTCAATCTAGAATTGAACTAAAGAACTTGGTCTCCCACTTGTATGTCATTTCTTTTTAGATGGCCGTCATGCCAACGTTTCATAGGTTCTTTATAGATTCGTGCATTCTTGTGAGCTGTCATATGGAGTTCTTCCATCTCATGGAGTTGCAGAATCCTGGCTTGGCCTGCTTCCTTCAGATAAAAATTGAGTTGTTTAATTTCCCACCATGCTTTGTGTTCAAGTTCAACGGGCAGGTGGAAAGCCTTTCCATATATTAATCTAAATGGTGTAGTCCTAAGGGGAGTTTTAAAAGCAGTTCGGCAGGCCCATAAGGCTTCATTGATTTTTACTGACCAATCTTTCTGATTGCGGCCTACAGTCTTTTCCAAAATAGCCTTGAGTTGACGGTTGGAAACCTCTACCTATCTACTAGTTTGTGGATGGTAGGGTGAGGCTACTTTGTGAGTTACACCATATTTCCTCAGCAATGCTTCAAAGCCTCTTTCTAGGAAATGAGAACCTCCGTCAGAAATCACAGTGCGTGGAACTGCGAATTGGGGGAAAATGATATCTTTAAACATCTTGATGATAGGTTTGGAATCACTAGTGACAGTTGGTATGGCTTCAACCCATTTTGAGACATAGTCCACCACCACTAGGATGTATGCAAATCCATGAGAAGATGGGAATGGACGGTATTTCCCGATCTTAATACTTTCCTTTACTTACCTATCACTCTTACCATGATGTGCATAGGTCACACACAAGAATGGTCCAACTATCTTCAATGATATGGACTCATCTCAAGTTAAGGCATTGCTTACTATAAGGTTTCCTATAATCAATCACTTTAGGTACTTCCCTTATCAGTGTAATAATAACTATTCCATTAGACTTTCTCATCACATTGCCCATAATCAGGATTTATTATTTATCCCAACTAGGGTTTCTCATGGCATCACCCTCAATTAGGGTTTCTAATGGAATCACCCTCAATTAGGGTTTCTCATAGAATCACCCTCAATTAGGGTTTCTCATGGAATCACCCTCAATTAGGGTTTCTCATGTGACTTTACCCGTAATTAGGGTTTCATGAAGTATCTTCTCAAATTAGGGTTTTTCATGATGTTACCCTAAAATTGGGGTTTCCCATATTATCATCCTAGTTTAGAGTTACCCCATTATCCTAGATTAGGGTTTCATCTGATATTGCCCTAAATTAGGGTTAGGGTTCATCAACCTTCCTAATTAGGGTTCATGATCTCTTTATCAAGGATCATACCCTAATTACACATTCATTCATGTTAGAAGTGTTGAGACTTAACCACTACATAATTATCATTCATGTAGGAAGTCCTCTCTCTCTCATCTTCTATAAGATGATATTAACTTCAGACCTGATTAGATTAGGTTAACTCAACTTGATTGGAGAGCTGACACATGTATTGTGTCATTACTTCTATAATCATCAAAGATTAATCATTCAAAAGGTACTAATACCCCTATCTTATTAAGAGTATAATTATCATAATCATCCTTAAATTACATCATGTAATGATCAATTAAACAATTGACCTTTAATCACCTTAATTATCCATACGGTTTTGGTTAATTAATTCCAAATGGTCTTGGTCACTTAGACCCCAAACGGTCTTGACCAACCAGACCTCAAACGGTCTTGCTTGAAATACCTTCAAACGGTCTAAAACTGTTTAGACCTCCAAACGGTCTTGGTCTAACCGTTTGAAACCGTTTAGCAAAGTTGGTGCTTGAAACCATTTAGAACATATGTACTTGGGATCGTTTGAGTCTCAATTGGTTTGGAATCGTTTGGTCCCAAACGGTCTTGGGACCATTTGGGACTCAAACGGTCTTGAGACCATTTGGTCCAAACCTCCTCAAAACTGATTGAACCAAAAATGGTCTCAACCACTCATATTGATTTGGAGTTTCCAAGATTAATTCCTCCATTAATTGAATCCATGTAATTACTCATCAATTGAACCTAAGCACCATACTTAAATTGAGCTTAATGAATCATCTTTCGATTGATTAGACTTTCAATTGATCATCAATTAGGGTTTTGAACCCAATTGAATTAGGGTCGAAATCGATGGACTTTCAATATTAGCCATAATGGAACTAATTGCTTTGAAATTATTGGACCATCATTCAAATTGGGCATGACCTGAACTCAAATTGTCTTGAGGTCATTTTGACGACCTCAAAATGGTCTTGAAACCATTTGCCCCATTCCATCACTTAAAATTGTGAAATTCAATTAGGGTGTGGATCATTAGATTGATCAATAATTGAACTATCGATTGCATTACCATTTGCTATCTTTGGACCTTCAAAAACTCAACCATACTCAACCCTAGACCTCCAAAAGGTCTTGGTTGACCTCCAAACGGTCTTGAGACCGTTTGGGTGATCTCCAAATGGTCTTGAGACCGTTTGGGTTAATCAATCCAAAGATTTAATTCATTCAATTGCAAAATCAGCACTTAACCCGATTAGGGTTTCTAATTGGATGATTGTCCATATATTGATTCAATCAATTGGAACCATTAGATCCTCATCAAACATGTACTAGGGTCCTGACCTCAAATGGTCAACCCATCCAAATGGTCAACTCATCTAAACGGTTTGGGGTTCAAGACTCTAAACAGTTTGCAAACTGTTTAGTCTCCAAACGGTTTGGTGAAACCGTTTGGACCAAGAATTATGAAACCGTTTGCAATATATATTTGTGGAGGTGTGTGCTTATGATGATGTCATCATCATCATGCTACGATCCTTCATAATTTTATGTAATTTTCATGGTGGTTCTATTGATTTGATCAAGTGAATTTCAAGAAGAACAAATGATCAACAATTGATAAGGAATTTAATGCAATAACATTAGTAAGGGTTCAAGTTATAAAACCCACCTCCAATTGAGCTTAAAAGCTTCAAATTCACATCAACAATGGTGGATGCAACTCCTTTCACTATCCCAAGGCTCATCCTCAAGCTTTGAATGAAAAGGAATGGTTAGAATTGAAGATGGGATCAAGATAAGAAGAATTCATGCATTGATTTTCGATTTCCACCATGGAATTGAGGTGAAAGGAGGTCAAGAAGCTTACCAATAGGTTGGGGGTCGTCCTAATGATCCTCTAAAGCTCCCTTGGTCATTTTGCAAGCAAAGATAAGAAGTGGATTCGAAATTACCCCTTCACCTCAAGGATAAAGGAGCATATATATGAATTTTATTGAAAATTCATTTAAGAGAGAGAAAGTATGAATTATCTCCTCAATTTCCTTGCCACTTTCCCCCTTCTCTTCCTTAGGGACGAGTCTATTCTATTTTCCTCTATTCCTGTCAATTATCCATGATTTAAAGAAAAGCAAATTAAGCACCTTAACCCTTATAATAATAATATCCTAAAGTTAGTGGATATGTCTTTTTCTTTTCTTAATGTGAGTGAGTTATCCACTTGCTTTGAGATATTTCGTGGCCTAGAAAAGGAAAAAGGGTGTTCACACTTGAGAAAATTCAGCCATCTCGCTTTTGGTTGAAAGCCCTTCAATTATTTTATTTATTTTTGCATTGAATTGAATTAGGGTTTCAATTATGCTTAAATCTTGATTATTTTAATATCAAGATTCTCTCTCCTTCAAAGTGATACAAATGAGATGCCCCTCTCATTTTATTTGCTTTACATGATTCCAAGAAACATTAGGGACTATTTTAAGGTGGTAATTTGCATATTGAACCCTAGGTTTTGGGTAAATTATACATTACACCGAAACTGGGTTTTAATGCACAGACATAGCTTAATCAACTCTTTCTTGGTACTCAGGCTTTCTCAAGCCATACCTATGCATAATCTTCATTCTCATGATGATTCAACACATGAGGAACATTTAATCATGTAACATTTGCAAGTTATCCCCTCAACTTGGGTAATTTGCACTTTAGTCCTAATTAAGCAAACATTGCTTCAACATTATTCAAACAGGACCAAAATTGAAACATAAGTTCCTCATGTGCCTTAATTACTTTTAAAAAGATTAAATTAAGGATCTACTTAACTTACTTAAGGAAAACTCCCACGGTTAAGGCATAACCCAGGTCAGGGATGTTACAGATTGTATGTTTAACTAAGTTGATCATTGTTTAAATCTTGATTAATGATGGTAGTTAAGTTTTTATGTTTTAAATATAATGAGAAGATTTAATCATAATTTTATTAACATAATTAGGGTTAAGATTTGGAAACCCTAATCGTCCCAAATTAGGGTTTTGATGACATATGAATACATCATTTGATAAGTATAGTGTCTCACTGAATGATTTTTTTTATGTGTAACTCTGATTCAATTCAAATTTTGATATGATTTTGATATATCAAATGTGAGAACTTTTAAAAAATATCAAAATTTTTGAAGAATGTTCTGACATGTTTGTCGATCGAGTTTCAAACTCAACCGACCATATTTTTAGATTGATATAGCAATGTGGTAATTGAATTTTATCTTTTTATTGGTATATCCAATTGATATCAAATTTGAACTATCGTTGGGAAACTCAATTATAGAGATTATATTAAATTTGCATAATTTTTGGATGATGTTTTTTTCTCTATAGAGAGGGGTGTCTGTTGAGTTCTCTGAAGGACAAACTCGACCCACCATGCTGCAGATTGTAATATAGTAATGTAGTATTTGATTTTTAGTTATTTACTGATAACTCAAAATGATCTAATTTATTTAATGTTTCTTATAAACTTAGTTTTAGACATTTGGTTAAAGTTTCATAATTTTTAGACAACTTTTGAGTTCTAAAAAGTGTGGTGTCCGTCGAGTTTATAACTCTGCCGACCAACCAGTCTGAGCAAAATAAAGGGCTGGTTTGTAATTGTTCTAAGCACCTCAATTGATCTACATGACTAACCTAACACACTAGGAGATCCCATAACTTGTCATTCCTATTCAGAAAAAAATTCTAGAGATAGAGAAGAGCTAGAGTTTTGAGAAGAGAAAGTGGTGGAGATGTTGATCTAGGATTTCTCTATCCAAGATATGATAAAATCAAGTAAGTTTAGCTTCCTTGCATAGCATTTCGTGGTGAATCTTCTCTCAAATGTCAAAATTCTGTCCCTCCTTTGATTTGATTCGAAATCACATCAAATCTCCCCATTTTCTCACTCTTTCTCTTCTAATCCCCATTTCTAGGGTTTTTGAGTTGAGAGGAGAAAGAGTTGGAATCATTTGCTAGAGTTTGATTGGGTTTCCAAAAATTCAGCATCTGACCTACAAATTTAAGGTGCTTGGCACCTGAGGTGAGTGTTTTCTCCATCCTAAGCTCTGTATTCATGTTAAAAGCCTAATTCCATCTAGATAAAGTAATCGGAAACCTTGCTTGTATATGTGTTGGATATTGATTTGGGAATTATATTAGGGGATAAAATTCTACTAATTTTGATTATTTCTCTTTGATTGGAAATTGATTAGTTCCTAATATATTGATTGAGGATCCATGAAGAATCCTAAATAGATGAATATGCTATTTCAAGTGAATTATACTGACATGCTTAAAAATCATCCCAATGGCCGATATGCTTGGAATTGAATTGACATGTATATAATCATATTTGAATTGTATTAGAATGTATTATACAAGTGTATTACTGAATGTTAATGGAATTGAATATGATATACATATAAAGATCAAAATGATGTGACCACTTTCCTGAATAGGGTTTGTGTTGTGGAAGTGAATCAAATGAGTCAATGAATCAATGTATACTTATGATTGATGAATGAAATATGTGATGTAATGCTGAATGTAAGTATTAATACATCAATTAAAGATGATGAATCTTACTAATATGATCTAAGCATAATGCATCTTATTTAGTACAATTTATGGAATAATGAGTATCCCTCATATGAATGTGGGTCCTTTTATACAAGATACACAACAATGATTTGGGAAGGATGATCAGAGATTATGATGTAAGAAGATGTAACCTAAACCATTCTTTTAAGTTAAAGTGATTAGTATAATAAAGAATGATCACTGTTAATTATAGAAATGGAATTAGTAGTCAATGACATGGTACACTTATCTAAATATAAGAGACAATATGAACAAGATGTACTTAATGGTGTTTGCAAGATAAAGATGAAACTAATGAAGATTGTATGATGAAGTATTTTATCTTTTATTTTAATTACATGTGGCTTAACCGAAATTAAATGAAATATACTAAGAACTATACTTTGATAAATGTTAAGTAGAAGAGAAGCATTGTATGTAAAGTGAATCAAGAAAGATGGGTCCATATAATGTAATGAACATGAAATGAAAGAAGTTGAGACTATTGAATATAAAATGAAGAAAAGAGATAGGATTTAGTATATGATTCTAAGAATGTAATTCTTACCCTAAAATTATGAGTTTGATGATGCTAGAGAATGACAATCTCAAATGGGGAATTAAGAGATGCACATAACTGTATTTGAATTCAACTAAAAGATGAAAGTCAAGTATTTGAATCGATTTACAAGAATGTGTTCTTGAATTATGAATTATACTATGAGAATGGACTAATAGTACAAACCTCAAATGATAGTCAACATGTGTTGATTAGTGACCCCATCTGAAGAATGTGAAATAAAAGAGAAGAGAACTAAGTCTGTTATGCATGTATATGCATGAAATTTATTTGCATATATTTAGACTGGATGGAACAATCATATGTTGTATGATAAATCTATTCCAAGCATAATGAATGATACATGATATCTATATGTTTTTACTGTTGCTAGTTCTAATGCCTCTGCTAATATTTGTTAAGAACTGTGATATACAATGAAATAATAAGAAATATGCTAAAATTGAATATAATATGCACTCTTTACATTTGAGAAACCCTAATAAGGGTACATGTTGCATAATGAGATTATATCTAGGGCTGAAAGCCCACTGATGATGATAAAACCCTAATGGGTTAAATGTTGGACAATAAGTGGGATGACCCGATATCAAATCAAGCCAAATCACCACCAGTAATAATTGCGGACTAATCATAAGCAGCAGATTAACAAAATCACTAAAAATTAAAACCATTTTGCAAAGAGATCCATTTCTAGGAAAACTCTTAAAGAACCAAAATGTATATACATCATGATTCACATTGTACATACTTTGTACCATCTCATCTCGAGGATAACATATAACAGTTGCTTTGCCAAAACCAATACATAAGCAACATAAAACCCTTGAGGCAATCAAGCCAAAATCTCAGATCATTCATAAAACCATCACGTACTAAATCCATGGACCTGAGAGTATAGAGATGACACATAGGATTTCTATCTATAAGACACGACAGACAGTACACTCAACTTGAGTTGTTACTATTGTCCCTACTATTGTTGTCCTTCCTCTATAGAAAGGTCTCTACCTCCTCGTGTACATCCACCTAAAATTTTTGGATCCCACGGGGTGAGATAATTGTCCCAACGAGAGATATAACTCTTCGCCAACAATGTTATTATCACAGGTAGACAATATAAAACTGAGCAGAGGTTCTTTTATATTAATAAGCAAGATTAATAACTGTTGATAAGCACATTATAAAATTCTCATCTTTTAAAGCATTGCAACTATCTATGATAGAGCTGTAAATCATCTATGCACTTTATAAGGAATATGAAGGACATGTGTATCATTTACCTCTCATATTATACCAACATCTCAAACTTATCTTGTGATAATATTATCATGGTATGATATACATGAATCATTCTCATTTCTAGTTGTTGGCCCCAGCCAATCTGCTAGCCAGGTATTGGATTATACCAATCTTGTGAGTATGTTTTATCCAGGTATTGGATTGTACCAATCATGTGAGATTACAACCCAGGTATCAGATTATACCAATCCTGTGAGATTATTGCCAGGTGTTGGATTGTACCAATCCTGTGAGATTACATCCATGTATTGGATTGTACCAATCTTGTGAGATTACAACCAGGTATTGGATTGTACCAATCTTGTGAGATTACAGCCAGGTATTGGATTATACCAATCCTGTGAGATTATAGCTAGGTATTGGATTGTACCAATCCTGTGAGATTACAACCAAGTATTGGATTGTACCAATCCTGTGAGATTACAACCATGTATTGGATTGTACCAATCCTATGAGATTACAACCAGGTATTGGATTGTACCAATCCTGTGAGATCATGGCCATACTGCTAAGGATTCCAAAGTAGTTGGGATACCTTTATGTTTCCCTTTCACTTTCATTATGGGATATCAATCCCTTAAACTCATCATTGAATACCACATCACCTTTACTTGGCATTATACCTCGGTCAAGCCATCATACCCATTCACATCCTTTACATGATACAAGTATTCCTCATATCTCATTTTAGCATATTCAAAACACTATAGACCTTATTTGGCTATAACCATAATGCATGTATGACCAAGATTTCATTATTATCTTTATAACCATTTATTATTATTATTATGTTACGGGGTTCCCATTTCCCTAGTTTATTTTGAACATTACCATCTCTTACATCAATCTCTAGATCATGAAACTTTTATAAACATCTTGTCACCTCTCACGAGGCAACATCCATCTCTAGGTCATAAGACCTGTATAAACATTATACTTGTTATACAAGTATTTCACATGGCTTACAAGACCCATTTAATTTGTATTATATGAAACATCATAACTCACAACTAGCTATGCTTATTATATCATGATACGAGCATGGTTAGTATTTCATGATAACAAAAATATCAAATACATATCATTACTATGCAATACAAGAGAAATACAACCTTCCCATCATTAGGGTTAGGGTTTCCCTTTCTTACCGATTAGAGTTTCAAAGTCATATCAACTTGATTTATTAGGGTTAGGGTTTCCCTCTATTAACCCATTAGGGTTTCTAGTACATTCATCAAGAATCAAAACCCTAATACATACTCCACACATATAAGGAGTATCAATGTATACTCATTACATGATTATTATACAAGTATAAGTTCCTCTTTCACCCTCACTAGGATGTTCATTACATCATACTCCATTATATTGGCTCAATCCTTCTCTCAAGGTACATTGGCTTATATTTATCAAAATGCATTAAACTCTTTATGTCTTAATGTATCATTTGACATAACACACTTCATGTGTCACTCAATCAAGTGTATTAGATTAAGGTGCTTCCTCTTTATCGGGTATAGAGGTATAGGTATGCTTCCATATCAGGTATAGAGGTGTAATCTCATCACCATATTGTGCATGAGATATATCCTTATCTCCATATCGTGCATCCATATCGGGTTACTCAACCTTTAGGGTTTGCATATCAAGTTTGACCCTTATGCTCATATCCCATAAATACCTTCATGGTATCATCCTACCCTTTATCATGTGATGAGTGATAGGCTAGACAACTGATTAGTCTCAACTAGCTCAAGTGTACAACTGATAGGGGTGTGGGGTTCCAAAGCATATCATATTTCACAATACCATGTTGGGTTTCAACATCATATCGGGTAAGGGTGTATACTAAACACCATATCATGTATAAGGTGTGTGATTGATCCCATATCATGCAAAAGATGTGTGTATGTGTCACTCATAACATCCATGAGGTATAAACTCATTAGTATATCGATCTAGTGGCATGTTCATATTACCATATCAGTTTACTGATCATATAGGGTTTGTCATATCGGGTTAGAGGTATATACTTAACTCCATGTCATGCATAAGGTGTATACTTGACCTCATATCATGCACATGGTGTATGCTTGACTCCATATCGTGCACAAGGTATATACTTCATCATCATATCGTGTATAAGATATATGCATCCTCATTGTATCATCATAGTGGTGTGTCCACTTCACCATATCGGGTTAGAGGCACTTCAACCCAATATCGGGTTGGGCCATGATGATGTCATCATCATCAACCTCTAGACTCTTGTTCTTACTGTTATAGTTCATGGAAAACAGTCCTAGGTCACTAATATAACTCGTGGATTCATCAATTATGCAAGAAAATTCGAATTGAAAGTAAATCATCAACTATGGCAAGATTGATGGTAAATAATAACATAATTGAGTTCAAGCTATATAATGCACCTCAAGAACAACTTCAAAGCTACAAGATCCAAATATTTACATTCCCAAGGTTGAATATGAGCTTATCAAAGGTCCAAGACTTGAGCTCCTCAACACTATGCACGATACCTCACCACATGTGGCCGATATCCCTCACTTGTGGCCGATATCCCTTCACTTGGCCGATATCACTTTGCTATGGCCGATACAAGGCTCTAAGAATGATACCCCTCTTCCTATGAATGATACCAAGACACTATGCATGATACCTAAGAGCAAGAGGGTGATAAATATCGAAAAATGTCACTAATAGGTGAAAGGAGTGGTATATGTAGTTGGGGTTCATGAAAAAGTGTGTATTTGAGGTGTCATCTTTTTAATCTACTAGGTGCCACATGTCCATGCATGGTTGACACGTGTACATGAATGCACTCATATTTATATTGACATGAAAAAAACTTTAGGATAATCTAGATATGAAATTTTGGCCATCACTTATCTTGTTGGATAAGATATCTCAACTCAATCACCACTTTATTCTCAACTTGATACAACTTTTCCAAGGAAGTTGTAAACTGATACACTTCACCTCCTTGAGGTGCTTATCCAATCATGTACAAGGAAAAAAGTTCACAAACCTATATGAGACTCCCTCTATGGCTCCTTGGCCTATAGGCACTCTTATATGAACTCTACAACCCAATACAAACTCAAATTAGGGTTTTACATTCAACCCTTTCTTAGTCTTTTCATCACCAAGAGTACCATCAAACAAATATGATTCAAACATGGTGTATCCTTATTTATCTCTCCTCTAGATGATACTAGGAGGAAGTAGGGACACTCTAGATGTGGTACTTTTCATATCAACCCTACATTTTGAGTAAATTACAACTTGTACCAAAATTGGTACACAAGGCACTAACATTATTCAAACAAGTTCAAACTTGGAATTTAGGCTTTCCATAAGCCACCACCTAGCATCATTCTCTCTCTTATGATGCTAAAACATATGAGATATGTTTAACATGTGACATATTGCAATATAACCCCTCATCTTGGGTAAATTGCATTTTGATCCAAAACATGATAACATTGCTCAAACGTTATTCAAACAGGACCAAACTTGATATATACGTTTGTCACTTGATAACAAAACACTTTAGAGAATTATGTTAAAGTTCTAAGAAAATTATTTAATCCAAAAAAATAGGGTTATCCCTAAGCCCAGGTCAGGAATGTTACAGTTTATAAACCGCTAACAAGGATTTCGTCCCCAAAATCTCAGATGAAGGGAGACAATTATTATACATGCATCATATCATAAAGCCTCCATATAACATCTGGATGTCATAGAGATGTCATAGAACTTTGGTCAGCACAACGTCCTTCCATTTAGGTTCATCATAGAATCTGTCATACAAGACACATACTCAAATGTCCTTTTTATTAATGACTGTAGTGTCAATCCCGTGTCAGTAACACTTTCTAAGTCAGAGAAGTATTATTCATACTTCAAATAATTTGGTTGCCAAACCTCATTGCTTTGTCACCTTCTCAACTTACATCTTTTATGTAATAAAATTCTTGACCTTGGGAGTCCTCCATACCCCTCACTTAGTTTAGTATTTCACCTCCAAGGAAAGACTAGGGTTACATTCTGTCATCCATTTGGGACTACAAGTCTTATCATACTAGTGGGAGCAGGATCTTCGGTAGTATTCTTTGGTTTGACTTTGACTCTGTCCTCCCCTATGCCTATGATGACAACCTCTTCTACATGTTCGTTTGTGGTAGACAATGTCTCAAGCACAACTTCATTGAGTGCTGCTAGCATGACAACATTCCTACACTCATACGCATCACCATTGTATTCGTTGTGGATAGGCTCCTGGAGGTAAATATCAACAATGTCCATGTTGATGTTGATTTCATCTAGGAGTTTGTTGATTGTTTCCATGTCACATGATGATGATATTTTAGCACTTTCTTCCTCCTTACTAGTGGTAGTCCCTCCTGGTTGCTCTATTAGGTTCTCTTCATCCTTTATGGGATGAGAGTTGAAGTCAAACTCCTATATGACATTGTTCGTGCCATTGTTGGTATCTGACTTCTCAAAACATGGTTGCTCCTTTTGCTTTGCAACCTCTTTTGACTGATCTTTGGGTCCATTTACACTTTCTTCTTTGTGTGATGGTGGTGATCTTGTAGCTTTGTACCTCATTTTTCCTCATGATTTGAGGGACTAGAAGATGCTCGAGATAGTGAGGGGCTAGTTTTGCATCTAGATTCTTTCTTGGCTCACCATTCCTCCATTTGTTTGTGCTTCTCTTACAATTCTTTCATTGCTTCATCATATCCCTTACGCATCAACTCTTTATCGGTGCATATTATTTCTGTTTCTTCCTTGATGTCCGTAATCTCTTCTAACATTGTCTTGATGGCTTGCATCACCTCATATTGGTGGAAGAGCCGATTCCTTAAAAATTCTGGGAGGTCGATGGTCCTCTCGTCTATCGTGGATACCTATGTTGCCAGTTCTTGCATGTTATGAGAAAAGAAATGTGCTTGTGAAGAAGAGTTGTGTACATGTTGGAAGATAGCATTTACTCGACGTCCCAATTCTTCCCTGAACGTTGGGATATGTTTCTATTATTTGTCTATGGGTTTCCTTGTTGTAGTCATTGGCTGAGATGATGACACAGTTGGCTGTTCTTATCGAGAAGAGGGATGTTGGTCTATTTCTGCTGACTACATGGAATTTCCTACCTGCCTTCACACTCTATATTCATGGATTGTTCAGTGCTCAATGCTGTAGGTTGACATGGTATCCTTGGTATTGTGTTACTTGGAGGTACTGTGGTTGATTGCTTTGAGTTCTCAAGACTATGGTTTGGTCCCTTCTCAGCCTCTGGAGTATGTTCTTGTTTGACAATATGGGGCACTTGGCCTGTCAGCAACCTCAATGTTTGGTGCTTCAAGTTTTTTGCTTATGACAAGAGGGGAGGGTGGAGCATTATTGAACCCTTCATCATTGTGACTTGGTTCATCATCCAGGGATGGCTGTTTTTTAGCTTCTACTTTGCTTGACAGAATGCTTGTTGCCTCAACTTTGCATTGCTGAATTGCTGGTTTCTTTCTATTCTCTAGATTTTGTTATTGTTTCTTGTCTGGTTGATACTACATCGTGGATAGTAGGAGGTTATTTTGGATCTACACGCCTCTTGATAGTTCTCAAGAGCATTTTATCCACTTCATCAATACTTGGTCACAGTTTGTTGGCGTTGTAATACACCATTTCTGGGAGAGGAAGTAGTAGTTTGGAATAGCTTTGCTTGTAGAATACTTGTTACTTATTTGGGTTAGTATGTAGTGTTCACCAAGGTCTTGATATCGATCTTCATATGTCACTTAGTAGGCTTATATTTGAGCATTTGTTCACCTTTCAAGAAATAAGATGCAATTAGAGCTATTTCCCCCCATACAAAAATCTTTATTTTTCTTTGCTTTTGGTCTCACTACCGCTAACAATCTATCTGTGAGCAGCCTTCCAATATTCATTAGTCTCTTATTCAACATTGACCAGATGATAAATAGATCTCCCTTTGTCATCCCCCCTATTTCAGATTGCATGAAGACTGTGTTTGATGTTATCTTTTGAATTACCCTGATGAATCATGAAGTGATGAGGGTTGCCTTGGACTTCTTTGGGCTATGTTCAGGTTCTCCTATGACCTTCTCCCGCATCTTGTGGCTATTGTAGCCAACCGTTTCCTTTTCACTGGGCACTTTTGAGAAAGCTTGAGCTTCTTCTTCACTTTTAGTGAAGATTGTATTCAAGATGTCTTCAGTGATATGGTAATGTTTGCATCCCATTCTTACTTGCAGTTCAAACTCCTCTCCTATCGCCTTGTGTCCTTCACCACTCACTTGTACTTTCTCAAGTGATGACATAAACTCAGCTGTCAGGTCAGTCAGAGAAACAATATTAACAAGACACAAGGTGCATAGATTTTCTCTACCCACAAAATCCATCACCCTATCATAGAGTCCCAACCTTTTGAAGTCTTCAACGTCGATGTCTCTTATTGACTTGAAGCTTTTGGTCCTCAACATCATGTTGAAGTTTGATTGGTGTATTTTGTCTCTGGGTATAAATGTCATTAGTTGCCCTATTGGTGTTTCTTGTGCATCCTTCTGGGCTATATTAGAGTCTAATTTTTGTCTTAGAGCCCTTAAGTCAACCTTTTATACCAACTTTCTCTTCTTTGTTTTCTAGACATCTGTATCTGTCATCTTTCGTTTATTCTTTGCTTTGTGTTCCTCTTTCGATGGCACGCATTCTGATGTCTTTGTTCCTTCTATGCCTTCTGATCCTTTTGTGTCCTCCTATGACACATGTCCTAATATGACCTCACACTTCTCATTTAGTAACAACAATCGAGTTCTCTTTTGATTTGTCATGTTTTGGTTATCCTAAAGTTCTCTCTTTTGCTTCCAGTGTTTGTTGTTCCCCTTGAAGAGATGTTGCCTTCCTGTTCAAGGAATCAAAAGTAGAATTTGACAATCGAAAATTTAAGCAATAGGAGATTGTCAAGTAGTGTATATGATAATAACAATAAGTCAGGTGTAAGGTCAGTGTTTTTCACTGATGCTATGGTGTATCGATTGAGGCATAGATCCATTACAGATCATAGTGACCGCTACTGGTTCTGCATGTCATGGTCGAGATAGTGTCTGAGTAGTAGTCGATACACAGTCATCCACTTGAATAAAACCATGGTTGTATCACAATCAGGACGAGTGTTGCGAAAGAGACTAGTGTCACGTTTGAGAAGTCGAACACATGTTGCACAGAATGGCATACTCGGGGGTCAAAATTTTTAAGAGTAATGATCATGGAGGTGTTAGATCCTATGATCAGGGGTTAGAGGGTCAAATATGGGAGATATGCAGCTGAAACAAACAAAAGACAATGAGAGTACGAATCAGGATGGATTCTCTTTGTGGTCAAGACAGAAGCAAGGGTGTATGGACCAAAACTAGTGTCGAGATCGAAATAAGAGTTGCGAATGAAACAAGAGTCATGACTGAGACAAATGCTAGTGCTCAAGAAGGTGAAAGGTCGAAACATGCAAATGAGAGGGGAGGTTTGCATTGAGTTTGAACAAATAATGGGGATAGAACTATCGATGGAATGGAAGAATCACGAATCAGATGTGGGAAAAAGAAAAAAAAGGGTGGGAAAAGGCGACACAGATTGCAGAAAAAGAAGAAGAAAGAAAGTAGATCCTTCAGATCTTAGAGGGAGTGAAAGAAAAAGGGGAACACGAAAGAGCAGGCGGTGGTGCTCTTGGGTGATTGATGATGTGGTGAGTTGCTATCACCATTACTCGCCATTATCCGTCCTTCTACATCATCTTTTCTCGCTCACCAATCCGTCGGTGCCTCTTTGTTAGGGTTTGTTCGAGTGTTGTTGCAAGGGAAAGAGTGAAGAAAGGGGGGTTACTGTTCTGGGATCCTCTCCTTTTATATCATGTTTAAGGGAACAACGTATCAACCGCTACTTCCAGATGGTATTGTGACCTATACTATTAACACTATGTTATGGTAGAGACACCTACACCAGTCAATACAAGTTTGGTTGTGACATCGATAAAGGTGTACTAGATAAAATGTGTCCATACTTAGAGATGCTAACATATCACAGTCGTGACGGCTAGGGAACAAGGTATCAGTCGAAAGAAATAGTGAAAGTGTTTCATCCGATACAAGGATTTTAAAAGAAATTATACAAGTTTTGAATTGAACACTACTCTTGGTAATCTTAAATCAATTGAAAATGCAATAATAGAGTTGGCACTTCAAATTGGACTACCTATTTAAGGGAAGTTCAAATTTACTTAGAGATGTTCAAATTTAAACTGACAGATATGTACAAAGTCTAGACCAAATAAAAGAAAGATTTGTGATATTGAATAAAGCAATAAATCCTTGGGTTGCCTCCCAAGAAGTGCTAATTTATAGTATTTAACTTGACTTTTTGACAAGACTTCTCAGGGTTCCTCTATTGGTATTGGCTGTGGTTCTTCCAAGTCCAGTTATGATCTTCTCACAAAAGATTCATCTTTACAATATCATTTTACTCTGTCTCCATTCACCTTAAAAGTACTTATCTTTCAACTAGTAATTTCCATTACCCTAGATGGGTAGATCTTGATCACAATGAAAGGCCCATACCATATGGACCCGAGCTTTCTTGGGAATAATCTGATCCTTGAGTTGAATAGCAAGACTTTGTCCCCTTTAGACAAATCTTTGTTTTTATGTGGGCATCATGCCACACCTTTATTCTCTACTTGTAAATACGAGCATTTTCATAGGTGTGTAACCTCAGTTCCTCAAGCTCATGTAGCTACAGGTACCACTTCTTTCCTGCGTTATCGAGATCCATATTAAAAAATTTGATGGCCCAAAGGGTTATATGCTCTACTACTACCGATAAATGACACAAATTTTCATAGATGAGCCTATAGGGAGTAGTCCCTATTGGTGTCTTGTACGTAGTATGGTAGGCTTATAATGCATCGTCAAGTTTCATGGACTAGTCTTTACGAGTCTTGCCAATAGTTTTCTTTAGAATCTCTTTAATCTTCTGATTGGATACTTCAACTTGGCCCGATGTCTGTGGGTGGTAAAGGATTGCAACCTTATGTTTTACTTCATATTTCTTCAACAATGCTTCTAACTATATTTCCCCAAATTGGAACCCCCCATCACTGATGATGGTGTACGGGACACCAAATATAGGAAAAATAGTTTTCTAAAATAGTCTCATGACAACTTTGGAGTTGCAGGTGGGTGATGCCACAACCTCCACCCACTTAGGGACATAATCAATGTAGAATGTATTGGTTTACCCTTGAGGATGGGAATGGTCCCATGTAATATATGTAACATCCCTGACCTGGGTTATGCTTTAACCCTAGGTTTTTTGATTAATAAAGATGATTATATGCTTAATCTCATCTTGTGAAAAGTAATTAAGGCTCAAAAGGAACCTATGTTTCAATTTTGGTCCTGTTTGAACAATGTTGAAGCAATGTTTGCTTATTTTGGACTAAAGTGCAAATTACCCAAGTTGAGGGGTTAAATTGCAAATGTTGCATGATAATATGTTCCTTTGATGTTGAGACATCATAAGAATGAATATGATGTAGTGGTATGGTTTCCACAAGCTTGGACACCAAGATTAAGCTTGTAAAGCAATCCTTGTGCATTAAAACCTAGTTTTGGTGTAATGTGCAATTTACCCAAAATCTAGGGTTCAATATGCAAATTACCACTTCAATAAGGTCCTTAATGTTTCTTGGCATCAGGTAGAGAAAATAAAATGAGAGGGGCATATCATTTGAATTAAGTTGGAGGAGAGAGAATCTTGATATTAAAATAATCAAGATTTAATCCTAATTGAAACCCTAATTCAATTTAGGGAAAAAATGAATGTATTAATTAAAGGGCCTTCAACCAAAATGTTATTGGTTGATTTTGGTTAAGGATGGACGTTCTTTTTCCAAGATAAGGAACGAAAATATCCTAAGTAGGTGAAACTCCACTCACCTTATTATAAAGAAAAGTAATATCCACTCACATATGGGATATTAATATATTAAGCATTAAGGTGCTTAATTTGCTTTTCTTTAAATTGAGGATAATGAAGGAGAATTAAAGTCAAAGGAAGGTGCCTCGTATCCATGGAATTTATGGGGAAGAGGCGGCCATAATTTTAGGATTAATTGGATTTTTATAAGGCATTTTCTCTCTCATCAATTTCCTTATAAAAGTGCCTTTTCCAAATGAATTGAAAGGCTTTTTCGGCCCTTTCTTCTTCCTTTGCTTTGGATGAGCTCAAGAGGACTTAGGAGAAACAAGAGGACGAGCCCCAACCTGTTGTTAAGCTTCTTGACCCTCGTTCTTCATGATTTCATGGTGGAAATCGAAAATAAATTATGGATTCCTTCTTATTTCGATCTCCTCTTCAACCCTAGCCAACTTTTACAATCAAAAGCTTGAGGACGAGCCTAGGGGGAGTTGCAAGAGCTTCATCCACCATTAATGGCGTGAGCTTGGAGCTTTGGAGCTCAATTGGAGGCGGGTTTTATAACTCAAACCCTTAATCATTGATATTGCATCAATTCTCTATACTTTGTTGATTGTTTTCTTTAAATTGCTACACTCTTGTTTCTTTGCTGCAATTTCCATCAAGAACGGTTTTTGTTCTTGGTTGTTCGAAGGAAGGGGATGATGACATCATACTATATGCTTATCCAAAGAAAAGTACCAAGCCAAACGGTTTTGATAGCTATTCCAAATCGTTTTAATTTGATTGGCTATGCGGTTTCAGCAAACCGTTTAAAGGCAAACAGTTTGAAACCGTTTGGGAGAAAACGATTTCAAGACCGTTTGAGATGGTTGACCAAGCGTTGAACGTTTGGGAATTTTGTTCCTAATTATGTAGGCTAATGACCCACCAAATTTGAGGGGTTAACTCCAAAGGAATCGTAGGTTGAAGGCCAATCAATTAGGCAAATTGCATTGAATTAAATGCTGCTTTTCAACCTGATTAACTTGACCTGTTTGGGAAAACGGTTTCAATACCGTTTTAGTGAGTTGACCAAGCGTTGACCGTTTCGGATTCCTATTCATAATTATGTTGGTTGATGACCCTCCAAATTTTAGGGATTAACTCTCAAGGAATCGTGAGTTGAAGGCTAATCAATTAGGGAAACCTAATTGGATTAAGTGCTGATTATCAATCTGATTTAATTGAACTTTTTGGGCAAACAGTCTCAAGACCATTTGAGTGCGTTGACCAAGGGTTGACCGTTTGGGATTACTGTTCCTAATGATGTGGTATAATGACTCACCAAATTTGAGGGATTAACTCCCAAGGAATCGTGAGTTGAAGGCTATTCAATTGGGAAAACCCTAATTGAAAACAGTGCTGAAATTCCAATGAGTTAAGTTGCGATTTTGGGTTGATTAGCCCAAACGGTTTCAAGACCGTTTGGGGATCACCCAAAAGGTCTCCAGACCGTTTGGGGATCACCCCAAGACCGTTTGGAGGTCTGGGGTCAAGTATAGTTGACCTATTGAAGGTCCAAAGGTACTAATCATATTGCAATGTAGTGCTGATTTGTTGATCAACTCTATAGACCAATCCATGATGATGTTTCACTAGAATCCAAAGGTTGTATGGGCCAAACGGTCTCAAGACCGTTTGGAGCTCATCCAAACGGTCTCAAGACCGTTTTTGGGTCACCCAAGACCGTTTGGAGGTCTAGGGTTGAGTATGGTTAGGTGTTTGAAGGTCTAAAGGTACCAAGCTGTTAAACAATGTAATGCTGATTTGGTGATCAATCCAATGAACCAAACCCTAATTGGATTGCTTAGATTTGAGTGATATGATGGGAAAATGGTCTCAAGACCGTTTGGAGGTCATCCAAACGACCTCAAGACCGTTTGGGGTCAGGTCATACCCAATTTGGATGATGGTTCAATGGTTTCAAAGCAACTAGTCTTACATTGATTAGTGTTGTTGAATCATCGATTCCAAACCCTAATTCAATTGAATCAAACCCTAATTGATGATCAATTGAGGGTCAATTGAGAGTCAAATCAGTTGAAGGTTGACCTATTAAACTGAATTGAAGTATGAGGGTAGGTCCAATTGATGATTGGTTCCATGAATCCAATGATTGAAGGAATCAACATTGGAAACCCTAATTCAATTGGATGCTTCATGTAATGGAGGACCAATGTGATTGAATCTCTTGAGAATCAAGATGATGAATGCTCCATTGATCCAATGTTGATTAGTAATGATAATCAAAGAAGGTACAAAGGTTGAAACCCGAATAGTACCTAAGGGATTAGTGCCAATTAAGGGATGAATTCCTAATTGCTTATAGGGTCAATGACTTGATACACTATGTTAATCATAGTTGTATGTACTCAACTGAAGGGTGATATGACCTATTCAAGTTGAGAAGTTGATAGCATGAATTCATACATGAATATGATTCATGTGGTGGTTAAGAGTTATGATCCTTAAGTAAAGAGATCATGAAACCCTAAACATGAACATAAACCCTAATTGACAGGGTTATTGAACTCAAACCCTAGTTGAGGGTGTATCCTTATGAAACCCTAGTTGAGGGTGTATCCATGTGAAACCCTAGTTGAGGGTGTATCCATGTGAAACCCTAACTGAGGGTGTATCCATGTGAAATCGTAACTGAGGGTGTATCCATGTGAAACCCTAATTGAGGGTGATTTCATGAGAAACCCTAATTGGGAATGATTAGCAAACCTTGAATATGGGAAACGTGATATGAAACCCTAATGAAGGGTGATGCTATATGTAATCCCTATTCTAAAGAAGGGAGATGGTATGTGAAACCCTAATCTCTAATGAAAGAATAGAATTCATACTTGAATATGATTCATGAGGTGAACTTCTGTAGCACGGCCGTGGTAGCTTCACTTTGCACGACCGTGCAAGGTAGCACGGCCGTGGTGGCTTCCCTTTGCACGGCCGTTCTTGACTACACGGCCATGGTGAACTATGCTTGACTTAGAGTTGATTTGAAAGTGACCTAACATGGTCATTTTGTTAATTCCCAACTTAAGGATGAGAGATAAACTCATACCTTGTGATGATAATCAATTAATGATACATGATGAGAGTAATAAGTATGAATGAATACTTATGATATCAATGAATGCTTCCAGAGGAGGGTAGCAATGAATTAGGGTTGGAGTGATAATGCAAATATGAAACCCTAATTGATAAGAAAGGAAAATCCTAACCCTAGCTTTGGGTAAAAGGATGAAAACCCCCAATTGATGGTAAACCCTAACCCTGGTAAGGGAATAGTGGTGTTACCCTATATTGCATGATGTGTTGTGAACTTGATAAGTCTATTATCATGTGTGACAATCATGCAGGTCTCATGGGTGATGATCATAGCCATGTATGAGCTATGATGTCTAATTGATAAGAGTTGATTGGCCATATGTGCCATTATGTTTTCGTTACTTAGAAAGAAGTAACAAAATTAGTATGGGCTTGTAAGCCTTGTGAATAAAGTTGTTGCCTAGTGAGAGGTGAAAAAATGTGAATGGCCTTGTAAGCCTTGTGAATAAAGTTGTTGCCTAGTCAGAGGTGACAAAATGTGAATGGCCTTGTGAGCCATGTGAATAAAGTTGTTGCCTAGTGAGAGGTGAAAAGATGTGAATGGCTTTTGAGCCATGTGAATAAAGTTGTTGCCTAGTGAGAGGTGACAATATGTGAATGGCTTTTGAGCCATGTGAATAAGTATATGATGTAAGTGGTACATGTCTCTTTATAGCATTTTTCTGAATAAAATATGTTTGAGAACTTGACTGATGCTAAAAGAATATGATAATGTACTTAATTAATCAAGTGAAATCTATTCATGTAGTGCTCTGACCATAGATCCATCATCGTCAGGAATAGGTGATGGTGAAATAGGTTGCTCCGCGGCATATCCTGGATTTCATATATTTTTGAATATACGGGGGTCAATGGGCGAAAATATCCTTACATCCTCTTGAAGTGATTGTGAGGAGGTAAACAAGAAACCTCTCAAATCCTTCATGATTAGGTCGGGATAGATGTATCACTAATCTCCCGATGATTTGGGCCAGATGCTGTACACATCTCCCAAGGTTAATACCGGATCAATGTAGATAAACATGAAATCTCATGATCGCGAAGAGAGAGCAGCTGACACTGCCTCTATAGAGAAGTTGCCAGTATACCCTGGCTAGCTATGTAGCAGAGACACGAGATGTCCTGCAAGTTGTCTCGCACTGACCGGGAGGCAGTGAGGTCATGGGAACCCGGCTCTTCCCTAGACCTATGTATGGTACCGGTTTCGACTTCACAATGGCCGGTTGGAGTATGAGCGGTATACCTCATCTCCTCAGAGCTTAAATATGATTGTAAAATGTAATCATCCGTATAACATGTTTGCTTAAGGATTGAATACGGAGATTCATTGGCTGATGTTGCATTTCTTTGTGCATTCCTTAGCGGATAAATGTTATTTATGTTCCTTTATATTCTCTGCAAAGTAGACAGATGAAATACTTATCTACCATGGGTATATGCAATGATCTCCTTGAGAATAGGAGATTATCTTATGCTGTTCTATGATGAATAATTCTTCTTGATATGGTAAAAGTAACCCCTGTTCAGTTTTAATTTAATAAACTGCAATAACAATGTTTTGGCAGAGAGTTATATCTCTCGCTGGGGCAATTTTCAATTGTCTCACCCCCGTGGGAAACATTTTTAGGTATGCATGGGAGGCAAGGCATGAATTCCCTAAGATCAGAGAAAGAGCAGTAGCAACAACAACAACAAGGACTACAATGAGATCTCAGGTGGAGATATTGTCTGTCAAGTCATATAGATAGTAGTCCTATGTGTCGTCTCTGTACTCTCAGGTCCTCGGAGTTTTAAATGATTCAATCAGAGTTTTGGCATAGTGCCTCAAAGTTTTTATACTGCCTGTGTATATTTGTTAGCAGGGTAGTCAATGTTGTAATCCTTAAAAAGGAATTGTACAGGCTGTGTACTTGTGATCCAGGATGAAATGGAAATACTTTGGTTCTGGGTTAAAGAGTTTTCCTATGAATGGATCTCTTTGCAAATGGTTTTAATTTTTAGTGATTTTTGGTAATCCGCTGCAACTAATGATCGCTTCCGCATGTTTTATTATTGTTAATGACACTTGTTATCTTAATGATGGAGGGTGTCGTTACAATTTAGTGGTATCACAGCTCTAGGTTCGCCGAGTCTACAGAGACATAGGACTATGGTAGTAGAGTCTATGTTAGTGTCCTCCAATATACCCTATAATGATTTCTGCTTGTGCAGAGAAAGGGTAAAGTTGAAAATGACTGGAGAACACAAGGAACACATTGCTAAGGGCAATGTTGTTGCATCAAGAAGAGGTGCAAGGGATCTGACAAGAATAGAATGAGTGCCTGAGAATCCCCAATAAGACCTGATCAGGATAGAGAATCCTATGATCATGCTCTTGTTGGGTAGATTAGGGCAACTGTAATGCATATAGTGGACTGGATGCTAGCCTTACAACCTAGGTAATCAGTCCTTAATACAGAAAGCTTGAGCTTTAAATGAGTTCCTAAATGACTTAGTCATGTTGAAACAAGGGAAAATGTGAAAAAAAAGATTAACTTATGGCAAGAAAGTAGACTCTGCCATGATCTTAGATAGATAATAAATCAGTGATGGCAGTGCCCAAGAAGGGGCAATAAGCTGAGAAGTAGGTGATGATCTCTATAATTTTAGATACATTTGCCTAATGGTTCTAAAAAGCCAAGGTTTTTGGTACAAATAGTGAAATAAATGCGTAGTGTACCAGGGCAGCAGCCCCTAAGTAAGTGCAAAGGTCTTAACCTTTCACTTGTAAGATTCCATGGCTTAGTTTTTTCTTCAAGTAATAAGACCATGATGTGAGTACAAGGTATGTTATAAATGTGTACATGTTGAGTACACGAAACCCTTTTTGTTATAAAAAGGAGGATTGTTGATTTTGTTTTCCCTATTAGTTGCCATATAGGGAAGAAATGATGAGAACCAGAATTTGAATTCTATTCAGTATTCCTTTAAATGCTCTATATTGATCATACCTCTATGAAAGAGGAAGAGGTATAGAAGAGATGCCTGGATAAAATCCAGGGATGTTAAATCTTATGTTATGATAATATGAAAAGCAAGAAATTAATATGATAGAATGTAATTGCATACTACTTGATCTCAGTACTTGTAAACCCTGATCAGGTATACAACTATTGATGATAAAGTGAGTATGGAAACTCTTAGATTGATATCTTTTTGATTGCCCTGATCAAGCAATCATTCTGATACAATCTAATGAGTATCATGAAATTGGAAATATGGTATGGATAAATGTATCATACCTTAAGTACAAGAAAGAGGGATCTGATATGAATTCGGATCAGTATGTGTATATGAGGAAGTAAAAGTATGACCGTCATATGATGAAAAAAAAAAGAACAAGGGAGGTGATCCCTGTTCAATAAAGTTGTAAATATGATAAAAGAAAGATGAGAATATAATGTGTTTTCAACACATGCGACTGATACCAAGGTAAGAGATTTTGGTATCTGAGAATTATCAGATGGTTTAGATTGGCTACCTAGAATGGTCAACTATGAAATCAGTATGATTATATAAAATGATATGAACATCATATGTTAGGGGTTTATGATTTGCATAAACATAACAACTAAATATGTCTTTAAGATAAGTTCTCATTTGAATCTATGAGAATATTGTGTGAAGGAACTTTGTGCTGATCAAAGTTCTATGATGTCTACATAACAATGAGGTGTTATAAAGAGACATGATGATATGATGAATGAATAATATCTGTTCCCTTTATCTGGGATTTCGAGGACAAAATCCTTGTTAGGGGTTTATAATTTGTAACATCCCTGACCTGGGTTATGCTTTAACCCTAGGTGTTTTGATTAATAAAGATGATTATATGCTTAATCTCATCTTGTGAAAAGTAATTAAGGCTCAAAAGGAACCTATGTTTCAATTTTGGTCCTGTTTGAACAATGTTGAAGCAATGTTTGCTTATTTTAAACTAAAGTGCAAATTACCCAAGTTGAGGGGTTAAATTACAAATGTTGCATGATAAGATGTTCCTCTGATGTTGAGACATCATAAGAATGAATATGATGTAGTGGTATGGTTTCCACAAGCTTGGACACCAAGATTAAGCCTGTAAAGCAATCCTTATGCATTAAAACCTAGTTTTGGTGTAATGTGCAATTTACCCAAAATCTAGGGTTCAATATGCAAATTACCACTTCAATAAGGTCCTTAATGTTTCTTGGAATCAGGTAGAGAAAATAAAATGAGAGGGGCATCTCATTTGAATTAAGTTGGAGGAGAGAGAATCTTGATATTAAAATAATCAAGATTTAATCCTAATTGAAACCCTAATTCAATTTAGGGAAAATGAATGTATTAATTAAAGGGCCTTCAAACAAAATGCTATTGGTTGATTTTGGTTAAGGATGGACGTTATTTTGCCAAGATAAGGAACGAAAATATCCTAAGTAGGTGAAACTCCACTCACCTTATTATAAAGAAAAGTAATATCCACTCACATATGGGATATTAATATATTAAGCATTAAGGTGCTTAATTTGCTTTTCTTTAAATTGAGGATAATGAAGGAGAATTAAAGGCAAAGGAAGGTGCCTCGTATCCATGGAATTAAGGGGGAAGAGGCGGCCATAATTTTTGGATTAATTGGATTTTTATAAGGCATTATCTCTCTCATCAATTTCCTTATAAAAGTGCCTTTTCCAAATGAATTGAAAGGCTTTTTCGGCCCTTTATTCTTCCTTTGCTTTGGATGAGCTCAAGGGGACTTAGGAGCAACAGTAGGACGAGCCCCAACCTGTTGGTAAGCTTATTGACCCTCGTTCTTCATGATTTCATGGTGGAAATCGAAAATAAATTATGGATTCCTTCTTATTTCGATCTCCTCTTCAACCCTAGACAACTTTTACAATCAAAAGCTTGAGGACGAGCCTAGGGGGAGTTTCAAGAGCTTCATCCACCATTAATGGCGTGAGATTGGAGCTTTGGAGCTCAATTGGAGGCGGTTTTTATAACTCAAACCCTTAATCATTGATATTGCATCAATTCTCTATACTTTGTTGATTGTTTTCTTTAAATTGCTACACTCTTGTTTCTTTGCTGCAATTTCCATCAAGAACGGTTGCTGTTCTTGGTTGTTCGAAGGAAGGGGATGATGACATCATACTAGATTCTTATCCAAAGAAAAGTACCAAGCCAAACGGTTTTGATAGCTATTCCAAATCGTTTTAATTTGATTGGCTATGCGGTTTCAGCAAACCGTTTAAAGGCAAACGGTTTGAAACCGTTTGGGAGAAAACGGTTTCAAGACCGTTTGAGATGGTTGAACAAGCGTTGACTGTTTGGGAATTTTGTTCCTAATTATTTAGGCTAATGACCCACCAAATTTGAGGGGTTAACTCCAAAGGAATCGTAGGTTGAAGGCCAAACAATTAGGAAAATTGAATTGAATTAAATGCTGATTTTCAACCTGATTAACTTGACCTGTTTGGGCAAACGGTTTCAAGACTGTTTTAGTGAGTTGACCAAGCGTTGACCGTTTGGGATTCATGTTCATAATTATGTTGGTTGATGACCATCCAAACTTGATGGATTAAATCCCAAGGAATCGTGAGTTGAAGGCTAATAAATTAGGGAAACCTAATTGGATTAAGTGCTGATTATCAATCTGATTTAATTGAACTTTTTGGGCAAACGGTCTCAAGACCGTTTGAGTGCGTTGACCAAGGGTTCCACGTTTGGGAGTACTGTTCCTAATGATGTGGTCTAATGACTCACCAAATTTGAGGGATTAACTCCCAAGGAATCGTGAGTTGAAGGCTATTCAATTGGGAAAACCCTAATTGAAAACAGTGCTGAAATTCCAATGAGTTAAGTTGAGATTTTGGGTTGATTAGCCCAAACGGTTTCAAGACCGTTTGGGGATCACCGAAATGGTCTCAAGACCGTTTGGGGATCACCCAAACGGTCTCAAGACCGTTTGGGGATCACCCCAAGACCTTTTGGAGGTCTGGGGTCAAGTATAGTTGACCAATTGAAGGTCCAAAGGTACTAATCATATTGCAATGTAGTGCTGATTTGTTGATCAACTCGATAGACCAATCCATGATGATTTTTCACTAGAATCCAAAGGTTGGATGGTCCAAACGGTCTCAAGACCGTTTGGTGGTCACCCAAGACCGTTTGGAGGTCTAGGGTTGAGTATGGTTAGGTGTTTGAAGGTCTAAAGGTACCAAGCTGTTAAACAATGTAATGCTGATTTGGTGATCAATCCAATGAACCAAACCCTAATTGGATTGCTTAGATTTGAGTGATATGATGGGAAAACGATCTCAAGACCGTTTGGAGGTCATCCAAACGACCTCAAGACCGTTTGGGGTCAGGTCATACCCAATTTGGATGATGGTTCAATGGTTTCAAAGCAACTAGCCTTACATTGATTAGTGTTGTTGAATCATCGATTCCAAACCCTAATTCAATTGAATCAAACCCTAATTGATGATCAATTGATGGTCAATTGAGAGTCAAATCAGTTGAAGGTTGACCTATTAAACTCAATTGAAGTATGAGGGTAGGTCTAATTGATGATTGGTTCCATGAATCCAATGATTGAAGGAATCAACATTGGAAACCCTAATTCAATTGGATGCTTCATGTAATGGAGGACCAATGTGATTGAATCTCTTGAGAATCAAGATGATGAATGATCCATTGATCCAATGTTGATTAGTAATGATAATCAAAGAAGGTACAAAGGTTGAAACCCGAATAGTACCTAAGGGATTAGTGCCAATTAAGGGATGAATTCCTAATTGCTTATAGGGTCAATGACTTGATACACTATGTTAATCATAGTTGTATGTACTCAACTGAAGGGTGATATGACCTATTCAAGTTGAGAAGTTGATAGCATGAATTCATACATGAATATGATTCATGTGGTGGTTAAGAGTTATGATCCTTAAGTAAAGAGATCATGAAACCCTAAACATGAACATAAACCCTAATTGACAGGGTTATTGAACTCAAACCCTAGTTGAGGGTGTATCCTTATGAAACCCTAGTTGAGGGTGTATCCATGTGAAACCCTAGTTGAGGGTGTATCCATGTGAAACCCTAACTGAGGGTGTATCCATGTGAAATCGTAACTGAGGGTGTATCCATGTGAAACCCTAATTGAGGGTGATTTCATGAGAAACCCTAATTGGGAATGATTAGCAAACCTTGAATATGGGAAACGTGATATGAAACCCTAATGAAGGGTGATTCTATATGTAATCCCTATTCTAAAGAAGGGAGATGGTATGTGAAACCCTAATCCCTAATGAAAGAATAGAATTCATACTTGAATATGATTCATGAGGTGAACTTCTGTAGCACGACCGTGGTAGCTTCACTTTGCATGACCGTGCAAGGTAGAACGGCCGTGGTGGCTTCCCTTTGCACGGCCGTTCTTGACTACACGGCCATGGTGCACTATGCTTGACTTAGAGTTGATTTGAAAGTGACCTAACATGGTCATTTTATTAATTCCCAACTTAAGGATGAGAGATAAACTCATACCTTGTGATGATAATGAATTAATGATACATGATGAGAGTAATAAGTATGAATGAATACTTATGATATCAATGAATGCTTCCAGAGGAGGGTAGCAATGAATTAGGGTTGGAGTGATAATGCAAATATGAAATCCTAATTGATAAGAAAGGAAAATTCTAACCCTAGTTTTGGGTAAAAGGATGAAAAGCCCCAATTGATGGTAAACCCTAACCCTGGTAAGGGAATAGTGGTGTTACCCTATATTGCATGATGTGTTGTGAACTTGATAAGTCTATTATCATGTGTGACAATCATGCAGGTCTCATGGGTGATGATCATAGCAAGCTATGAGCTATGATGTCTAATTGATAAGAGTTGATTGGCCATATGTGCCATTATGTTTTTGTTACTTAGAAAGAAGTAACAAAATTAGTATGGGCTTGTAAGCCTTGTGAATAATGTTGTTGCCTAGTGAGAGGTGACAAAATGTGAATGGCCTTGTAAGCCTTGTGAATAAAGTTGTTGCCTAGTGAGAGGTGACAAAATGTGAATGTCCTTGTGAGCCATGTGAATAAAGTTGTTGCCTAGTGAGAGGTGACAAGATGTGAATGGCTTTTGAGCCATGTGAATAAAGTTGTTGCCTAGTGAGAGGTGACAATATGTGAATGGCTTTTGAGCCATGTGAATAAGTATATGATGGAAGTGGTACATGTCTCTTTATAGCATTTGTCTGAATAAAATATGTTTGAGAACTTGACTGATGCTAAAAGAATATGATAATGTACTTAATTAATCAAGTGAAATCTATTGATGTAGTGCTCTGACCATAGATCCATCATCGTCAGGAATAGGTGACGGTGAAAGAGGTTGCTCCGCGGCATATCCTAGATTTCGTATATTTTTGAATATACAGGGGTCAATGGGCGAAAATATCCTTACGTCCTCTTGAAGTGATTGTGAGGAGGTAAACAAGAAACCTCTCAAATCCTTCATGAATAGGTTGGGATAGATGTATCACTAATCTCCTGATGATTTGGGCCAGATGCTGTACACATCTCCCAAGGTTAATACCGGATCGATGGAGATAAACATGAAATCTCATGATTGCGAAGAGAGAGCAGCTGACACTGCCTCTATAGCGAAGTTGCCAGTATACCCTGGCTAGCTATGTAGCAGAGACACGAGATGTCCTGCAGGTTCTCTCGCACTGACCAGGAGGCAGTGAGGTCATGGGAACCTGACTCTTCCCTCAACCTATGTATGGTACCGGTTTCAACTTCGCAATGGCCGGTTGGAGTATGAGCGGTATACCTCATCTCCTCAGAGCTTAAATATGATTGTAAAATGTAATCAGCCGTATAGCATGTTTGCTTAAGGATTGAATACAGAGATTCATTGGCTGATGTTGCATTTCTTTGTGCATTCCTTAGCGGATAAATGTTATTTATGTTCCTTTATATTCTCTACAAAGTAGACAGATGAAATACTTATCTACCATGGGTATATGCAATGCTCTCCTTGAGAATAGGAGATTATCTTATGCTGTTCTATGATGAATAATTCTGCCTGATATGGTAAAAGTAACCCCTGCTCAGTTTTAATTTAATAAACTGCAATAACAATGTTTTGGCAGAGAGTTATATCTCTCGCTGGGGCAATTTTCAATTGTCTCACCCCCGTGGGAAACATTTTTAGGTATGCATGGGAGGCAAGGTAGGAATTCCCTAAGATCAGAGAAAGAGCAGCAGCAACAACAACAACAAGGACATCAATGAGATCTCAGGTGGAGATATTGTCTGTCAAGTCATATAGATAGTAGTCCTATGTGTCGTCTCTGTACTCTTAGGTCCTCGGAGTTTTAAATGATTCAATCAGAGTTTTGGCATAGTGCCTCAAAGTTTTTATACTGCCTATGTATATTTGTTAGCAGGGCAGTCAATGTTGTAATCCTTAAAAAGGAATTGTACAGGCTGTGTACTTGTGATCCAAGATGAAATGGAAACACTTTGGTTCTTGGTTAAAGAGTTTTCCTATGAATGGATCTCTTTGCAAATATTTTTAATTTTTAGTGATTTTTGGTAATCCGCTGCAACTAATGATCGCTTCCGCATGTTTTATTATTGTTAATGACACTTGTTATCTTAATGATGGCGGGTGTCGTTACAATTTAGTGGTATCACAGCTCTAGGTTCGCTGAGTCTACAGAGACATAGGACTAAGGTAGTAGAGTCTATGTTAGTGTCCTCCAGTATACCCTATAATGATTTCTGCTTGTGCAGAGAAAGGGTAAAGTTGAAAATGACTGGAGAACACAAGGAACACATTGCTAAGGGCAATGTTGTTGCATCAAGAAGAGGTGCAAGGGATCTGACAAGAATAGAATGAGTGCCTGAGAATCCCCAATAAGACCTGATCAGGATAGAGAATCGTATGATCATGCTCTTGTTGGGCAGATTAGGGCAACTGTAATGCATATAGTGGACTGGATGCTAGCCTTACAACCTAGGTAATCAATCCTTAATACAGAAAGCTTGAGCTTTAAATGAGTTCCTAAATGACTTAGTCATGTTGAAACAAGGGAAAATGTGAAAAAAAAGATTAACTTATGGCAAGAAAGTAGACTCTACCATGATCTTAGACATATAATAAATCTGTGATGGCAGTGCCCAAGAAGGGGCAATAAGCTAAGAAGTAGGTGATGATCTCTATAATTTTAGATACATTTGCCTAATGGTTCTAAAAAGCCAAGGTGTGGGGCAGCGCCCCAGAAAAAATTGGATTTGGAGCACTTTTAGAAGGTAGATCGATACACAAAAATTGTGTCCAAGACCAAAATCAACCCATCGGTCGACATGCCAATCGACCTTTAATTTTTGGTAAATATCAAGAATCGATAGACTCATTGACACTTTGGTTGATACTCAATGCCTGACATACAATCCATCGATAAGAGAGGTCGACACTTTTGTTGACCCCTCGACTCGACAACATCATCGGCCAACAGTCGACAAGGAAATCATCCCATCAGTCAACAATGTTATTGACACTCTCCTCGATAGCCACAACTCCCACTAACAGTCTTGTCACCCCTCAAGGTTGAAAATCATGTCGACTGATAGATCAAAGATGGGAAGTCTAAAAGCCATCGATCCTAAATGTTGACATACCTATCAATCGAAACAAATGGTTGACACCGATTGAAAGAGGTCAACAACCTCAACCCTATAAATAGCCCCCCAACACAGCCGTACAAATCATCTCAGATTTTATAGAGACTAAAACATCGAACCGCTACCACTGAGTTTAAAGCAAGGACAACGCCTGTCGACCTAGCTAGTTAAATTGACCTAGCTGGTTGATGCCTATTGCCCCAAGAATAGATCGACAAATCACTTTCCTTCTGCAACTCCATAGCCATCGATCTCCTTCTCCAAGGCGATCGATCTCTTCCTTGGGCTGCTATTCCTCTACCTACTTCCCTTACAAGATAGGGTTAGTTCCTAGAAAAGAAAGAAGGAAGTTTGTCATCGTACACCACACCGAGTCGCTTCTACCACCATCATGACCATGATGGTATCCTATTCCTCTTCTTGTGATATTAATCTTGCCATGTCGAGGGAGTATCTTTTCACTAGGGTGTGGGGACTAGCTCCACTACCTGTTTCTTGCAATTTCATTCATGGTCCATCTCTTGTATGAAACCATATAATTCATAGCCAATCATTTATTGCATGTATTGTGGATTGATCACCCACTTTATGTGATTTATTATAATATTTTACTATGAGAACTTCAACGTTTAAGATTTGAATGTCGATTTACTTTGGTTGACGCCCTGATGAGAACTTCCGACAGAAGTGGATAGCGGATCTGTGAGTAACGAGACATCAAGCTTATAGGGATATCTACTCATACAAGTTTTTGACGCTCAAAGGGAAAACTTGCATAAATCCAATTAGATCTTCATACATCTTTGGATTTGAATGATTGCACAAATTCAAGTAGTGGCGGCAAAAACCAGTTCCACCCTTGTGTTTCCATCCATTGATAACTAGAACCTTAATCTAGCTCTGTTTATTCTTACAACCTTAGGTTAAAATAAACCAATCTTGACTTTTGTGATAAATACTAATTATTTCTAGGTTACTTTGATTAGATAATTCTTAAAAATGTTGTCCCTTGGGATTTGATCCTTAACTATACTACAATAAGATCCGTCCACTTGCGGGTGGCATTATTACACTTTGGTTTGGTAAACTCTAGGAATTATATTCCTAGTGAATTTGTAGTGCGATAATATTCCACATCAAATTTTGGCGCCGTTTCCAGGGACAATGGAATTTTCTAATCTTTGCAACTTACTTGGATTAGTTAGGATTTTTATTTTTTAATTGATATTATTGCATACCATCTTGAATCAAAATTATTTTACATTGATCTGAACTCAACATCTCTTATTTTTCAGGAGATAACTCTTGTGCATGCTACACTCTACTAGCATCGACACATTGACCCCCATCGACCCCGAGATCGAAAAGACTTACCACATGATCCTTCATGAACAAAGAGCCAAATTGAATGATGAGGAGGTCAACCGTAGGGTGCAAGCAGCCCTGACTGCATAAAGAGAGAGGCTCATGGCTAAAGGCAGAGATGCCATACAAGTAGAGCAACAAGTGGCCAAAGAAGCAGAGCAACAAAGAGTCCTATTAGAGTTCTCTTTCCCTAAGGCTGTAAATGTATACATGCAACCCTATTGTTTATCCTACCATCCAATCTTAGAAATTTGAGATCAAGACAAATTGGGTGACGATGATGCAGAATAACAACTTTGAAGGACGCATCAATGAAGATCCTCATGAGCATATGAAAAAGTTCATAGATCTCTATGGACTAAGTAAGCAAGCTGGAGTACCAGAAGAGGCAATGACGATGAGATTATTCTACTATTCCCTCATTTATAAGGCTAGGGTATGGTACAATTCCCTAGATGATCATAGCATCACAACCTGGGAGGAACTTCAGAGCCAATTCCTTGAGAATTTCTTTCAACCCTAACTCACTTATCAACTCAGAGGGGATATCACCAACTTCAAACAAGATCCATCCGAGTCTCTCTTTGAATCCTAGGGGCGATTCAAGGAGTTGCTGCAAAAATGCCCTCATCATGGAATAACTCTTTCAAAATTTTTGGAACATTTCTATAGGGGAGTTGATGATGAGATCAAGCGATTCCTCGATGCCGCCTCAAGTGGAGGTTTGATGCGGCTAAGATTTGATGACGCCTGTAAGGTCATTTGTAAGGTAGCCGATAACCAAGCCAATTGAGGTTCATCCCGCAAGGGAGGCATCCTCAAGGTGGCAATGGCAAAAGAAAAATCCGAGTTGAAGGTGATTGTTGAATCTCTTAAGATGCTCACCTTGAAGACAGACAACCTTGAGTACACCCTTCTGAATAGTGGGCAAAGAGGCCAATCCTCTCTTCAACCTAATGTGTCCCCATAAGTCTGCCAAGTCTATAGTTTAGAAGGCCACGTGAGTCTACAATGCAACCATCTCTACCAGGACACTATGAACACGATTCAACCTCAGTTTGATAGTGCTCCTATCATTGGAGAAGTTAATGTTATCAACTCTATTCTAGGATAGGGGTACTACAACCCGAACAGGCCAAGGAACCATCCATGATTCCAATATAGGAATCCAGATGGAGCAACTAATGCTTAAAAGTTCCAACAGGGACCTAGTTAGAACTAAGTTTGGGGTCCTCCTGGTTTCCAACAAAAAAACTACCACCAGAACAACTACAATCTTGGTCAATATCACAACAACTACAATCAAGTGCAACAACAATATAACCAACAAGGGAGGCTTCTCCTGGGGCAAGGTAGTAAGCAAAATACACCTGTCCCCAATGAAAAAATCTGCCTAGAAACTATTGAGAAGATGTTAACAAACCAACAAGTCTACAACAAGTCAATGGAGGCCCAACTCACCCAAATAGCTGCCGCAATCCGTCCTTCAGCTGGGTCATTTGTAGGTCAACCTGAAGGAAACCCTAAGCACTAAAAAGAACAACGAAAGGCCGTCAACTAAAGGCTTGTCTATCTTAGAGAAGTCTTTAATAAATTTTTTATAATACCCAACATGTACCATGAAACTTCTCTTTCCCGTGACCAATTTTGGGCGTGGGAGTTTTAATATAGCCTCTATTTTTCTTAGATCAACTTCTTTTCCTTTCTTGGAGATCTTGTGCCCTAGCACAATGCCATCTTGTACCATGAAATGTCATTTCTCCCAATTCAAGACTAGATGTTTTTCATCACAACATTGCAAAACTAGGGAAATAGTTTTAAGACATCTATCGAAATCTGTTCTATATATTAAGAAGTCATCCATAAAACTTCCATTATATCTTCCAGGAAATCAGAGAACATGGATATAATGCACCTTTGAAAGGTTGTAGGCGAGTTACACAATCCAAACGATATTCTTCTAAAAGAATAGGTGCTGTAGATATAGGTAAAAGTAGTATTTTCCTAATCATCTGGGTGGATTGGTACTTGATAAAATCTTGAATATCCATCCAAGAAATAGAAATATGCATGATGTGTCATCCTTTCTAAGACTTGATCAATAAAGGGTAGAGGGAAATGGTCCTTCTTGTATCAACATTTAATTTCCTATATTCTATGCAAATACGCCAACTAATGACGGTTCACATTGCTACCTCATCTCCATTGTCTCTTCTTACAACTGTCATTACTCCTTTCTTAGATACAAGGTGATTTGGGCTGACCAATTGCTATCACTTATTGGGTATATGGTACCTGCATCTCCCAACTTGATGACTTCATTCTTAACAACTTCTTTGATCATCTGATTTATCTTCCTTAGCGGTTGGGATAAAGTCTTGGTAGTGTCTTCCAAGTTTATGTGGTGCATGCAAAGGGCTGGGATCAGACCCTTGATATCATCAACTGAATATCCTATTGCCTTCCTATATTTCTTGAGTTTGTTTAACAACTTTTCTTCAGGATCTACTGTTACAGTGGATTTTATATTGACAAGATTCGTGTCCTCATCATCCAGAAATTCATACTTCAAGCCTTCAGGGAGAGGCTTCAGTTTCGACTTCGGTTTGGGTGCTTCTTTTTCTATAAGAGATTGTTCTAAAGATGCATACTTTACTATTTCAAAGGTTATCTCCTCTTTGTCACTGAACTCGTCCTCAGGTTGGATCAAATAATCTAAAATCTCTACCACCTTAGGGTCTTCTAGACTGAGATCTAGATTAGTCAAGGCTCGCATGAGCGTGTCTACAATTTCCTTATCTTCTATCACTTCCTCCCAATATTGGTTATAACTGTCCATGAAGTAGACTAACTCAAATAGAGATGGTCCTCTCATGGCGTCCTAGACATGAAAGTCGATATGGTTGTTTCCAACTCTAAGACTAATGATTCCTTCTGCTATGTCAATTAGGGATCTACCCATGGTAAGGAAGGGTCTTCCAAATATAATTGGGCATGTCGAGTCCTCTTTGGTGTCAATCACTACTATGTTGCGAGGTATAAAGAATCACCCAATGCGAATTGGGATGTCTTACACTATCCCCACTGACATGGTAAAAGTGTGATCAACCAACTCGATCCTCATTCTAGTTTTTACCATGTCCATTAGTACAATCCTTTTGGCTAAGGAGAGAGGCATCTGAATTATGCTTGCTCCTAGGTGGTCTAGCTCCTTACTCTCCTAATTGTCCCCAACACAAAAGGGAATATTGAATGCCCCTGGATCCTTCTTCTTTGTAGGAAATTCAGCTTAGACAAAGGAACTTAACAACTTGGCCATCTGCCCTATCTCGATGTGGTACCCTCTCCCTCCTTTTTTGATTAGATCTTTGAAGAATTTAGCATATGTATGCATCTCTTTGATTTCATCTAGAAATGGAATATCCAGGTGCAACTTCTTTACTGCCTCCATAAAATTCTCATATCTTTTCTTCATATGAGATTTAATCTATTTGTATCAGAAATGGGACCCTTGGGGAATAAAGGTCTCTTTTAGTGAAGGCTTCTTTAGTGGGATCATGCTTCTTAGTTTATAAAATTTTCTTCTTCTTGTCCTTTCCTTCGCTCCTATCCTCCTTCATGGATTATTCCCTTTTAGTTTCCTCCTCTACTATAGTGGATTTAGTTTGTGGCTTGGCACCATTTTCTCCTTTTTGGTAAGTTTCTTCTTGTTCCATCTACACTACTTTTCTTGATCGGAGAGTAGCCATTTTTACCGTCTCCGTGTTGGAGGGGACCTTTCCTTGGGGATTCTTCATGAGCTCAAAAAGTTGTGTAAGTTTCTGGTCAATCTGCCTCTGATGTGTCTGCATGTCCATCATTTGAGTCTACATAGTGCTCAAAACACCAGTGTTTGTTATGGCACTCTGATTTAACTATTCATTAACAACTGCCTTTCGCTTTGCGAATTCAAAAAGATCTGACACCATGTCAGGTTTACTATTACTTTTTTTATTGTTTTGACGTTGGTCTTGGTTCTTCCTATTTTATTCTTGTTTTGATATTGACCTTATCCTTGGCCTTGATAATTATTCATGTTCTACTGAAAGTTGTAGTTTTGGTATACTGAGTCTGTCCACCTCTTTTTTTTAATCCTGAGGGTGACTTAGATGAGCCACCAAGTTGATGAGAATTCTCAGTAGCATCTGTGTTCCCATAGTTAAAACCAAGATGATCTGGCCTTTTAAAATTTACATAGGATACATTCTCTGCCTCTTCTTCTTCTTCACTTTCTTCACTATCTTTGGGTAGCGAGTAAATGCAGCTATCAACTCCATGACCTCCTTCACCGCATGTGACACATTTCATAACCTTATCAATAGGTCTATTTCCCTTACTTCTAGAGTCCTTTAGTTGGTTGACATCGGTAGCATCTTTTGGATCTGGGCAGTTATGTTCTCTAGAGCCTTGGTCTCGATAGAGGGTCCATTACAGTTAGCCTTCTTGGCGGATCCCCTATCGCCTCTTTCATATTCCATGCTTGCTTGCAATGCATACGTGTTATCAATGATTATCATAGTCTTCTTCAGCTTCTTTCTAAGAAAATCACTCCGCACCGAGGCATTCAACAAAGTTTACTCACTACTAGTTAGCACATTGAAAATCACTCCCCGCGGAGGCATTCAATGAAGTTCGCTCACTGGGAGTTATCCCATTATAGAATGTCATCACAAGAAAAACTTTATCATAATTGTGATGGAGACAATCACTTTGATACTCTTGGAATCACTACCATGCTTTGTGAAGATTCTCTCTAGATTTTTGCATGAATCCAATGATCTTTTACCTATATCAGATAGTTATATCAGTGGGATAGAACTTGGCGACAAAGGCATCAGCTAGAGGCCTCCATCCATTAATAGATTGGTGAGGTAGGTTGAGATACCAGGACAAACCTTCATCCTCTAGAAAGAAGATGAGTCCTTTGCAATATATAATTTCTTGTGACACTCCCCTCATCTTGATAGTATTGCAGATATTCTTGAAGGCATCAAGATGATGATAAGGATTCTCATTCCTTGAGTTATTTCTGAAGAGATTATTCTAGATCATTGAGATGACTGCAGGCTTCAGCCCAAAATTAGCAGCATCAAACTGTGGGATGATGATTAGGCATCTTTATTCATTAGCTCTAGTTACAACCAATTATCTAAGTGGTTTATCTTCTTCTTCATCATCATCTTCTTCACGGTTGTGTTTGTTAGATTCACATTCACGAGGATTCCTTCTGTGTCTTCTATTGTAGTGAAGGCGGTGTTCGTGATAGTGGCACTCCTCTTGATATCATTCTCTATGATCATCTTCACGTCACTCCTCACATTATTCTTCCTCATGGTGATGACCGTCTGAGTGACGTTCCTCGTGTTCATCTTTAGTTTCTAGAGGGTTTTAATTTTGTTGGACTCTTGCATTCCGATCTTCTCCAGAATGCCCACCTTCTTTATGAGGCATCATGTTGATGCGAAAGGAAAGAAAGTTGGCAGTCACAATCTGCCTCTCTTCAAGCTACCTAAATAGTTCATACAGTCAAGTTAGAAAATTTGACATGTAAAACAAAATATTGTAAGCAATCTATATATAGAAATTTTGAGTTTTTGTGCAATCAAGCTTATTGCTAAGATTGAGGCATGGGTGTATGGTGAGTAGACTCAAGTTCTTAATAGTACTATTTTGCCTTATCCCCGACAACAACTCCAAAAAGTTGACCGACCTAAATCACACGTCCAAAATAGAACAGATCTAGAGTATTTACACTCTTAAATTTGTAACCCAACTATTAGGCCCACACAACTATTATACGATGTCTGATGTACCAGGGTCAATCTACATGGACAAGGGTGGTAAAGTGCTAAGTACATAGAATCTTATCTCAACTATGCCAACCAAGAAGGGTAGATTTAAAGGGTGATCCTCACATAACGATATTACTTTGAATAAGCAAAATAAGTAAAAGAAGGTTAAGAAAGAAAATAAGAGAACAAAGAAAACAAGCACGTGGTAACAAGATATGGATGGGAACTTGGATTTGGTTTCACCTACTAAGATCTCTCAGCAACATGCAATAATCACACCCTTTGTATACCCTTAACAAGATTACAAGCAATCATCATATATGTCTATTCCCTCCTCTCTCGAGCTTAGGATAGATCTAGATTATAAGGTTGTCTCTTTATCGAGATGGAAAACAAACAATCACAAGGATAACCATATGATAAAAATCTTTAACATTCCAACATTGTCATGCATTCATGTAAGTCCAAAACGCCTAGATAAAGCTAGTGCTACTCTTTTAAGGCGCCAACAATCAAAGATCACAAGGTGGTAGCTAATTATACAAGTGAAACATTAAGACCAAGAAAATGGAGATAATCTTTGCTAAGAGCATATATATTCAAATGGGTGTAAGTATATACATGTTGGGAGAGCCCTAGTAGCTACTCCCAACCCAAGCTATGTGTTTAGCCACTCATCCTCATGAGCAGCATTACGAGATTACAAGGGTGAAGATACATAAAGATAGACGAAGGGGTGGATGAACAATGTAGAGGGAAATGACATATCTAAAGAGAGAAGAAGGTGATACGCTAATGATAATCCTTCAGACCTGAATCTGGAATTGGTGTAGAATATGGAAGGCAACTCCTCCTTTTGAAGAAGGTGATGATGGATCTTCTCCCTCCTCTAACTTTTGTCTTCAGGGATGCAAGATTGATGGAGAGGTTGATGAGTGAGTGTGGACTGTGGTACCACTTTGTCATCTCCTGCTGATGCCCCCGTGCATGGTCAAGTTGGGGTCTATTTATTGGTGCAACCCACTGACTTAAGACATGTGTAGTGATCGATACTCATGTCTCAACTAAAGCCATCATCATGGTCGTCACCTACTATCTTGGTCATGTTCTCTCTAGTGTTCATCCCTTTCTGTCACATTTGCGACCCTTTATAACAGTTGTGACCTCTGTTGCGGTCACAACCACTGATAGACAATTGCATTCCTGATAGGAGACTGCTCAGCTTGCTTGAGATAGACATTGAATATATGTCGGTCAAGACGCCCAATGAGTCCTTGCGGTCGAGACAATTTTCTGAAGAGATCTATAACGACCACAACAATGGTGCCATAGTAGCAACTAATGATGAACCTGCATGAAGTAAGTAGGGATGTTAGCTTGGGTAGTTAAATTTGATTTTTATTCAAAGACATCAAGAATATACAGTAAATTTAATACAAGGGATGTTATTATAGAAATAAAATAGGTACAAAATGTCCACAGAATATCATTTTATCAATAAAACATGTTGTTATATGTATGCGGTGATTGTTGAGAATATTATGGTATACGTAATATGGTTGTTTGTTCACATAAGCATATGTTTCTACCCATCATAGTTTGATACAATTGCATAATGTTTTTGGAGTTCTTCCTCTTGGCCCCATGGGGTTTCAGGAAAATAGAATTTAGGGACGCTACTTTTGGTAACAAAGCATGAACAATAGCTACACCTAGAATTTTCTCATCATGAAACACAAAATAGATTTAACATTTCATTCAAAATCCTAGAAACATAGTAAGTCATTTTATTGGAACTAGTTTTGACCTTGCCTCTAAGTTAGAACCTAGATGTTTGAGAACTAGGTTTAGACAAGGGTGTGAAACCCTTTCCATATAGATCTCATATGTATTGGGTATCTACACTAGTCTACTCCTTGTTCCCACCATTTAACTAGGTGGCATGGCACTAGAGATGCTACTATGTGTGGGACACTCTATTTTGCTGACTTGGTTTTGTTTTCTAATTGGCTTGAGCCACAAAAGTTTTCTATAATGCTAATTTTATCTGAGAAAATCTTAGATTGATATTTTATTACGTATATGTAAATTTGAAAATGTGTCCCCCTCATAGGAGAGTAGGAGGTGTTGCTACAACCTATGTAAATGGAAGTGACAATTGTATAACAGAGATTAGATTTCTAGAGAATTATTAAGATTGTTGACCTAACCATTATGCATTGTCCATATTTTGATGTTGACTTAACCATTCCATTCATGTGTATCTAATATGTCTATCTGATATCAATTTTAGGTATTAGCTACATGAAGGGGATGAAATTAGCATACCCTACTTGTATCAAAATCAAGTCAGATTCAACACAGATGCAAGATTTGAAGAATAGTTAGTATATCTCTTAGAATCATGTTATAAATCATTTGTATTGAATGTATGAATTGTAAATAACCTTAATGGAAATTCAGAGCACTTAAACTGAATTTTAAAACACTTTTGGGTACTTGATAAACCCTAGAATAGAATTTTTTTCAGCCAAGTTTTCCCTGGGGTAATTTGACTGACAACCATACTAAGGCTTTTGATAGAACCCATTGTCGACTGAGTTTGTCATAGTGACAACTCTACCAATAGCTTGCACTGTCCAGGAAAATATATTCGTCGACCAAGTTACTTATTAGTTAGAAACTTGACCGACTACTGTGATTTGTGAGACAGTGAGCCAAAAGTAACTCAACCAACAACACCGTATTATAAACTGCCAAAAGGTGTTTCTAACTATTTAGAGTGTTGCAAACTTGAAAAATAGATCCATTGCAACCCCCAAAAATGTCTAGAATTCAATCCAAGTAACTCTACTAGATAGTAGGAAACTTTAACTACAAAAATGGGTCCTTGGACTTCATTCCAAGTTTGCCTTTTATTCTCCCTTTCTATTGTTAAGTGTTTTTCCTTCAAGAGCCCCTATACACCCTCAAGCTTGACTACTGCTCTACATGCAATCTGAGTGAGTTAGGATCTTTGTAAGAGGGCTGCTCTATTGCACACTTGTTAAGCTCTCCACTCTTCCTCCCAATCTCTCTCTAGCAACTTGATGAGTTAAAGGTGACATCCTTGAATATGGAATTGGAGATTCAAAGGCTAAGATTTTATACAAGTATGGGTAAGACCTTGGCAAAGACAGACAATTATTGGTAGGTAGATAGGTAAGTCCTTTGTAATGGTTATTTGATAGTTGATCCAAGAAGGAATACTAGGTTAACCCTTTCTTTTGAAAAGAGTGGTCATATTGTTGCAACTCATATAGTGGCAGATATAGAGTGAGAAAAGGTGACAAATCCTATAGAATGACCGCTCTAGGTACTGGATGTACATCCACTATGTTAGGAGGTTGGAACCAGTATACATTTAGCCTTCCTTCGATGTTTTCTCAATCTTTCCCCACCTTGCTTTTCTATCTTGCAATATCTTTCAGAATATATCTTAAAGATCTAATTTGTTTTGTTTGAGCAATTTTAACTCTATTCATTCCCATCTAGAGCCATCTAACCCAAAAATTGATATTAGAGCCTCCATATTCTCCAACTAAATACACCCACAAGAAGAGAATATGGGAAAGAATCTACTTAGATCTCTAAAAATAGAGGGATTCTTCTTCATGAGTCCACCCATCTTTGATGGTACAAACATCTTATATTGGAAGAGAGGATACAATTCAACATCAAATGATATGTGGAAGGTTCTTGGTTTACCCTACACTGAGCCAGAAGGAGAAGTTGCTACATGAATGATGCTTACTTGAAGAAATCTCAATTCAATGCTAAATCCATTGGAATCTTATACTCTACCCTTACTCCAACCGAGTTCAACCTGATTTCCTCTTGGGATACAACCCATGATTTGGAACAAGATTTGCATCACTTATGAAGGTACTAATAAAGTCAATGAATCCAAGGTGTATATGCTCAATGTTATTCTTGAAAACTTCAAGATGGGAAGTAAGAAAATGGTAGCTAAGATATGCTCAAGGCTCAAAACTATTATCAATTTCCTTGTCATCTTGGGTCACCCTATGGATCAAGGATAGATAAACTCAAAGATACTAAGATCTCTTCCTTTCCAGTGGTAAACAAAGGTGGATACCATATAAGAAACAAAGTCTCTCTCTCTGAACTTCCTATTAAAGAACTTATGGGAAATCTACAAGCCTATGAAGTGAGAATAGACAAGCAAGAAGATTAAGAAAAACATCAATATACATATACCAAGAAGATGAAGGAGGATACTTTAAAAGCTCAAGTTGAAGACGTAGTGCAAGAACAAGTCATTTTATAAGCTCATGTGCAAGTGAAGAAGAATCCTAAAGTGATGTTGAAGCCCAATACTCGAAGGTAACACACTACTAGGGCAAACCCTCCTCCTCCTCCATTCCTAGGTGCTATGAGTGTGGTCAAAAGGGGCACTTCAAGAATGGATGCTCAAAACTGAAAAAGCATCACCACAAGAGCAGGCATAGGAAGAAGGATGATGAACACAAGGAGGATAGATCAAAGAAGAAGGAAATGAAAGAAAGAAATGGTAAATGCAGCCAATGCTACTTGGGAAGACTCCTCTTCAAGTTATTCTAGATCAAATGAAGGTGAATGCCACATGTCCCTAATGGATAGAAAAAGTAAAGAAGTAAGTAAGTAGGGTAAGTATAAATCAACTTTCTAAATATGCTGTCATTGAAATGAATCATGCTTCCCATACTTCTTATACTAAATGTAAGTATAAAAATAAGATATTAGGAAAAATCATTACTGACTTGTATGTTAGACTAGAAGTTCTTGAATAAAATGAGAAAACTTTTAATGATAACATGGGATATTTCCAAGAACAATTTCTTGATGTTGAACTTCAATAGAATGGAGTTGGACTTGAGAATGGTGTTTATCATAAGAAAATAAATGGTCTTAAATATTAAAACCAAACCTATCTTAATGAGCTTGTAATGCTTAGAACTGAAAATAATAGACTTATTGATAAAGTTAATGATCTATAATCTATACCTATCTTTCCTATTAAAGAAGTACCTAGTGTTACTCTTGAAAAAGATTTCTATCTAACTAAAGCCCTCTTTTTAGAGGTTGAGCTATTGCATTCTCAAGATGATATTGCTAGTCTCTCTTCTATTGTTATCACTCTTAGTGGTACAACCATATGCTTAGAGAATCCTTGCAAAAATTCCTCAAAGGAAAAAAGTCCCTAAAGACAGTCCTAGAACGCACTACTCAACAAGTAGGTAGAAGTGGTTTGGGATATGAGGAAGGCCAAAAGAGCAAGGGAAAGGGTAAGAAAAAGATCAAGGAACCTCTAATATACAATGGAAAATCATCTGACTCTATGGAAACAAAGGTTTGTGCTCATTGCAAGAGTGATGATGATTACTCTACCTTTTGTCTTTATAAGAATAAGGGGACCAACCCAAAGATGAAATGGGTCCCAAAGCTAACCATGGATCCCAAAGTTTGAATTGGGAACAAGCCTCTTCTTTTTTTTTAGGAAAAAGAAAAATGGATAGTTGATAGTGGGTGCACCAAGCACATGAACGGTGAGAAAAGCCATTTCAACACTTTTATAAGAAGAAAAGGAGGTCCAGTGACATGTAGGGAAAACATGAAAGGTAAAGTAATAGGTGGGGTGATGTTGGTGATTCACTATTCATAAAGAATGTTTTTCATGTGGATGGCCTACATCACAATTTAATTAGTGTTAGTCAACTTTTTGATAATGGTTATCTTGTTCTCTTTACATCACTAGAATGCTTGCTTCTAGATTCCCTCACTTACAAAAAATATGTATAAGGGAACCACAATCAGAAACATTTATATTATTGTTCTTGACCCTCTTAATCCTATTCTTAGAAAATGTCTTGTAGTAGATAAAAATGATATATCTTTATGGTACTGTAGGCTTGGTCATGTAAATATGCATCAATTAAAGAAGTTGATAAAAAATGAATTGGTCAAAGGACTTCCTAAATAGGACTTTGACAAAGATAAGGAATGCCAACCTTGCACACAAGGGAAGCAAACTTAATACTCCTTTAAATCAAAAGGAGTCCTTATCAACAAAACATCTCTTGAGTTTCTTTGTAATGATCTATTTGGACCAATGAGAACTCAAACACTTCACGGTAGCAAGTATTGCCTTGTGATTGTCAAGGATGTTTCACATTTTTATTGGAATTTCTTTTTGGTTGCAAATATTGATACTCTTGATATGTTTTCTATTTTGTACAAATGAATAAAAAATGAAGATTTTTTTCTAATCATCTTGATTCATAGTTACCATGAGGGAGAATTTGAAAATTATTTGTTCAAGAGATTTTGTAAAGAATTCAGTTACATGCACAACTTTTCTTCCCCCCACACCTTAACAAAATGGGATTGTAGAGAGGTAGAATAGGTCCTTGCATGAAATATCAAGGATACTACTCTTAGACTATGGAAATCCTTAGAACATTTTGGGCCAAAGACGTTAGATCTTATTGCTTTGTGCAAAATCGAGTTTGAACACATCCTTTGTTTATGCAAACCCACTATGGGTTATGGCATTGTAGAAAGCCTTCTATCAACTTCTTTCATGTTTTTGGTTTTCCTAGTTTTATTTTGAACACAAAATTTTCTCTTGATAATTTTGAAGCAAAATTAGACAAGGCTTTGTTTCTTGGATATAAAAATACTAGAAGAGCTTATAAAGTGTTTAACATTGAATTGCATAAAGTAGAAGAATCTATATATTTTAATTTTTTGAAAGAAACCCATCTATGTCCAAGAATGCTATTTATGATGATGTTCTAGATGAGGTGAATCCTAGATTAAAAGAACGAGGATATCAACAATAAAGGAAAACAAGTGATTTAGGTAGATTACTGAAAAGAAGATGAAAACAAGGATCCCACTCCCCGCTTTGCAAAATACCATCCAAAGGAGTTTATAATAGGTTATCTTTTGAAAGAGTGAAGACATGGGTTTCTTTCAACAAAGATCAATTTAACAGTGCCTTCATCTCATAACTTGAGCCAAAGAATGCCAAAGAAGCTCTCGAGGATGATGAGAGAATCCTAGTCATGAAAGAAAAGCTTGAGTAATTTGAAAAGAACAAGGTGTGGACTTGATATGAGTTTACCATGCATAGTATGTAAGTGGACGTATCAAAGTAATAAGGCCTTCTGAGGCCCGAGTAAAACATGGGGAAGTGTTTCTCCAATAGACTACTACTAACTACAGTCAATGAACTAAGCCAGTTGTAAATGGTTGAATTGGGTTGAGTTAAAGAACAAATGTAGAAACAAAACAAATTTAAAGGTTGAATTAATCAGAGATGGAATGAATTCCTTAGGACAGTGGTTTCGCCACGGACACCACTAATAATTGACCTCACACACACCAACATCTATTATCTCAATCCATGGGTAAGGATCCTTTAGCTAGAATTACCTGCTCCCACAGTGGAATTCACTACCTAATCTAATGCCAATCCCACTTCAGTAGTTATTGGTTGATTAGTTAGATGATTTATGATTATTCTCTGGGTTTCTCCTCCCGTTTACACTCCACTTTTTCCAAAGGGCATAGTAGATGGGTAAATCTATGTTCTCCGACCCTTGACCTCTCTCCCTAGATGACTAAGCGTCTATCAATCCACTCATGATGATCAAGCACAAGTAGAACACAAATCTTGCATAGATTTATATCTAGTAGAAAGAGATAAAATTGATATTAATGCATAGAAATCAATCACACTGTATACCTGAGCTACTCCCGGATCCTAAGGAATAAAGGTTTTTTTGCATTCCATGGTTTTCATCAATGTATACATGGAAAGGAAGAAGAAAAATGTGGCAAACATTAGGAAACTATAGTAACCCCTAAATCTCTACCCGTCCAGAAGATCCCCTCCGTCGTACGTGTGTTCTGCTATCTTACAACTGCAGAATCATCCTCTAAAGGTGCCCAAATCTCGTAAGTTGAAGCTTTTGGTCCTTGGTTCTTCTCTTCTCTCTTGTTGTCGTGCAATGAAAACAACTACCTCCTTTCGTTTGGCTGTCATCCCCCTATGTTATAGAAGGCACTTAGGGTATGAAATAACATCCACTGTTGGATTGGAGTGAAATCTCTGGATGGCCTGATTGGGCAAACTCGGTGGTACCGACTAGGTGAGTCAGTAGTATCGAGTCACTTAGTTTTAGTCGCGTGATCTTTATCATGTCAGTACTATCGACTGGACTTGATAGAACTGAGTTTTGTGGTTTTCAAACTGCCTCTCTAACGTCAACTCAGTAGCACTTAGTTTTCTCGATTCATGCCGGGGCTTATTGATGCTGATTCTATACCACCGACTTTGGCTGTCGGTAGCACCAACTCTGGGTGAGTTTTTGGGTTCCTCATTGACATCAAGTCAATACCACTGATTGTTACTGTGTCGGTAGCATCGAGTCTGTGGGTCTTCCTTGTACCTAAAACACACAAAAACATCATAAGTACTTGGGATGCGTAAAATTTTACATAAAATAGTTAAAAACTATATAATTGGGTGCATTTAATAGAAACAGACCGTCTATGTCATTTCATGCATAATAAATCAAATAAATGACTAATCTACACATGAAATTAAGGGAAAATGTTCCTAAAATGATTACTAAAAACACATGCATCAAATCCCCTAAGCTTAAATGTTTCTCATCCTCAAGCAACACTCTCTCTGATCTGTTTGACAAGATTCAACAAATGGACACAACATATACATTACTTTCTTAATCAAATCCACCTATTGAGCCCTAAACCAGCCTTCATTGACCACTGAACCGATAAATGCTCTAAAGTGACAAAAAATTTCCATAAAAGATGTCCACCTTCAGTCAATGACACTATAAAGGAAGCAATTAACATCACAATTACTTAGACATTCCCTTGGTGTATTTTGTGATTCCGTACACTAAATTGCTCATTCCTATCTGCCAACTACTTGGAAGCAGATCTTCATATAAGCATGAATGAGGAGATAAATCAATAGAGTGACCTTCCAATAAGAGTAATTAATGATTCAAGATGGGTGGCAAATGAAAATTCATAAGTACATCCAACCTATTTATGCATAGAGAATAATGAACCTAGATGGATGAAAAGAATGCCATGCATAAATTCTAATGCCTATTTTTTTCTTTTTATGAAATAATGCATGCATGAATGAGTTGAGATTATTTGACATCTCAAAAGAATGTACTTGTGGATTATATCATCACTAAACAAACGTGCACTATATACTTTCTCCTTGTTTCATTTGAACATTTTTCTTCTTCTCTTTTTTTCTTTCAAAAATGCTAATTTTTATGCTTATTGCCTTCATTATTATTAGTATTATTATTTTCTTGGAGGTATGTCCCTGCACTTTAGCAACATAACTTGAAATTAAGATCCACATGTTTAGGAAAATATGCATGCGATGTTGAAATGTATGCAACTACATGAACTGTGCTATGCAAGCTAAGATGGTATGCACTAAAGTTAATGCATACAAATGCAATATTTTTCTTTCTTTTTTAAATAGAAGCAAACTAACTAATATGTTCCTATCATGCCATGCAATGCAATCAAGGAAAATAGCTTGGAGTACTCATGAATTTTTGAGGTGGTAAGTCAAAAAATGAATGGAAAAGAAATGGAAGCACACAAATAAGAGATAATGCCTTTCATTATATTATGATGTGTCCCTCTTAATTGACCTGTATTCAGGGTGATCTAAAGGTTTATTTCTTATATTTTCATTTATGGTCTCATTATGGTTTGGTCAGTTTAGGCTCAACATCTTCATGATTCACATTCCTGAGTTGATTCAGACTTTCATGTATGTCCTAAGTCCTAATGTTGACTAGTTCAAACACTTCCTCAAGTGGTGTTACAGAAAGATTTTATAGTTTAAGCTTTTATGGATATGACCTTTTTCATGCAAAAACACCAAGAGTACAGTTTATTTGAAAACAAAGCCATGCATTTACTACTACACAATTACACTAGATAGACGTGGATCCTACACTTGCACAACGAACAATAAAAAAAACAACTAAAAAGATAAAAATAAAAATAAAAACAAAGATAGAATGTTGTTCCAACACCCCCTAAGCTTGAATATGACTATGTCCGCATAGTCAATACTCACACCCAAGAGGTGGAACAGTGGTACCAGGGCTTAGAAGGGTAGAGGTGGCATGTTGGGGTTGCGTGGAGGGAACATCCCCTGGAATGAGAGGTCTGCAGGAAGCATTGGTGGCGGTTGTGGGTACTCCCCGAAGTATCCACAGTTCTAGTAGTTGTCGAAGAAAGGTTGCTGGTACCGCTCCATCTGCTACAGGCACATGTGAACATTCTCTTGGTTGGCCAAGAGAAGGCGTTCATTCTCATAAATCACCTGCTGGTTTTGGTATAGCCTTCCTTGAATGTCCTGCACACCAGCCAGCATTGCTTGATGCTGCTGATGTCCAGTCTGGATCTCCTACAACATGGTATACTTACCCACCATGATGTATGGGTCTTGCACCCACTGGGAAGGGGATGGGGTAGAGGAAGTCAAGTCAGTGTAGGTACGGTCCCGTTTGCGTGGGACTGCTCTCCTAGTGATGGGGATGGTGGGCTCTACCTCCTCAACTTCGTCATCAACATCACCATTGTAATCCTCATCATCGCCCTGAGATGCTTCCCTAGGTGGATCTCCTGATTCCCCCTCATTTAGTGGCCACTGAAGATGGTTCACCCCATGCAAGTTGAAGATAGGGTCAGGGAGGCTCCGCTCCCAAAATATGCCTCGACGCGTGCAATGTGCATAGAGCACATTGTGTTGGTATTGAAGGAGGTGTGCCTTGCAGAAGTGAAGGAGGTCCAACTTTGTTGTATCCTCCAATGTCTCGAGGGTGGAAAAATCAAGGTGAAAATGTATAGGAATATGGGTGACGAGACCCCTAAATAAAATCAATGTCTTCCTTGTCACATTGCGCCTCACAAAAATCATATGGAGCTAAAGGAAAACTCCAAGGTTAACAGTCTCCCCTTCCAGTAGCCTATAAAGAAAGTAGAGGTCCTCTTTCTGGACCTTCCCTTGAGCTTGACCAGATCGAGCAAATATAGTATTGGTGCAAAGGCAGTGAAGGATATGAGCAAAAGGATGTTTAATATCAATAACATAACTGATATGTGAGTTTATATGAAATCCCACTGGCATCTTAGTCAACTTCTCCCAGGACAAGTCATAGTTGAAGTCAGATGGGGCCAAGTGTTATGGAACATGAGCCCAGTTGAAGATATGGTTTAAGGCCCTCAACATGATAAAATAGTTGTTGTTGAAGAGGCAAAAGTTGACCTTGACTAACTGCCATTCACCTCCTATCTTTTTTTTGGGGGTGACGAGAGCATCAAGCGATGCCAAGAACTCCAAGACGAGATCCGAGTAGGTCTTCCAGTCGTCAAAGAAAGGATTATCTCCCTCCATTTCTTACTTCTGACATACCCATCGCATGCTGTCAGTAAAGCCCACCTTTCGATCAATGCATGATTGCCATATCGCTTTGGGATGATCTGCCATGTCTGCAACTCTTCATATAGCTTCCTTATCTCCGAGGATGGGTGTTGAACGTGGGTTGGCCGGGGGACCAACTTTCCTTGTGGGGGAACAACTCCTCTCTTAGGATCCATGTCATTGAGGCAAGAAGGAGGTTAGGAGAATAGAATCTCAGGGAAGACCGTCAGCGCCTGGTATAACCTTGCTCTAGAATGTCGGAGGAGTGGATGTTGAGGGTGTAAAGAAAATGGCTCCACCACCCCTCCTTATATAGATGAACACAGTAGAGTCAGTACCACTAAATTTTGGAGTAGTTGGTACTGAGTTGGCTAACACAATCTGTAGTCAGTTGCATTGAAGGTTTACGATTGGCTGACGTTGATGGTGCGGATTGCCCCGATTCAGCGGTATCGACAACGAGTCGGTAGTACTGACTTGTGCCATGGATTGGTACCACCGAACGCTTGATGAAGCACGTCATGGATGTTGGATCGCAAACACTCAGATTGCTGACGTGGCGAGTTGGTAGTACCGACTTTAGGGTCGGTAGTACCGAGTTGTTGAAATTGTCAGTGCTTCCGAATTTGTGGACTCGATATACCGCACCTGGGTGCATCTAAAAGTTAGTAGTACTGACTGAAACATCAATAGTACCGAGTCCTTATCAGTGAGCACTTGAAAGATCTTCAGATACTCAATGGTACCGACTAGTTGAGTCGGTGGTACCTAGTTTGTGCTACTATTGCAAACAAAATACTGACCTCATTTTGGTGCCACTGACTGCTAAACTTGGTGGTACCGACTTTTAAGCCCTGCACACTCCAAAAATGAGTCAAGGTACAATCTTTATAGAAATTGAAGTAAAGTAACAACTAAAAATGGAAATTGAGCATAAAAACTATGCAATAAAAATTGGGTTTCCTCCCAACAAGCATCATTATTTAACGTCCTAGACTAGACGGTCTTTAGAGAAAGAATCTAAGAAATAATGCAAAGTTTGCACCTCCTCTATCTGTGGCTCTACCTCCCCTCCAAAATAGTGCTTTAATGTTTGGTTGTTTATAAGGAACGACCTGTTCCCATCTATAATGTTCACAACACCATGGGGAAAGACTTTTTTAATCAGAAACGGTCCACTCTACTTGGACCTTAGCTTACCTGGATGCAGCCTAAGCCTAGAATTGAAAAGGAGGACTTTCTAACCTGGGAAAAACACCCTATTTAGAATGTGTCTATCAAGAATTTTCTTAGTCCTTTCTTTATATATCCTAGAGCTGTCATAAGCATCCATACTAAGCTCATCTAATTCATTATGGTCTAAAAGCCTCTTTTAACCCGCTTCATCTATGTTGAAATTCATCTTCTTCATGGCCCATGTAGCGTTATGCTCAAGCTCTATAGGTAGATGGCATGCACGACCATAGACCAACCAAAAAGGTGTTGTTCCTATTGGGGATTTGTAGGAAGTTATATGGTCCCAAAGAGAATCACTTAGCACATAACTCCAATTCATCCTATTGGTTGAGACCATCCTTTCCAAGATTTTCTTCACCTCTCTATCAGACACCTCAATCTGTCCTTGAGTCTGTGGGTGAAATGGAGTACCCACTTGGTTCTTCACCCCATATTTGCTCTGTAAAGATTCAAACTACCTATTAGTGAAGTGGGATCCACCATCACTAATAATTAGGCGGGGGACACCAAACATGCAGAAAATGAATTCCTTTACAAACTTGCACACTACCTATGCATCATTGGTGCGGATTGGAATTGCCTCCACCCACATAGACACATAACTAGCTGCAAGTAATGTATACATATTGGAATTAGATGACACAAATGAGCCCATAAAATCTATGCCCCAAAGATAAAAAACCTCAACCTCCTGAAACACATTTAAGGGCATCTCATGTCGCTTAGAGATATTACTTTCCCATTTACATGTGTCACAATAACGAACAAAGTTGTGAGCATCTTTCAACAAGGTAGAACAATTAAATCTTCTCTCTAAGACTTTAGTCGCATTCCTAGAGATAGCATGGTGTCCACATGTGGGTAGAGAATGATAGTGTGACAAGATGCTCTCTACCTCACATTTGGGTACACATCTTCTGAACATCCCATCTGTACATTACGTAAGAAGAATTAGGTCATCCCAAATATAAAACTTCAATGAGTGAAAAATCATTTTTTCTCTTGATACCCCAAATATGCAGACAATTCCTTTCAAGCTAGGTAATTAAAAATATATGCAAACCAAGGATCTTCAACTTTAATTGCAAGTAATTTCTCATCAAGGAATTCCTCAATAATGGAGATGGCTATATTTTTTTGTCTGCCCTTTCTAACCTAGACAAATGATCAGCTAAAAAATTCTCTACCCCTACCTTGTCTCTAATTTCAATATCAAATTCCTAAATCAAAAGAATCCTCCTAATCAATCTGGGTTTGGTATCTTTCTTTGTAACAAGTATTTGATTGAAGTATGGTCAGTCCAAACTATCACTTTAGCCCCAACTAGGTATCGGTGGAATTTTATAACAACAAACACTACCGCTAGCAGTTCTTTTTTAGTAGTAGTGTAATTCATGTGTACATCATTCAAAGTCTTCGACGCATGATATATGACCGTTGGAGTCTTGTCTCTACGTTGACCCAACACAACTCCTACTACATAATCTGATGCGTCACACATCAGCTCAAAGGGAAGGCTCCAATAAGGAGCCTACACAATAGGCGCAGAGATAAGTTTTGCTTTAAGGATTTCAAAAGCTTTTAAACAATGTTCATCAAAGGAAAAATTGACGTCTTTTTCTAAAATTTTAGACAATGGTTTGGCAATTTTTGAGAAATCCTTGATAAAACAACGCTAAAATCCATCGTGTCTTAAAAAGCTCCTTACTCCTTTCACCGATGTTGGTGGAGGTAGTGTGGATATGAATTCAATCTTTAATAGACCCACTTCCATGCCTTTGCTGGACACCTTGTGTCCAAGAACAATCCCTTCACTTACCATCATGTGACACTTCTCCCAGTTTAGAACTAGGTGAGTGTACTCACATCTCTGTACCACCCTATCATGGTTATATAGACAATCATTGAAATATTTCCCATACACAGAAAAATCATCCATAAAAACCTCTCCCTATCAAGGTTATATAGACAAGCATTGAAATATTCCCCATACATAGAAAAATCATCCATAAAAACCACTTAGCACCACTCCACCATGAAAAAAAATGGTGAGCATACAACATTGAAATGTAGCAGGGGCGTTACAAAAACCAAAAGGCACCCATCAATATGTGAAGGTACCATAAGGGTTGGTGAAAGTGGATATCTCTTGATCCTTAGGTTCTATGGAAATTTGATTATACTTCGAATATCTGCCAAGAAAACAAAAGTGTGAACAACCAGCTAATCATTCCAATATATGATCAATAAAAGGTAAAGGGAAATGATCTTTAATAGTGGATGCATTTAAATGACAATAATCTATGCACACTCACCATCCCATCACTAGCCTAGTGGAAGTCAATTCATTAGCTGCATTAGTAGTGACCGTGATCCCCCCTTTCTTAGGAACTACCTGGGTAGGACTAACCCACATTGAATCAGAAATTACATAGATTATACCTACTGACAACAACTTGACAACTTCCTTCTTCACCACCTCAGTCATAATCAGATTAAGACACCTCTGAGGTTGGACAATTGCCTTAGATCCTTCTTCGAGCCAAATCTTGTGTTGGCACAAGGTTGGTGAGATCCCTTTTATGTCAGCTATGGACCACCCGAATGTAGATCAGTGGTTTTTCAATACAATGAGTCACTTTCCTTCCTCTTCACCACTCAAAGAAGATGATATGATCATTGGGAGCTTTTCCTCTACATCTAAGAAGACATACTTCAGGTGTGGTATTAATGGCTTCAATTTCCAGGTCTGGTAGGCTCAATAGAGATGGGACCAATGGTGGGGGTGGTGGTCCAAGGTCTTCAAAGTGTCTGGCATAGTAGCAAGGTACTGCCTTTAGCATCAAAACACACTCCTCTAGATGGTTGTTGCAGATGCTATCCTCCATTCTATTCATCAAGCATGCTTTTATGGGTATCTTGGGTGATGACTGTATCATAAAATCAGCTATGGCTTCTTCTTTGGCTGTGGGGTCATAGTCCTCTCCCTCATCATCTGGGTAGAACATTGCTTGAGTCAGTGAGATCACCGTTGTATTTTCTGGGATGTCCACCACTAGAGTTCCTCTTTCTACTTTATTCATAACATGGGCCATATCCAGGTCCGACTTCCCTAGAAATGGAGAAATCTTACTATCCACGTGCGAAGCATGTTGCATTGCACCTTATCTCCCATGGCTTGAGAATGCTCTAACATCTTGATATCGAACATATCATCTCAGATTCCCATATTCAGACATCCTTTGCCCATCTCAAGTATCATGTTTGTAGTGTTTTGAAATGATCTTCCAAGTAGAAGGTCATTGCCAGGGTCATCCTGCATTTCCAGCACTACAAAATATGTAGGAAAGACAAACATATCCACTTTGACCAGGACATCCTTGCATATACCATATGGCTTAACTATTCAGTTGTCTGCCAGCTTGATTGTCATGTTGCTCTTTCTGGATTCCTTAAGTCTAAGCTTCTTAAAGGTAGATAGGGCCATCCGATTTATACTCACCCTTGAATCACATAAAGCCTCACCAAATTTTGTCTTGCCTATGTAGCTTGTGATATTAAAGCATCCAAGATGCTATCTCTTAGGAGGCATTGTCCCCAAGATGGAAGCACTAACCTACTCTTTTAGAACCACGACATCAAACTCTGGTATCTTTCTCTTCTTTGTAATTATATCCTTAAAAAACTTCCCATAAGATGGTATCTGCTCAATGGAGTATATCAAGGGAATGTTCACAGATAACTTCCAAAAATTATCTAGAAATTTCTTGAACTATCGGTCCATCTTAGTTTCCTTCAAATTGTTCGAAAAGGGTATAGGAACTATAGGTTCCCTCTAGTGAGGCAGAATATAAGCCTGAGTTTTATTAACCCCAACCTCATCAACTTTCTCCTCTGTAGTATTCCCTGTACTGCCATGTCTAGTTCTTCTGCATCCACTAGTATAGAGTGAGTTGTATCTTCTTATAAAACTACACTATGTGATACATCAATCAGTAGCTTCTTGCCACTGTGTAGTAGAACAACCTTCACATGCTGATTCTCAGAAGGTACATTGGTGTTTGTCGAAAATCCTTGTTGGGTTGGTTGCTTTAATGCACTAACATCTGCCGCTATCTGAGAGATTTGTGTCTCTATGTTGTGATTATGTGCCCCTTGATTTTGAAGATCCCTTTGCGGTTTGCAATCTACAACTCATTTTGACTCAACTACTTCCCCAACATTTCTTAAATCTTATCAATTTTCTACTGCTATGGTTGATACTGTGCTTGGGTGTTGCTGTTGTGCCTATGATGGGTCTATTGGAAGTTGTTAGGATCCTTCCAAGAAAATTTGGGGTCCTTCCTCCAAGTTTTTTCATTATTCTTGTATTGCCCCTGATGCACATACTTGCACTCTTCTTCTTCTTCCTCAGTAGGAAATCCACCTATAGCACATAGTTTCTTAGCAATCAGATCTAACTTCTCATTTACAATATTTATCACCTTGGATTATTCCCCGACATTTTTGATGGTTGCCGGTGGCTCACTTTTTTCTCCCCATGATTGGTTTTTAGACATGTTCTTGAGGATCTCATGGCAACGAGCGGGCTTGTTGTTGAGGAAGAAACCAGCTCCTGTACTGTCAAGAGTTGTTCTGTCCCCTTTGTGTAGGCCATAATAGAAGATCCTGGCCTGCCCTAGTAGATCAATGCCATGATGAGGCACTTTCCTCAGCATATTTTTAAACCTCTCCCATGCCTCTGAATATGACTCATCAACTTGCTGTTTGAAGTTGTAAATCTTCTTCACTAGGTCATTAGTCTTTTGCAGAGGGAAGTAGTGCTCGAAGAATGCATCTATCATCTGATCCCATGTCTCAATGATCTCATCATCAAGATTGTTGGATCATGACTTTGCACTATCTTCCAGTGAAGATGAAAATAGCTTAAGATATATTGTAGTGGCTGGGATCCTATCTATCTTGACCATATCATAGTTCTCCATGAAATTGCTAATGTGCGTCATTGGATCTTCAAAAGGAAGGCCATGGAATGCTTGAGATTTGAATAAGGCGATAAGTCCATGATCTAACTTGTAGTTTCCCACATTGATGGCTTGCCTTTTCATGGGCCATTTCTGGGCTGTAGATGACAAAGCCTTTATCCTTTCCCATATTGTCAATTCTTCTTCTCCCTCCATTTTTGCTATTTTGGTTCTTCAGGTGTCGTAGGTCTCTCAGGTGGAGGTGTCAGTAGAGGGGTTTGATTGAACCCATCCACAGATCTACCAGACTCCCTTTCTCCTTATAAGAGCTCTACTTGTCCAAAGCCTGGTGAGGATGGTTCTCCGTATTCCATGGCTCTGGTACGCACCATGCACTAGTTACCCTGAAATAGTAAAAAGTAGGTCTTAGCACAAGAAATTTATGATGTATCAAAAAGATCTTATGATTTATCTTGAAGAAATTTAAAAAGAAAGGAGAATAAAGTAAAAGTAAAAATAAAAAGAAAACTGGCCTAGAGTGGCCGTCCACAACACTCGTAGTGCTGGATGTTGCTGATTCCTCGATAATGGTGCCAAAAACTTGACATGAGTTTACCATGCATAGTATGCAAGTGGACGTATCGAAGTAATAAGGCCTTGTGAGGCCTGATTAGAACACGGGGAAGCGTTTCTCCAGTAGACTACTACTAACTACAGTCATCAACTAAGCCGATTTTAAAAGGTTGAATTGGGTTGAGTTAAAGAACAAATGCAAAAACACTATGAATTTAAAGGTTGAAGTAATCAGAGATGGAATGAATTCCTTAGGACACTGGTTTCACCACGAATAACACTAATAATTGACCTTACACACACTAACATCTATTATCTCAATCCATAGATATGTTGGCTGTAGCCAGAATTACCTACTCCCACAATGTAATTCACTACCTAATCTAATGCCAATCCCACTTCTGTAGTTATTGGTTGATTAGTTAGATGCTTTATGATTATTCTCTGGGTTTCTCCTCTCGTTTACACTCCCCTTTTCCCAAATGGCACAATAGATGGGTAAATCTATGCTCTCTGACCCTCAACATCTCTCCCGAGATGACTAAGTGTCTATCAATCCACTCATGGTGATCAAGCACAAGTAAAACACAAAGGTTTCATAGACTTATATCTAGTAAAAAGAGATAAAATAGATATTAATTCATAGAAATCAATCATAGTGTATACCCGGGCTACTCTCAAATCCTAAGGAATAAAGGTTTTTAGCCTTGCATGGTTTTCATCAATGAATACATGGAAAGGAAGAAGAAAAATGTGAGAAACATTAGGAAACTAAGGTAACCTCTGAATCTATACCCGTACAGAAGATCCCCTTCTGTTGTAAGTGCGTTCTACTGTCTTCTGGCTATAGAATCGTCTTCCGAAGGTGACCAGATCTCCTTGTTGAAGATTTCGGTCCTCTGTTCTTCTCTTCTCCCTCTTAGGTTATTTTGCGATGAAAATGGCTATCTCCTTTCATTTGGATGTTGTCCCCCTAAGTCATAGAAGGCACTTAGGGTATGAAATAACATCCACCGTTGGATTGGAGTGAAATCTATGAATGGCCTGATCATGTAGACTCGATAGTACTGACTAGGTGAGTCGGTAGTACCAAGTCATTTAGGTTTTGTCACGATCCCGATTGTGTCGGTACTATTGACTGGACTCGATAGCATCGAGTTTTGTGGTTTTTGAACTGCCTCTCTGACGTCAACTCGCTAGAACCGAGTTGGAAACTCAGTTGCACTGAGTTTTCTCGATTCATGTCGGGGCATACTGATGTTGATTTGATACCACCGATTTTGGCTATTGGTAGCACTGACTCTGAGCGAGTTTCTGGGTCCATCACTAACGTCAAGTCGGTACAACCAACTGTTACCAGATCGGTAGCACCGAGTCTGTGGGTCTTCCTTGTACCCAAAAACACACTAAAATATCATAAATACTTGGGATGCATAAAATATCATATAAAATAGTTAAAAATCATATAATTTGATGCATTTAATAGAGACATGTTGTCTATGTTATTTCATGCATAATAAACCAAATAAATGACTAATCTACACATGAAATCAAGGAAAAATGTGCCTGTAATAACAACTAAAAAACATGCATCGGGACTCTAGTGCCAAGGCCAAAGGATAGAAAGATTATTTACACAAAGTGGGTCTACATAAATAAGCTTTATGGAAGTGGCAAAGTGATAATAAACAAGGAAATGTTAGTAGCCCAAGCTTACAATCAACATGAAGGTATTGATTTTGATGAAACTTATGCTTAAGTTGCTCTATTTGAATGTATTGGAATGCTACTTTCCTTTTCTAGTCAATTTTGTTTTTGCTTTATCAAATGGATGTTAAAAGTACATATCTAAATGAAGATTTAGAGTAGGAAGTGTATGTGGCTCAATCTCCCATCTTTGAACACGATAAGCTTGTTGATTATGTCTATCTATTACAAAGGCCCTATATAGATTCAAACAAGCCCCTATAGCTTGGTATGAGAAATTTAGGAACTTTTTAACTTATAATGGTTATGTCATGGAACAAGTTGAATTTCTACTCTACTTTTGAAATATACTTCTAACAATTTCTTGATTATTCAAAATTATGTTGTTGATATTATCTTTGGTGAAACTAATCTTGATCTTTGCAAGGAGTTTAGTCTACTCTCATGTAGAGTGAATTTGAGATGAGCATGATGGGGGAACTTAACTTATTCCTTCAGTTCCAAATCAAGAAAACAAAATATGGGAACTTCATCAACCTAAGCAAATACACAAGTGAATTGTTGAAACACTTTGGGATGGAGAATAAAAAGCCAATTGTCACTCCCATGTCCTTCAATGTAAATCTAAATAGGGATGGAGAAGGTGAAAAAGTAGATGAGAGGCTCTATAGAGGTATGATTGGTAGCTTGCTATACTTAATTACTTCTAAACCATATATCATGTTTGATGTTGGATTGTGTGCCAGATTCCATGCAAGCCCTAGAAAATCTCATCTTGCAGATGTCAAGAGGATTTTTGAGGTACCTAGCAAAAAACCCAAAGTTTGGAATATGGTATCCTAAGTCAAGGGACTTTACTCATATATCCTACAATGATGTAGATTATTCCAGGTGCTTAGTTGATACAAAATACACTAGTGTCACTTGCTTCCTCCCAGGACCATGTTTGGTTTCTTGGTTATCTAAGAAAAAAAACACAATGGATCTATCAATCACTGAGGCTGAATACATTATAGCCAATAATTATTCTATGCAAGTTTTATGGATGAAGCAAATGCTCCAAGGCTTCAACATTTTATATGGTGATTCTTCTATCTAATGTATAGTTACTAGTGCAATTCACTTGTCTTATAATCCAATATTTCATAATCATGCTAGGCATATAGAAGTTCATCACCAATTTATTTGTGATCACATAGATAAGAAAGACATATATATCACTCATGTGGACACCAAATTCCATCTTGCAAACATTTTCACTAAGCCCCTAACTAGAGACCAATTCAACTTTATTAGATCTAAATTTCTTATCATTGTTATAGATGATACTTATATGTCTCCTAGATAGAATGGTGATATATGCATTTTCTTGATCATATTGAAAATCATCAACTCACATTCTGATTGAAACAACCATGTTTTAAAGTGCCTTGTCATGCTTGTTTTGTACATAAATAAAAAATGTGTTATGTCTTTATGTTTTAACACAAAACAGTAGCATATGATGATAAAAATGTGCCCTTATATGTTCTACATACTATATAATCTTTCTAATACATTTACATAGGGTTGTAGGACTTTAGAATTAATTTTCTAGGTTTGAGACAACACTTGATGTCGATCGAGATTGCTTTGGGATAGCTCGACCGACAGGTTAGCCCAAGGACTCCATAAACGTTGTTGTCGGCCGATTTACCCAACCCTCATACTCAACTAACAACACTATCGTGCAATTGATAAATGGTTGATATGGGTGAGTTATTTCCCTCTCAAATAGAGTAACTTAACCAACTACCCTACTAAAATGTGTTGGTATGTATGCCCAGAAAACTAAGCATATGATATTTGTAACTGCATATCTTGTAAACAATTTGATTAATAATAAAGGAAATCTTTATATATATGTTTATTCAATTATGAGATAATTGTATAACATGATAGATATCTAAAGTGTGATGTTACTCGATGACATATGTATTCAGGTTGAGGACCTGAACAATGAGATCATATGAATGATAACAGTACATAAATTCTTGTTATGTCCCTAGTCAGATGTTATTGTCGAGGCTGATAGACAACAATAGCACATATGACTAGAGTGTGTGTTGGTTGATGATAGAATCTCATTAGTATTTACATGTGACATCAAACCAAGCACATAGATACTTATTATAGAACAGTGTAACTGACCGACCCACCTTGAGAATGATGCATGGAAACCATTTAATGGTAGTCAGAATCATCTCTCAAAGTTATAGTAGTGATTGTGGTTCTTAGACCTGAAGTCACTACACTCATCACATGTCGTTTGATGTATTTTGACATTGTCTGACATGACCTTGAATAAAGGTGTCCATAAAGGTAATGATAAGATACATTGTGACACATGGGGACTGACTGTGACTGATGTAGATGGGATTTGTCCCTCCTACTAGAGTTGATATTCTGTCCACTTGATAAGAGAGACTAAAAAATATATGGACATACTCATGTGAATCAATATATGATATGCGAGTCACATGCATACCAGATAGTCTTCTCTAGTTCAAGGAACATGGATTGAACATTTAGAGGATGACGATTCCATGCCTCGAGTTCAATCTAGATATCAAAGACAAAGGAACTATATGCCCACTATAACACTAATCACGAATTTTAGGTTGAAGTTGTTCTCTAAATTTCCAATTACTAGGCATCAATGACGTGTTGCTAGATATCACTCATTGCTTGTGATTTCATAAGTTAGTTATTGACATTCAGTACCAATCTAATTTGGGACCTATAGGGTCACACACATAGGATTTACGTGGAATAGGAGTTTACTCATGAACATGGTTTCAATTGATTACTAATGTGTTTAGGTATTCAACTTAAACAAGATTGGTTGTCAGAAATCTGAAATGACTAGTTTAGGAAGTGAACTGACTGATTCAGAAGTATGAACCAACCGGTTTAGGTTGTGAACTGACCAATTGGATGATCAATATGATTGGATCAAGGATTGATGTTGATGTCATGTTATGCATTAACTGTAACATTAAAGCCAATATGCTTGCAAATAGGAAACAATGTGAACCGATTATTTCACATGTGAATCAATAGGTTCGTAGATTCAAGAAAATTCATGAAATTCCATGTTTTCAACCATCAAATGATATGGAAACCCTAACCCTGGCCCTCCAATAAATAGATGGACAGTCAATGCTTTCAAAGACACAACAATAAGCTCTGGCAATTATTGTTCTCTCACCGTAGTGGTAATGTGAGAGCCTGAGCAAGTTTTACCGTCAAAGGGAGAGACAATAAAGGATAGACAACAAGTGAGAACAAGTCAATGCTAGCATGATGACGTTCGAAGCGACAATTCCTTCCTGTCCATTCCAAAAGAATGATAGGAGTTGCATATGGTCTGCATGGACTATGTAGAGATATGGGGCCATTGCACCCCGCTAGGAGGGCATCATCAACCACCATCCATGGCGCTACAATAGGAGGCCAATGCCAAAAATCATCTGGGTGTAGCTTACAAAAGAAGCATGCCGCTGCAAGGATAAGTTGCTAACTTGCTCCAGGACCAAGTATATGAATTACAACCTTCCTTCTCAATGTATAGTTGTTGACATGATCTCCTGGTCAAGGGGAATATGGTAAGAATACATTTTATTTCCGCTCCCATCTCTGTTGCCATATTTCCTTATCATGGTATTGATAGGGATTTACTATACACCCTAAAACACAAGTGCACACTATTAGAGTAATATAGGCCTCAAGAGGCCCGAATATCAAACTCAGGGAAATGTTTCTAGAAACTACTACTAATTATGATACAATCAGTTACACCAAAGTAAACTTTGATTGGAGTTAATTATCTAGGAATGCAGAAAGTGAATCTAAAATTACTTGATGAAATTCCTTAGGGTTACAGTTTCACCTTGGTTAACATTGTAATTCATAGTATAATATTAATAAATCCTCTCCTACTCCTAGATTAAGAGCTTGTAGCAAGAATCACTAGCTCTCATGGCAGAATTCACTACCTAATCTAATACCAATCCCACTCTTTTAACAATAGTGTTATTAGTTAGGTGTTTTATCGATAAATCTGGGTGATACCCTCATATTCGTAAGCCACCTTTCTCAAAGAGCGATATAAAATATGTATTTCAAAGAATTTCCAACCATTAATTTCCTCTTTTAGAGAAATTAAAGGTCAAATTAACTACCTATGGTGATCAAGCATGGGTATTTCATGACAATCTCATAGAAATAAGTCCAGAAATTAAGGCTCCAATTGGTTTGTCATAACTGGTCTGTAAAACTTATGAACTGGAGTTAAGCAGTTTTTCATGACTGGTTTAATGTAAGTGTTGGAACACAAGTTTTGTGACTTTTGGTGAGCTACAGACTTACAGACAAAACACAGTTCATGAGTTTCATCTTAAAAAGAGTAGAGAATGAGTTTTGGGACAACTAAGAACATTTCTTATATAATTATATTCTTCATTCGTCATAAGTAAAACATGTAAAATATTTATGACTAGAAATATTAGTGGTGTGGATATAGTTTGCTGCTAAAATCATAACATAATATGAAAAATATCATACATTATAATCACACCACAGAGAATATTTTACACTACAACCACCATTATTAGTACAATTTACAAAATAAAGAATATAAGCATAAAAAAAATACATCGCACCATGTGAAAACAATGTGATTTACCTAATATATTTTTATTCTTCATGTTTCAACAATGTGATGTAAAAATTGATAATTAACCATAACCATGTACAAATAAAAAGTTCATACAAAAATAATGTACAAATCACCATTCTACACTGTGTTAAACAATGATGAACAAAAACATATATTTACAATCACATGAAATGCATAAATTATTATAATACTTCGTATATGCAAAGTGAAATTAAAATATAGTGGTGTGATTTTAATCATAATATTTTTTTACCAAGATTATAATTGTACCGTAATACAATATTTTTAAAGGAAAAATATATGTACCATAACCACTTGTCGAGGTTATTATGATTTAAATTTTTTTATAATTTTTCATGGATATGATTCTTTTTTTGTGTGTTTACCATCCTTATTTATATTGCATAGTAATAATTACAATATTTTTAATAATTTACATATTTACACTTTCAACAAACCAATCACATGGAAGTGAATGGAACTCAAGTTTTGAAAACTGAACTAGAGTTCCCAAAAAATGAGTTCCACAAAACTTATGACTTACACCAAACCAATAGGAGCCTAAGATAAATTGATATATTAATGCATAAAAGTCAATTACAATGCATAAGCGAGCTACTTCCGGGTCCTAAGGAATAAGGGGATTAGCCCCACATGATTTACATGGTCAGGTATAATAGACTGAAGAAGAAAAATGTGGGAAGCATTTGTAAAACTAAAGAACCCCTGAAGAAGATGGTCCAAATGATCCCCTTTCATGCACATTCCTATTTTCTACCTTCCAATTGCAAACTTGTCCACTAGAAGTGCCCAGATCATCCCGAACGTGGTCTTCTTCTCTACTTTCTCCTCTCCTTGCTCTCGACCACCATCCAACAGAATAGAACGTGGTAGATAGGGTTGTTCGAAACCCCTCTAAGTCATATAAGTGACTTATGGAGTAATTAATTGCCAATCATTAGATTAGACTTGATTTTTAGATCTGTCTGATCGCGCCGTGTCCGTACTACCAATTGGGTATCGGCACTACTGACACCTTTGATAGTTGTAGCCATCTGGGCATCTATCAGTACTACCGAGTTGAGTGTCGGTATGACCTGAGATATCTCAATTAACTTCTAATTGATCGTTGTGATGTTGTCAGAAGTATCGACTTCTGGGTCGATACGACCGAGTCTTCTTGATTTTTCTCTATTCCAAACTGAGCATGTGTCACTACCACCGAATCCAAAGTTAGTAGTACTAAGCTGTGTAGCTTTGTGCATATTTCCATAAAATACACAAAAGTGGAACATAAGCTCTTAAAATATATTAAATCATTTAGAAACAATAAAATTACATTTATTTGATGCAATTAGGTATCACATGATAATGATAGTAAATACATCACAAAATAATATTAAAATGAACAATAAGTGCACAAAAATCCATACTAAATAGCATGTAAAAACAAAAAATATTTAGTGCATCAAACTCCCCTAAGCTTAAATTTTGATCATCCTCAAGAACACACCCTCAGATCTATTTGAGACAAGTCAACAAAAGGACATATAATATGAAATTCTCTTCTCAATCATTCCCACCTAGCAGTCCCAAACTGCCCTTTACTGATCACTGAACAATCAACCACTCTATAACGACAAAAAATATCCATAAAATCTGTCCACCCTTAGATCAATGAACACTATCAAGAGAGCAATTAATATCATAGCCAATTAGGTATTCACTTGGTGCATCATGTGATTCCCTATTCTACATTGCTCTTTTCCTAACTACCAACTTCTTGGAAGTAGTTCTCTTTATAAGAATGAATGAGGAGAATAATCATTTAAGTGTCTTGCAAATAAGAGCAGTGGATGATATGAAATAGGTAGCTATGAAGATTCACAAGTAACATCTGAATTATTCATGCACAAATCAAACATGATGAACCTATATGGTGAAGAGAATGAAAAATGCACGAATCCTAATGCCTAATATTATGGGTGGAATGATGCATGAATCAAAGATCTCATCAAATTGACGAGAATGAAGTAAACAAACAAATGCATCATGTGAATGTTTCCATCTCTTTTGTGAAGAGTTTGAGGCATCCTTTCTCTCTCTTAATTTCATACATTGATTTTTTTATTGTCCCAATGTTGTAGCATGATGTAAGGTTATGCTTGGGCTTTACTAGATGTCACATAAATTTCATCATTTTGTCTTGCTTTTTTTTCTTCTAAGGGGATGGAGTATATCATCACACTCTTTTTGAGAGGAAAACAATGTAACCGCATGATTTGAAGATGAATGATGAAAAAAGTATGCTATCTACATGTAATTATTATGTAACTAAATGATATGCACAAGAATTGTTTATGCATAAATATCATTTTCTTCATTTGTAACTAATGCAATAAAAGAAAACTAACTATCATGTAACCTATCATGCCATGCAATGCAAACAAGAGGAAATAATTCAGACTACTTGATCATCTTAAGGTGATGAGTCAAAATGAGTAGAAAAATGGATGGAATCACATAACTAAGAGACAATGCCTTTCATGAAATATAATATGTCCCTCTATAATGACTTGTGAATAGGGAAACCTTAGGATTTCTTTCTTAAACTTTAATTTAAGATCCTGTTGCTTGTTTGATCAATTTAGACTCAAACCCCATCTTCATCTGCATTACATGAATAAGTAAAACGTCCATTCATATTAAATTTCCTTAAGCTAGCAAGCCCATACACTTCCTCTAGGTGTTACTTAAGAAATTTGCAACTAAAGCAATTTTTTGTATTTTTTTTTCATTTTTTTTATTTTCCTTTGCAAACATAAGAGAGCACATGACAATGATAGGAATCATGAATTAGGCTCCACTTTTACACTAGATAGATTGTGGATTCTGCAACTTGAAAAGATAAAAACTAAACGAGATTTAAAAACTAGGGATAGAGACTATTCCAACTACCCCCAAGTTTGAACTTGACTATGTCCACATAGTCAGAATCCTAACTTAAGAGGTGGAACAATGGCATTGATCACGTGTGTGGTGTTAGAGGATGTGAATAACCACCAAAGTATCCCTAGCTCCAATACTGGTCAAAGAACATATGTTGGTAACCCTCCATCCTTTGTAGGCATGTGTGCATGTTCTCTTGGCTGGCCAAGAAAAGTTGCTCATTCTTAAAGATAGCATGCTGGTTGTGGTAGAGCTGTCTTTGGACATCATTGATACCCGCCAATGTCACCGTTTATTGTTTCTACCCTTGTTGTATCTCTTGCAACATTCCATGCATTCCTGCCATGGAATATGGATCATATTCTTGTGAAGGCAGTGGAGCAGAAGAATTGGAGGCTATGTACCACAAAATACAATATATATGTTACTTGACTAACCATCAGAAGAAGACATATGGTCATGGACACTTGTGTGGGACCTATCTCCTTGTGATGAGGATGGTAGGTTCCAACTATACTTCCTCTTCTTCCTCTTCCTACTTCTCTTCCTCGTCAACATCTTCTTCTCCTTCTTTTGATGAGCTATCTGCAAGCCACCTCATGAGATGAAGTCCCTACAAGTCAAAGACTGAGTTTAGGAGCTCCCTATCCTTATATTGGATGCTTGGTGTACAATATCTACACACTATACCCTAGTATACTTTGAGGAGGCTTACTCTTTTGAAGTGCTTTAGGTATAGCTTGGGAACAACTTTTAGAGATCTGAAGGTGGATAGATCAAGATTCAGGTGCATCGCTATGAGCATGGTCAATCCTCCAAACTGGATAGGAGGGGCCCTCTGCACCTGTCGCTTCACACCCATCATATGATTAAGGAAGAAAGAACCAAATTCCACGTTCTTTCCTCCAAATTCTAGCAATTTGTAGAGGAAGAAAAGGTCAACCCACTGGGTTTTCCCCTACCACTGGCTTGACTTGGCGAAAAGTGTGTTGGTGAGAAAGCGATGCATCAAAGGGTGCTCGATGTCAGTGATGGAGTTTGAGTGCCAGCTAACATGGAAGCATTATGGCACCTCCTATAAAAGTTGACATGCATTCTTGAAGTTGAAATCATAGGTACAAAGTGGTCTTCCCCCATTGGCCACCTGTAGATGGCATTGAACTATCATCACGTCAGATGGAAGTCGGTGTTGAAAAGGAAAAAGTTGATGTGGCCCTCCATCCATACATCCCCATGCTTGGGGATGATGTAGATCTCAAATAAGGCCTAGAACTCACAGACATGATCTGGAAAGGTAAGCCATGTCGCTGAAGAATAGATGGTCACCTGCCAGCCCTTGACACTTGCGTACTTGGCACATATTCTCAGTGAAGCCCAGGGAGGTGAGGAAGGAACAATCTCCATACCGTATTGCCACCATATCCATTTTCTGTAGATCTTCATATATCCTCTTCACATCGACATTAGGGTTGGCGATGCATTTTGTATTTGGAATCATCTCAGTCTGCCCCGTCGATAAAGAAGCATTCCTCCTGGATGCCATGACAATGGTACAAGAAGGAGATGGAGAGAAAAGATGCTTAGAGTAGACTCTGAATACTTGGGGATTCTTTCTTGCACTTTCTCAGAGGAGATGTGAAGAAGGTGTGATGAGAAAATGAAAACAACCCCTCCTTATATAAGCCCCGCCCAGCCTACTGCCTGAGTGTCGGTAGTACCAATGGAAAGTTGGTACTAATGAATTTTCCTCCACTATCTATGTGACTTGGTACCATCAACGACCCTCGTGCACTGAAGTCAGTTGATGCAGACCACCATGTGTTAGTAGTACTGACTCTTTTTATAGATCGGTAGTACCGATCATCAGATGCAAACATTCTCGATCGTTGATGGTGCTCCCTCAGATTCTATGTCTCCAGGTGTCGGTACTATCGAATTTCTTGTCGATAGTAATGACTCATTCAAGTTTTTCGGTGCTTTCGAGCGGGAACTCGGTGTTTAAAAATTGGAGTGTTTATTTCCATTAGTACTACCAACTTTGGGTTGGTAGTATCGAGTCCTTATCAGTTTACTTGACTCCTCTACAAAATGTCAATGATACCAACTTCTGGGTCGGTAGTATTGATTTTCTTTGAATTTTGTACTCAAACACTATGTAATGTTGTTGGTATTACTGACTTGGCTGTCGGTAGTACCAAATTATATAGACAAATTTGATCCTTTTCCCTATGACTACGTTGGTAGTACCAACTTTTGTGTCGGTAGTACCGACTGGTACTCAACCTGCACACCACACAAAATTGATCAAGGTACCTTTTTTTACATAAAAACTAATAAAATGTAAACTAAACCTATGAAACTTACAAACTGAATGTAAAGAACGATAATTGATGGTTGGGTTGCCTCCCAACAAGCTCCCTTATATTATGTCATAGGCTTGACGATCCTAATTAAACCATTAGTGAAGCTCAATGAGCTTTAACTCCTCCTCTTTCCTCACCACATCTCCCTCAAAGTAGTGTTTAAGCTGCTATCTATTGACAAGGAATGGCTCAACCCCATTACTTATTTCTACCACCCCATGAGGAAAACCTTAACTACATCAAAAGGTCCACTCCATATAGACCTCAACTTACTAGGATGTAATTTCAAGCTACAATTGAACGGAAGAATCTTCTATCCTAGAGTGAAAACTCTATGTAGGATGCGACGATCATGAATTTGCTTTGTTCTTTCCTTATAGATCCTTGAGCTTTCATAGGAATCAAACCGTATCTCATCTAGATCTTTCAATTCTAACATCCTTTTTCTCCCTGCAACATACAAATTGTAGTTCAATTTTTTCAAGGCCCATTTAGCCTTGAGTTCTAACTCCATGGGTTAGTGACAAGCTCTCCCATAGATCAACCTATAGGGGGTAGTCCCTATAGGATTCTTATAGGTTGTTCTATATTCCCACATAGCATCATTAAGCAACATGCTTCAATTAGACATATTTGTTGAAACTGTCTTTTCTAAGATTTTCTTGATCTCTCTATTAGACACCTCAACTTCTCCTTGGGTTTAGGAGTGATATGGAGTACCTACCCTGTCTTTCACTCCATATTTTCTCAAAAGTCCACCAAATTTGTTATTGGTGAAATGAGATCCACCATCACTAATTATCATCTTGGGAACCCCAAACATGCAAAAGATGTGTTGTTTCACAAACCTACATACAACTTGGGCATCATTGGTGCTGGTTGGAATTGCTTCCACCCACTTAGATACATATTCAATAACAAGTAATATGTATAAATTCAAATTAGAAGACACAAACGGGCCCATGAAATCAATGCCCCCATAAATCAAACACCTCAATTTCCTAAAAAGCATTCAAAGACATCTCATGTCTTTTTGAAATATTACCTGGACGTTGACACACATCACAATGAAGGACAAAGTTATATGCATCCTTAAAAAGTGTAGGCCAATATGAACAACATTCTAAAACATTTTTTGCAGTCCTAGAACTAGAATGATTACTCCTAGTAGGTGATGAGTGACAATGTGTCAATATGCTCTCAAACTCACAATTCGACACACATTTCCTCAAAATACCATCCCTACATTGCTTAAGCAAAATGGTATCACCCCAAATGTAACACCTCAATGAGTGGAAGAATTTCTTCTTATCCTGATATCCACAATCATGTGGCAGCTCCCCACATGCCAAATAGTTCACTATATTTGCAAACCATGGATTTTTACCTGTCATAGCAAAAAGCTACTCCTCTAGCAATTCTTCCACAATAGGTATATCTACTATATTTCTCATTGACTCTTTCAAGCCTAGACAAGTGATCTGCTACTACATTCTCAATTCCTTCTTTGTCTTGGAATTCAATATCAAATCCTACAATAACATTATCCATCTAATAAACCTAGTCTTTGCATCCTTCTTCTGCAACAAAAATTTGATGGCCACATGATCGGTCCAAACAATAACCTTAGCCCCTATCAAATATCAGCAAAATTTATCAAAAGCAAAAACAACCACCAATAATTCTTTTATGTTGTCAAGTGATTCAATTGGACATGGTTAAGAGTTTTAGATGCATGATAAATGATAGTGGGAATCTTGTCTCGACATTGGTCTAGAACAACCCCTACTGTGTAATCTGATGCGTCACACATTAGCTCAAAGGGTTGACTCCAATGTGGAGTCTAAACAACAGGTGCAAAGACCAACTTCTCCTACAACACCTCAAACGCCTTCAAACATCACTCATCAAATTTGAATTTAACATCTTTTTCTAGCAACTCAGAGAGTGGTTTGGAAATTTTGAAAAATCCTTGATAAAGCATCGCTAAAATTCGACATGGCCTAAAAATCTCCTCACTCCCTTCACTAATGATTGTGGAGGTAGCTTGGAGATGCCTTCTATTTTTACTATACCAACCTCCATTCCCTTACTGGACACCTTGAGTCCCAAAACAATCCCCTCACTCACCATCATATAACATTTTTCCTAGTACAAAACTAGGTGAGTGTCCTCGTATCTTTGCAAAGACTTATCAAGATTGTTAAAGCAATCATCAAATGATTCACCATACACTAAAAATTCACCCATTATAACCTCCAGACACCACTCCCCCATATCAAAAAGATATCGAGCATGCATCAAAGAAAGGTAGCTGGTGTGTTGCAAAGATTAAATAACATTTGACGATACACAAAAGTCCCATAAGGACAAGTGAAGGTAGACTTATCTTGATCTTGTAGTTCAATAAAAATCTGGTTGTCTTCGGAATAACCATCTAGAAAACAAAAGTGAGAGCAGCCAATGAGCCGCTCAAGAATTTGATTGATAAATGGGAGTGGGAGATGATCCTTCAACATAGGTGTTCAAACACCTATAATCTATAGAGGCGCGCCACCCAGTCACCAACCTAGTAGAAACCAATTCATCACTTGAATTAGTTGTGATCGTTATACCCCCTTTCTTAGGAACCATCTAGGTTGGACTAACCCGGTTGAGTTAGAGATAACATATATGTTACCTACATATAGAAGTTTTATTACCTCCTTCTTTACTACCTCAATCATGATGAAGTTGAGTCGCCACTGAGGTTGCATGATCGACTTGGCTCCTTCTACTAGTCTGATCTTGTGCTGAAAGAAACTAGGGGAAATCCCCTTTATTTCTGCAACAGACCATCCAAACACTGCCCAGTGGTTTTTCAGAACCACAAGAAGCTACTCCTCTTCTTGGATGCTCAGTGAAGCTGAGATGATAATAGAAAATTTCTCATATGCTGCCAAGAAAGTATACTTCAAGCACGATGGCAATGGCTTCAGCTCTAGATCTGGGGGACTCAGTAAAGATGGGACCAATGGTAGAGGAGTTGGTTGTCACAGAACCATTCTTACCCCAATCCCAATCCCACTACCTAGATAGTAGTAAAAGGATTAAAGCACCCATCCTTGAGTGGCCCGATAGGATCTCACACACTAACATATACGATAAGAAATAACAATTCATAAAACAAGAGATTTAAAGAACAAACTAACCCAAAAGGAGATTTTTCTAAATTATCCTTGTCATTGGATTATATTGAGTGCGAAAGCAATCTAGTCAATGTTCCATTTTTTTACCTAAAATCAAGAAAATCAAGACACAAAGTCAATGCAATTGCATGGTACACTATATAAAAACAAGTGAAATGATTTATAGAAAAAATAGTATACTTGGTTGGACTTAAATTTCAAAAAGTATATCAAGCGATCTTCCAAAAACCAGCAATTATTTGACAAGAATTTTATTATGAGTTTCCCATTATGCTGTAATTGAGAAGCATGCTTACATCATATTTGGCTCTGTCACCCCATCAAGATAGGGGAGGTAACCAAGCTCCTTCTCACGATAGGAGATAGGAGGTCAATGTACCAAAGCCCACCCTCCGAATGAGGAGGCCATTTGTGCTCAATATCAACATTATCAACAACATCATCATCAATATACAAGCAGTCATAACGAGTAATGGCATTTATGTTTTCATGTTTTTCTCAAAATATAATATAGGAAAAATAGAAGACGAATCATGGGGAATAGTGGCTCATCCAAGTATGTAGCCAAGAATATAGTCAAGAGATACATAAAAGTATCTTCTATACAATCAAGGAGGAAATATAATAGCGTACCTTCTAAATGAGTATTTGGAGTATGGATTCTAAGAAAGAGTAGATCAAACCCTTCAATTAGATCCTAGATCAAAATATTGGATCAAGGGTCATGATCATAGTTTTAAGAGGATCATGTTTCAATATTCTATATTAGGGTTACATTTTCCTATTTAACCTTAGGATTAGTCATCCACTTATAATCAACAATATTTCCAATCTCCAATTGTATTCAAGTATCAAGCATGTTTCAAGAATGAATGACCTACCTATGTATTTTTAGGAACACATGTCAACCCCAAATATTATCATCATTATTCAAGATACAATCAAATCTCTAGATCATTATCAAGATGAAATAGTATCATTGGACTCATGATTAGATCAGGTAGAGTCATGGGTTAGACATATGATTAAGGGATTTGCAAGATTAAGATTAATCATCATCATATCAAGAGTGATCCTTATTTCAATGTGCATGATTCATATTCTAGGGTAAATGAGTTTAAAATATTTGATCTAACTCTTACTTAGTCAAGTTCAATCTAATGTGTCAATATGATCATTCGAGTCAAGGATTAGGGTTCCCAAAGATTAAACTCAAAATAGAGTCATTAACTAAAATATTATGAGAAAGAGAGAATAAATAGGGATACGTATGATATTAATAAGGAATTAGACTATGCAAGTATTTTTATTGGATTGCTTGTATTTTTTTGATCAAGATTGACTATTTACTCGAATTATTTGGAGCTAGGATGCATTTTTATGATTAAAATGAGATCTAGCTATTTATTGCAATTTTGAGCAGAGAGGGACAAGAATTACCATAAAAGGAAAGGACGAGATAAAAAACGGGCCGCTGATCGATGTGTGACCTTTGACCATAGTCGTGATCATGTGGATCAGAATGTGTGGCCTCCCAGGAACATGCGAGTGAAGGAGAAGAGGAGGATGCTCGCATCGCTCGATGGTCATTGATCTTGGGTCTTCATCATCTGTTGACTGTGATCCAATGATGACAACCCTTCATCTTAGCCAATAGGCTCGTGACCCACACTGTGGAACTGCGGTGGAGAAGGGGTGGTGCAAAAAGAGGCGAATCACGAGGAGGGTGAGACAGTGAGATCGAAGGATTCAGTTGTGTTCATGAGGGCAGGCAGAAGGAGGTAGTAGGGTTGTTATAGATGGACGAGGCTAGGTTTAGTTTTTCAGGAGGTGTCTATGGCGTCATATGATCTTTTTGAGTGGCACCTCAAATGTTCTTGAAATTAGCTGATTCAGGAGGAAAAAAGGGGCTGCTCGAGTTCATATTGGTGGGGTGAGCCAATTTTCTTGCTTTGATTTTCAAAATGGGGTCCATACAAGCTAAATGCACTTTCAGTTTCCTTGGTCTCCTCCCCGCTGATTGTGGGAGGTAGGGGATGACCCCGTGACCACTCGATCAAGGGCCTGATCCATGGGTGCCCGATGTGAGGGTCAGGGACAACTCCTGGCCTTGAAGCGGATCACTAACCGGGTTTAGGTCGAATAAAATGCAAAATAAAAAGGGCTTTTAGCATTAAACTTTGAAAAATCTTAGAAAATAGTATAAATGTCTGATTTGAGTGAAATTTGGATCATTGCTTCAAAAAAAATGAAGAATATATTGAAAAAGTTTTAGGAAAAGATGATGAAGTTTGATGGAATATATTTCTTTGAGTAAAGTGATTATTTTTAATCTAATTTATAATGTCATAAAGTGTAAACAAGTCACATTGGTCAACAAATTTTGTATTTGAGTCTCCACATTAATTATGTAGCTAAGAAAAATAAATTACGACCATGAGTGAACATAAAGAGGGCAAAATTGGAATTGGACAAAAGTAAAGGTAAGACTCACTTTATTACAGTGGTCCTAGATCCTCAAAGTGTCTGGTGTAATAACATGATAGTGCCTTGAGAAACAAGACACACTCCTCCAAAGAACATCGTCGGGTATAACCTTCCACTAAATTTATGAGACCGCCTCTAAAGGAAATTGTGGATATGCTTGCATTAGAGTGGAAGAAGATGCCTCTTCAAATTTTGTTAGGCAATGTTCCTCCTCTTTATCATTAGGACACTAAACTGCCTTTGTGAAAGAAATTTCCTTTGTGTTTTATAAGATGTCCACCACCAATGTGCCTTTGTGGACCTATGCCATCACATGAGCCATCTCAAGAAATGGCTTCCCCTGGAATAACGACACCTTTTCTTGAACCTACTGCAACATGTGACACTGTCTTCCCCTTGGTAGTCTGTGTAGGCTCAGGCATCAAGATTTCAAAATGGTCTTCTCTATTGCCCAATGTCAATCTTCCTCTTCCCATCTCTAGAATCATATCTACCATGGATTGGAATGGCTTCCCAAGTAATAATTCATTTCCTTGCTCATCTTGCATCTCCATGACTACAAAGTCTAATGGAAACAAAAATTTGTCCACCTTGACAAGAAAATACTCACAAATATCGTAAGGCCTCACCACTGAGTTGTCATCTAGCTGTATAGTCATATTACTCTTTCTGTACTCCTTAAGACTTAGATTCTTGATGGTGGTCAAGGGCATGAGATTGATGCTTTCTCCTGAGTCACATAAAGCTTCCCAAAATCTTTCCCTCTAGATCTAACATGATATGTTAAAACATCCCATATCTTGCCTTTTTGGTGGCAATGTTACAAGAATAAAAGCACTAACTTGATCCTTCAAAAATACCACCTCAAAAACTCGATCATCCTCTTCTTGTTGACCAAGTACTTCAGAACTTTTCCATATGAAGGAATCTTCTCAATTGCATTGATGAGCGGAATGTTAACATGAAGCTTCCTAAAGCTGTCTAGGAACTTCTAAAATTGCTTGTGAACTTTTTGAGCTTTCAAGCTATTTGGGAATGGCACTAGATTAACCATCTTCCTCTAGTGAGGTGGGACATAGGCCTCCTTCCTTGGCTCCTGGGGTTCATGAGTTTCAACGTCAACTATCCTATCCTCTACTGCAGTGTCTGGCTCTACTGTATCAGTAGTCAGTATTGGTCTTATGCTTTCAGCCTTGTCCTTTTCTTCTGGAACTATTTTCTTTTCATTCAGTACTTTGTTTCTGCTACATAACATCACTCCCTTTACATGTTGATTGTTAGTAGGTATGTTGGTGTTTCTCGAGAACCCCTACTGAGTAGGCACTCTGAGAAATGTGAGAAATCTATGTCTCAATGCTGTGTATTTAATCTCCTTGATTCTATAGTTCTATCTTTGTCTTCCCAATGATTGCCTCATTCTGAATGACTAGCTTTCCTAGCATGTCTTCAATATACTGCATTTTAGATGGGTCCTCCTCAAAGTTGTTAGGATCCTTTTTGGATCTTTTCTCCATGAGTAGTCATTTCCTCCCGTGGTTTTGCTACCGCACATACATGAACTCCTCCTCTTCTCCTCTAGAAGAGCTTCCATTCTTCTGACATAGCTTCTTGACAATCAAGTCCAATTTTTCATTCAATGAAGAAATCACCTTGAACTCTCCAACACTTTTAACAAATGTTGGACGTTCGCGTTCTTCTCCCCATGACTGGTTCTTAGCCATGTTTTTTAGGATATCATGACATTTGTATGTCATATTATTGAGGAAGAAACCTGTCCCTACATTTTCCAATGTGGTCCTTCCCCCCTGATGCATCCCATAATTAAAAATCTTTGCCTAGCCATACAAGTCGATACCATGATGATGGACCTTCCTCAGCATGTTTTGGAACCTATCCCATGCCTTCGAATACGACTCCTATGCTCGTTGTTTGAAGTTGTAGATCTTCTTGACCATCTCATTTGTCTTTTAGGGCAGAAATCTTCTTGAAGAAGGCATCTATCATTTGTCCCCAAGTCTCAATAGATTCATCTTCAAGGTTATAGATCCATGATTTGGCATTGTCTGCCAACGACGATGGAAAAAGCTTTAGATATATCACAATATCAGGACTCCATTGATCTTGATCATGTCACAACTTTCAATGAAATTACTGATATGCGTCTTCAGGACTTTAGTGTTGTGGTCATAGAAAGCATGTGACTTAACCAATGACACCAATCCTGGATCTATCTTGTTGCTACCAAACATTATGGCTTGTCTTTTTATTGGCCGTCATTGGGTCGTTGAGGAAGATTCCTTGATATTCTCCCAAATTGTTTGCTCTTCTTCTTCCATGTCTGGTTGATCTTCTGGTCCCTTAGGAGGTGATGTTGGAGTAGGCGATGTTGGAGTTTGAATTAGCCTTCCGCTGAGTTACCATACTCAATTCCTCAACATAAAAGCTGTAGCTCACTACAACCCTATGGAGACGACTCTCAGTAGTCATGAGCTCTAGTGTGCACCACACTAGTACCTGAAATTGTTGAAAACAATGTGAGAACATGTACTAATGATTGAAGAAATGATATTTGAAATTCAACTTTACAAAGAATGAAAAGAAAAAAAAGTTGTCACCTTGAGTGGCCAATTACAAAGCTTGTAGTTCTAGAATATTGTTTCCCCAACAATGGAGCCATAAAACTTGATAGAGATTTACTATAATCCCTAAAATGCAAGTGCACACTATCAAAGTAATATAGGCCTCAAGAGGTCCATATATCAAACTCAGGGAAACATTTCCAGAAACTACTACTAACTATAATATGATCAAATAGACTGAACAAAACTTTGATTTGAGTTTAATTAACTAAGACTGGAGAAAGTGAATGTAAAATTACTTGTGATTGATTGCAATTGGACGAAATTCCTTAGGGTTACAGTTTGACATTGGTTAACATTGCAATTAACAATATACCATAAATACAAATCTCTCCTACCCTTGGACTTAGAGCCTGTAGAAAAAATGAACCACTCTCACGATGTAATTCACTACCTAATCTAATACCATTTCCACTCTCATAATAATTGTGTTATTAGTTAGGTGCTTTTTTGATAACTGTGAGTGATCCCCTCATATTCGTAAGCCACCTTTCTCAAAGGGCGATATATAATATGTATTTCTATGAATTTCCAACTATTAATTTCCTCTGTCAAAGAAATTAAAGGTCAAATTAACTACATATGGTGATCAAGCATGGGTAGTTCATGACAATCTCATAGAATAAGTCTAGAAATTAAGAGAAATTGATATATTAATGCATAACAGTCAATTACAATGCATAACTGACTACTCTAGGGTCCTAAGGAATAAGGGGATTAGCCCCACATGATTTCCATGGTCAGATACAAAGGAGAGAAGAAGAAAAATATGGGAAGTATAAGTTAAATTAAAGAACCCCTAAAGAAAATGGTCCAAAAGATCCCCTCTTGTGCACGTTCTGATTTGCTACCTTTCGGTTGCAAATCTATTTTTTGGAAGTGCCCAACTTATCCCAAAAGTGATCTTCCTCTCCGCATTCTGCTCTCCTTGTTGTCGGCTACCGTTCAACGGAATAGAATGTGGTAGATAGGGTTGGATGAAATCCCTCCAAGTCATATAAGTAAGTTAGGGAATAATTAATTGCCAACCCTTGGATTAGACTTGATTTTTAAATCTGCCTGATCACAACTCGGTGTTGGTAGTATCACGATTGGGTGTCAGTACTACCAATGCTTGCGATAGCTGTGTCTGTCTAGGCATCCGTCGGTGCAACTGAGTTGAGTGTCGGTAGTATCGAAATATCTCGATTAATTTTTACTCCATCACTGTAATGTTTCCAGTAGTATAAAATTCTGGGTCGGTACTACCAAGTCTTCTTGATTTTTCTCTATTGCAAACTGAGCATGTTTTAGTACCACTAACTCCAAATTCGGTAGTACTGAGCTGTGTAGATTTCCATGAAATACACAAAAATCAAACATAAGCTCTTGAAATATATTAAATCATTCAGAAACAATAAAATTACATTTAATTGATGCAATTAGGCATCACAAGCCAATGATAGTAAATACTACACAAATTAATCTAAAAATGAACAATAAGTGCATAAATATTAAATAGCCCATGAAAATGAAAAATATTCTGTGCATTAGGCATCAGAGCCATATCAATTTACTATGCTTTGGCATTTAATCAATATGATTGGATTTTTTAATCATTTATTTTGTTTCGTAATATGTGAATATTTAAATTGATTAATATGAATATCTAATTATATATATATATATATATATATATATAATCAGATATATGCAATATATATCTGATTTATATATATAATTAGATATTCATATTAATCAATTTAAATATTCACATATTATGAAACAAAATAAATGATTAAAAAATTCAATTATATTGATTAAATGCTTATATATGAATCATCACGATGGCCTCTACAGAGAAGGTGGCGGAGACGACTGAGAAGGTGGCGGAGATGACAGAGGCGGTGGGCCCTTGCCCGCCGTCGAGAGCCTGGGCCGAGAAGGTGAGCAATTCTTTCAGAGTTCAGAGATCTCGCCAGCCGATGGTGGAACCGGGGGATCCTTTACAACTGACCTTCAAAAGCAATGACGATAGGCCCTGGATGAGAATGTCGGACCCTGTTATGGAAGCGATGGATGATTTCCATAAGACCTCTGTGGTGGTTCAGGTGTTTGGACGGAGATGCGTGCTGAACTAGCTCCATGGTTGGATGCTGAGATCATGGAAGCCGAAGGGTGAACTTCAAATTTTGCCGCTAAAGGATAGGCTGTTCCTGGAGAGATTTGCTACCGAAGAAGACATGGCCACTGCGCTGGAGAAGGGGCCATGGTTCTTTGACAATAAACTGGTTTTGACTTGGAAATGGACTCCGGAAGGGGATGTGGAACGCGTGGGTCTGTCCTCGGCGCCGGTTTGGGTGACACTCCCTGATCTGGGAAGACATTGGTCGAGGCGTGCTCTGTCGATCATGGGCTATGCGATCGGGACTCCAAAGGTGGTCGACTTTGTCACTGAAGGTCGACACCTGGGTGCGCCGCACCTTTGTGTGGAGATCAGTGCTGCTAAACAACCACCATCAAGCATCATGTTGGAGCTTTCAGGCGAGAAGGAGATGGAGATCAAGGTTGTGTATGATGCCTTACCTGATCGTTGCCATGCCTGCAGGGTGTTTGGGCATTTGCCTGAGCAATGCCCAAACACACAGAGAAAGACCAGTGCTGACAGTGAGATGCAGGGGAGATCAAGGACTATGAGACCACATGGAAGGAAGAACAGAAGGAACAATAGCAAGGTTCTTGTGCCGACGACAACAATCCAAGACCAGCCTGTCAACCTGTCTCTTCTGCCGCTTGCGGCGACCTCCTCTGAGGGGAACTCTTTGGCCAACGGGGTGCTGGTGGCAGAGGTAGCAGAGCTGTTCAATCCTGCGGAGGAGCGGCAGCATGATCACCCCGACTCGGAGGAGCAGGGGAGGGAGGCAGTAGGTATACAGAAGGAAATAGAGATGACCCAGGATGCATCCATCTCGGAAACAGTTTTGGGTGTGGATGGTACCAACCCATTCCAGGTGCTAGAGGAACTGACAGATGATGTTGTTGCTGAACCCGACAGTGCAAGATGATCCACTCGTAGTGGAGTGGGAGGAGATAGGGGAGGAAGAGGAAGGGGAAGGGGAAGGAGAAGACAAGGTGTTGCTGCATCCTCTGGAAGGGGGGGGGTAGACCAAAAATGTCCAATGAAGCTCATGGTGTGGAATGTCAGAGGTGCTTCTCGCCCGGGGAAGCAGAGAGTCCTCCTACAGATCCTAGAGGAGAAAGGTGTCCAACTTGCTATCTGCCTAGAAACAAAAATCAAAAGAGAGATGAAGGAGAATATCAAGAACCTGTTCCCGAGAGGGTGGGCGTACACCTCTAATTTGGAATAGGTTGAGGGTGGGAGAATTGTAGTAGGGTGGAGTCCTTTGGTGTGGGATGTGCAACCCATTTTTGAATCAGACCAATAGATCATGTTGAGTTGCATCAATGGTGGTGGATTCCATTGTGTCATATCTGCGGTGTATGGTCTCAATGCTGAAAGAGACCGAAGAAGACATTGGGATTACATCACGAATACAACACAGCAGGAATTACCACATCTTGTGGTGGGTGATTTCAACAGTACTAGGAAGGCCAGTGAGAAGGTCGGCAGCCTTCCGGTTCCAGATTTGATTCTCGAAAGATTTAATGATGCCGTCAAGGAAGCCAACTTAATTGAGCTCAATATGAGGGGTGGTATAACAACTTGGCACAACAAAAGAAGCCCGATGAGAAGAATATCTAGCAATATCGATAGAGGTTTGGTGAACATCAGATGGCTTGAGACCTATCCTAATGCTTCTATAGCATTAGGGGCCCATCCTAATAGAGACCATGCTTGGATGTAGATGGACCTAAGGAAGAAAGAAGAACCCAACAGACCTTTCAGATTTCTGAATCATTGGATTGATTGGCCTAACTTCAGGGAAACGGTTAAACAAGCATGGGATACTGATATTCCTGGGAATCCCATGTTTGTGGTCATCGGCAAGCTGAAAGAGGTGAAAAAGGCGCTTGAGAAGTGGTCCAAGGAGATGATCAACTTGGATAACCTTGTAAAAAATTCCAGGAATGAGTATGGCAGGGTGGCTAGGGAGCTAAGAGAGAAACCAGGCTATTACAGAAGTATGGAGGAGGAAGATAAAGCGGGAAAAGGCTGCTCCAGTTGGAGAAAGCGCAAGAACTATACTATTGGCAGTGAAGTAGAATCAAGTGGATCAAGGATGGTGACACCAACTCAAAGGTGTACCATGCAGCGGTTCAGAAGAATGAAATGAAAGACCACATTCATAACCTTATTGATGTTGAGGGTAATTTAGTGGATGAAGTGGACAAGATGGCGAAGATTGCTGTGGAGTTTTTTTCTAAATCCTATAAACAAAGTAACCGGGGTGATATTACTTCTAACTTACAAAACAAGGTTACGGGAGAGATGAACAGAAGCCTCTTGAAAATAGCTGATGATGAGGAAATAAAAAAAGCTGCCTTCTCTATTGGAGCTTCCAGAGCTCCGGGCCCGGATGGATTTAATGCAAATTTTTTTCAGATGTGGTTGGTCCAGAGGTGTGCAGGGCTACGAGGTGGTTTCTTGTGGGGGGTAGAATGGTTAGACAAGCTAACCATGCCTTCATCAGACTGATTCCAAAGATCGCGTCACCTACTGAAATTTTTGACTTCAGACCGATAGCTTGCTGCAATGTTATTTATAAGATCATATCAAAACTTATTGCTACGAGATTGAAGGATATGCTTCCAAGCTTGATCTCCAACAACCAGGCCGCTTTTGTGAAAGGTAGATCCATAGCGGATAATACCTTGCTTGCCAAAGAGTTCTTAGTTGATTTTGGTGTCTCAAAATCTACCAAAAAAGCTTGCATCAAGATGGATATCTTCAAGGCGTATGATCATGTGCGGTGGGAGGCATTATGGTGTTCCTTGGAGGCACTTGGGTTCTCGAGGAGATGGATTGAGATTATTAAAGAATGTGTCCAGACTACTTCCTTTTCTATTCTTATAAATGGGGTGCCCTATGGGATGTTCAGAGCGGGTAATGGCCTTAGGCAAGGAGATCCACTCTCCCCCCTTTTGTTTATGATTTTTATGGAGAACCTTACGAATATGACTGATATGGAGGAGCATGAAGGTAGAATAAAGACCTTCAAGGTGAAAGGTGTCAAGGTAAAGACACACATGATCTTTGCTGATGATGTGTTATTTTTCATGGCGGGTACCTCAAAGAACTTGAGGATTCTCAGAAGGATGATGAAATGGTTTGGAGAGCTTACCAACCTGTACATGAACACCATTAAATCCAATGTTTTCCTATCACGGTCTTGCGACAGGAGACGGGGAAGGTTGAAAGAAGCCATCGGAATATCGTTGGGCAGATTTCCTACCAAATACTTGGGGATTCCGCTCTCGGGAGGAAGGGGAAAAGGGAAAGATTTTGTGGAGTGTGTGGATGATCTCAGAAGGGTGGTGGATAAGTGGTCTGCCTTAACCATCTCCATGGCGGGTAGGGGGATCCTCATTAAGGCTGTTCTTAATGCGAAGATGAGATATTGGTGTGGGCAGACTGAGTTACCTGCTTTCATCTTGGATAAATTCAGAGCGATAGCTGCGAGCTTCTTGTGGGGTGGGGGTGTTCATGCGGTGAAATGGCAGACTATTGCTCAACCTCTTCATGCAGGGGGTTTGGGGATGTGCTGCCCGTATGATATCGCCTGGGGAGCTACTGCTAGAAGAGTGGATCGGTTCCTCGATTTCCCGGATACTCCGTGGGCTGCTTGGCTGAGAGAGAGGTATGGGAACCTGGGTGGGGAGCTGAAGACTGGTGACTCGAGTGTTTAGGTTAGAATGAATAGAATCTTTGAGGAGCTGAAACCTTTTTACCAGCTACAAAGCCTGACGGCTCCTGAGGAGAAAATTAAACCTTGGAGGATCAAGAAGCTGCTTCCGCAAGCTAGGTGGTTCGAAATCATCTGGTTAAAGCCTAGATGCCCAAAGTGGAGTTTTGGGGCGTACAGAACAATAATAAGAAGGCTGCCCACTAGAGATCGGATTATTAGATGGGGTAGGGAGTGTGATCCTTTGTGCTTACTATGTAACAATATCACAAAAACACATGAACATATCTTCTTTGAATGTAATTTCTCGGCCTACATATGGAGAAGAGGATGCTTGAAATATGGCTGGGGGGGCCATGCACCTTTGGATATGGATGCTGCCTTGGATTGGATGCTTGAGAAGACCGCAGGTAACCACAAGAACAGAATTTTGGGGGGTTTGTTCATCACATCCCCCATGTTTCATGTGTGGGGTGAACGTAATAGTAGGCTGCATGGTAGAAGACCGAGAGATAACACCACCATTTTTAATGTTATTAACAATAGTCTTGTTTGGTTCCTTAAAGCTAACCCCAAGAGCATGGTTGGGATGGATACCATGAATCTGAGAATGTGGGGGCTATTGTAAAAGCATGTACAATATTTGGGGTTTTTGATACGTCCCCTATACTCCGTTTGAAATAGTAATATTTTACCTTATCCCAAAAAAAAAAGATATATGCAATATATATGCATTGCCCTGAAATTTTTTTGATGATGGATGTAAGCGTAGTTATGGCCAATACCCCTAGATATGTGTGCATAATTGAATGGTTTTATTCATGCCTTTTAAATTTGCATACTGAGCCTCTATCTCTTATTCCATATGTAAGTTCCTATACTCCCCTAAAATGTAACTCAAGGTTTCACTTCTATAGTGTAATATGTTAAATAGGAATAAGATAGTTTTATATCCTATTTTGCTAAAAGAAGGCATTCTATAGTAGATGAGTTGACTGACTCAGAAGTCACAATTGGGGGACCTAGGAGGACAAACAATAGGAGGATATGATCACTCGACTGGTTACCCAACCGATTGAATGGAGGAGTCGAGATGATGCTTGAACTGTAGGCTAATCAAAAGAGACCAACCGACCAAGAGGCCAATCTGTCAGTTCAAGAGTTGATTCGATGGATCTAGACTGGTTCCAGCACAAGTCTTCTTCAACAATAGGTTGCTACATATGATGTGGACCTTATGTGGTAGCAATTATTTGCGGTTCCAAAAAATTACATTAGTATGACCATAACCATCACTCATATTTTATGATTGCATGTTTCTCTTGTGGATATAGTAAGTATATGATACATATTATTAGAATTTGGTGATTGGATATGTATATATGTATTTATAAAAATATAAATTCATTAATCCAATATCATATCTTAGATGATTTCAATAAGCAACATACATGAAAAGCTTGATTGACTAAGCGTGGGCATGCCAAGCGAGTTGTGCTGTCTATCTCATGGAAGAATGATTGTAGTTGTCATGGCATGCCAAGCATGGTGGACTACTATCATGTTGGTTTTTGGGGCAAGCTTAACTAGGTGACCTTAATGAGATTAAGTGCCTAGAAGCATGCAAATGGAGTATGGCAAGATGTTGTGCATACCATCTATCTAAGAATTGCATGAGACCCAATAAGTAAATGTCTCCTACCTTATAATTGGTTATGGATGCTGGAGTTGGCCAGTTAATAGCTTAATTATTTTGGATCTTGTCTCACTAGAAGGTTGTACGTTGCAATCTTTTGAATGCTTATGTAAGATCTATAAATTTGAACAAAATAGTGGGAGTGATTATTAATTAAGGGCATAATTAATATTGTGATTTTTTAATAAAATTAAATCAAAAGGGTTTTGACAAATTGCAAATTTATTTTGTAGAAATGAATGGAAAACAAATCATCATTTTGATCGATCCTTAAAGGGACAAACTAAATGGGACAAACTTTCGTGACTAGTTTTGTACTTTGAGAAGGGTTCTCAATGATAAGCATAATATCTATATCCAAGATACACCAGTGCCAGTGGAACATGCTCCTAATGTGCCTAGGGTTGAGGTGGATTCTTATTGGAAGCATGCCAACGATACCTTAGACATTAGCACCGCATGCTATGCTACATGAACTATGAGTTGCATGAGAAGTATGAAGACATGGGGATTCTTGAGATGGAAACAAATCTTAAGAACATGAACTAGAATCATACAAAGCAAGAAAGGCACAATGTCTCAAAGGCAATCTTGGAGTGTATGATGATAGAAGGAGATCCGGTAGAGACCCATGTGCTCAATATGATTTGGCATGTGGAAAATATTGAGAGATTGGGATTCCCTTTAAGCTAAGAGTTGGACATGGATATGATTCTACAATCATTACCTGAATCATATAGCCAGTTTATCAAGTGTTATTACTTGAGTAACTTGGCCAAACCACTGTTAGAATTTCTTGGCATGGTTATAAATGCCAAAGCATGAATGTAGAAGGACTAACTCGTGATGGTGATCAGTGGAGTGGAGTCCAAGGATGAAATCAAGGAAAAAAAGAGTTTTGAGGCTAAGCTAAAGTCCAAGTCTTAATCACTCCATACAAGGAGAAAGGTCGGTGCAAAAGGAATTAGTCCTTTGCACTTAAAGGGATTCAAGAAGATAAAGCAAGGGATAAAGATATCTACTTCAGGTATATATGATATTGAGAAAAATAATGTCTACTCAATACAAGGAGAAAGGTAGGTGCAAAAGGAATTAGTCCTTTGCACTTAAAGGGATTCAAGAAGATAAAGTAAGGGATAAAGATATCTACTTCAGGTATATATGATATTGAGATAAATAATGTCTACTGATTCATCATGGGTACTAGATACGGGATGTGGAGATCACATATGTTCATATATGCAAGATTTGAAAATAAGTATGCCTTTAAGAAAGGGTGAGGTCAAACTCCACGTTGCCAATGGTGCAAGAGTTGTTGCCACTGCAGTTGGAACCTATCATTTATCTCAATCCATGAGGCTTGTAACAGAGTTAAAGAACTACTATTTTGTACTAGCTAGTAATAGAAACATTATATCTATATGTTGTATGGACAAGAATGGTATGTATTTCATACAAAGAAGACCAATGCTCAATTTCAAAAGATGAGATCTTTTAAGGTAATACCATGATGTCCTATGGTCTATATTTACTAGATCTAGAGACAAATGTTTATAACGTAAATACCAAAAGATTAAAACTTGATAACTCAAACAAAATATACCTTTGCCATTGTCATCTAGGGTACATCAATGAGAAATACATTTCTAGACTCCATGGAGATGAATATCTAGACTCTTTTGATTTTGAATCAATAGAGACATACAAATCTTGTTTGTTGGGTAAGATGACAAAGGCTCCTTTAACTGGTCATAGTGAAAGACAAATGGTATATTGGGACTCATACATACTGATGTATGTGGACCTTTTTGGAAAAATTATAGAGGCGGTTACCAATATTTCATTACCTTTACTGAAGACTTCAATAGGTATGGATATGTTTACTTGATGAAACATAAGTCAAATACTCTTGAAAAGTTCAAGGAACTCATGAATGAAGTACATAAATGACTTGGTAAAATTATTAAAACACTTCATTCTAATTGAGGTGGAGAGTACTTAAGGAAAGAGTTGACGACCTTTTGTGAGATTGTGTTATCGTATCAAAATGGACTCAACCTGGAGCACCACAACATAAAAATGTATCGGAAAGAAGGATCTGTACTTTACTAGATATGGCGCGGTCAATGATGAGTCTAATCTTCCAACTTCCTTTTAGGTACACACTCTAGAAATCGCAACATTTACACTAAGCTGTGTGCCATCTAAATCATTTCAAAAGACACCATATGAGATATGGTATGGGAAGCTTCCCAATGTGACTTTTGTGAAGATTTGGGGATGGGAAGATTATGTGAGAAATAAGTTTATTGAAAAGCTTGAAACCAAGATGGATAGATGTTATTTTGTTGGATATCCTAAGTAAACCAAAGGATACTACTTCTATACTCCATCTGACAACAAAGTGTTTGTTTCCAGGGATGTTGTATTCCTAGAAAAGGAATTCACTTCAAAAAGAATTAGTGGGAGAAAAGTAGAACTCGAAGAGGCTCGAGAAATACAAGAAAACATTGTGCCAATAGAGGTACAAGAGGAACATAGAGAGTCACAAAGTGTTGTGTAGTCTCAAATTCTCTTGTAACATGGGAACCTCACAGATCTAGTAGGAGACACCTTGAGCCAGAAAAATTTAGTTATCTTGTGACTCAAGAAGTTGATGATTTGGTCATTGATGATGAGCCAACAACCTACCTAAAAGTTGTTAAGGAACCAGAATATGAGAAATGTCTTGGTAGATCTGAGATGGAATCCATGTACACCAATAAGGTATGGTCCTTGGTAGATCCACCTGAAGGGGCAAAACCAATAGGGTGCAAGTGGGTCTTCAAGAAGAAGACTGACATGGATGGTAATGTAAAAACCTATATAGGTCGATTGGTTGCAAAGGGTTTTAGACAAGTTCAAGGTGTTCACTATGATCAAACTGTTTTTGCAATTGCCATGGTTAAGTCCATCAGGATCATGATTGCCATTGTAGCTTATTAGGACTATGAGATTTGGTAGATGGTGTTAAAATCACATTCCATAATAAGAATCTTCTTGAGGGTGTGTGCATTACACAACCCTAAGGTTTTATAAATCCAAAGGATGCAAATAAAGTATATAACCTACAAAGGTCAATCTATGGATTGAAGCAAGCATCTCGGGGATGGAATCTTTTATTTGATGAAACTGTCACAGAGTTTGGCTTTAGTCCAAATGAAGATGAACCATGTGTTTACTAGAAGGTAAGTGGGATCATGATTGTATCCTTCATATTGAATGTATATGACATACTATTGATGGGGAATGACGTTCCTACCTTATAGAAGATAAAAACCTAGCTAGGAAATACATTCTTTATGAAGGACTTAGGTGAAGCATCCTATATCTTAGGAATCAAGATCTATAGAGATAGATCTAAAAGGCTTCTAGGCCTAAGTCAGAGCACATACATAGACAAAGTGTTGAAGAGGTTCAACATGTAGAACTCAAGAGAGGAAACCTACCCATGTCTCATGGTGTTAGCATCTCTAGAGCTCAATGTCCCAGTTCTTGTGAAGAAAGGGAACACGTGAGTAAGATTCCGTATGCATCTGCAATTGGATCTATCATGTAAACAATGTTACGTACTCATCATGATGTTTTTTATGCATTGACCATGATGAGAATACATCAGTCAGATCCCAATGAAGGCCACTAGAATGTCTTTAAAAACATCCTTATGTACTTGAGAAGAACTAAGAATTCATTCCTTGTCTATGGAGGTGAGGAAGAATTGGTGGTAAAGGGTTACACCAATGCAAGATTCCAAACTGACAAAGATGATGTAGATTGCAATCTAGATTTGTGCTTTTCCTTAACTATAGAGTAGTAAGCTGGAAGAGTTCTAAGTAAGAAACAATTTCTAATTCTATAGTAAAGGTCGAGTATATCTCTACATCAATGCAACAAAGGAAGCTATTTGGATCAAGAAGTTCATCACTGAACTTGGGGTGGTTCCAAGTATCAGCGATGTAGTAGAGTTGTATTTGACAACAATGGAGCTATTGCACAAGCTAAAGAATAGTGTGCCAGACATATGTACTTGTTATAGAATAGTGTATCGGACAGATACACCTTGAGAATGATGCATAGAAACAATTGAATGGTAGTCAGAATCAACTCTCATAGTGATAGTGGTGATTTAGGTTCTTAAAAAAGAAGTTATTGCACTCATTACATGTCGTTTGATGTATTTTAACATTATCCAATGTGACCTGGAATAAGGGTTTCCAGAAAGGTGATGCTCAGATACATTGTGACACATGGGGATAGAATGTGAGTGATATATATGGGATTTGATCGTCCTACTGGAGTTGATACCCTGGCTGCTTGACAAGCAAGACTAATAAACATACAACCATAATCATGTGAATCAATTATATGATATGCGAGATGGCATGCATCTCATACAGTCTAATCTAGTTCAAGGAACATGGATTGAACGCTAAGAGGATGGCAATTCCATGCCTCGAGTTCAATCTAGATATCAGAGACAAAGGAACTATACAATCACTATAACACTAACCTTATATTGTGGGTTGAAGTTGTTCTCCAACTTTCCAATTACTTGGGTAGTAATGATGTGTTACTAGATACCGCTAGTTGCTTGTGATGTCATAAGTTGGTTATAAACATTAAATACCTATGTAATTTGGGACCTATAGGGTCACATACATAGGATTTACCCAGAATAGGATTTTACTCATGAAATGGTTTAACTTGGTTACTAAAGTGTTTATGTATTCAATTTGAACAAGATTGGCGTTTCAAAGTCTAAAATGACCGGTTCAGAAAGTGAACTGACTGGTTTAGAAGTATGAATTGACCGATTCAGATTGTGAACTAACTGCTTGGATGATCAATACGATTGAATCAATGACTAATGTTGATGTCATGTTGTGCATTAATCCACATATTAAAGCCAATATTTTTGAAAATATGAAACAATGTGAAGCAATCGATTCAAGTGTTGAACCAATCATTTCACATGTGAGCTGACCAATTCAGCAGTGAACCAACTGGTTTGACATTCACTGCTTCTAGAAAATTCATGAAATTTAGTCTCTTTGACACCCAGATGATCCAGGAAACCTGACCCTAGACCTCCTATAAATAGAGGGACAGTAAAGGCTTTCAAAAGAAACAATAATAAGCTCTAAAAATCTTTTTCCTCTCATAGTTGTGGTAATGTGAGATCCTGAGCAAGTCTTACCCGTCAAAGGGAGAGACAACAAGGGAGAGCAAGTCAATGGTAGTAGGTTGACATTCAAAGGGTCAAATCCTTCTTGTCCATTCCAAAAGAATGAATGCAATTCCTTATGGTCCACGTGGACTATGTATAGGTGTGGATGACATTTTCCCCTACTAGTAGGATGTCATCAACCGCCATCTATGGTGCTACACCAGGAGGCCACTGCCAACAATTTTTCAGGTGCAGTTTGTAAGAAATACACACCACTATAAGGATAAGTCATTGGACTTTCTCTAGGACTAGGTATATGTCTTGCAACCTTCCTTCCCAATCCACAGTTGTTGACACAATCCACTGGTCAAAGGGAATATGGAAAAAATGAAACTCCACAACTCCTACCTCATTCGATCCCCCTTCTAATCCTTTTGGTAAGTTTTTTTTCCATGATGGCATTAAGTTTCTCAATACTCAATCTGTTGTTATGTAGATAAAACTACTTCCCTTGTCTCCCTTTCCCTTCCGAGCTTTTGTTAACTATAGGATCTGAGACCTAGATACAAAAGATGTTCTTCTTGATCAATGTCTTGCGGCATATTGTGTGAACACATTTGTTTCTCTGATTCCTACTATATTTAGTTCATGAGTTATATACAAATCTTACATGAAACTACACCGCTTTGGTGCCTCCACTCAATATATTGATCATTCTATCTTCCTTGGTTACTAGAGTTAGGATCCAAAACACTGAGTATTCTCACAATTCTTATCTAATTGGATCCTGTCCAACTAGTGGTTTTGAGATAACTTAACGGAACCATGTTAACCTTTTTTTACAAAAGATTTGACCCTAAACTCTCCATTTTCTACATGCATAAGTTTTTTAAGAAACATGAGATACCTTATAGGAAGAATGACATCCTTCCCTCTCAGACTCTGAAAGACTTCAAGACTCACCACATTGCTCTCATGGTCAACTCAAATGTCCACCTAAAGAGAAATCAAACATACATTGCAGAATATACTATAGTGATAGTCTATTATCTTCTAAAAGGGACCAAATTTAAGTGGGGTCAATACATTCTTCACCACAAGACCAACTTTTACTCCAAGAACACCAATGATTCCCAATCCCCCTACCCTAACCTTATTTGTGGTCTCTTTCATGTTCCCATTGAAAAATCTCTCATTCATGATTTCGACTATCCTGCAAATATGAAATCTTAGTGAGACTTTAGTGAAAACAACTTTCCATAAGACCAGTAGTGCGTCTTCTTCCCAAACTAGTCAGTAGAATCAGCCCCCTCCAACATTACCTAGACCTAATATGGATTTTTTCTTGGCATCCAATGAGACTCTCATGGGTGACATGATTTACCAGAATGCCTATCAGATGTAGGTTCATGAACATCTTTGCTAGGGTATTTTCACATCATGTCAAACATGGACCTATACTTCCCTTCACCTTATCCAACATATAATTCATCTTTCTCTACCATTGACTCTGCTACTTATGCATATGATCAGTTCTACCCGACTAACCAATATGCTCCTTATGCTACTCACTCTGCTTGTGCTGTTGGACCTCCACCTATTTCATCTTGTCCACCTCCGAGCCTATCCCAACTACTAGCACTTCCTACTGGATCCCACATAGCTTCTCTTGGCCAATTTTGGTTGGATTTCCACTCCTATCTTTCCTCAGGCAAACAAATTGGTTGTCAGTAAATAAATGCCCAAAATAAGCTCAACAACAAGTGTCTAGACATGAATTCTATGTTTCCTTTTGTGGATGTCATGATGGATGAGAAAGATGATGATTGTGGTGGTGATGAGGATGGAGATGAGGGTGGTGGGGAAGAAGGTGATGATGCTGAAGAAGATGACGATGGTGACGTGGAAGTTGCTACACCTACATCCCTGAGACTTGAGCCAAATAGTGACAAGGATTATGACCTAGCTAAAGACAACTTGGATCTGAATGATCTAAATGTTTAGTTGTTAGTTCTTAGACTGCCCATGTATTTGTATTTTCATTGAATATCTTGTATTACCTAGGGCACACATATATGAGGCTACTACTTACCTTTTTTGTTCTTTGATGTTTTTGTTTTCATAATGGACTGATTGTCATTTTTTGTAATCATTATCTCATGTTCCCTTAACTGTTTGCAATGATATTATTATGCATTTTGATGTATGTACTCTTATATTTTGATTACAAATTAATGTTATCAATTATCTTTCTTTGGCTATTATGTGTTTGGTAGTTATGTGTGGTGTTTGTAGTTAGAAAAGACCTTACCTATCTATTCTACCCCCTCTCTTTTTGATATGACATAGAGGGAGAAACATCTTGTCTACATATTGATATTGATCTATATTCACATAGCATAAATATGTTTTGGTTGGTCTTTGAAGGAACTAAAAATATAGGTAAAGGTAAGAATGAATTGAGGGGGAGAAATTACTATCATACATTCATTTATCCCCCCAAATCTCAAAGTTAAAGTGTTAAAATTTTTTAGTTCTTTTCAATATGTTTAGGAATAGTTTGTCATCTTCAAAAAGGGGGAGAATGTTGACATAACAGTTATAAATTGTCCATATTTTGATGATTATTTAACAATCCACATCATGTGTATCTAATATCTCTATTTGAGACAATTTTAGGAATTAGGTACATGAAGAGGATGAAATTATCAAACCCTATTTTTATCAAAACTATTCAAATTAAACACAAATGCAAGATTCAAAGAATAGATGGTATCTCTATTAGAATCATGTTTTAAATCATTTGTGCTAAATTTGTGGCTTGTAACTAAGCTTAATAGAAATTTGGAGACTTAAATTGACTATTACACACTTTTTGGGTATTTGTTAAAAGATGAAACAAAAACTTTTTTTAGCCAAGTTTGCTCAGGGTAACTCGACCGATGGCCATATCTTGGCTTTTAATAGAATCTAGTATTTGCTGAGTTTATCTTGGTGACAACTTGACTGACAGTTTGCATAGGCTAGGAAAATACATATGTTCAAGTTTCTTATCAGTTAGAAACTCAATCGACAACTATGATTTGAGAGATAGTGTGAACTATTGGCCGAGTTATCTAAAAGGTAACTCGATTGACAACTCTATATTTTGAAGCGCAAAAAGATGTTTCTATCTGTTTAGAGTGTTGCAAACTTAAAAATATATCTGTTGTAACCCCCCCCCCCAAATGGCTGGAATTCAATCCAAATGACTCTAATAGCTAGTAGGAAACCTCAACTATAAAAGGGGCCCTTAGACTTCATTCCAAGTTTGCCTTCTCTACTCCCTTGTTATAGTTGAGAGTTTTGCCTTCAAGATACCCTATACTCCCTCATGTTTGATTACTACTCTGCATCCAACCTTAGTGAGTTAGGATCTTCATAAGAGAGCTACTCCATCTTACACCTATTCAACTCTCCACTCTTCTTCCCAATCTCTCTTGAGCAACTTGGTGAGCTAAGGGTGATTTCCTTGAAGAAGGAAGTGGTAATTCAAAGGATAAAGATCTTATACAAGAATGGGTATGACTTTGGTGAAGGAAGAATATTCTTGGTAGGTAGATAGGTAAGTTCTTTGTAATGGTTATTGACTCCTTGATCAAAAAAGAAATAATAGTTTATCCCTTTCTCTTGAAAATGGTGGTCATATTGTTGTAACTCGTATAGTGGAATATATAAAGTGAGACAAGGTTACAACTAATAGAGATTTACCCTTCAAGGTAGTATATGTACATCTCCTAGTATGGAGGTTGGAACCACTATATAACTTATTTTTCATTTGGTGCTTTATCAACATCTCTCTCCATTTATCAATATTGCAATATCTTTTTAGAAAATATGTTGAAGGTCTGATTTGTGTTGTTTAAGTGATTTTAGCTCAATCCACCTCACCCCTCTTGAGCCCTTTCATCCAAAAAGGATATGTGACAAAGAGGATAGATAATGAATAGGTATATTATATAAAAATGAATGATCTTACATATGTTTGATTTGTTATGATATAATATGTTTCATAAAGATCTAAGTTTCATATGAGGTCTGAATCCAATTATGGATAATCTAAGCTAAGTGTTGGTGATGAAATTTGATACTCTCTTCTTACTTAAGATAATATAAGTTAAGACAAGTTTGAATATGCATGAGACTCAAGCTCTTTTATAAAGGAGGAATTCAGTATTAGGATGAGATACAAGGTGAGCTCTAGCGAGAGAGATAACCAAAAAAGAGGTCGTAGGACCTAGCTCCATCATACACAAAATATAATGACCTTAACTTTTTAGTGTCCCGCGATTGAGAGAGACCTTAGAGTCAACGGTCATTAGTATACATTTATAGGATATGATTAAAAAATAATAAATAACTAAAAATAATTTCCATTTATTTATTGCACATAAAGGGTTTTGAACATAATTGAAACATATGAAATCTATGATGACACATGAAAATATAGGACCATCAATTACTTTAAGGGTTGGCATCTTGACCCGGGGTGGGTCAACTCAAGATTAGGAGAAGGGACCTAGAGGGGGCATAGCCCTAAACCTGTGGGGTTAGGTTGTGGATGGAAATCCTAACTTCCTCCCAAAAGTCTAGAAAACACCCTAGGTTTGGATATTCCCTAGAAGATGAGTTGATCAATCTCATATTAAGAATTAAGAAAACCTTGGTCGTCGTCAAAGGACCTAACCCTAATCATCCAAATGTATGATAATGTATCACAAATCAATACAAGGGAAGAATGTGTAGGTCCATTGATATAATGTGGTGCAAGACCTGGGTTAGAAATTCTAATTTAGAGTATGATGTTTGAAATGTACCTTAAAATTAATAGCGTGGGAGTATATCTAAGCCTTAGGGTTTTCCATTTAGCTCATTAAACCTAGGGTCAACATGACATTTGGAAACCCTTACCCTAAAAAAAATGCTAGGATACAAATAATGGTAGTATAAAGTTGTAACGTTTCAATTATCACTACAGTTAGAACTGAACATAGCTCTATGCATGGAAGATACTTTTAAGTGAAGCACAAAATAGCCCTTTGTAGGGAAGAAGCTCAAGTTAGTCTTAAATTTTCCCTAGGTAGGGAAGAGCCTTATGTTATCCCTATGCATGAAATAGTTGATCCATACATTAGACTAATGGAGGGAAGAGATTTGAGCCTCACATTAGCCCTATACAGGGAGTGACATGGTTTATTATCACACTAAAAAATTCACTTAGGGTTGAAATCCCTGAGCTTTTACCAAAACCTTGTGCAATAATACCACCCGCAAGCGGACAGGTCTTATTGTAGTATAGTTAAGGATTGAATCCCAAGGGATAACATTTTTAAGAATCGTTGCTAGTCTAGTCTAGTTCAAGTAAGACTAAAATATAAAACAAAGGTTGATTTGAGGTTAATTAAACTAAGTGTAGGAAAGTAAAGAGTAAAATTAAAGTTGATCTGGATTAATGATATGGAATCTCTAGGATGGTACCGGGTTTACCACCACTTCACATGCAAACACATCCAAACACATCCAAACATCAAAACATCCACACAAGATATAACTATCCAAATAGAACTACTGTGAACCCTCCCTGAGGGATTTTTAGGTTTGTGTAAGCGTCACCTTAGGCATCAGATGTCTCGTCACCATCTAGATCATGCTATTACAGTTCCAAAGATACATATTTTCAACTGAAGTTGTGGCCCTCCCTGAGGGATGTTTAGATACACAGAAGCGTCACCGTGGGCTAGATGGCTTTTCCCCTCACGGATCATACACTTAAAACCTCAAGGAATCCCTTTCTATTTCTAGTCAGGGAGTCAACCGTGCTAATCGACAAGCAAGCAGGCGATTAATCTACAAGCAATCATCGACGATTAACAACAAAGATACATATATCCAACTAAAGCTATGGCCCTCCCTGTGGGATGTTTAGGCCACAGAAGCGTCACCGTAGGCTAGATGGCTCGTCCCCTCATGGATCATACACTTACTACCTCAAGGAATCCCATTCTATTTCTAGTTTGGGAGTCAACCTCATTAATCGACATTCTACCCTACACATAGAAGTTCTTGCAACAAAGGGAAGAACAAGATAAAAGCAAGCAGGTAATCTATCTACAAACATTAACGATTAACAACAAAATAAAAAGTTATATTCATTGCCATGGAATGTTTAATAAGAGAACATGCTTGCATGGGCAGAAAGGATAGTCCCCGCACCCCAACGAAAAGGAACTACTCGCTCATGATGCGAGAAACAAGAAGAGCAAGAGAGAGGGAAGGTTCCACCATGAGCATGATACAAAAGGTAGTCACAGCTCGGTGAAGATGATGCAGTCTTCTACATCATGTTGGAGCAGATCTAGATGAGGAGGAAGAACCACCAAGATAGACTAGGCAGATCTTCTTCTCCACCTTCTTTCTCATCTTGACCTCCTTGCTCGCACCAGGAGCAGCAGGTGAAGTGGAAATGGCATGGATGATCGGGATCGAACCTGCATTCAGGAAGCCTATCGGTGTCCTGGGTCCGATGCCTAAATGAGGACCATTGTGGCTCTATTTATAGGCACTGGTAAGGTCCTCACATTTTTGGCGTGAGTGCTCTTCACACGGTTTGGAGCAAATGGTCTACTTGAACAGTTTGGAAACCGAGAGGCTCCTAACGGTCTTGAGATCGATTGCCGCCAAACGGTTTTAAGGATCGATGGTCTCCAAATGGTTTGGAGACCGATCACTACTTAATGATCTATGCCTCTCACGGTCTTGAGGATCGATTATCATCAAACGGTCTTTGGCGTCCCTCTGTGCAAACAGTCTTTTTCATCTAAATGGTCTTCGTCTCCAACGATCCTGGAGTCTTAACGATTTGGAGATGCAAATGGTCTTAAAGACCAATGGGTTTCAAATGATCTTGGGGATCGATCATTGGTTCATCACAGTTTTCTACCCCAGTCGTTCTTCACTTCCAAATGGTCTCGCATGATTGCATCCAAATGGTCTTGCTGGTGGATGAAGGCTATACGGTCTCGAAGATCGTTTGCCGCCACACGGTCTCGAAACTGTGTGGAGGGTAGAGACTAGGACCGTGAGAGAGGTGGGGGTGGTACAGGGCATCGAGGGTTAGGTTTTGTAGGTGGTGTTCTGTGTCGGGAATGAAGAAGGGGAGGAATAAAGAAGTAGGTGTGTCAGGAAGCAGGTCGACGGGATGTTGAGGGTTGCACGTCGATGAAGAGGAAGGAAGAGGACGACATCGTTAGGGCAGGAGGCTTTGACGGTGGTAGGGATACAGTCACTAAAGCTCCTTGCAGTCTCGAGTAGATGGTTGCCCATTCAATCTTGAGAAAGTGAGGCTTCACATGATCTTGAGGCCATATGGCCTCACACGGTCTTGAGACTATATGGAAGGGAAAAACTGGTTGGAGGCAAACCGCAAGGAGGGTGGATCGCTGGATCAAGATCATGTAGATGAATGGCTAAGACCGAGAGGTCAAAACTGAATGAATGAAACCATTTGGATCGAAACCAATTGATCAAGACTAAGGATGAGAGGATCTTGAGTAGAGGTAAATCTAGGGTTGAGTGAAAGTGGGTCCCAGCTGAAGGTTCACCCTCATCGTGACCAACATAATCTGCATGAAATACATATAAAACTAGTTAATAATTTAATAATCTGATCAACCAAGCAAAATTGCACATTGTAAGATTTAAGGAGATGAAATTGAATGTATTGAGTCAAATTGGGCCCAAAATGGTGACTGAAAATCATGACGAATTTGGATTCATCAGAACCTTGAACTTAAATGTTGCTCGTCCTTGAGTAACACAAAACCTGAAACAGTCGCCAAATGAATACTTTCAACTCATGTGGTTGCCTCCTCTTCACATCACGATCGTTTCCTTTCTACTCAGTATAACTAAGCATCTCAACTTCCTGAGATCACTGAACACATCTTACCATATCTTCGATCCTGAGTTTGTTTTCCAACCTCACTTCCTCCTCACTTTTCCCAATCAACAAGCATTTCTAAGAGTTTTGTAAGAGTCTAGAGATACCCACAGAACAATAAGTGTGCACCTGATCTGACACTGGTGCATTTCAGGATAGTGGAGGCATTCATTATGCCTTTAGGTAGAAAAGGGAGTGAATGGTGGTATGGAAGGAAGAAATAAATCTCTCCTCTATTCGACTCGAGATTTTTTTTATGATTGCAATTTCATTGATTGCATTTTTTTGTGCGAATCTCTCCTCTATTCGACTGGAGATTGCATTTTCTTTTTGTGTGCACATTGGCATCTTTTTGTGGTGGTACGCCCCTTTTTTTGAGCGAGGGGTATGGAAGAAGCAGATAGAGGGAGGTGGTGTGCCACCCCGAACTTAGGGTTTGGCACTATTTTGGCTATTTTTGTTTCTTTTTTATGCACAAAGGTGTACAAAGATGATAGAAGAAGTGTAGAAGAGAGTTCAGATCAAAATGCAACTTGATTTACAATTCAATGCACCATGTGGTTCTCTTTATCATACTTTGATCAAATAATGACTTGATGAGGATCCAGTGGGGATTCCATGTTATTTTTCCACTTATCAATTCAGAAGCATGACATGTTTGATCTCTATCAGTTCAACAGACACTTTCCATTTTTGCAGAAGGATCATGATGTTAGGATTCATAAGCTTTACAAGATGATTTCAATCAAAAGGCTAATTTTCAAAAAATAGCCCTTTTGAGGATCCGCTTTGAATAAGGAGGGTATAATGATGCAAAGAAAAGCATGGAGAGAAAAACTAGCCAGCTAGGTAATGGCTATTATTGAAACAAAAAGCATCAAAACTTCATCAAGTTTCTGTTCAATCTCTTTGAAAACATAAATTTTTTGAAAATTTTGATCAAAATTGCAACGATGAAATCTTAAGTCTGAAATGGACGGGTGTAGGTGGAAAGTGAAATACATACCATCCACCCTCCACCCCGAACTTAGAAATTTGCTCGTCCTGAGAAAACTCTAAATCTGAGATGGAGGGGAAAATTCATGCCAGTTGGACCACCAGATGTGGTTGCTTTCCAATCAGCGTGTATCCTCCATCTGAAAATCTAAAAAATGAAGACTAATCAGAACTCAAGATACAATCTCACAATGTGATTTTTTTATTTAGTGCAAAATTTCTAAAAAGTAAAATCAAAATTAAGGAAATTTTCTAAATCAAAACTAAAATAAAAAATGAAGTTATTGATCGAGTTGCCTCCCAACAAGCGTCTTTGTTTTACGTCGATGGCTCGACGTGAGTCCTTCAAATTTCTGGAGGATACATTGGATTGGTAAGATCCATCATTGCTTCAGTGCCTATGTTAGTTGAGGTGAAATATCTCTTCAAGCGTTGGCCGTTAGCCACAAATTCTCCTTACTGTTCGCTCCATAAAACAAAAGCACCATGAGGGTAGATGCTCTTGACAATGTAAGGTCCAGACCAGCGAGAACAGAGTTTCCATGGGAATAGCCTCAGTCTTGAGTTTAATAGTAGAACTTGGCCTCCCACTTGAATGTCCTTTCTTTGTAGATGACCATCATGCCAAAGTTTGGTGCGTGCTTTGTATATTCGTGCATTCTCATAAGCTGTCATCCGGAGTTCTTCCAGCTCTTGAAGTTGTAGAATCCTGGCTTCGCCTGCTATCTTCACATCAAAATTTAGTTGTTTGATTGCCCACCATGCTTTGTGTTCGAGTTCTATAGGAAGGTGACAAGACTTTCCATAGATTAAACGAAATGGTGTAGTTCCAAGAGGAGACTTAAAAGAGGTGCGGTAGGCCCACATGGAGTCATTGATTTTCACAGACCAATCTTTTCAGTTGCGACCTACTATCTTTTCCAATATAGCCTTGAGTTGACGGTTAGAGACCTCTACCTGCCCACTTGTCTGGGGATGGCAGGGTGTGGCTACCTTGTGTGTGACACCATATTTCCTCAGCAAGGCCTCAAAACTTCTTTCTAGAAAATGAGAGCCTCCGTCAGATATCACAGTTCGTGGGACTCCAAAATGGGGAAAAATAATATCCTTGAACATTTTTATGACAGGTTTGGAATTGCTAGTGATGATTGGTGTGGCCTGTGCTGATTTTGAAACATAATCAACCACGACTAGGTTGTAGGAAAATCCATGTGAAGATGGGAATGGACCCATGTAGTGCACACCCCAAACATCAAAAATCTCGATTTCTTGCCACAACTTGAGTGGCATCTCATCTCTTTTTGTTATGTTACCCATTCTCTGGCATTTGTCACATGATAGAACAAAGTTGTAGGAATCTTTGGATATGGCTGGTCAAAAGAAACCGCATTGCAAAATATTCAAAGCAGTTTTCTTAGAACTCATATGGCCTCCAACTGTGTCTGATTGACATTGCTCTAAAATGAGTTGGGCTTCTTCTTCAGCGATACAACGTCTGTAGAGGCCATCCGCACGGAGCTTGAAGAGGTACGGCTCATCCCAGTGATACTATTTCACATCATGCATGAATTTCTTCAGTGCATTTCCGATGCATTCTGGATGGATGACACCAACGATGAAGTAGTTCACATAGTCCGACTACCAAGGGGTAGCTTCTGAAACTTTCATTAGTCGGTCATTCAGAAGAGAATAATTATAAATAGGGATCTTCTCAGTTTCCAAGGTGTGGATGCGATGATGAATCAGTATTCATCATGAATTTCAATCACCATCTTGTGCTCATTTCAACTCAATACATTCGATTTCATATCCTAAATCTCACAAAATGCAAAATTGCTTAATTGGTTCAATTGTCAAGATTACTAACTGAGTTTATGTTGATTATATGCAGGTCATGATGATGTTCAACAATCAAATGGAACTCACCTTCACTCAAGCCTCTCAGCCTCAGTCCTAATCAATCCATTTTGACCAAATAGTTTGATCAATCAGTCTTGCACCTAACAGTTTGCCCATTCGGTCTGTCCAACCGGTTTTGATCCATTGGTCTCAGAACCATGAGCTCATCACACCTTTATCTTCATCAACTTCACCATCAAACCCACTTCTTCTTAACCCTAATCCAACCTTTTCTTGCTCACTTTCCATCAATTGTCATTACCATCCCTTGCTTCATAATTCACCTTCACCTTCATTGATTCACCTCAACCGTCCGATAGCATATCTATGCCTCCTTGCAGTTTGGCCATCCAACCAGGTTTGCCCATCCATACGGTCTCAAAACTGTATGAGGCCATATGGTCTCGAGACCGTGTGAATCCTCATAGTCTCAAGACCGTATGGGCAACGACAACTACATCCCTATCCTCCTGCTTACCTTCTTCTTCTTCCTTGGCTCCGATCTAAAACCCTAATCCACTACTACAACAACGCCATTCTCAAGGAGGGATGACACACCTGCATCATCATGATACCACTGTAGCACCTCTTCACCTCCGCCCAACCTCCTATTGCCTAACTCCTCTGGCGCCTGCCTCCTCAGCAACCCCACGCTCCACTTGCAACCCTAAGTCTACCACCATCGCTACCTCCAACATGCAACTCCTCTCACGGCCCCCGCTCAACATGCTCCTCACCAGTCTCAAGACCGTGAGGAAGGGATCAGTATCTAAATTGATCGGAAGCCACCAGTCTCAAGACCGTTAAGACCAAGGACTGATCAAGCAAGAGAAGCGCAGACCACGAAGAACCTGGGCCAACAAGACTGTTTGGTCATTGATCAGTCTCTGAGACTGTTTGGGCGCGAGATCGTTTGGATGACAAGGAGCCGAAGACCGTTTGAGCACGTGAACGATTGGGAGTGCAAGACCACGTGAATGGAAGAATCCAAGATTGTTTGGCGGTGGTGCTCGATCACAAGGCCGCGGTTAGTCTTACAGACCGGTTGGAGTTGAGACCACGTGAGGAAGTGATCTCCAAGACCAGTTGATGGAAACCATTTGGATCGCTGGCTCAAGACTAATTGGATATCCTAAGGACTGAAGACCATTTGTAGGAAGAACTCTAAGACCGTTTGGTCATTGATCAGTGTGCAAGGCCATTAGAGCAGATCTCCAAGACCGGTAAATTGAAGACCGTTTGCATATCTAAGCATTCCAAGACCGTTTGGACTTATCAACTCAAAGACTCTTTGGTCAGTACTAAAGAAAGACCGGTTGGAGGCATTTTACTCCAAACCATGTAAAAGGTTCACATAAAAAATGTGAGGTACCAGTCCAATACCTAAAAATAGGTCCGGTAGGGTCCTTATTTGGGGCATCGGGTCTGGGACGCTGACATGATGCCTGAACATAGGTCCGATCTAGATCATCACTCATATTCACCTGCTGCTCCTGCTATGATTGAGGAGACTAAGAAGAGAAGGAAGGAGGAGTGAGAAAGGCTGGCCGATCTGTCTTGGCGTCCCTCATTCCTCATCCAAATCTGCTCCGACATGACGTAGAAGACCGTATCATCTTCACCGAGCTGTGACTACCTTCTGCATCATGCTCATGGCAGAATATTCCTTCTCTCTTATTTTTCTTGTTTCTTGCATCATGAGCGAGTAGTACCTTTTTGCTGGGGTGCGGGGACTAGCCCCACTACCCATGCTATCATGTCTTTTCATTTAACATCCCAAGGCAATGTATATAACTTTTCATTTCATTGTTAATCGTTGATGTTTGTAGATTGGTTACCTGCTTGCTTTCATCATGTTTTTCCCTATGTTGTGAGAACTTCTATACGTAGGGTAGAATGTCGATTAATGAGATTGACTCCCAAACTAGAAATACAATGGGATTCCTTGAGGCCGTAAGTGTATGATCCGTGAGGGGACAAGCCATCTAGCCTACGGTGATGCTTCTATGGTCTAAACATCCCTTAGGGAGGGCCACAACCTTAGTTGGATTTTGTATCTTCTTTGTTAACTATCGATGTTTTCTTGTAGATTAATCACCTACTTGCTTGTCGATTAGCATGGTTGACTGCTTGATGAGAACTTCTAATAGGATTCCTTGAAGTCGTAAGTGTATGATCCGTGAGGGGATGAGCCATCTAGCCCACGATGAAGCTTCTGTGTGCCTAACGCCTGTATAGGGGGCCCACATCTTCATTTGGATTTTTGTATATTTGGAGCCGTAGGTGAGTGATCTGGATGGTGACGAGACATATGATACCTAAGGTGATGCTTACGCAAGCCTAATGCTCATATGGGGGGTTTTGCAGCAGCTCCATTTGGATGGATATATCTTGCCTGGATGTTTGATGTTAGGATGTGTTTTCATGTGTAGTGGTGGTGAAACCCGAAACCATTCCAATGATTCCATATCATTAATCTGGATCCTACTTTAATTTATGCTATTAACTTTCTTGCAATTAGTTTAATTAACCTCAAACAACCAATCGTTCTAAATATTAGTCTTACTTGAGGTAGATTCGATTAATAATGATTCTTAAAAATGTTGTCTCTTGGGATTCGATCCTCAACTATATTGCGATAAGACTCATCCACTTGCGGGTGGTATTATTGCACAAGGTTTTGGTAAAGCTTGGGGATTTAAAACCCGAGTGAATTTGTTAGTGCGAAAATATTTCACATCAAATTCTGGCACCGTTGCCGGGGACAATGAAATTAGTTTGTTAAATCTAGTTCTTTTGAGGATAATCTAGGATTTTGCTTTTTATTTGATACAATTGATCATTCAATTGAATTCCATTGTACTCCATCAATCTCACTTCTAAAAAATCTTTCCATCTTAGGTACCGACAAAGACTAGTGCATGCACTGCTCCAATAGTCCCGATCTTACTACTAGCTTTGATCCTGAGATATACATAACTTTTCATTGTTAGAACAGAGAGAACCAAGAAAGGATGGCTCAAGAGGAGGAAATAACCCGAAGGGTAGCTCAAGCCATTAATGCACAAAGAGAAAGGCTTGAGCAAGAAGCTAGAGCTGCGGTTTAAGAAGAAATCCTAGCAGTACAAGTAACAACGCAAGCAACACAACTATAAAAGGATCTTACGGAGTTCTCAATCCCTAAAGCTACTGATGTTCATCACCCAGTTCAACCTCCTCCCATCAATGGTCCCAACTTTGAGATACGAGCACATTGGATTACCTTGCTTCAAAACAACCCATTCTATGGTAAACAAGGAGAAGATAGTCAAGAACATCTTTTGAGGTTTATTGATCTATGTGCCATAACAAAGCAAAATGGAGTGTCTAACGATGCCATTAGACTCCATATTTTCAAGTATTCACTTGCTGATAGAGCTATGAGTTGGTACAACTCCTTGCAATGCGAGGTCATCACTACATGGGAACAATTGCAAAATGTTTTTCTGGAAAAGTTTTACCCTCCTTCTCTCACCTATGAAATTAGGGGTCGAATAACAATGTTCACTCAAGCCCCTAGAGAACTCCTTGAGGAAGCATGGGAAAGATATAAATAGCTTCTACGCAAGTGTCCACACCATGGCATTCCCAAGAATCAACTCATTGAGATCTTCTATAGAGGTGTGGATGATGATATCAAGAGGTTTTTAGACTCTTCATCCGGAGGAAACTTCATGCATCAAAGTTATGATAGTGCATGGAAGGTTGTCACCCTTGGAGCTGAAAATCAAGCTAATTGGGGTAGATCTGTAGGTAAAGGAGTGTTGAAGGTATCTATGGTTGAAGTAATTCCTGAGTACAAGTCTATCGCTGAAACCATAAAACTCCTAGTCGCCAAACAAGACCATATTGAATCATCTCTTGCTACCTATGAAAGAAGACACTCATCCCCTCGACAACAAGAATAGATCAAGTCAGCTTCACTATTATGTGAAGCATGTAAAGGAACTGATCACTCTACTTTATCCTGCAATGTTCTCTATAATGATGTCCTAAGCAAAGTCAACCGACAATGAGATGATGGCCAGATGGAAATTCTGAATGTTGTTAACACTATTCCTGGTCAAGGATATTACAACCCAAATCAGAATAGGAACCATACCAGTTTTCAGTATGGAAATCCTTCATGAGAGGTAAACTCACATCAATTTGGTTCAAACAACCAACAACAAAATTTTGGGAATCAAGGGAACCTTAGGGGTAACTTCAAGAACAAGAACTATGATAATTTCCATAACAACCATTAGTTCCAAGACCCCAATCAAGTCCCCTACCAGAATCAACTACAAGGATAGCAAGCCAATCCCATCTCTCTTGATGACAAACTATCAAACATTGAGAAGATGCTACAAGCACAACAAACTATGATAGTTAATCAACAAGCCCACTAGAAAGCTATTGAATCTCAGTTAGCCCAACTGTCAGCCAGTCTCAAGCCTCTAGCTGGAGCTTTTGCTAGTCAACCGGAGAACAACCCTAAACATCCTGAGCAGTTGAAGGATGTTATGACTTGTTCTGGTAATGTATATCCTGACCCTCCTGTCAAGATACCAACTATTTTTGAACAAGACCAGGTGAAATATAAAGTTGACGAAGAACCTGAATCTATTCTGAAGGTGCAGCCAAGAAATCATAAGTCAGACAAAGAAAATTTTGTGAAACCAACTACAGAAGAAGAAGAAGCAACACCAGAACCAGACATCCCTATATACAAGCGTTGTATACCTTTTCCAGCTTGTCTAAGGCAAACAAAGCTTGATAACCATTTCAACAAGTTCGAGGAAGCTATGAAGAAACTTCATGTTGATATACCCTTTCTAGATGCGCTGGTAGAGATACCAGCCTGGACAAAGTACTTGAAGTCTCTCCTCACAAGGAAATACAAAACCGAGGAAGTTGAGATGGTTAAACTGGCAACTACTACTTCCGATATTATTCAAAGAAAGATGCCTAAAAAATAGAAAGATCCTGGATCTTTTGGTATCTCATGCCATATTGGTGGTTCTACATATAAGAAGGGACTAGCTAATCTTGGTGCTAGCATTTCGATCATGCCTCTTAGCCATTGCAAGAGGGCCTAACTATAAAACTTGAAGAGGCTAGGATTTTCAAAATTTCTTCCTACTGGCATAACTATACAACTTGAAGATAATTCAATAAAATGCCCGTTGGGAATCCTTAAAGATGTCCCGGTCAAGGTAGGCAAGGACACATATGTTCTATGTGACTTTGTCATTATGGACATAAAATAAGATGCCATATATCCTCTCATCTTTGGATTTCCATTCCTCTCCACTGCAAGAGCTCTAATTGATGTTGAAGCAAATACCTTACTTCTTCGTCTAGGAAAAGAAACTCTCGAGTTCCAGGTTTTTGAAAATATGAAAAAACCAAGCATGCAAGAAGAAGTTTATCTTATTGATTGCATAGAGCAGATGTCACTTCTCACTCAAGAGAATCATTAATCAGCCGATCCTTTAGAAGTTTCTCTAATGGACCCATGAGTTGATGAACCTATTGACGAACAAGTAAAGGATTGCATCAAATTTCTTGACTCTACAGAAGAAGATGTTGAAGCTACTTTTGAGGAACTCAAGCCTATAGAAATGATTGAAGACATCTGTGAAAAGGAGGAGACACCCCTCATCCCTGTCATAACACATACCAAACCATTTTCAGGTGTCCATGAGCCTCCTAATCTAGAAACATCCATCCTCGGGAATATACCAGTAGCCCAACAAACAGAGACTATTGATTTCATCTTCCCTTCACAATAAAATTTGGATTGTAATTTCTACCGAGAACATCCAACAGATCCATACCTGATTGACATCAATGTCCAAAATTGCTACAATGAAGGGATAGTACACCAACAAAGGAACTTTTCTTCCAAGCCTCAACAACACTACTTTATCAATAAAGCTGTTTAGATTCCCAACAACTATTCTCCACATTGGATTGAGCAATAGAGAACAATTCAACATAACTCAAGTTGTTTCCCTATGTGTTCTGACAATGCTCGCTCTGTATGGGGAAGAATACAAGAGGCTAGAATCATATCAAAATTAATGAATGGCTGAGAAAGAAACCACCAAAAGAATATGTCATCCTAGCTCAAGCTCCACCCAGAGCCCCACCATGGTGATAGTATCCACGTCGAGCCATCGACATAAAACAAAGGCGCTTGTCGGGAGGCAACTCGATCAACAAATTTGTTTTTACTTTTAATTTTGAATTAGAAATTTTCCTTAATTTTGTTTTTTAGATAATGTTGCACTAAAATAAAAATCACATCACAAGATGCTATCTTAAGTTATGATTAGTGTTAATTTTTGAAATTTTTCGATGGAGGACGCACACTGATTGGAACGCAACCACATTTGGTGGTCCAAACAGCATTAATTTTCCTTTCCATCTAAGATTTAGAGTTTGCTCGGGATGAGAAAATTTCTAAGTTTGGGGTGGGGGTGGTGGTACGTATTTCACTTTCCACCTTCACCCATCTATTTCAGACTTAAGATTTCATCGCTGCATTTTGGATAAAAAGTTTCAAATTTTCAAAATTTTTCAATTTTTCAATGATATTGAACATATACTGGATGAAGTTTTGACACTTATCATTTCTCTTCCTATGCATTTTTGAATCATTACATCCCCCTTATTCGAAGTAGATCCTCAAAAGGACCCTTTTCTAAAAACTTGCCTTTTGATTGAAATCATCCTATGAAGCTTATGATTCCTAACATCATGATATTTATGCAAAAATGGCAAGTGTTTATCGAACTGATAGGGATCAAACATGTCGTGCTTCCTAATTGACAAGTGGAACAATAACATGGAATCCCCACTGGATCCTCATCAAGTCATTATTTGAGTAGAGTATGATAAAGAGAATGACCCAATGCACTGAATTGTAAATCAAGTTGCATTCTGATCTGAACTCTCTTCTACACTTCTTCTATCATCTTCGTACCCCTCCATTCATAAAAAAGAAACAAAAATAGCCAAAATAGTGCCAAACTCTAAGTTCGAGGTGACACACCACTTCCCTCTACATTCGTTTCTTCCATACCCCTCGCAAATTAATAGGGGCGTACGAACAAAAAAAGATGCCAATGTGCACACAAAAAGAAAATGCAATCTCGAGTCGAATAGAGGAAAGATTCACACAAAAAATGCAATCAATGAAATTACAATAATAAAATAAAAATATCAAGTCGAATAGAGGAGAGATTTATTTCTTCCTTCTATACCACCTTTCACTCTCTTTTCTACCTAAAGCCACAATGAATGCCTCTACTACCCTAAAAAACACCAGTGTCAGATCAGATGCACACTTGTTGTTCTGCAGGTATATCTGGACTCTTACAAAACTCTCTGACATGCTTATTGTTGGAAAAAGTGAGAAGGAAGTGATATTGGAAAACAAACTCAGGAACGAAGATATGGTAAGATGTGTTCAGTGGTCTCAGGAATTTGAGATACTTAGTCATGTTGAGCAGAAAGAAAACAATCGTGATGTGAAGATGAGGCAATCACACGAGTTGAAAGTATTCATTTGGCGGCTGTTTCAGATTTTGTGTTACTTGAGGATGAGCAATGTTTAAGTTCGGGGTGTTTTGATGAATCAATATTCATCATCAAATTCAATCGCCATCTTGTGCTCATTTCAACTCAATACATCCGATTTCATATCCTAAATCTCACAAAATGCAAAATTGCTTAATTGGTTCAATTGTCAAGAGTATTAACTGAGTTTATGTTGATTATATGCAGGTCATGATGATGTTCAACAATCAAATGGAACTCACCTTCACTCAATCCTCTCAGCCTCAGTCCTAATCAATCAATTTTGACCAAACAGTTTGATCAATCGGTCTTGCACCTAACCGTTTGCCCATTCGATCTGTCCAACCAGTTTTGATCCATTAGTCTCAGAACCATGAGCTCATCACACCTTTATCTTCATCAACTTCACCATCAAACCCACTTCTTCTTAACCCTAATCCACCCTTTTCTCACTCACTTTCCATCAATCGTCATTACCATCCCTTGCTTCATAATTCACCTTCACCTTCATCGATTCACCTCAACCGTCTGATAGCATATCTATGCCTCCTTGCGGTTTGGCCATCCAACCAGTTTTTCCCATCCATACGGTCTCAAAACAATATGAGGCCACACATTCTCAAGACCATGTGAATCCTCATGGTCTCAAGACCGTATGGGCAACGAAAACCGCATCCCTGTCCTCCTACTTACCTTATTTTTCTTCCTTGGCTCTGATCTGAAACCCTAATCCACTACTGCAACAATTTTGTTCTCAAGGAGGGATGACATACCTACATCATCACGATACCACTGCAGCACCTCTTCACCTCCGACTGACCTCTTACTGCCTTACTCCTCCGGCGCCGGCCTCCTCAGAAACCCCATGCTCCACCTGCAACCCTAAGCCCACCACCATCGCTACCTCCAACCTGCAACTCCTCTCATGACTCCCGCTCAACCTTCTCCTCACCAGTCTCAAGACCGTGAGGAAGGGATCAGTCTCCAAACTGATCAGAAGCCACCAGTCTCAAGACCATTAAGCCCAAGGACTGATCAAGTAAGAGAAGCGTAGACCGCGAAGAACCTGGGCCAGCAAGACCATTTGGTCATTGATCGGTCTCCGAGACCGTTTGGGCGTGCCATCGTTTGGATGATAGGGATACGAAGACCGTTTGAGAGTGGGAACATTTGGGAGTGTAAGACCACGTGATCGGTAGAAGCCAAGACCGTTTGCGGTGGTGCTCGATCACAAGGCCGCGATTGACCGGTTGGAGTCGACACCACGTGAGGAAGTGATCTTCAAGACCGGTTGATGGAAGCCATTTGGATCGCTGGCTCAAGACCGATTGGATATCCTAAGGACTGAAGACCATTTTGAATAAGAACTCCAAGCCCGTTTGGTCATTGATCAGTCTACAAAACTGTTAGAGCAGATCTCCAAGATCGGTTAAACTAAAGATCGTTTGGATATCTAAGCATTCCAAGACCGTTTGGACTTATCAACTCAAAGACCATTTGGTCAGTACTAAAGCAAGATTGGTTGGAGGCATTTTACTCCAAACCAGGTAAAAGGTTCACAGCAAAAACGTGAGGCACCAGTCCAGTACCTATAAATAGGACCAGTAGGATCCTCATTTGGGGCATCAGGTCTGGGACGCTGATAGGTAGCCTGAACATAGGTCTGATCTAGATCATCATGCATATTCACCTGCTGCTCCTACTATGATCAAGGAGACTGAGAAGAGAAGGAAGGAGGAGTGAGAAAGACTGTCCAGTCTGTCTTGGCATCCCTCATTCCTCATCTAGATCTTCTCCGACACAACGTAGAAGGCCACATCATCTTCACCGAGCTACGACTACCTTCTGCATCATGCTCATGGTGGAATATTCCTTCTCTCTTGTTCTTGTTTCTTGCATCATGAGTGAGTAGTACCTTTTCACTGGGGTGCGAGGACTAGCCCCGCTGCCCATGCTTTCATGTCTTTTCATTTAACATTCCAAGGCAATGTATATACCTTTTCATTTCGTTGTTAATCGTTGATGTTTGTAGATTGGTTACCTGCTTGCTTTCATCATGTTTTTCCTTATGTTGTGATAACTTCTATACATAGGGTAGAATGTCAATTAATGAGGTTGACTCACAAACTAGAAATAGAATGAGATTCCTCGAGGTCGTAAGTGTATGATCCGTGAGGGGATGAGCCATCTAGCCTACGGTGACGCTTATGTGGCCTAAACATCCCACAGGGAGGGCCACAACCATAGTTGGATTTTGTATCTTCTTTGTTAATCGTCGATGTTTTCTTGTAGATTAATCACCTGCTTGCTTGTCGATTAGCACAATTGACTCCTTAATGAGAACTTCTAATAGGATTCCTTGAAGTCGTAAGTGTATGATCTGTGAGGGGACGAGCTATCTAGCCCACAGTGACACTTCTGTGTGCCTAACGCCTGTATAGGGGGCCCACATCTTCATTTGGATTTCTGTATCTTTGAAGTTGTAGGTGAGTGATCCGGATGGTGATGAGACATCTGATACCTAAGGTGATGCTTACACAAGCCTAACATTCGTATGGGGGGTTTTGCAGCAGCTCCATTTGGATGGTTATATCTTGCCTAGATGTTTGATGTTAGGATGTGTTTGCCTATGTAGTGGTGGTGAAACCTCGAACCATCCCAACGATTCCATATAATTAATCTAGATCCAACTTTAATTCTGCTATTTACTTTCTTGCAATTAGTTTAATTAACCTCAAATCAACCAATCGTTCTATATATTAGTCTTACTTGATCTAGATTCGGCTAACAACGATTCTTAAAAATGTTGTCTCTTGGGATTCAATCATCAACTATACTGCAATAAGACCCATCCACTTGTGGGTGGTATTATTGCACAAGGTTTTGGTAAAGCTTGGGGATTTCAACCCCGAGTGAATTTGTTAGTGCAATAATATTTCATGTCATCTGACTTAGGTGGTCTGCTACAACATTCTTTGTACCCTTCTTATCTCTTATCTCAAGATCAAATTCTTGCAGTAGGAGAATCCATATGATTAACATGGGTTTAGCATATTTCTTCACCAGGAAGTAACAGATAGCGTCATGGTCTGTGTAGACAATGACTTTAGAACTAATGAGATAGGATCTGAACTTGTCAAAGGCATACACGACTGCAAGGAGTTCCTTTTCAATAGTCGCATAGTTCCTCTGAGCTTCATTGAGGGTCTTCGATGCATAGTAGATTATATAATGTTTCTTCTCTCTATATTGGCCTAAAACAACACCGACATTGTAATCACTGGCATCACACATAATTTCAAATGGGTCATACCAATTGGGAGCTCTGATGATGGGTGTTGTTTTAATGTCATGCTTCAGGTTATTGAAACTCTTGACACATTCTTCGTCAAAATGAAAATCAGTGTCCTTTAGCAACAAATTCATCATCGGCTTGGTTATCTTGGAAAAATCCTTTATAAACTGTATGTAAAAGCCTGCATGACCATAGAAAGTGCAAACTTCTCTTACATTCATCGGGATAGCGAGTTTGGAAATCACTTCGAGTTTTTCTCTGTCTACTTCGATCCCTCTACTGCTGACTCTATGGCCAAGGATAATGCCTTCCTTTACCATATTCATTGTTTAGGGGTTGATGTGTCTTTATTTCCTAGTTTTAACTTTATATTCACTTAAATGTAATTATTTTTAGTTTTCATATTTTAATGCAATTTCATATGAATTTCATGCAGAATTAGCCAAAGTTCTGTCACAATGCTCAGATGGACGATTAAGCCCTCGCGATGCTATGCCTCAAGGGAAGGAAGTCTAGAAAACTTTCCTTTTGATCACATTCCAACCACCTAGTTAAGTGAATGGTTCTACCATTCACCCGACTCAAGCCACTCTTTGCCCGGAGTCTTCTCGACTTTGTTGACCTAACACACTCTCTTAGCATCCAGCCCATTCTGGTTCATCCATGTTGGCTTGCTAGAGGACCATATGTGAGGTTCAAATTGAGCAACCCACATGAGTCACCTATTGGACAGAGTACGGGCCATGCAAGAAGATGTGTTTGACCATAAGCATTTAGCTTTAGGGTTTCAGAGGTGAGGAATGCATCTATAAAAGTAAACCCCTATCGTCCATTCAAAAAGTCTCTTATCAGTGATTAGAAGCCACATTCTATGACACAAACCCTAGCGGGGAGCGAGGAGGTTTAACACAAGATGTTCTTCTTCACATTGTTTAAGGTCAAGGGAGAGGTGCTTCAAACATGAGTCATATGAATCTCCATATATGGAAAAATCATCCATAAAAACTTCCATTATAGTTTCAGTGAGACCTGCAAATATAGCTGCCATGCAATGATGGAAAGTTGCAGGAACATTGCAGAGGCCGAAGGGCATCCTTCTAAAGGCATATGTTCCAAATGGGCAAGTAAAATGTTTTTTCTCTTGGTTCATCTGGATGTATAGTTATTTGATAGAATCTAGAGTAACCATCGAGATAACATAAATATTCTTGGTGAGCCAACCTCTCTAAGACTTGATCAAGAAAAGGCATTGGGAAATGATCCTTTCGTGTTGCCTTATTCAACTTCCTGTAATCGATACACATTATCCACCCGGTGACTGTTCGAGTGGGAATGCGTTCATTGTCTTCATTCTATATCATAGTAGTTCCACCTTTCTTCGGGACAACATGCACGAGACTCACCCATGGAGAGTCAGATATCAAATAAATGATTCCAGTAGTAAGCAATTTAATGACTTCATGGCAGACTACTTCCTTCATGTTTTGATTAAGATTCCTTTGATGTTCAACAATAGGCTTGTGATCCTCCATCATGGGTATTTTGTGCATGCAAAGCGCCTGACTGACCCTGGTGAGATCACTCATCTTGTAGACGATGGCTTTTCTTCTTTCCTTTAATTCCTTCAGGAGTTTATCTTCTTTTTCTACCGTTAGATCAGAATTTATGATGACTGGGCAGACCTTGAGATCATCTAAAAACACATAATTCATTCCCTCAAGTAGGGGTTTCATGTTAGGGGCTTCTGGTTTCTCGCTCGGTTCTTCAGTAACATTCACAACCCTGAGTTCCTCAAATTTGGCTTTAGGAACTTTTTCAATAATGTTGAGGTGGTGAACAAAACTTTTCATTTGTTCGTCAATTGAACTTTCTACATCTGGATTAGTCAGAGACACTTCTAAAGGATCTTCTTGTTCATAATCCTCTTGCATGAGGAGTGACACCTGCTCTATGCACTCAATCAAGTAGACTTCTTCTTGCATGCTTGGTCTTTGCATGCTTTCAAAAACTTTGAACTTGGGGGTTTCTTTACCTAGTGTGAACAGTAAGGTTCCTACTTCAACATCAATCAGAGCTCTTGCAGTGGCAAGGAATGAACGGCCAAATATGAGAGGGTATATGGTGTCTTCTTTTATGTCCATAATGACAAAGTCACATGGAACATAGGAATCTTTGCCTACCCTGACGGGTACATCTTCAATGATTCCTAAGAGAAGAGTCACAGTGTTATCTGTAAGCTGTATGGTCATGCCAGTCAAGAGCAATTCAGCAAACCCTAGCCTTTTACAAAGGCTAAGTGGCATGATAGAGATGCTAGCACCAAGATCGGCCAATCCTTTCTTACATGAAGAATCACCAATATGGCATGAAATACCAAAGTATCCTGGATCTTTCTGCTTCTTTGGCATCTTGCTCCGAATAATGTCGGAAGTGGTCGTTGCTAACTTGACTATCTCATATTCTTCAGTTATATATTTCCTTGTCAGGAGAGACTTTAAGTACTTTGTCCATGCTGGTATTTCAGCCAACGCATCAAGAAAGGGTATATCAACATGAAGTTTCTTCATAGCTTCTTTGAACTTGTTGAATCGAGTGTCGAGCTTTGTCTGCCTCAAACGAGCTGGGAAAGGTATACAAGGCTTGTACACTGGCACATACAGCTCAGGTGTTTATTTAGTTTTTGTAACGGTAGGTGCTTCAAAACTTGCCTTGTCTGTTTTATCAATAATTACTGCCCTTTTTGGTTGAGACTCAGATGTTTTAGAGTCTTGGACAACCACAGAGTCACCCTCGTCAGGAATCACTACAGGTGTCTCGATGGGAGGATTATAATAATCTTTTCCAGACCTAGTGGTGACAACCTTCATTTGTTATGGGTGCTTAGGATTGTTCTCTGGTTGGCCAGCAAAGGCTCCAGCAGGTGGCTTCATGCTAGCTGCAAGTTGAGCTAGTTGAGATTCAATAGCCTTCTAATGGGCTTATTGGTTTGCTATCATAGTCTGTTGTGACCGTAGCATCTTTTCAATGGCTATTAGCTTGTCATAAGATGTGACGGGGTTAGCTTACTACCCTTGTTGTTGGTTCTAGTAAGGTACTTGGTTGAGATTCTGGAACTAAGAATTGTTTTGATAATTGTTGAAATTCTTGTTTGAAAAGTTACCCCTAAAGTTCTCTCGATTCCTGAAATTTTATTGTTGGTTATACTGTGATCCTGGTGGTCCTCGTTGCTGATTATTTGAACCAAATTGTTGTGAGTTTTCCGCTCCTGAAGGATTTCCATATTGAAAACTAGGATGGTTCCTATTCTAATTCAGATTGTAATATCCTTGACTAGGGATAGTATTGACATCATTAAGATTTTCCATTTGACTATTATCTCCTTGGCCATAAATGTTGCTCAAAACAACATCATAAAGAATATTGCAAGCTAGAGTAGAATGATCAGTGCTTTTACATGCTTCACAGAACAGTGTAGCTGACTTGATCTGTTCTTGTTGTTGTGGGAGTGAGTGTCTTCTTTCGTATGCAGTAAGGGATGATTCAATATGGTCTTGCTTGGCAACTAAGACTTTGAGGGTTTCAGCGATATACTTGTATTCAGGAGTAGCTTCAGCCATAGCCACCTTCAATACTCCTTTGCCTACAGATCTACCCCAATTAGCTTGATTTTCATCTCCCAGGGTGACAACATTCCAGGCACTGTCATAACTTTGACACATGAAGTTTCATCCAGATGAGGAGTTTAAGAACCTCTTGATGTCATCATCCACACCCCTATAGAAGATCTCGATGAGTTGATTCTTAGGAATACCATGGTGTGGACACGTGCACAGAAGCTCTTTGTATCTTTGCCATGCTTAATCAAGGGATTCTCTAGGGACCTGAGTGAATTGAGTTATACGTCCCCTGATTTCATATGTGAGAGAAGGAGGGTAGAATTTTTCCAAAAAGACATTTTGAAGTTGTTCCCAAGTGGTGATGGGTTGACATTGCAATGAGTTGTACCAACTTATATCTCTATCATCAAGAGAATACTTGAAAAGACGGAGTGGGATGGCATCGTCTGAGACTCCATTTTTCTTTGTCATAGCACATAGATCAATAAACCTCAGAAGATGTTCCTGACTATCTTCTCCTTGTTTACCATAAAATGGGCTATTATGAAGCAAAGTGATCCAATGTGCCTTTATCTCAAAATTGGCAGCATTGATGGGAGGAGGTTGCACTGGGTGATGAACATCGACAACTTTAGGGATGAAGAACTCATTAAGGTCCTTCTACAGTTCTTCTGCTTGTGCTATTGCTTGAGCTGCTCTGATCTCTGTTTCAACTGTAGCTTTGGCTTCTTGCATAAGCCTATCTCTTTATGCAACCAGGGCTTGATCAACCCTCCATGCTATTTCCTCCTCTTAAGCCATTCTTGTTGGGTTCTCTCTATTCTGATGATGAAATGGTCTGTCTATCTCATGATCAAAGCTAGTAGTGAGACCGGGACTGTTTGAGCTGTACATGCACTAATCTTTGTTGGTACTTGGGATGGAAAGATTTTTCAGAAGTGAGGTTGACAAATTAGAACCGAATTCAAGTGAATAATCAATTGTATCAAAAGAAAAAGCAAAATCCTAGATTAGCGTCAAAAGAACTAGATTTGACTAACTGATTTCATTGTCCCCAACAACAGTGACCGAATTTGATGTGGTTTATTATCGCACTAACAAATTCACTCAGGGTTGAAATCCCTCAACTTTTACCAAATCCTTGTGCAATAATACCACCCGCAAGCGGACGGGTTTTATCACAGTATAGTTAATGATCGAATCCCAAGGGACAACATTTTTAAGAATCATTGCTAGTCTAGTCTAGTTCAAGTAAGACTAATATTTAAAACAAAGGTTGATTTGAGGTTAATTAAACTAAGTATAGGAAAGTAAAGAGAAGAATTAAAGTTGATCTGGATTAATGATATAGAATCACTGGGATGGTATCGGGTTTCACCACCACTTCACATGAAAACATATCCAAACATCAAACTTCCAGGAAAGATATAACTATCCAAATAGAACTGCTACAAACCCTCCTTGAGGGATGTTTAGGTTTGCGTAAGTGTCACCTTAGGCATCTGATGTCTTGTCGCCATCTGGATCTTGCTCTTAAGGTTCTGAAGATATAGATTTCCAACTGAAGTTGGGGCCCTCCCTTAGCGATGTTTAGGCACACAGAAGTGTCACTGTGGGCTAGATGGCTCATCCCCTGACAGATCATACACTTACAACCTCAAGGAATCCCTTTCTATTTCTAGTCAGGGATTCAACCGTTCTAATCGACAAGCAAGCATGTGATTAATCTTCAAGCAACCATTGATGATTAACAATGAAGATACAATTATCCAACTGAAGCTGTGGCCCTCCCAGCAGGATGTTTAGGCCACAGAAGCATCACCGTTGGCTAGATGGATCGTCCCCTCATGGATCATACACTTACTACATCAAGGAATCCCATTCTATTTCTAGTTTGGGAGTCAACCTCATTAATCGACATTCTACCCTACACATAGAAGTTCTTGCAACATAAGGAAGAACAAGATAAAAGCAATTAGGTAATCTATCTACAAACATTAATGATTAACAATGAAATGAAAAGTTATATTCATTGCCATGGAATGTTTAACAAGAGAACATGCTTGCATGGGTAGCAGGGCTAGTCCCCGCACCCCAGTGAAAAGGAACTACTCGCTCATGATGCAAGAAATAAGAAGAACAAGAAAGAGGGAAGGTTCCGCCATGAGCATGATGCATAAGGTAGTCGCAGATAAGTGAAGATGATGTGGTCTTCTATATCGTGTCGGAGAAGATCTGGATGAGGAGGAAGAACCACCAAGACAGAACGGGCAGATCTTCTTCTCCACCTTCTTTCTCGTCTTGACCTCCTTGCTCGTAGTAGGAGCAGTAGGTGAAGTGGCAATGGCATGGATGATCAGAATAGAACCTATGTTCAAGCAGCCTGTCGGCGTCCTGGGTCTGATGCCTAAATGAGGACCCTTGTGGCTCTATTTATAGGCACTGGTCAGGTCCTTACATTTTTAGTGTGAGTGCTCTTCACACGGTTTGGAGCAAATGGTCTTCTTGAATGGTTTGGAAACCGAGAGGCTCCTAACGGTCTTGAGATCGATTGTCGCTAAATGGACTTGAGGATCGATGGTATCCAAACAATTTGGAGACCGGTCACTGCTTAACGATCTATGCCTCTCACTGTCTTGAGGAATGATTGTCATCAAACGGTCTTTGGCATCCCTCCGTCCAAATAGTGTTCATCGTGTAAACAGTCTTTGTCTCCAACAGTCCTGGAGTCTTAAAGGTTTGGAGATGCAATCGGTCTTGAAGACCGATGGGTTTCAAATGGTCTTAGGGATTGATCACTGGTTCATCACGGTTTTCTACCCCAGCGAATCTTCACTTCCAAATGGTCTCGCATGATTGCGTCCAAACGGTCTTGCTGATGGATGAAGGCTATACGGTCTCGAAGATTGTTTGCTGCCACACGGTCTCAAAATTGTGTGGAGGGCAGAGACCAGGACCATGAGAGAGGTGGTTGCAGTGCAGGGCGTTGAGGGTTAGGTTTTGCAGGTGGTGGTCTATGGCGGGAATGAAGAATGGGAGGAAGAAAGAAGCAGGTGTGTCAGGAAGTAGGTCAATGGGATGTTGAGGGTTGCAAGTCGATGGAGAGGAAGGAAGAGGACAAGATCATTAGGGCAGGAGGCGTTGGAAGTGGCAGGTATACAGTCACCGAAGCTCCTTATAGTCTCGAGTAGATGGTTTCCCATACCGTCTTGAGATCATGAGGCTTCACACGGTCTTGAGACCGTATGGCCTCACACGGTCTTGAGACTGTATGGAAGGGCAAAACCAATTGGAGGCAAACTACAAGGAGGGTGGATCGCTGGATAAAGATCGTGTGGATGAATGGCTAAGACCGAGAGGTCAAAACCAAATGAATGAAACCGTTTGGATCGAAACCGATTGATCAAGACCAAGGCTGAGAGGATCTTGAATAGAGGTAAATCTAGGGTTGAGTGAAATTGGGCCCCAGCTGAAGGTTCACCCTTATCGTGACCAACATAGTATGCATGAAATACATATAAAACCAATTAACAACTTGATAATATGATCAACCAAGAAAAATTGCACATTGTAAGATTTAAGGAGATGAAATTGAATGTATTGAGTCGAATTGGGTCCAAAATGGTGACTGAAAATCGTGATGAATTTGCATTCATCAGGGAGAGCTCATGAAAAGCCACTTTCTTTGTGTCTAAGGGCCAACAGATAAATTTGGAATAACCAAGGTAATGATGCATGAAATAAAGGTTATGCCATTTTAATAAATCTTAGGGAGGGTATAGCTCCAAGTCAACCCTCAGATCAAGTAGGGAATCTTAAAGGTACATAAGAACCAAGGGGTTAAGAGGTGATCATGCGATAGGTGCATAAGGCCCATGGGTGAGGAGATAGCCATTCATGTGTAGTCAATGTGTATGGAGTCAGGAGCATGACCACCTTAATGAGTTCATGAGGTGACGTGGTCAACATGAGAGGCACTCCATGAGTACATCAGCCCCTTGCGATAATAGGAAAATCACTTGAAAGGTACCTATACCCCTAGTGACCTTAAGCGAATGACTAAGGCTAATGAGATGTAAACATAAGGAATACGAGAACATATGTATTGATGGTTTAAATGGAATTGAAAGGGAGTTGTGCACAAACACAAGGATGAGAAAGACATTATCCCTGAGTCCAAGTTGTTGTAAAAATCATGGAAATTTAATGTATTCATGGTCAGTAGTCATTGTTGAGAGTGACTCAACCTAAAATTTGAAATTATGAGTTGATGTGTTGGTCAAACATCTTTGTACATGGAATGTGGTGAACTTTGTACTCTAGACTACAACCAAATGCTTATTTAATTTTATTATGTGTGTCAAAAATTAGGTAGCCACATGTGATACATAGTTTATATGTGGGAATGAATACCCTAAGTTGAAATTTATGACACAAAGTAGGGTATAGAGGTTTGCCTCATCAAATTGTGAATCTATTGAATAATGAATAGTGGGTTGATACCTAGGTGAAAATGAAACCACCAAGAGAAAATTTAATCACAAAGTGATAATATTACACAATGAATGTGGATGTGCAACTACCCTTAGACTAAATTAGGGTTCCAACCTTAGTTATGTGAGAAATTTTGGTATCGATAAAAGATTTTTTAAAGAGAGCCTAAAGAGAGGTTGTTAGCCTTAAGGTCTGAGACTAGTATGAGTTATCATTCACCTTAACCAAAGTAGGCTTGAATTTTGGGACAAAATTCCATTTTAAGGAGGGATGAATGTTAGATCCACAATTTTATTAAGTCTAAATCCTATGATAATTAATTCAATAATAATCTATTGAGATCTATATATGATAACCAAGTAATTGAAAGACTTTAATTGAATTGTATTAAGTCTCCAGTTCAAGTAAATATTGAAATGGTGAGAAAGTATATGAATATGAGGCTTCAATTGATAAGAAATGTCTTAGTTTCATGATTAGAATGATAAGTAAGGTTTTCGACCCATTGTAAGGCCTAAGTATGAATCATTGGCCTTAGGACCCAATTTAGGCCCAATTCGACTATGTGGATGACAAATAGGTCCATTGAGATATATGCTAAAGAAAAAGGAATTTAATGAATAAATGAGATTCCAATAATATTGTAAGTTGATTGTAGACTAAGTATGAGACAGTGAGAAGGTTTCTAGAGTATTCTAAAGTGATTAATGACATAGATAATTAAATGAGCTTTATCTAACCTCTATTAGGAATCTCAGTATTCAAATATTAAATAAAGGTAACCTGACCTAATTCTTGATATAATTATGAGATTATATGTGACCCAAATGGTTTATTTAAGTAAATTATTGAATAGCTACAAAATAACTTTTATCATTAATATTATGATCTGAACAATCCTAGATAAGAATATTTGGAAGATAACCCCAAAATTTGGCCTTCATAGGATAATCCTAATGTCCTATAGGGTTTTTGGAAAGTTTGGCTAAATTTTATTAAAGTGAATATTGTCAATTGATGGCATATATATTGTATTTATCTCCCAAAGTCTGGATAAACTAGGAATTAAAGGGGGCGCGACATAGATACACCCTCAACCCATCACCATAATACAATCCAACACTGGCTGGGTTGTCTTCAACCCCGAGATAGGAAACCAATAGTATATGGACTCATCTTCATTCCCTCTGTCACTATTTACCCCTCAAATCTCTCTTCCAAAACTCCCAATAGACACGAGAGATCAATATGAACTAAATGATCCACACTTTTTGCCATTATCGCATCCCCAAAAGATAATGCCCAAAATGACGGTAGGCTAGATCTCTGTGGCCATAGCAAGAGGGATGTTTCGACTCCACACACCTATAAAAGGGATGACATAGGTTCCGCCAAGGCTGATAGAGGGAGAAATTACCTACAAATATACTTCTTCAACACTACAACCATCCCCTCTTCTTCCTATTTCTATTGTCCAATCTAGGGGATGGGTAGCGCTGCCCCGACCACCACTTGTCATTAGAGATGGGTCCAGAGGTACCAAAGGAGATGGGAAAAGATCTCCACATCATCAGATTAGGTCACCATGGCATTGAGTTAAGGGTCAATAGTTGAGTTGGCCTCCTCCATGGCATGGTAGGTGGGGTCACATGAATGAGGGGTTGAAGATGAAAACCATGAATTTACAGCCCTACCTTCAGGTTACATAGTAAAAGGTAAACATATTATTGTATTAAACCCATTTCTATTCCCCAACCATGCAGGTGTGAGGTTCCAGTATGGCATGCACCCATTGGATGACCCAACCGTGTGGATTATAGAGGATAATATTGAAATCACTGACATGTAATGCTCTGATTCATATGTTTATATTTATCTTGCAATTAATGTAGTATTTAGATTGTAACTTAGATATCAATGAATTTATAGATCATTTTGAATATAAAATGCATAGATCATGAATAAAATATATTCAAAGCTTGTTTTTTCTTTCTATTCCAAAAATATATGTGATATATTAATATTTTGTGATTACTCAAACTAAACCCTATGTTTTGAAGAATAGGCTGTTAATTATGTTAAATATGTTTCTTTGAGATATATAACGATGTCAATAAACAACGATGAGATTTGAGTATCTTAAACTGTACTAGGATGTTAATGTACATTTAGGGTTTCTAACCCCTAAACAAGTAAATTAATGTTTCAAACCAAATGTGCTTTATTGCGATATTAATTGGAATGATCTAATGTAACTACCATGGAAGAGATAAAATGATTAATCTTATGAATTAGGTTACTCCTTGTGATAAAGTGAACTTTTGATATTCTTGGATACCCAATAGAATAATCTAATTAGTATCTTTCAGAATGGGTGATTTTTGATGTGGTGATGATGACATTTTACCTTATTTTGACTTATGAAGTGGACTATGAAGGTATAGTTTCTTACGAGTTTTCATAATCAGATGATAGTCCTTCAAGTATGATTAATCATAGTAATGCATATCGATGAGTTTGATGCAGTTTGGAGATCCAACGATGTTGAACGTATGTTTGACACCCCTTTTCTTGTCTTTTTGAAGTATATAATGGATTGGTCAAATATTGATACTTTGGGGTGAAATTTGGGTGGTTTATATCATGTATGATAATAAATTTATTTTTAAAGTTCCATTGAGTTTTGACACTTTTGGAGGGGTATATCTAGGTTTAAAGTAGGCAAAATGTATAATATATTTGAAATATTTTGGATCAATGTTTCATATTAGAAACATTGGCTTTGATCAAGGAGATGTCAAGAACCCTCCCCATGTTGAGGAGTCATTGTGGCCTCATGGGAATCGTTAGATGTTTTTCTTTGGATATCTAGATGATTGTCCCCTACCTACAACTAAATTGTAATCGTGGGCGTGTGGTGCTGGAAAAATTTGATCGTCGATTTGTGGGTGATCATGGATCTAGAGGTGAAACAAAGTGGGTGGTTCTCTTCACCTTTTTGAGACCTACATATCGACCCCTCACATTGCCTACTTCAAGAGTAGACGAGAGAGAATGATTCCTCCCTCTTCATCTTTCTCCATTACGACAAGTAGTTTGGGCATATGAGAGGAAAACATAGAGAAGGAAGTCTAGAGGGATATGAAGAAGGAGAAAAACAACGTTTACATCTAATGAGTTCTATAACATACTAGATCTTAGACCCTACCATAAAACTTTGACCTTTTGCACTTATCCAAACAAAGTTAAAACTAAAAGATGAATAGTGTCAACGTAATGATCTAATGCAAGTAATCTAATGTTTTCACCTTAGTCTTAGGCCAACAATTGACACTAAATATGTCAAGAATAAATAATAATTTTGAGAAAAATAATCAGACATGATTCATGTGGTGGTAATATGAACCTAATTGGATGAATAACATAAATTATGGTACGTATGACATATCTCAAAAAAAGAAATCACAAAAGTGGAAATAAATATCAAATTCATAATCTACATATCAGAATCAGCCTCCATGTCAATTTTCATCCAATTCAGACAACCTTGAAATATTAGGGTAAGTTTAGGAGAGAGAAAATGTGTAAAAGGCATAAGTAATAAACATTATGATAAAAGGGATTCAAAATATGGAAATAATGTCAAACCCATTTTCAGTACATCAAAGATAAGTTCATTTTCAACACATCAAAGATAACTTGTGGGTGAAATTTCACCAAAATTGGATAATCCTAATGTCATTAATGCATGAGGAAAGAGAAACTAAGGTTTGGTTAATGACTGCATCAAAAGTATTCAAAAGGAAAATCTATTATATAATCAGAATCTACATGCCTAATTTGGCCTATGTGCAAATTTTCACAAAATTTGGATAAAGTTTGTACCGTTAAGTGTAGAAAGAGAAAAATGAGCATTGATTTGATACCACTTTGGTTTTAATAAAATTATTTGATGTCACATTTTATTTCCTTGATGTCCTAAAGATAGTTCTGTGACACAAATACTTGATGTCGGGTGTCACATTGACCATTGGATCAGGATCCGACGGAGGAGGGGTTGTTTCCTACCTCCAGTCAGACCCCTCTCTCGCGGCTACAGTGACATAATTTTTCTCTCGTGATTTCCTCTTCTCTCTTTTCTTCTCGATGCTACTTGACTCACTTTTCACCATAACTGTGTCTTTTCACATCTGGGGGTCCCTAGTTTTGGTAAGCTTCCTCTTCCCAAACTTCCAGTCGAGAAGGGACTTTCTCCACCTCCTCTGTTTCCAACTTCCTTCTTGTTTCCCTAAACCCTCTGGCCTAGAGGCCTATGTATATCACCCTTGACCCCCACACAGCCCACTCAGATGCATTCCTAGCCCTGTTTGAAAGCCAATCACCTTTCTATCACCTTTCCCTCTCAGCCGCTTCTTCATGTCGTCCCATTGAGGACACGGGGTTTCAGACCATCTAATCCCAGCAGAACCCAATTTTCTTGTCTACTCTCAACTTGGTGAAGTTTTTCCCGACAATAGCTGGTCGCTTCAGGTGTGAAAATAGGTTTCACCCCTTTTTGATTTTGATTATTTGTAGTCTTCCTTTGCGAAGAGATGTTTCTAGAGTTCTTTCTCCTTTGAGTGCTTATATTTGGAATCTTTGGGTTCGTTTTGATCTTTGGGACTCAGATCCACTGATAATTTTGTGAGAATCCACCTTATCACATATTTGGGAATCAATGATCTTATGGTATGATGCTTGTCTCATAAAGAACAAAGACTCATGTGTTATTCCCTCTTTACCCTCCTGAATTCCTTCTATGTTTTGTTTCTTGGTCGTGGGCATTTTGGTAATTTTGCACTCATTCTTTAACCTTGTCCGCATTACTGTGAGTTGCCAGGTTGGTAGTTGAGTCGGCTGAGTTGTCCGCTTGAGGTTGGGCCAACTCAGTGAGGGCTATGTCTCTCTCTCTTTTGCTCGTGAGTTGTGTGCTGATGTGGCCTTTTCCCTTTTTCCTATTGGTTGGTTGTGAAAAATTGATAACTACTTATATACTAGTCAACAAAATACAAATATATAGTCGTTGAATTAAAAAAAAATAAGAGCTATCTTTTGGTATATGATTTGTGGTCTGCATTTGATTTTATAAAGAGGTGATTTTAATTTATTTACATAAATATATAATAACTTGTAAAATTCATAACTAAATAAATATAAGTAAAAAATATATAATAAAATATATTTTGGACTCAAAGAAAGGTAATCTAAAATATGACATGGTTTTGATAACCTAAATCACATGTGAGGAAAAATGTGATTTTTACAGTTTGAATAATCAATGTGAAATTGACCTAAAATCTACATATATGCTTAATAGGTTCTTTGGAGGCCTAGACATGGATCTAGAAGTGAAGTTGGTATGATTAGACTCTGAAGAGAGGTATGTTTGCATATCCTATTATTATTATTGAGAAATTCACCTATTTTCTTCTATTCTCTTGGTCCTATGAAAATAGACTACACATTATCTCTTTTCATTTGAAAATCATTATTCATGTGAACTACCTTATTTGTTACCGATCTTACGATCATGAGTTGATATTCTTTTGGTCTTTCTTATACACTGTTAATGTTGGAACATAAGTTGATGATATATGATATTTCTTGCCCACTTGTATGGTGGATGTTTATGTTGTCCATTAGTATGATGACAACTTTTTTTAATCTGAATATAATTTTTTCCTGCCTCTCTATTAAACATGCTATGTGATTCCATAGAACTAGAGTAGTGTAATTGCATTGGTTTGTGGGTAGTATGCCCATGTTATTATTAAGACAATGGTGGTGGTGCCCCATACCTGGGTGTCAAGTTTGTGAGGCTTGGCCCAACTGTTATATATATTGGAAGTGGAAGTATGTCATCTCTATCATGCTTCATGTTTATGAGACTTGGCTGACTTTGGTGTCATATTGTTCTAGGGATATGTTTATCTCACATGCATGCAGGTTGTTATGGGTTTTGTGCCGAAAAATATTATGTGTCCTTATGTGGCACAAGTTTATTATTTTAATGGCAAGTATCTCTTTTGTTATGATCATATGTCCCTTTGGGTAGTACTTTTATTTTCTATGGGAATCCTTATATTATACTTGATTCCCTTAATTTCTATATATTGCTCACTTTTCTATTTAGTATGCATACACCAGTCGTTTGCTAATGTCATCTATTCTTCTCTTCTTGCTGGGGTATGCTTCCAACCCTAGGTGAAGGTCTTGGATGACTTGACATTAGGACAGAGACATAGCTTACAAAGTTGAAGCTTGGAGATAATCTTGTCGTGGTTTAGATTTCCCTCTACTAGATTCTTATGTTGTATCATACATGTAAACCCTTATGGGAGATTATGATGTACTTATGTAATCTTGCAAAGAATTGAATATAGTCTTTATTTTTATGCCGCTGCTACACTATGGTTGTTTTGAATACCATAAATAAGATTTGAAAATTTTAGACCCACTCCAACATATCTTTTGGGTGTGTTTGGACTGGAGATTTTATTCTTCAAATTTTTAGTAGGGAGTGGATCCCCTCTTGGGTCCCCCTTCTTACAACATGGTATCAGAGCCCATGGTAGTCAAAAATTGACTATTTCAATTTTGTCTCCCTAATAGAACCCTTGACATAGATAGTTACTTGTAGGTGAGATGTTCACCCTTTGATCTATGATGAGATGATGATTATCTCTTGATGCAATGATGTTTGACTTGAGGATGCAATTAGGTTATGAGGAGATGGTAGGATAAGGAGGTCTTAATATGGAAATATTGTGACTTGGTTTTTGCATTGAATTTGGTCCTTGATTTCAATTTTCACTCGCATAAGTTTTCACACCAAATTATTTTCCTTACATACTATATGTACAAACATAATGTTTTCTCTGGATTTTATCAAATTTCTTGAACTAAGTCACAATGAATATTTTCAGATGTATGGATAGTGAAACCCTAGAATAAGTGATAACACCCATTTTATGGCTGCTAGAGCTTATTTTGTATTGTCAAAACTGCCTCCTAAATTGTTTTCCTCTCTATTTTATCTTATTTATTGTATAGAAATAATACACACTATGCTCCTGACAATATTTGCTATCTGCTGCAGAGTTTCTCTCGTTTTTCCACCAAAAGAATATTAATGGACCCATCCTGGCTCATCCATAACAAGTTAACTGCCCTGACCCCTCTAATGGTGAAGCGACACGCCCCTTACCCATCACGGTCGCTACCCGATATGGCAGCAACCCGATATAGGTGTGTCGCGCAGGGTGACTCTAACAAACGACACACTATTTACCTGACAAAGAGCCTTGCCCGCCATGACCCGTCGACCTGATGGAGTCTATCGCGTGATGCAGCCACCCTTCGGTGCAGGAGCCTGCCAGACCCTTTAACTGACACGATCGAGCGCGACCTACTCGCAACTTGGCATATGATGGCCCCCGCCAGCCATGCCAGGCGACAGACGTGCCCTCTCCTGAAGCCACGTTAACAGAGCAAAAGAAGGACACATGGGCCAACAAGAGCCACAACTCCCACCAGTCGCTGCCTATAAATAGTAGCTATATGACTGCGATGGGATAGGTCAGAACCCCATGAGAGCTAACTTCGAGAGCAAAAAGGAGATAGTGCATCGAGTTTCTAGGCATGTCAGGCATTACTAGGTGAGCACACCCCAAACCTGAGAGGGATGGGAGGAGTTCACCTAGAACCCATCCTGGTAGCTGTGACATCATGATCCGACCATCAAGGCCACTCCAATGTGTCGGGCTGCTAGCTAGGTCTCATCCTGAGACAGTCTGCCCAACCATGCCCGACATGAGAACTCGATAACCTAAGATAAAGCTAACCTAACATGATACCCAACCTTATATGGCCTACCCATCTTGGTATGTCGCCCAAGAGGGTCGTCTGCCCGACACGACCATATCGGGTAGGGAGTCCTTTCTCGATACGCCCTTACCCACCGCAGTTTATGACCCGACACGGTCAAGAACCCGACACGAGCGTATCCCGATGGGGCTCCTGCCCGGTACCGGGTTAGATTCACCTTAGGGGTCTACTGCTGTGTATATCAACCTCCTACATCAAGGAGGCCGATACATATCTTACCTATTTCAGCAATTTACTTTCATTTACCATTGCATTGTAACTAAACCTTTTTGTCCTTATGGAATCTATGGAGTTTATCTAATTTTGTTCTATGTATGGCTCCTTTTTGTTGGACGATCTCTTTATAGCATCTGAACTCTAGTCTCTTCTGTTTGGATCGCGCTTTTAACTAGCTATCGAACCGTGTTTCCCATTTTGACTTCCATGAGAGAGGGATGTCGTAAACTCTAGAGCTTGGCCTGGTTCAGGTGTACGAGAGTACCCAGGATCAGGGTTGCCCCGACATATCTCTCCGCTCCGGTATGTGCCCAATACTCTTGAGAGAGAGAATAGGTGCATAGCCAGAAGAATCCTCTTTGAGAGAAGAGGGGGCAAGGTGTATTCCGCTGCCGCCTATTATGTTTAAGTTTCCCTCCATCATGCTTTACTCCAATGATAGTTTTATCTCCTCGGTTTCCAATATACAAAACCTCTATAAAAATTGCTAAACCTTAACACATTAATTGTTCTGGTAACTCCCTACACTATTACATAAATGACTTATAACGTCACTTTTAAAGGTGTCCATTGTATAAATACACCAACACCTAACACATAAAGCGTCAGTTAAAAAAAACCGACATCTATCTGTGAAGGGTGACCAGACACGGGTATCACTTTTATTCAATGTCAGTTCCTTATTAAGAAACCGATGCATAAAATCGCCCGCGAAATCTAATTTTTTCTGTGCAAAAAATTACCTCCAAAATTTCACATATTGTGTCGGTTGTTTAACTAATAACCGAAGACTAAATATTTTTTATCGATCCCTTTGTGTTGTCGATTTGTGTAACATAATCGACGCTAATGAGTGTTCGCGCACTATCCCCGTGAAAATTTTTACCCCCATTTAATGTTGGTTTTTCTCAGTGACTGACGCTATTGGTTCTTAGGTGTTAGTTTTTGAAACAACCGACGACTATGGTACAGTTAATAGCCCCACGAAATAGAGAACTTTTCCCCATTATCTCTATTTCATTGCGAATCTGCTAGGTCTGGCGATTGTTGCCGGTGCTCCCCGCCACCATTGCTCCCGCCGTCGTTGCCCCAACAACCATTGCCCCCGCCACCGTTGCTCCCCCGCACAGCCACCACTCACTGCTGCTGCTCGTCTCCTCGCTGACGCTGCCTCCTGGTCGCACACTCTTGGTCGATCGCTGCTCCTCTCCTCGCCGACGCTCTGCTCGTAGTCGCTAGCTCACCGCCTCCTAGTCGCCCGCTCATTGTCGCCGCCCGCTCACCGCCGCTGCCCTCTCTCCTGCTTGCTGCTCCGGCCACTAGCTCACTACACTTGGTACCCTTCTTCCTCCTCTTCTTGCTCCTTGCTCCTGATCCTGGCCCCCTACCCTCAGGGTGCTAGCAATGTGTTGGATGTTATACATGTTTGAGTACTTATCTACTGATTTAAATTGATATATATACTGATTTGTATTTACTTATCTACTGATTTGTATTTACTTATCTACTGATTTGTATTTACTTATGTGTTGATTTATATTTACTTAAATACTAATTTGTATTTACTTATCTACTCATTTTTTCATCTAATGATTTTTTATTCATCACATTATTTAAATTGAGGGCTTTGTATTTGTTCATCTACTTTTTAAAATTATTTAATCATCTACTGATTTATATTTGTTTATCAACTGAGCTGTACTTTTTTATCTATTGCTTTGTATTTGTTTATCTAATGATTATATTTATTTATCTAATGCTTTGAGTTTACTTATTTATATGTTTCTATTATAAATCAACCTAGGATATGAACAAATTTTGTGCTTGCATACATTTGTGTTTCTAATCCTCATGCTTGACCTAATTTAGTAAATTTTGATGCATGTTGAGATAAGATTTAAACTTGTCCATTCTAGCATCCTAATTTGATTTGATTATGTGCTTTGAACCTTGAAACATGTGTGTTTAAGATACATTGAATCCCTATATTGTATGATGTAGATTGATGATAATGTATGAGCTAGTTTGAAATTTTGAAATCAATTATGAATCTATCCATCCCTAGGTCATACTAATTTAATTATGTGTGTATTTATCTTGATGATGAACATGCATGGACACTCAAAATGTTGAAATCAATGTTATAGAATATGATACCTAGATTAAATGATGTTACATGAAACCTAGGATATGAATGATGAAACTAGGATTGTAGGTATTGGAATGACAACATATATACATGTATTTGTTGGCCTAGAAACCCGTCCAAGATTTACTCATTAGGAGTAAATCTTGGATAGTCCTTGGTTTGGGACTATTCTTGAACCCCTAATCTCACTTAGGATGTAATTGTATAATGTGTATTGGGTTTTCAAGAAAATTTCGGCAACATTTCCCCATTTGTTCTCTAAGTACATATGTACTTGGAGAACAGCGGGTAAATGCTGCCGAAATTTTCTTGAAAACCCAATATACATTATACACTTACTAGTGAGATTAGGTGTTCGAGAATGGGATAGGTGGTACACATTTATTATATATAAGAATGATAGAACATGTATTTTTTGCCTAACGTTTTAACCATGCAAAACTCTAATATGTTAACCCTAGCCCTAATCTTGTTGTAATATATACTTTTTTTCTCTTTGATCATAGAATGGATAGATCATGGATGTCCATTCACAAGCGCTGCACCCCAGAGTTTATTTCTAGTCTTGACCAGTTTATTAGATTTTCTGAGGAATATAGGAAAGAACCTGGAGATAGGTTCTACTGTCCATGTAGGCATTGCGGTAACAACTTGAAAGTCAGCACTGGTGACGAAATCAAAAGTCATGTCATGTGCAACGTGTAAAACACTAGAGGGGGGTGAATAGAGTTTTAAAATAATTTTAAAAGTTATTTAACTCAACCAAACAACCACAAGAATATTGGACAAGGGGACAAGGATTTAGAGTGGTTCCTACCTTAGCAAATACTAAGGTAGTCAGTCCACTACCCGGTTGCTTACCCAACCGGGATTTGGAAAGAAATTAATTTTATTACCTCGCAAGGACTTTACATAAAATTACAATTCTTTCCCTAAACCCTTCAAGCAGCCTTCACCTAGAAGTAATTGCACCAACCTTGAAGAAGCCTTCACCTAGAAGTAATTGCACCAACCTTGAAGCAACCTTCCTCCTGAAGTAGCTTCCTGTTGCAATAGCCTTCTTGAAGTAGCTTCCCGTTGCAATAGCCTTCTTGAAGTAGCTTGAAGTCCACCTTCTCCTCCGAGAAGAACCTTCTCCAATCCGCAACCTCCAACCCTAGGAGTAGCAAGGAGAATACAAAGAATAACAGGAACAAGAAGGAAAATGGAAATTACAACTTCTCCTTTGAAGCACAAGGCTTGATTTGCCTATATCAAGCGTATTGATCTCCTAACCAATGAGTGTAGAAGTGTAAGTGCTGTGGAAAGGAGATGCTATCCTATAGGACACGAAATTGGAGCAATGGGAATGAATAGCCAATATTGGAATTGCTCTATTGCTCAAAACAGATTGCCAATGAGTATTCAATCTCAAGTGTAGCACAAGTGTAGCTTAGATCTCTTTTGGTGTCCTAAGGCAAGTCCTATTTATAGGAATGACCTACAAGTGCTTAAGGACGTTCTAGACACTTTCTAGGGGGTTCTAAGTGCTTAACTAGCCGTTAGGTACAAGTTAGTTGCTTTAGCAACGGCTAGTTAATTAATTCTGCAGTTGCTGTCAGAGTCCATCTCAGTCGAGGAATTGTCGACCGAGACACCTACTCGGTCGAAGTTTTGTCGACCGACAGGCTCTCTGGATCAAGTGTTAACAACATTTATCTACAACTGCCAACTACTTTCTCAGCTGTGTCTAACAGCTACTTGGGTCATTCTCGATCGAGAAGTTGGTCGACCGAGAGTGTCTCGGTCGAGAAGTTTGTCGACCGAGATTGACTTTTTTTTAATGTTTACACTTAAGACATTAAGTATGTGTATGAGTGTGCATATGTGACACTATTTAAGGGGATGACCTATCTAAGTGTGGTGATTGGCTAGGGAAGATCTAACGCTTGATTTACATGAAGTCTAAGTACTTGTACATTATATATTTGTACAAGTTTACAATTGATTACATTTCATGACATTTACAATCATTCAAGCATATATATTCCCTAGAGCTTTGTCATCCACCTTATTCCTGCAATACTCAAGTAGCACGTTAGATCAACAAGAATGAAATGTTTGTCATCATCGAAACAAAGGGATTTATCATAATGTCCAATTTATCCAACAATCTCCCCCTTTTTGAAGATGACAAACATTTCCTAAATATGAAATAAGGAAATATAAAGCATGTGAATTTCATACCTGAAGATTACCTTTTGTAGCCATTCTTGTTTTGCAAGTGAGTACTGGCCATCAAGATGAAACTCATTTATATTTTTGATTTTATATTCTTTCTCCCCCTTTGTCATTTCAAAAAGATATCCAGGTTGAATATTTTATATTTCTTCTCCCCCTTAATTTTATACTATGCTCCCCCTTAAATAGATATTCTATTAGGAACATGGATTTAATATCCTTTTTTTGTCTAATTTAGCCATAATTTGTTTCTCAATCATTTGCAAAGGATGTTAAGCCTTGAAATGATATGAGATCCTGTTAGGTTCATGGCATATGTATTGATATCTCACCCATTTTACAAGGGATGTTAAGCCTTGAAAATGATATGAAATTCATGGATTTCTTCATAACCAAGAGTAAAAATACTAAGGTCGTAACAAGCTCCACATGATGTTTACAATATTTTTGTAAGCTTCTTAATCAAATAATCAAATTTGTTTTATGAGCTCCTAGATTGCCAATGAGTTGCTCCATTTTCAGTTTAGTGAGATCATTAGCTTCTTCAATGGCTGTCACCTTGGGCTTGTATTTGGGAGGAAGTGATCGAAGTACCTTTGATACCTGGTCTTCTTCAAGAACGGTTTTTCCTAAGGCATTTAAACCATTAACAATAGAAGAGAATTTTGCAAACATTTCACTAATGGATTCATTTGGAACCATACGAAAGTGTTCAAACTTCTGTTTAAGCATACTAATCTTAGAATTCTTAACTTGAACAGTACCTTCATAAGTTATGGATAGTCTATGCCAAATGTCATAGGCTGTGTCATAGTTTGATATTCTATTAAATTCTCCTACTGAAATTGAACAATATAAAATGCTTACAGCTTTGGCATTCATTTGAGCCAACTTTACCGTATTTGCATCCCATTCTGCATATTGCGTTTGGGGAAGCTCGTATGGAGTTGACACCATCCTCCATAAGTCCCAACTGATGCCTTGGAAGTAGAACTGCATTCTTCTGTTCCAATATGTGTAGTTTGTTCCATCAAACGCTGGAGGCCTAGCAACAAATGTCCCTTCAAGGTTAAGGTTGTTGAGCACCCCGTCACCCATTCTTCAAGACCTTGTTAGGGTTCCTTGAAGCCTGCTCTGATACCAATTGTAAAACACTAGAGGGGGGGTGAATAGAGTTTTAAAATAATTTTAAAAGTTATTTAACTCAACCAAACAACCATAAGAATATTGGACAAGGGGACAAGGATTTAGAGTGGTTCCTACCTTAGCAAATACTAAGGTAGTCAGTCCACTACCCGGTTGCTTACCCAACCGGGATTTGGAAAGAAATTAATTTTATTACCTCGCAAGGACTTTACATAAAATTACAATTCTTTCCCTAAACACTTCAAGCAGCCTTCACCTAGAAGTAATTGCACCAACCTTGAAGCAGCCTTCACCTAGAAGTAATTGCACCAACCTTGAAGCAGCCTTCCTCCTGAAGTAGCTTCCTGTTGCAATAGCCTTCTTGAAGTAGCTTCCCATTGCAATAGCCTTCTTGAAGTAGCTTGAAGTCCACCTTCTCCTCCGAGAAGAACCTTCTCCAATCCGCAGCCTCCAACCCTAGGAGTAGCAAGGAGAATACAAAGAATAACAGGAACAAGAAGGAAAATGGAAATTACAACTTATCCTTTGAAGCACAAGGCTTGATTTGCCTATATCAAGCGTATTGATCTCCTAACCAATGAGTGTAGAAGTGTAAGTGTTGTGGAAAGGAGATGCTAGCCTATAGGACACGAAATTGGAGCAATGGGAATGAATAGCCAATATTGGAATTGATCTATTGCTCAAAACAGATTGCCAATGAGTATTCAATCTCAAGTGTAGCACAAGTGTAGCTTAGATCTCTTTTGGTGTCCTAAGGCAAGTCCTATTTATAGGAATGACCTACAAGTACTTAAGGACGTTCTAGACACTTTCTAGGGGGTTCTAAGTGCTTAACTAGCCGTTAGGTACAAGTTAGTTGCTTTAGCAACGGCTAGTTAATTAATTCTGCAGTTGCTGTCAGAGTCCATCTCGGTCGAGGAATTGTCGACCGAGATTGACTCTGTTTTGATGTTTACACTTAAGACATTAAGTATGTGTATGAGTGTGCATATGTGACACTATTTAAGGGGATGACCTATCTAAGTGTGGTGATTGGCTAGGGAAGATCTAACGCTTGATTTACATGAAGTCTAAGTACTTGTACAAGTTTACAATTGATTACATTTCATGACATTTACAATCATTCAAGCATATAGATTCCCTAGAGCTTTGTCATCCACCTTATTCCTGCAATACTCAAGTAGCATGTTAGATCAACAAGAATGAAATGTTTGTCATCATCGAAACAAAGGGATTTATCATAATGTGCAATTTATCCAACACAACGGGATTATACAAGGCTATACAGAATGGCACTTGCATGGAGAGATTTCAAACCTGAAAGCAGTAGATGTTGATAGCAGTGCTTGTGTGGAAGAAGAAATTGCCTCCGATGATGTAGATGTGAATGAACCAGTTCCAGTAGACATCGTTGATGCGATGCTGGATAGTTGTGGGGTAGAGCACACCGATGCACCTCCCATTTTTAGAAACATTGTGCATGATGCTGAGATATCATTATACACAGGTTTTACTAAGTTTACAAAGCTTAGCGCTGTGTTGAGATTGTATAAGCTGAAAGCTAACAATAGATGGAGCGACAAAAGCTTCACGTCATTGTTGTCTTTGTTGAAAGAAATGATTCCTGAAGGAAACGAGCTGCCAATCTCAACATACCAGGTAAAGAAATTGTTGTGCCCAATGGGAATGGATGCCAAGAAGAGACATGCATGCCCGAATGATTGTGTATTATTTCAAAAGGACTATGTGGATTTGAAAGATTGTCCAAAATGTGGTGCGTCACTGTATAAATTGACGACTTTGGAGGAGTCCAAAATTGGTTCTCCTGCCAAGGTGATGTGGTATTTACCTATAATATCACGGTTTGAACGCTTGCTTGCCAATCCGATAGATGCGAAGAATTTAAGGTGGCATGCAGATGTTAAGAAAAATAATGATGGGATCCTACGACATGCGTCTGATTCCCCACAGTGGAAGAAGATTGATCTATTGTACCCTGAATTTGGTGAAGAAGTTAGGAATCTAAGACTTGGGCTTTGTACAAATGGGATGAATCCGTATGGGATATTGAGCAGCCAACATAGCACTTGGCCAGTTATGCTTGTTATATACAATCTTCCTCCCTGGTTGTGTATGAAAAATAATTACGTAATGCTGTCGTTGTTTATATCGGGCCCTAAACAACCTAGAAATGATATCAATGTTTATCTTGAACTGCTGATTGATGACTTAAAGAAATTATGGGGTGAAGGTGTGATGACCTATGATGCTTCATGAAGAGAGACATTTTGTTTGCATGCTATGTTGTTTTGCACTATTAATGACTTTCCAGCATATGGTAATTTGTCTGGATATAGTGTCAAAGGAGCTAAAGTGTGTCCTATATGTGAAGAGAACACTGATTCAACATGACTAAAACATGGAAGTAAGACTGTATATCTCGGTCATCGAAGGTTTCTTACAAAATTCCATTCGTATCGTATGAAGCGCAAAGCATTCGATGGATTGAATGAGGAACGGAGTGCACCTAAACCTATAACAGGGGAGGTTGTTTATGAAAGAGTAAAAGACTTAGTCAATAAATTTGGTAAGAGATCACAATGTACTATGGCCACACGGAGTGACAAATATTTATTCAAGAAGAAGTCAATATTTTGGGATCTTCCTTATTGGAGTTCTTTGACAGTCAGGCATTGTATCAATGTCATGCACGTTGAGAAAAATGTTTGTGATAGTGTCATTGGTACTTTGTTGAATATACCAGGTAAGACTAAAGATGGGATAAAATCCAGACTGGACTACATGAAATGGGAATAAGGTCACAATTAATAGAATTATGTGAAATGGGAAATCAGAGAACATACGTACCTCCCTCTAGTTACACATTGTCTAGAAAGGAGAAGAAAGCTTTTTTTGAATGTTTGGTAAATGTTATGGTGCCACATGGTTACTCATCCAACATATATAGATTGGTATCAATGAAAGATCTAAAGTTGATAGGTCTTAAATCTCATGATTGTCACAGTCTAATGCAACAAATATTGCATGTGGCAATTCGATCTATATTGTCGAAGCATGTAAGGTTTGCAATCACCAGACTTTGTTTCTTTTTCAATAGTCTGTGCAACAAAGTTATTGACCCTGGTACTCTCAATAATTTGCAAAGAGAAGTGGTTGTTACTCTATGTCAGATTGAGATTTATTTTACTCCATCATTCTTTGATATCATGGTACATCTTGTTGTCCACTTGACTAGGGAAGTGAAAATGTTGGGACCAGTTTTCTTGCATTGGATGTATCCCTTTGAACGATACATGAGCATTTTTAAAAGTGATGTTCAAAACCATTATCGGCCTGAAGGGAGTATTATTTAGGGTTATGTGGTGAGAGAGGTTATGAATTTTTGCAATGACTTTCTCTGTGGTAATGACACTCCTGGTAATGACAAGAATATTGAGGAGCAATAGGGCAAAGGAATTTTAGGATCACGGGTGAAAGTAATCAGCCGTGAGCAGTTGGAACAAGGTCACTTGTATATTTTACACAACATGGACGAAGTGAGTGTTTATATTGAGGAACATACCAATTTCATCAAGAGACAATATCCTCGAGCCAATACAATGTGGCTTGCTAGAGAGCATAACAAGACATTTATTAAGTGGTTTGAAGATAAAGTCTTACATCAACTATCTCAAACACCAGATAATATTACTGAAACTATCAAATGCCTCGCCTTTAAACCAAAATTGAATGTTATGTCTTATGAAGGGTATGACATTAATGGATTCACATATTACAAAAAGCGCCAAGATGATAAGAGTGTCGTCCAAAACAGTGGGGTCACCCTTCAAGCGTCGACTATGTTTTTTTCAAGTGCAAAGGATAAGAGTCCACGTGAAGCTAAAATGTCATATTACGGTGTCATTGAAGACATATGGGAATTTGACTACATAGATTTCAGAATTCTACTCTTCAAATGTAATTGGGTTGATTACACCAAAGGAGTTATAGTGGATGAATTGGGTTTCACTTTAGTGAACTTTGAAAAGATTGGCGAGAAGGGTGAACCATTCATATTGGCATCACAGGAGAAACAAGTATTTTATATCAATGATCGTGTAAATGATAAATGGTCAGTTGTTCTTCATGGTAAAAGACAGTTCATTGAAGATCCTATAGATGAAGAAGAGTACTATGATAAGTATGACGACTCTAGTCCATTCTCAGTTGGGTTGCCAACACAAGCAAATATTGAAGCTAATGATGACTTGTATGTGCGCGGAGATCACAATGAAGGATTGTCAATTGATAAAAAAATCACAATATTAGAGGCATGTTTATATTTTTTTTATATGTTTTATTTTTCTGAATGTGAACTTTACAATGTGAATTACTTTACAATGTGAATGTGAACTTTACAATGTGAATTTTACAACGTGAATTACTTTACAATGTGAACTTTACAATGTGAATGTGAACTTTATAATGTGAGCTTTATAATGTGAATTACTTTACAATGTGAACTTTACAATGTGAATGTGAACTTTCAGATGGCTGAGCATTCTCTTGATGACCATTCTGATGATTACCGTGAGGGTGAGGACAATAATGCGCTGCCTCACAATGTAAGTTTTAAAAATATATCATATATTTATATCCCATTTATAGTTATATCCTGTAAGTGCATTTATTTTGTCAAATTTTAGGTTGATGATGCACATGTACCCTCTGAAGCACTTGAGGCACTTGATGAGCAACACCAAAAAATTGACAAGAGTAGGGGCATCACTATGATGAAGAAGTTAATAGCGCAAAGGGGCAATGGATCCAAACTTGTTGTGGATTTTGATAATGCAGGAAATGGAATTGGAGTGAATCGCAATTTGTTTATTTCATATCTTGGGTATGTTACTCGTAGCCATTGAGGTTGTAAGATAGATTCTTAGCATAAAGTTCCTAAGGGGAAGAAAGACGTAATATGGAAGGATTTATGCATGAGTTATTATTAATTTGCTATTCTATTTTGTAGATTACTGATTTTTTGGATACTAGTTAATAGCAATTCTATTTTGCAGAGTATATTTGAATTGGATGAAAAGCTACATCGTAAATGCGTGATGCAACACTGTGGGAGAGTCCAAAGGAACTATAGGACAAATATCACCCGAGAATACATAAAAGAAGGTGACAACAGGAAGAAGACAACCATTGAATAGTGGAACTTCCTGGACTAAGAAGAATTGGACGCGTTTGTTGCTTCAAGAAAAATTGATGAATTCAAGGTATTAGGCGTCACTCCCAATTTAATTAATATACATTGTATTCACCTATTCAAGATTAAAATATAGTGTTACTAACCAAATCATTAATGTGCATACTAACTAGCCCTCAGTGAGGCGCAAAGAGCAAGGTGTACACTGAATGTACATGACCACACAATGGGTCCAAAGGGGTATGCAGGCATTCGCCAAAGACTACATGATGAGTCTACTATTCAGTCTGCTGCTACTCAGGAGTCCTCTACTATAGGTACCACACATCTACCTCTCCATGATGTCTGGATAGCTGGGAGGCAAATTAAGAAGGGAGAAATAAGGAAGCCCGCAACTGCTGAGGCGGCTGCAAAAATGGTAAAATACAACTCTTAGAGAAATCATTCAAATATTGATTATTTGTGGTGTTTACTTAATTACAAATTTTTGTTTTGGCGATTAGCGGGAGATGCATGAGCTGAGGAAACATGGCAAGTTCATCTCTGAGGGTATAAGGGATGAATTGACAGTTGCTCTGGGTAACCCAGAGCATCCTGGATGTGTTAGGGCTGCAGGCACTGGTGTGGGCATCAAAGCGTTCTTTGGGCCATCCCAGCACAAACATGTCCCAAAAGTGGGAATTTAATAAGAAGAGGTAACCTATTCTTTCTTTATAGTGTTACTGTAAAAGAGAATTCAATAATCAGAAGCTAACGTTTCTTTTATCCATGTATAGGTAGATAAGATAGTTGATAGGAAAATTGAAGAAGCAATGAGCAAGTGGCAGGCATCTCTGACTGCCACTCAGTAGACAGTACCTATGGCGTCCCGCTCTACTCCGACTGTAGAGGTTGGGAGTAATCCTATAGACCCAACACCTAGCACATCCACTGTAAGTATTTTTCTGACATAGTAACTAGTCTTTTCAAGATGATATGTTTTCAAGATGATATGTATATATGTATATAACATTCTTCACACAAAAATTTGTAGGGATTGAAGCCATGCTATCTAAAAAGTAAAGAATTTGTCATTGCAGAGGCATCGGCTTACCCATCCCTACCAGGAGAAATGTTTCATGGGTCTCCATTACCAACTGGTTGGGTTCGTGTGAGCCCGATACATATATTCCCCAATTGGATGGATCTTCCATTGCCATATGCCCACCCAGATTGTGAAACACTTGGTGAGGCAGAAGGCGAAGTGATATTGTGGCCAAAAGCAGATGTCCTCTATACTGAAACTGTATGGTAAATTTACATTACGTTAAATGGTTAGTGTGTGTGTATGATGTCAATTGATCTAAAATTATATATATATAGGTTAAAAAGAAGACACCCAGAGCATCTAGGCCTCCACCTCCACCTCCTACATTACCAAGTTGGGTTCCACAGGACCTACTTGTCCCGTTAGGTCCTAATTGTAGGGGTATGGCAATATGGTTAGGCGAACATGATATAAATTGCCCTATAACTGTTTCTATAGATGCGGATGTTGCAGGTCAATCATACAAAAGCAAACTATTTATACAAGATATTTTGGAGTTGTTTTGATATGATTGTCTGAATACATCTGTGATAGATCTGTGTATAAGGTGAGATCTTCTTTATACATCCATATACCTTGTGTAGGATCTGGTGATCTAGTTTCTTATTTATTAAGGCATACATAATACATGTTTTGCAGCTACATAGACAAGATATGTGCATATTTTTCATTCGAACATGTAGGATTTTTTATTCCATCTTTGATTAGTCTAGTAGCTAAAGACCCTCCATTCAATGTGGAGTAAGTTTACTTTGCTTATAATTTGGACTTAAGAAAATTACATTTTTATTGTGGATTTTAAGTTATTAATTTTTAACTTTTTTACCTCTAGTGGTATGCATTGGGAGTTACTAGTTATTGTCCCCGATACATTCATTGTCTATTATATAGATCGTAAGGGGACTAAATTGAATTAAAAATATGGACACACAATGAAAATGGCATTATTTCAGTGAGAAATATTTCATTTTCATATCTGTTAACATATGTTATTACATTACTATTTAATTATGCAATGTACTATGTTACATTAACATGTAGGGGTTTATATGAGTTCAAAAAGGCTGGAGGAAAGGTCCCCATGAAAAAGAACCTTCCAATAATTTGGAAGAATGTGGAAGTAAGTGTGACAAAGTGGATTTTAGCAAAATAATGAGATAATTACTCTTTTTCCCTCATTATACCTACTAATGGTCCCTAATTATTTTTCTTGTCTTCATAATCATTATTGAGACTCAAATCCAAGATATGGTGACCAATGCAATTTTTATACACATTATAACACTTCAAATTGGATTCATTCATCACTTTGTCCAAAGAATCAAATTGGTCAATCAAAATTAGTCTTTTGATTCTCAAACATTTTCTATATATTCTCCACATTATTTTGAAGCTTTGGTCCAAATTTGAGGTCATTTGGACATTCCTACGATTTTCTATGAATTTTGGAAATTATGTTCTCAAAATCCCCTTCTATTTGCCTTTTTATTGACAAATTCCAAGTCAGCGATCCATACAAGGGATCCGGGGTGAATAATGGCCCTTGGATCTGCCTCTCGCGGATCCAAGCCTGATCCAGTGGCTGTGAGGTCATCATCAACCTCCCACAATCAGCGGGGAGGTGTCTTTACAACCAAGACTTGCAAACTCGCGCCTAAGACCCCGATTCGAGATTCTAACCGAGAGGGAATGTGAACCTTGTGATTTCAAACTGAACTAACCCTAATTTGACCACCATTTGTACACTATCCCACTGCCAAACCATAGCCCTCACCCTCCCCTCTCCTTTCGGTGGCCATAGCTGCTGCTCCAAGATCTGATCTAGCCTAACCCTAGCCCCCAAGCCTATAAAATGATCCCCTAAGGGGCGCTGACACCCCACTTTGCTAGAACGAGCATCATTGCTCTCTCCCTCGACCTTGAACAACTTCCTTTTTCCATTCTTTCTCCTCGTCACTCTCTTCTCCAGATCAGCACTGCCGTGCACTACCGCCTTCGCCATCCTTCCTGTCCGCCCGCTCTCCTCTTTCTCTGGCTCCCACCCAGTTTGTGGGGTTGGGGCAAGCTCGACCATCATACTCTCTGCCTTCCTTGCCTTCTCCTACTCCAGTTCCCCTCCATGCCAGCAAGCCATCTCTTTCGCGTCTGTGTTGTTCATGCGTGAAGGATGGAACGGGAGAAAGAAAGGTTGTGAACGAGTCGGTCCGAAAGAGAGAACCCACCCGGTCCAGGGCTTAGTGAACCAGCGATCAAATCAGGCAAAATCAAAGAATTGAAATAGAAAGTCCCGAATCTATGTGGCTCAATATTAGATGTTCCTTGTGCATCCAGCGGTTGTCCTATTTTCTAGAATTAAGGTATTTTTGCTCATCTCTGGAAAATATTCATTTAAATGTCAAGATCTTGTTTTAATTGTAGAAAATGCATCCAAACTCTAGAAATGATGAATAAGTAGTCAATTTTGATCAGAAAAATCCAATGAACCTGTTAAAAATACTTTTGAAAGCTGATTCCAAACTATGCTCACTTATTTACCTAAATCTTCATCTATTGATTATGTAAATTGTCTAAATGACTGTAATTGTGGTTAATCATGATTAAATGTTGGAAACCCTAGTTTTGGACTCCGATGATTATCTTGTAACCTAGATCTAATATGTTTGAATCATCTACTCATGAAAATGAGTCATTAGTGATCTAAATATTTTTACTTGATTCAATCTTGATTATAATGAAGATGAGTAATCTTAATATTGATCTTAATTCTTGCAAAACACTCGATATAGTTTTGACCCATCAATATGATCTTGATCCCCAAATATAATATGTATCATGATGATGATCTAAGAAATTTATGATGACTTGGATAATGATCATAGATTAGGGTTAACACTTATTATCCTATAAAACCTAGGTTAGTCATTCACACTTGAAATACTTGACATGGGAAATAATGTTGAGCATATTGAAATATTGATTATAAGTGGATGACCTAACCCCAAGGTTGACCTAGGAAAGTAACCCTAATCTTGAATATTGAAACATGATTTCGAAATATCTTGATCTTGACCCTTGATCCAAACATTGTGTTTTAGGATCTAACTCGAAGGGTCGACCTATTACTAGATGATTTATACTCAAAATCCTCAGTGAAATGTACGCTATCATATGACTCCTCCTTGATTGTATACTTGGATATTTATTTGGATGAGCTACTGTTCCCTATGATTAGTCTTCTGTTTTTCTATACCATATTTTGAAAAATATGAAAACATAAATTTCATGCCCATTATGACTGCCCGTATATTGATAATGATGATGATATTGATAATGTTGATAATGTTCATATTGAGTACAACAACCCCCTCATTGGAGGTGGGACTTGTACATTGGCCTCCTATGTTCCTATGGTGAGAAGGAGCCCAGTGACTTACCCCATCGCGTTGGGGCGATAAAGTCACACAAAAGTATATAAGCATGCTTCTTGAATTACAACATAATGGGAACTCGTAATAAAAATTGAATCATTGAATAACAACCTTTTTGTCGAATGATATTGAATGTTTGGAAATCATTTGTTATACTTTGAAATATAAGTCCTTCCAAGTATACATATTTTCTTATAAACTATTTTTCTTGATTTTGATAGAGTACCGTGCAATTGCATGATTATGTCTCGATTTTATTGATTTTAGGTAATACCAATGGAATATTAAAATAAGATCGCTTCCGCACTCATACACTCTGATGACAAAGATAAATTAGTTATATCTCCATATTGGGTTAGTTTGTTCTTTAATTATCAAGTTTTTGAGTTATTTATTTCTTATTGTATATGCCAGTGTGAACGATCCTATTGGGCCACTCAGGGACGGGGTTTTCAATCCTTTTTCTTCTGTCTCGGCAGTGGGATTGGGATTGGGGTAAGAACGGTTCCGTGACAGTTGGTATCAGAGCCTACACACTCCCATCTACTTTAAGTAAATAATTTCTCAAGTCTCTTACACCCAAGAAACCCTAAAGTCCATAATGGTGAAAATTGAGGTGTCTAGGCTCGGGGTTCTGGCATAATTTCTCCTATCCGTCTTCACGGTGGATGAGATTCCCCACTCTACCTGGACTTAATTGATCCAGAACTGGACCTAAAGGTTCTCTTGTGAAACCCTAGAGAGTCTTCTAGCATCTCATCTCTTCCTTAAGGACTATCCTAAGCCACCCATGTAGATGAAGATTAGGTAGTCTTCTCATCCCTTCATGTGGCCCTCTCTTGTGACCTTTCACCACATGATGTCTCAATTATGGGTAGCTTATGAATGGAAAAGTGGATATTGCTAAATCTTAAAAGTTGATACCATGATCTGATTTTAATTTGAAAACTTGATTTTGATCAATTAAGCTTGAAATCAAATACTCATGTATGACCCCTAATATCATGAACACTCAATTTTGACTATGTTTGAGATTATGATATGGTGAAATAAGGATGACTTATACCTTATACCTTATTTTTGATAAGGTCCCTATTTGATTAATGTCCATGTTGCCCTATTATTGATTAAAACTAAAATATAGTTAAGAAAACTCGTATCCTACTTTATACACACCTTGACCATGCTATCAAATGACTAAGTCTTAGACTCACAAAATCATGATATAAGACTATGATGCAAAAAGCAGTTTCCCTATTGACTATTGATGCCTTTTGCAATCTCAATTTTAATATTATGCTCTAATTCCTCGAATGTCAAATTCAAATCCTCGATTTTCAAATTTTGTCACTACCTTGATATTGAAAGAAAGAATTGCAAATCTTAACATTATTGACCTATTATCTTGAATTTTGATCTTATGACTTTAATATATATGATTTAATTTTTGATACTCTCTCTATTTGAATAAGATCAGTGGATCATGACTAATGTTAGTAATGTGCCAGATTAGGGTGGTAGTTGACTCATGACTCCCCTAACCTAGGTTACATCCCTATTTTGACTACCTCTAAATTTTCATATTATTGATTATTTCGAGTTTGGAAAGGTATCTCCTTTCACCCTATTTGGACTGGTTGACCTAAGCCTAATAGGTTAAACCCATGGTTAATACTCGATCTTGAATATTGATTTGATAATGATCTTGATATATGACAATATTGACTATAGCTTGTGGTTGACTTACTAGATAGACCTAGGGGTAGATCACTCATCAAACATGGATACAATGATAGTGAAATTTTTATATGTTGATCGAATATTGCTTGAATATTGTTGCTCGAAATGGAATATAGGCGAGTGATCTCCCATAAGGTCTAAATATGAATCTAAACCCTAGCTTCAAAATTATTAACCTATAACTTTTGATGCCTAAAATCTCGACTCTTTATTTTGATTAATGGACTGGTGACTCATGATTATTAGATCTCAATAATGATACAAAATCTATGTTCACATTATTTGGATCTACAAATCATACCAGCTATATGACTAATGACTTCAAAATCCCAAATGTTGAAATTTTCAAAAAGATGACTATTTTGACTTCTTGATTTATGAGTTAGGGTTTAGCTCCCATTAGGACTAGGGTGGGACCTCCCAGTGATTTTGAGCCTGAAAATCATGATATTGAAAGTATGATGTGGTCTTGAAATGTTGAAATATGAAAAATCTCAAATCATGGTTATATAACCCCACCTAGGCCAATGGAGAGTTTAAGACCCTGAGATATTGGGACTGAAAGTCACCTTGTACACTTGAACTCTATTTGTTTGACCTAAATATGATCTCTCCAAATTTGTGATCAATAGGATTCTTTCCATATTTTTTACCCATATGATGACTTTGGACAATATATGCGTTAACCTTGATACTCAGTTGCTCGATGATGAAAGATGTTGATACCAAGTTGGTTATGATATGGAACATGGAATCCCAATTATAATTATTGGATTACTTGACATTTGAGGACACGATTTTGATTTTATAATTGAGGACACTTCAATATTTTAGGATATGAATTAGGTTGAATGATCCAAACTTTTGAGGTTGTTTTGAATTTTGGGGGCAAAATTCCTTTTTATGGAGGGAAGGATGTGACAAAGTGGATTTTAGCAAAATAATGAGATAATTACTATTTTGCCCTCATTATACCTACTAATGGTCCCTAATTATTTTTCTTGTCTTCATAATCATTATTGAGACTCAAATCCAAGATATGGTGACCAATGCAGTTTTTATACACATTATAGCACTTCAAATTGGATTCATTCATCACTTTGTCCAAAGAATCAAATTGGTCAATAAAACTTTGTCTTTTGATTCTCAAACATTTTCTATATATTCTCCACATTATTTCGAAGCTTTGGTCCAAATTTGAGGTCGTTTGGACATTCCTACAATTTTCTATGAATTTTGGAAATTATGTTCTCAAAATCCCCTTCTATTTTCCTTTTTATTGACAAATTCCAAGTGAGCGATCCATACAAGGGATCCGGGGTGACTAATGGCCCTTGGATTTGCCTCTCGCGGATCCAAGCCTGATCCAGTGGCTGCGAGGTCATCATCAACCTCCCACAATCAGCGGGGAGGTGTCTTTACGGCCAAGACTTGCAAACTCACGCCTAAGACCCCGATTCGAAATTCTAACCAAGAGGGAATGTGAACCTCGTGATTTCAAACTGAACTAACCCTAATTTGACCACCATTTGTACTCTGTCCAGCCGCCAAACCATTTCCCTCACCCTCCCCTCTCCTTTCGGCGGCCATAGCTGCTGCTCCAAGATCTGATCTAGCCTAACCCTAGCCCCCAAGCCTATAAAATGATCCCCTAAGTGGCGCCGACACCCCACTTTGGTAGAACGAGCATCATTGCTCTCTCCCTCGGCCTCGAACAACTTCCTTTTTCCATTATTTCTCCTCGTCGCTCTCTGCTGTAGATCAGCGCCACCGCGCACGGCCACCTTGGCCATCCTTCCTGTCCGCCCACTCTCCTCTTTCTCTGGCTCCCACCCAGTTTGTGGGGTTGGGGCAAGCTCGGCCAGCATACTCTCCGCCTTCCTCGCCTTGTCGTACTCCAGTTACCCTCCATGCCAGCAAGCCATCTCCGTCGTGTCTGTGTTGATCACGCGTGAAGGATGGAACGGGAGAAAGAAAGGCTGTGAACCAGTCGGTCCGAAAGAGAGAACCCACCTCGTCCAGGGCTTAGTGAACCAGCGATCGAATCGGGCAAAATCAAAGAATTGAAATAGAAAGTCCCGAATCTATGTGGCTCAATCTTAAATGTTCCTTGTGCATCCAACGGTTGTCATATTTTCTTGAATTAAGGTATTTTTTCTCATCTCTGGAAAATATTCATTTAAATGTCAAGATCTTGTTTTAATTGTAGAAAATGCATCCGAACTCCAAAAATGATGAATAAGTAGTCAATTTTGATCAGAAAAATCCAATGAACCTGTTAAAAATACTTTTGAAAGCTGATTCCAAACTATGCTCACTTATTTAACTAAATCTTCATCTATTGATTATGTAAATTGTCTAAAGGACTCTAATTGTGGTTAATCATGATTAAATGCTGAAAACCCTAGTTTTGGACTCCGATGATTATCTTGTAACCTAGATATAATATGTTTGAATCATCTACTCATGAAAATGAATCATTAGTGATCTAAATCTTTTTACTTGATTCAATCTTGATTATAATGAAGATGAGTAATCTTAATATTGATCTTAATTCTTGCAAAACACTCGATATAGTTTTGACCCATCAATATGATCTTGATCCCCAATTATAATATGTATCATGATGATGATCTAAGAAATTTATGATGACTTGGATAATGATCATAGATTAGGGTTAACACTTATTATCCTATAAAACCTAGGTTAGTCATTCACACTCGAAATACTTGACATGGGAAATAATGTTGAACATATTGAAATATTGATTATAAGTGGATGACCTAACCCCAAGGTTGACCTAGGAAATTTAACCCTAATCTCGAATATTGAAACATGATTTTCAAATATCTTGATCATGACCCTTGATCCAAACATTGTGTTTTAGGATCTAACTCGAAGGGTCGACCTATTACTAGATGATTTATACTCAAAATCCTCGGTGAAAGGTACACTATCATATGACTCCTCCTTGATTGTATACTTGGCTATTTATTTGGATGAGCTACTGTTCCCTATGATTAGTCTTCTGTTTTTCTATACCATATTTTGAAAAATATGAAAACATAAATTGCATGCCCATTATGACTGCCCGTATATTGATAATAATGATGATATTGATAATGTTGATATTGAGTACAACAACCCCCTCATTGGAGGTGGGACTTGTACATTGGCCTCCTATGTTCCTATAGTGAGAAGGAGCCCAGTGACTTACCCCATCGCGTTGGGGCGATAAAGTCACACAAAAGTATATAAGCATGCTTCTTGAATTACAACATAATGGGAACTCGTAATAAAAATTGAATCGTTGAATAACAACCTTTTTGTCGAATGATACTGAATGTTTGGAAATCGTTTGTTATACTTTGAAATATAAGTCCTGCCAAGTATACATATTTTCTTATAAACTGCTTTTCTTGATTTTGATAGCGTACCGTGCAATTGCATGATTGTGTCTCAATTTTATTGATTTTAGGTAATACCAATGGAATATTAAAATAAGATCGCTTCCGCACTCATACATCTGATGACAAAGATAAATAGGGTATATCTCCATATTGGGTTAGTTTGTTCTTTAATTATTCAGTTTTTGAGTTATTTATTTCTTATTGTATATGCCAGTGTGAATGATCCTATTGGGCCACTCAGAGACGGGCGCTTCAATCCTTTTTCTACTGTCTAGGTAGTGGGATTGGGATTGGGGTAAGAACGGTTCCGTGACAGTAAGTTCCCGACTGCAATGTATATATTATTTATGTGAATAGTGCTTAATTAGCTTTATTTTTTAATATTTTGTATGTTTCAATTTATAGTGTGCTACACTAGACAACTGATGGGCATGTACATACTATGTGATGCGATTTATGCACATGATTATCAAATATGCTGTAGTGGACATCGATACCATTCCTGAGGTATTATATATAGTCACATTAGATAATATGAAATATATCAATCTTATTTATATATTATTAATTATGTATATACATCATTCTCTTTGCAGGTGTTTAAAACTGACCACACTACAGGTAATGCTTTACCAGATGTACATGCTCCCTATACAACGGAAGAACTAAATAATGTAAGAGAAGAATGGGCAACAACCATACAAGTAGTGGGGGTTTTAAAATATAATTGGGATGTTGATAGTGAATAATGACTAAAGAATGATATTTTGTAAATGAATTTCTGAATTATAATATGTGTGAATGTTCTACATGTCTAAATGTTTCTACATGTGTCTGAATGTTTATACATGTGTGAATGTGAAAATGAATGAAACTGCTGGTTGCTATATGAATGTTTCTACATGTGTGAATGTGAAAATGAATGGAACTGCAAATTGCTACATGAATGTTTCTACATGTGTGAAAATTGAATTGAACTGTAGGTTGCTAAATGTGTGAAAATTAATGTTGCTAATTTTGCAGGTTTGTGGCCTGTTGTTGGCTGATATCAAAGGATGTTATAAAACTTGTAGTTCATAACTGAACTGCAGGCTTCTCATCTTGCCACCAGCCACACTAGGCCTGCAGACTGATAAGAAAAAAAAACATGAAATAGGCGTCGGTTATTTGTTTAAAACCAATGACAAATGATTACAGCGTTAGATAAATAATTATACTGATGCCTAATGCATGTGATGTGGTGTCGGTTATCAATAATAAATAGACGCTGATGGTTCTGGCATCGGTTGCCCTACTAGTAACCGATGTCGATTTCCCTAATGAGGCCAGACACCACGGTCGTGCTGACCAGCACGGTCGTGGTAGCAGGCCAGACACCACAGCTGTGGCAGCGGGCCAAATAACACGGCCGTGCTGGCCAGCATGACTGTGGCAGCGGGTGAGATGGCGTCGATTATCACTAATAAACTGACGTTGATAGTGCCCCAGATGGCGCCCTTTCTGTGGCGCGAAGGTTTATGGCGTCAGTTTCAAAACTAATAACTGACGCCTATACCCCCATGTTGGCGCATTTTCGGTGGCGCGCGAAGGGTTGTGGCATCGGTTTGAAAACTGACACCTAACTACTGGCCTTTTAGCGGCGCCCACATAGGTGTCACATTAAAACCGATGCTAAAGGCCTTAAATAACTGACACTAAAGGCCAGTTATGTACTAGTGCTAGGAAATAGGCTTTTTGTTTATCAAAACCTTATCCTTTGACCCTTTTTGATGTGCTTAGCCAAGTGAAACTTGAGTTCTAAAGTGCCGTTCTTCCTATCCCTGTGTTCGACCCTGAACTACTTTGACCATGTGATAGTTGTAGGCGTCTTAAACATTCAGGTATTATAAATTTCTAAAAGTCTGATAACCTAGACATGACTCCATTCTGGGACCCACATTTAAGGCTCGTCAGCTTTTTGGCACTATTGCCGGGGATAGGCAATGAAAACCGTTCTACGAACTTGAGTTTTGCTTACACTTTACCCAAAACCTTGTACATATGCATATAATACTGCACATATTTACTGCACGTAGTTTATACAACATACAAATACTTCTACACTTTTCCTTCCTCCCAGGTACTTCTCCTCCTTTTTCCAGGTCATCCTTGCCTCTAACAAGTCATGGCTAACCAAGCTCCTAAAGCTCGCTGTCTGCGTGCATTTGTCCAAGTTTAGGCAAATGAAGAGAGAAATCCAATTGTGGTGCAACCACTCAATGTTACCAACTTCGAGATGAAGCCTTCTTTCCTCCAACTGCTACAACATAACCGGTTTGGTGGGAATACTACTAAAGAAAACCCGTACAACCATCTGACTACTTTCAAAAGGACTTGCAACACCTTCAAGATCAATAGAGTTCCGACAGCACACATCTAAATCCAATGCTTCCCTTTGTCTCTGAGAGAGGAAGCGTTAGAATGGTACACGAGTCTGCAAGATGGGAGTCTTCCCAATTGGGAGCATCTCGCTAACATGTTTATTGCCAAGTTCTTCGCCATTGAAAGAACAATCAAGTGTCAGAACAAGATATCGAGGTATTCACAAAAACCTTTGGAGAATCTGCACGAGACCTGGGAGAGGTTTCTAAGCTACCAGCGGGAGTGCCCACATCATGGCTTTTCTAAACCTAAGCTGATCACCACATTCTACAACAGGGTGTGCCCTGCAGAGAGGAAATCCTTGAATATTTCAGCTGGAAGTGACTTCTTAGGGCTCAATGCTTAGAGGGCCAGGGAAATCATAGATAATATGGCCACGAATCAACAAGATAGTGAGTACGACCGGGAGTCTATGAGCATACCACTCTGGGAGAATCCATGGTGATGGAAGCCCTTGCGGCTAAGCTAGAAAAAATAGTAACTGATGTCCAGACCCAGAAGGAGTAGGGGTATAAATAAAAAGTTTGACAGGAAGTTGTGAGAACTTGTGTCACTTGTGGAGAGCCAGACCATCTATCTGACTTCTGCCCACACATAGCTGTTCAAGGAGATCTTAATGAGGACAATACGGAAAATGTCAAGTATGTCCAGTACAGATGACCTAATCACCCTGGTTTCTCTTACGGGAATACCAGTGCTGCTGAGAACTCTCATTATCTAGTGGGCAGAAATCCTTCGGGAGGACCGTCGAATCAACAATGTCAAATAGGATTCCAACAGCAACAGACCTTCCAACAGAATCAGCCGCAGAGACCGTCTATGATGACAGAGTTGATGTCTTTTGCTAAGAAGCAAAATGACATGAATGAGAAGATGCATAAAAGTTTTGTGGATAGCATGACCCTACTTAAGCTGATGCACCAACAGATGGGGGGATTCTCAGCCTAGATTGGGGAGCTCTAACAACATAATAAATAGATCGACCAACAACTGACGAGCCTCACCCAGAGCATCAATCATCAAGTGGGGCATTTCCCCTCCAACACTGAGGCGAATCCATGGGGATATGAGACTGCAAAAATGGCCATCCTAAGGTCAGGCACCATAGTACAGCCAGCCATGGAGAAGGGAACAACACCAATGGCAGCAGCTGCCAAAGAAGCTAGCCTAGAAGAGGTTGAAGAAGAGGTCCCAACAAGGCCAAGGAGAGTGACCAAGGAAGGAAGCAATGACATCTCTTGTGAAGAGCATCCTGATAAGTATGCACCCCGCATACCATTCCCCCATAAGTTGGTGAACGCCCAACTAAAAAAGAGATATGAAAAACTTATGGCCTAGATAAAGAAATTGCACCTTGACATCCCTTTTTAGGATGCCATTAAGGAGATGCCTACCTACGCCAAGTTTCTAAAGGATCTGATTTCAAGGAAGAAGAGAGATGAAGATGTGGAGACCATAAAGTTAGCACAGATGTCCAACTCCTTCATTGAAGTAAGTATGATGACAAAGAAGAAGGATCCTGGGGCCTTTGTCATCCCCTTTCAAATTGGGGATAACATAACCCGTAAAGGTCTTGAAGACCTGGGGGCAAGCATTAGCTTGATGCCCTTGTCCCTTGCTAAGAGGATTGGTCTCACTGATATGTCAAGCACGTATATGAGGATCCAGCTCACTGATCACACCTTTACTAGGACTTTAGGCGTAGTGTAGGATGTGCCCATTCGAGTCGGGGGATTCTTTATTCCATGTGACTTAGTTTTGATTGATACTGTAAAAGATCCCAGCTGCCCTGTTATCTTTGGGCGACCTTTCCTAGTGACCGGCCGAGCCCTCATCGACGTAGAGGAGGGTATGATTATGATCTAGGGTGGAGGAGATTATATTAACTTCAACATTAGAGATTGTATGAAAGTCCCTTCGTTCCTTGAATCCTCTTATTTTTTTGAGAGCTACCAACAACTGTGCAATGAAGTAAGGGAAGAGAAGGCCATGGTAGACCCGCTTATGCACGCCTTATCTGGTGAGGCACTGGAGGTCAAAGATCCATAGGTCAAAGAACTACTGGCCTTTCTGGAAGTCGAAGGCTCATCCGGAGAAGATGAAGATCATGTGGAGACAGTTATGTACATTGCTCTCTAAAAAGACCCTGCCAGTGAACAAGAGAATGAAACCCCGCCTGATTTGAATGTTTTGCCAAGAGGCTTGGAATACCACTTTTTAGGTGAAGAGAAAATGAATCTGATGATCATCAACTCAGAGTTGACCGATAGAAAAAAAGATCAGTTGCTTGAAGAGTTAAGGCTACAGAGAAAGGCCCTAGGTTACTCTATAAGAGACCTACGGGGGATCATCCCTTCTATGTGTATCCACATGATCCACCTGGAAGAGGACTCCATGTCGTATGCCCAACCACAGAGAAAGCTAAATGAGAAGCTCTGAGAACTTGTTAGTAAATAAGTCATAAAGCTCTGAGATGCAAGAATAATCTACGCTATCAGCGATAACACGTGGGTAAGTCCCATTCAAGTCGTCCCAAAGAAAGGAGGTATAACATTGGTTAAAGGAGATAATGGAGTTGAGGTTGCTACCAAGATGGTGACTGGCTGGCGGATGTGCATCGATTACTGAAATCTCAACACCGCCACCCGCAAGAACCATTTCCCCCTCCCATTCATCGATCAGATGTTGGAGCGCCTGGCCCATCACTCCTACTTTTGCTGGTTGGATGGGTATTTAGGGTTCTATCAGATCCCTATTCACCCTAACGAACAGGAAAAGACCACCATTACATGCATCTACAGAACTTTTGCTTTCAGGAGAATGCCCTTCGAGCTTTGCAATGCACCTGCAACCTTCCAACGGTGTCTGAATGCCTTCTTCGCCGATTTTCTTAAGGATAAAATGGAAGTCTTTATGGATGACTTCAGTGGTTATGGCAGCTCCTTTGATGATTGCCTCAATAACCTATCTCTGGTAATGAAGAAATGTGAAGAGAAAAGTCTTACTCTCAATTGGGAAAAATGCTACTTCATGGTGAAAGAAGGAATAGTCCTAGGACACAAGGTGTCCATCAAAGGTATCGAAGTCGATCGATCCAAGGTGGAGGCAATAGCCAAGATTCCTCCTCCCACTTATGTTATAGAAATTCGAAGTTTATTGGGTCATGCAAGTTACTATCGACAGTTCATCAAAGATTTTTCGAAGATCACCAAGCCCCATTCCAATCTGTTGATGAAAGATGTGAAATTTGATTTCACGGATTAGTACGTGAAGGAATTCTCCACTCTGAAGGATGCTTTGGTCTCTGTACCCATTCTCCAATTTCCTGACTGGAATCTTCCCTTTGAGCTCATGTGCGACGCCATTGATTTTTCTATAGGCACAGTTCTTGACCAGAAGAAAGACAAAAAGCACCATGTCATCTTTTACGCAAGTAAGACCCTGTATGAGTCAAAGTTGAATTACACTACTACTGAAAAGGAGATGTTGGCCATTGTGTATGCTTTCGATAAGTTTTGATCCTACGTCTTGGGCTCTCAGGTGATAGCTCACACTGACCATGGGGCCATTAAATACTTAATGCAGAAGAAAGACGCGACACCTAGGTTGTTGCGTTGGGTGTTATTGTTGTAAGAGTTCGATCTTGAAATAACAGATAAGAAGGGTTCATAGAACGTGTTCATTGACCACCTCTCAAGGATTTAGGTGGAGGATGACCACCCACTACCAATAAAAAAAGGTATGCCAATGAATCTATCTATGTTGCCCGGTTGGCCAACCCTGAAGGGCCATGGTATGCAGACTTCTAGAATTACCTGGCCTGCAAACAACTATCCCCAGAAATGTCCTACAATCAATAGAAGAAATTCTTCTCTGATTTGAAGAACTATTACTAGAATGACCCACTGTTGTTTAGGCGTTGTGTCGATGGGTTATACAGAAGGTGCATACTTGAGGAAGAAGCCCCCAAAATTCTGTTTGAGTGTCACTCCTCTCCTTATGGAGGACACCTCGGAGGTGAAAGGACTGCCAACAAAGTATTGCAGTAAGTGTTTTATTGGACAACTCTCTTCAAGGACACTCATGCTTATGTCAAGTCTTGCAATGAATGTCAGAGAACCGGGAACATCTCCCGTCAAAATGAGATGGCTCTGTCAGACTGTATTGAGGTAGATATCTTCGACATATGGATGATAGATTATATGGGGCCCTTCCCCTCCTCCTATGGTTTTAAATACATCCTCATTGAAGTTGATTACATATCCAAATGGGTAGAGGCTTTACCCACCACTACATGTGGTGCCAGAGCTATAATAAAACTCTTTACCAAGATAATCTTTCCAATGTTTGGAGTGCCAAGAACTGTGATCAGTGATGGTGGATCTCACTTTGCATAAAGGGAGTTTGAATCGCTATTGCACAGATATGGCGTTTGTCATAGAGTCGCCATGTTGTACCACCCGCAATCGTCCAGGCAAGTTGAATTTTCTAACAGGTAGATCAAGTAGGTCCTAGAAAAGATAGTTGGCAAGTCTTGCGAGGACTATTCAGCTAAATTAGATGATGTTCTCTGGGCATACATAACTGCTTACAAGAAGGCATTGGGCACCAAGCCGTACCGCTTGATATATGGGAATGCTTTCCACCTGCCCTTTGAATTGGAGCATAAAGCATTATAGGCAATCAAACGTCTCAACATGGACTCGAAGCTAGCGTGGAAGAAAAGGTTTCTTCAGCTTCAAGAACTTGAGGAGCTGAGGCTTCATGCTTATGAAAATGTGAGGATCTACAAGCTCTGAACCAAAGTCTGGCATGATTCCCATCTGCGAGCAAAGGACGTCAACGAAGGTGATAAGGTTTTATTGTTTAAATCTTCTATCCATCTTTTTCCAGGAAAACTACAAACCAGGTGGTTTGGACCATTCACAGTAGCAAAAACATATTTGTCCAAGATGATGGAGCTTTATGATAAAGAAGATTTGATGAAAGTTTTTCCAGTCAACAGACACAGAGTCAAGATATTCTATGAAGACGAAGCTTTTGTTAGAAGATCTGAGATACCCCTACAACATGCTAAAGTTTCACCCACTAGAGAAGTATAGTAAACTAAGAAGATGTCAAGCTGATGACGGAAACCACAATGCTCGTTGGGAGGCAGCCTGAGCTTTTTTTACTTTCCTAGAATAGGATGTTATTTCCTTTTTCCTACAAAGAACACTATGAACAATATTATTGTAATAAGGCCCAAGTTTGTGCCTGTGCCATGCACACAAACTCTCTCATTTTATGGGCAACTGACTTAGTTTTATCGCCTTGGTGAGTAATACTATCTGAGGTTGAAGTTCACTCTCAAGCCAATGATGTTTTACCCATCAAGTGCCTACTAATTTATAGTTTTTCTATACTTGTTTTTGCTTCAGTTTTTATCCCTTTTTGTTGTCATATCATGCAAAGATGAAGATTGCTTCCTTTACTTTTTGCTCTGCACGACAGACTCTATAATAACCCGTGTCTCCCAAACCTACCTTGAACTGTATCAGGAAACACCCTTGTTTTAGTTCTGAATGACTTTGGAGTGGCATAATGGCGTGAAGCGTGCCTGGCTTATCATAGGATAACTATGTCAAGCTGACCTATAACCCAGGCCATATCAGCTATCACGCCCACCCATGGTGAAAGTTCGAGAGTGTATCAGGCACACGAGCCGCACAACACATCATGTGAGGCACACATCATGTATCGCATGAGCTTATGTCGCGTAAAAAGCGCATCGGGTGATGCATGTCAGGTGACACATCTTCGCCACATGACACACGTGAAGTACAATGCACTTTCTTCTCAAAATCCTCGCGACAAGACATATTAGACTAGTTTTACCGTGCTGAAGAAGGAGATTTACGTGCATGATCAACATGTGTCCCTGATTTTACTGTTTCATCCCGCCCCGTGGCCGGCTATATATAGTAACTCGAGTTTAACTGTATCGGGCACAAAATTTACCAAATTACCTACTCCTTTCTCTAATATCGCACATTCCTCCTTGCAATTCTTGCTCCCATGTCAGCCTTTCTTCTCCCGACCTTTCTATCGCGTGACAAGCATCCCCTTTGCTCGATAAAGTTAAAACCCAAGACGCCTTATCACGTAACTTAAGCTACCCATGCCACACAACTTATGTCAGGTAGCTTGTGCTTGTGTCACGCAGCTTGTGTCACGCAACCCTATTGGGCACCCTTTTACATGTTCTGATCCATGTTGGGAAGGATTTCTTTGACCTTGTATCATGTTTTTCTTACTGCGTGATAGACCTACTATTTTCTTCGCCACTTTGTTTTGTCAGTCTTTGGCCTGTGCCACCCGACACCCGTATCGCATGATAATCGTGTCGCGCGATACCCATGTCACGCAAAGACATCTTTACTGGACAGAAACTATGAAATCGTGGCAAATGACTCTATCTCTCTATTCATTTTGCAAAAGCTTTAAATCGTCTCAGGTGACATGCATATTGGGCATCGATCGCACCAGGTGGGATCTATTAGACGAGACACCCAATACTGGTCTATCGCCCAGACCTTATCGCCCTTTCTAGAGCGACATTTTTACCTTTGTCTGATATCGACTTTTGGTACCGGGCATTCACGTATCGATGTTCCTTAGATGCGCAACATGATACCAGTTTTAAGTGTATCACCCCATCCGTATCGAGCGACATACTTTCCCACACGCCGCTTCTTCTACAAATTTGTGCGGACGGATCAGCTCCTGCCCCTCCCACTCTGCGTCAACTATGACGTAGAGAAGATGGTCTTCACAAAAGAAGAGATTCAAGTTGCAATCGTTGAAGCCAGCTACGCCACCACCAGGATCATACAAGAAAGGGTGCCAGCCATAGGAAGGACAAACCCCTTCGATGCTCGGCGGGACAAATCATCGAAATTCATCATCGATGACTTTCCTGTCACCACCATCATCGAGCTGTCCACCATCACCACACAACCAGCAACTGCTGCTCCAGTGGCCATTACTGCCGCCACCAAACCAACTGCGGCTACCACAATAATGCCCGCCGTGGCTACTGAAGAAGTGTCGACCATTTTGGAGGTCTTCGACACCATTGGGGCCACAACAACGATCATAACCCCAGAGGCCGTTGCGGCAGATAAGATAGTCACAATGCCTAAAGCTTCAGCCTGCCTGAGACGGTAGAGGAAATGACACAACCGAATGCCCTCCACAGTAGTGATGACGCATTCGCTGAGCTCCTAGAGGCAGATCTTAGGGATGTGCAGCCAACATCGACACCGAAACTGACACCATCAATGCCAGTGATCGCTATGGAAGAGGACACCGAGAGTCAGATGGTCGATCAACATCTGCCTACTCAGTGGGCCTCTCCACAACCCCAAACTGACGAGGCAGAGGCAACCAAAAAGGTGCCAATGCCCCGTCCGGAAGCCACGCCCTCGCAAATAGTCCAAATGGACTCGACCCCGGTTGATGATGCACACTCTTTGTGTCGAGATGCTTACACAAGGAGTGCTACATGAAGCCAAAGTTGATCAACAACAGCCCCCTATGTTGTGTTTTTGGGGAGGCAGAGAAGGTAGCAGAAACAAAAAATTTCTTCTCCCTGAACCCAGTATGAAGGAATCACACCAACGCATATACAGTAGGAATGATGGTTTGTAGAGACATACCTTGTCCCGAGGCTTGCTTGGTGACGTTATCTCACGGCTTGTGCAGTCTTTGCCTCCAGTCTTGTACGGTGTCTGTGCAGCTCCTGGTCTCATCGAGACTATCGGGATTGACAACTGACCTCCGAGTGACAGAAGTCTCCCGCCTCTATAGTAGTCCATATGGACCACCTGGAACTCCGATTGAATTGTCTCACAAGGCACCAGAAGGAGTCATACCCTCCTATCAGTGTACTAGTCACTGACACACTCTCCTACCACTAGTCGCTTTTCTGTAGTTGTCTTTCCCTCACTATACCTCCCTTATCGAGTAACACTTGCGAGGGCTCTGCTGGTTACCACAACCAGAGAGAACGAAAACTCTACAGAGCAACTGGTTTTCTGAGTTGTTGTTCCTGAGAAGCCCCCAATACCCCTATATATATAGGAGGGTCATGGGATAGGGTTCACTACCCTGGGCAATGTGGGATTAAAGCAGGAGTAGAAGGGTTCAAGTTTTTCCACAAAAATTGACAAACTGCACCAGCTGAACCGATTGTTTCAAGCATGAACCGATCAGTTGGGGACCTAAGCCGATCAGTGCACACCTGAACCGGTCGGTTGGGACACCTGAGCTGATCAGTTCACACCTAAATCGATCGGTTCACTGCCCTGGATAGATCCCGTTTGACTTTTCCTCTTTTGTTTCAAATTGATCCAAATACCAATCCTTGTTCCAATCAAATTGGACAAGTGAAACGAAGAGAAATTGCTTGCCAACTTGACATTCCCAACTCGCTCGTTTGGACCAGTTGAGCTGATCGGTTCAACCCTTGAACCAATCATCTCAACCTGTCCTAAGCCGATCCGTTCATCACATGAGCCGATCGGTTCACCGACCGGAGCCGATCGGTTCATCATATGAGTCGATCGGTTGGGAATGCAGACTGCACATTATCAGTCCATTGGTGTTTAAATCAATCGGATACTCTAATCAATCGATCCAACACCTTGAACACTATGATACTGAGATATCAATTGATTGAGTGTTTAATTGAACTACTAAACTCCTTTAGCAATCAATCTAAACATCGTTTGTGGATAAACTCCTCTTCCAAGTTAAATCCTTTGTGTGTGACCCTACAGACCCATTTTACGTTGGCAGTGAAGTCCATAACACTTATGACTTCACAAGAAAAGAGTGGTGCCTAGTCGCACATCAGTGCTACCTATGTGAAAAGGAAAGTTGGAGAACAAATTTCAATCCTACACTCCATGAATGGTGTTGCAGTGAATGTATAATTCCTTTGTCACTGATATCCCGAATGAACTCAAGGCATGGAACAGTCATCCTGTCAACGTTCATTCACTTTCTTGATCTCAGAGTAAATTGGAGGAGATATATATGACATCAATATCACATACTGATTCACACATGTGTGTGCATGCCTATCTCAATCCTACTCATCAAGTGGCCATGGATATCAAACTCCCTCAGGAGGGAAAATCCCATATCTATCACTCACCCGTCAAAAGCTCCATGTGTCAAATCCACCCAATCATCACCTTTATAACAACCCATGTTTCATGACTGCATTTGATGATGTCAAAGTGTACCCAACGACATGTGTTGAGTGTAGTGATTTCAGGTCAAAGAATCACACTGACCACCATCACTGTGAGAACTGACTGTGATTACCATGTCATGGTTCTATGTGTCAAACTCACGGTGGTTATGTCCGATACTCTTGTTCTCTAACAAGTACCTATGTGTTTGGTTTGATATCTCCATATCATGACTAACGAGATTCTATCATCAACCAACACCACAATCTAGTCTTGTGTGTCATTGTTGTCTATCTACCTTCCACAATGACATCCGACTAGGGCCATAACAAAAAATTACAAACTCTTAACATTCGTATGATCTCATCGTTCAGGTCCTCAACCTAAAAGCATATGTCATTGAGTATTGTCATTCTCTAGACATTCAATCTATTCTATCATTATCTCATATGACTGAACCAGAAAGAATTGGAAGCTTGCCTTTGATGTTTATCAAATCAATCTTAATGTATCCCTCCAATGAAGGCGGCACTCCAATGCCTCAATGCCATCAAGGAAAGGCTCAACCTGAGGGACGACCACCACCGCTCAAGGCAACCCAGGAGATCGCCATTGCCACCAGGCTCCGACTCTCCATCATCATCAACATCATCCTCCTCTGGTTCGTCATCATCTTCCACCTGTAGCGGGCCCTCCACAACTCCTGAGGAAGATACGATGAACAAAACTGCCGACGGGGCTCCAGCAGGACAGGAGAGTGCCCACGACGTCAGCACATCTGCCCCCTCACCACCGCTAGAGCCAGTTGAAACCAAACAAGAGACAACTGATGGCCTAGAGATAGATTCATCTGAAGAATCCGAGGGAGAAGGGGACAACCTGTATTGCTCAATCACTGAGAAACCCCCTAGAGCGAGGACTTCGATAGCAGATGCATTTTCTGCACCGTCATAGATCCCATTCTTCAAGATGGCTGATTTCGACAGGTGCACCATTGGCTACCTATTGATCCAGGACCAACAACTGCTCAACATGGTCCTGAGGCTGTAAGCAGATGAAGAAGTCATCGTCTGGAGTGATAGATACTTCTCAGTATGACACAGAGCACTCAAAGGAATGTTTCACTCGAAAGTCATCGTAGGAAAGATTCTTTTCTGGGTCCTAGAAAGTGTGATGCTCGAAAATATCACCATCACGATAGGCCGACAACTGTTCTACAATGCCACCCTAGCCTTGGCAAGATGAACAATGGAAAGGGCGTACGAAACTAAGAAGGTGGCCGAAATGCTCAAGCACATTGAGGAGAACGAGCCAAGCTTGGTGCTAGCCCCTTAGAAGCACAGAAAGCATTGGCTCCTCTATGTGGCAGACCTCTGCAACCATGATGTCATGCTTCTCAACTGCTGCACTGCGGAGGTCCCACATAGAGGTACCATCTTTGTATGCCCCGAAGACAAGCACCTCACTCTTCTTCCCATGCGTCTTCACCAAATAACCAAGCATGGAATCCAACGCCACACCGGCATTTGGAACTTCTACTCCATCAACGACTTCCCAGCCCAAGTAAATCCGGGAAGCGGAAATAGCGCGTTCATCATCTTGCGCGCCATGGAGCTTCTAAACATCTTCAGATATATAAGGAAGCTCCATGACACATACTTCTATCATCTCAGGAGCATCTATGCACTGCTGCTGATCAAAGACAAGCGCTACTTCCAAGACACAAAGCTTCCAGAGGAGCTACTAGAGTCAGGTGCTGAAGCTGAACCTTCTCAACCCGATAGCCCTCCAGAGGAAGGAGTCGAGAGTGCAGGCGTCTATGGGACAGGAAAGTGGATTGAAATCCTACGAGTTGCACTCATCAATGAAGGCTCTTCTTTTCCTGCTATCTCTATATCGTTGATTAGCAATTTCGACCGTTCCACGTATGCTTCTCTGTTACAGGAACATGTCAATGAAATCCTTCTTAGACTTGCTGATTCTATCCCCGTAGACATCATTTATGAGACAAATAGTATAATAGTCCCCCTCGATGACCTACGAGACTTAGTAAAGGTAAGACGATGTCTAGCATTGACAGTGATGTCAGCTTACATCCCAATCCTATAGAGGAAGTTTGAACACACCTACATCGTCCACCCGATGCTATTCAATGACCTATGCTTGGCTGACAAGATAGGAGCACGCCAGCTATTTCTACATCAGATGAAGAGGAGAATGTCACAGATCATCTTCCTACCAATGTTTCATGACAACCATTGGACACTCCTGATGGTGTACACTCTCCCACACACCACTTTCTTCTACAATATCTCTGACGCCAACAATGACTATCTGGTGTAGTGTACATGAACCCCATTGACATCCCTCAAGCTCTTAGCAAGGAAATATTATATCGAGGTGGCATCTTTGATCCAGCCATATCTGGAAGATCTGACGGCCAAGTGGCACGAGCTCGAATTCTGCCACCGTAATTTGCAACAAGTTCCCCTATCAAATGACTGTGGTGTCTACGTGTTATACTAGATCTATAGCTCAGTGGCTCTAAAATAAACGCTAGAAAAGCTCCACCACATAGACTATCACAGACAACGTGGAGAGTATGTGATGGAGCTTATATCATATGAAGGTGCACACACCAACTAAACCCTCACTGATCTATGACTATCCTTCCTTATCTATCTCACAACTCTGGGATAGAGTGTGGGGTAAGTTTGGGGGGGATACTCCATAATATCAGTGAGGGAGGTACTAAAACATTTTCCCTTTTTGCCCTTTTCCTTTTCTTACCATACTCTGTGTACATAGGCATACATGATATATATAAAGCCATACACACACAACTACTTGTCCCTCGAAAACTATACAAAACACTTTATAGTAAAAATTTGGTACAACTTCTTCCAGTTCATCCTCTTCGTATCTAAGGTGGTGCATATTTCTATTTTACTCTTTTGAAAACACGGTCTTAAACAACAAAGGCTATAACTTTTCTACGCCAGCTTTGAAAAATAATCTCACAACAGCTAAGAGATGTGCATGTGAAGGAAAAAGCAGCCCAAATAGTAAACTCCTTCTCTTTTCCCTAACCATCAAAACCCCAAAAAGAGAGGAAACCCTTATGAGAGTGAATAAAAACATGAGAGTTGTTCCCATAAAAAAATCCCACAATTGTCTTTCCAAAAGTACCCATATTTAGGCATGGTAGATCTGGGGCAGTGGTACGTAGGATGTGAAATCACTGCTCTAAAGCCTACTGGCTTGGACTGCAAGGACCACTTTCCCGTTAACGGACCCGTACCTGGATGGACCAATGGAAAGCAAGAAAAACCCAAAAACCCTTAAGCCTTTCTAAAATCCCCACCTTCTACTCTCAAGCTATTTTGTGTGAAAGCTAACCTCGAAACCATGCACCAAAAGTCTCACCGAAGCTGAAGAGAAAATTTTTTCTTAAATAAGGCAAGAAAAATAAAGTCCATTGCTCGTATCAGGCATAATTTTCCTTAGGGCATCTCAAAAATTCTTTTAACCCCTTGTCTGAAGACTACGTCTAGTTTTGAAGAAGTATCACAAATAAAGTTTAAAAAAATGTATAGATTGAGGACAATCAAAATGCTAAGTTTGAGGGAGTTGATAAAACCCATTTTATGGCTACTAGAGCTTATATTTTACCGTCAAAACTGCCTCCTAAATTGTCATCCTCTCCATTTTATCTTATTTATTGTATAGAAATAATCCACACTATGCTCCTGACAATATTTTCTATCTCTTGCAGAGTTTCTCTCATTTTTCCACCAAAAAAATACAAATGAACCCGTCCTGGCTCATCCATAACATGCTAACTGCCCCGACCCCCCTAATGGCAAAGCGATGTGCCCTACCCATCACAGTCACTACCCAATATGGCAACAGCTCAACATGGGTGTGTCATGCAGGGAGACTCTGGTGGACGACACACTATTTACCCGACAAGGAGCCTCGCCCGCCATGACCTATCATCCTGATGGAGTCTATCACGCGACGCAGCCACCCTTCGGTGCAGAAGCCCGCCAGAGCCTTTAACTGACACGATCAAGCGAGACCTACTTGTAACTTGGCACGTGACGACCCCTGTCAGCCGTGCCAGGCGACAAACGTGTCGGTCGTCTCCCGAAGGCACGTTAATAGAGCAGAATAAGGACACATGGACCAACAAGAACCGCAACTCCCACCAGCCGCTGCCTATAAATAGAAGCTACATGACTTCGATGGGATGGGTCGGAACCCCACGAGAGATAACTTTGAGAGCAAAAAGGAGCTAGTGCATCGAGTTTTCAAGCGTGTCGGGCGATACTAGGTGAGCACACCCCCAACCTGAGAGGGATGGGAGGAGTTCACCTAAAACCCATCCCAATAGCCGCGGCAACACGATACGACCATCAAGGCCACTCCAATGTGCCAGGCTGCTAGCTGGGTCTCAACCCAAGACGGTCTTCCCAACCATGCCCGACACAAGAACACGAGAACCTAAGATAAAACCAATCCGGCATGATACCCAACCCGATATGGCCTACCCATCATGGTATGTCACCTGAGAGGGTCGACCGCCCGATATGGCCATATCGGGTAGGGAGTCCTTTCCCAATACGCCCTTGCCCGCCGCAGTTCACGACCTGACACAGTAAAGAACCTGACACGGGCGTATCCCGATGGGGCTCCTGCCCGGTATCAGGTTAGCTTCACCTTAAGGGTCTGCTGCTATGTATATCAACCTCCTACATCGAGGAGGTCGATACCTATCTTCCCTATTTTTGCAATTTACTTTCATTTACTATTGCATTGTAACTAAACCTTTTTGTGCATATGGAATCTGTGGAGTTTATCTTATTTTATTCTATATATGGCTCATTTTTTTTGGATGATCTCTTTATAGCATCTGAGCTCTAGTCTCTTCTGTTTGGATCATGCTTTTGACTAGCTATCAAATCATGTTTCCCGTTTTGACTTCCTAGAGAGAGGGATGCCATAAAATCTAGAGCTTGGTCTAGTTCAGGTGTACGAGAATACCCAAGATCAGGGTTGCCCCGACATATCTCTCCACTCCAGTCTATGCCCAATACTCTTGAGAGAGAGAATTGGTGCATAGCCAGAAGCATCCTCTTTGAAAGAAGAGGGTGTAGGGTGTATTTCGCTGCCGCCTGTTATGTTTAAGTTTCCCTCCTTCATGCTTTACTCCGATGATAGTTTTATCTCCTCGGTTTCAAATATACAAAATCTCTATAAAAATTGCTAAACCTTAAAACATTAATTCTTATGGTAACTCCCTAGGAGATAGGATTTTTGTTTATCAAAACCTTATCCTTCGACCCTTTTTTATTTGCTTAGACAAGTGAAACTTGAGTTTTGAAGCATCGTTCTTCCTATCCCTGTGTTCGACCCTGAACTACTTCGACCCTGTGATAGTTGCAGGCATCTTAAACATTCAAGTATTATAAATTTCTAAAAGTCCAATAACCTAGACATGACTCCATTCTTGGACCCATGTTTAAGGCTCATCAATAAGTTGGAATAGGAATCCTAATCATGGTGTTGACATTGAAGTTGTGACTAGGAATATGTGGATTGCTATATGAGGTGTAGTGAACCTACCCTTTGACTTTTTACATCTTAGTATTGATAGGTTAGAGACACAAGGACCTAAAACTCAACCCTAGTTGGTTTTGACTCTTAGTTGGATACATGAACAACATAAATCTCTAAAATATTTCACAACTAAAAGTTATGTGGGTAACCCTAAATGTTGATTCATTTGACTTGTTAGGTTGAACCTTTTAAGGGGTGGAGAGTAGTTGGTTGTGGATGGTTTGATCAATAGATTTCGAGGAAGAAATCCTTTTAAGGGGTGGAGTGTTGTAACATACTAGATCTTAGACCCTACCCTAGAACTTTGACCTTTTGGACTTAGTCAAACAAAGTTAGACCTAAAAGATGAATAGTGTAACCCTAGTGATCTAATGCATGTAATCTAATGTTTTGACCTTAGTCTTAGGCCAATAATTGACACCTAAATATGTCACATGTGATAAATGAAGAATAAATAATAATTTCGAGCAAAATAATCCCACATGACTCATTTGGTGGTAATATGAGCTTAATTGGATGAATGACATAGATTATGGGACATTAAAGGACCATATGACATATCTCATGAAAAGAAATCTCAAAAGTGGAAATAAACTTCAAAATTGTAATCTAAATATCAACATTAGCCTCCACGTCAATTTTCATCTAATTGGGACAACCTTGAAATATTAGGGTAAGTTTAGGAGAGACAAAATGTATAAAAGGCATAAGTAATAAATAATGTGATAAAAAGTCTTAAAAAATGGAATAATGTCAAACCCATTTTCAACACATCAAACATAACTTGTGGGTGAAATTTCACCAAAATTGGATAATATTAATGTCATTAATGCATGAGGAAAGAGAAACTAAGGTTTGGTTAATTAATGCATCAAAAGTCTTCAAAAGGCAAATCTAATTATATAATTGGAATCTACATGCCTAATTTGGCCTATGTGCAAATTTTCACAAAATTAGGATAAAGTTTGAACCCTTAATTGAAGAAAGAGATAAAGGAGCATTAATTTGATACCACTTTGGTTTTAACCTGAATTATTTAATGTCACATTTTATTTCCTTGATTTCCTAAAGATGGATCTGTCATGTAGCCGCTTGATGTAGGGTTTCACTATAACCCTTGGATTGGGATCCGAAAGAGGAGGGGTTGTCTCCTACCTCCAGTCGGACCCCTTTCTTGAAGCTATAGTGACACAATTTTCGCTCATGATTTCCTCTTCTTTCTTTCCTTCTTGGTACTAACCAATTTACTTTTCACTATCATCGTGTCTTTTTGCACTTGGGGGACCTTGGTTTGGTAGTTTCCTCTTCTCGAACTCCCAGTTGACAAGGGACTTTCTCCGCCTCCTCTATTTCTAACTTCCTTCTTATTTCCTAAACCCTATGGCCTCGAGGCATATATACATCACCCTCGACCCCCACACAACCCACTCAGTCATGTTCCTAGCACTGATAAAAATCCAATCACCTTGCTATCACATTTCCCCTCTCCACCACTTCTTTGTGTCATCCCGACGAGGACAAGGGGTTTCAGTCCATCTAACCCCAGCAAAATTGAGTTTTCTTGTCTACTCTCAACTTGGTGAAGTGTTTCTCGACGATAGCTGGTGCTTCAAGTATGGAAACAGGTTTCACCCCATTTTGATTTTTTTTTCATCTGTAGTCTTCCTTGGTGAAGATATGTTTCTAGAGTTCTTTCTGCTACAAGTGCTTATATTTGGGATCTTTGGGTTTGTTTTGATATCTAGGACTCGAATCCACTAATGGTTTTGTGAAAATCTACCTTATCGTAGATTTGGGAATCGATGATCTTCTGCTCTAATGCTCGTCTCCCGAAGAGTAGAGACTCACATGTTATTCCCTCTTTACCCTCCTGAATTCCTTCTGTGTTTTATTTCTCAGTCGTGGGCATTTTGGTAATTTCACACTCATTCTTTAACGTTGTTCGCACTGTTGTGAGTTGATAGGTTGGTAGTTGAGTTAGCTAAGTTGGCCGCCTGAGGTTGGGCCAACTCAGTGCATGCTCTCTCTCTCTCTCTATTTCTTGCGAGTTGTGTGTTGATGTGGCCTTTTCTCTTTTTCCTATTGGTTGGTTTTGAAAAATTGATAACTAATTATGTACTGGTCAGAAAAATACAAATAAATAGTTGTTGAAATAAAAAAAATAAGAAATATCTTTTGGTACAAGATTTATCGCCTAAATCTATTTTTGGAAAGAGGTGATTTAAATGAATTTACTTAAATAGATAATGACATGTAAAATTAATAACTAAATGTAAGTCAGAAAACTAAAATAAAATATATTTTGGACTCAGAAAAAGGTAATCTAAAATATAACATAGTTTTGATAACCTAAATCACATGTGAGGAAAAAGGTAATTTTTAGGGTTTGAATAATCAATGTGAAATTGACCTAAAATCTACATATATGCTTAATAGGTTCTTTGGAGGCCTAGACTTGGATCTTGAAGTGACTTTGGTCTGGTGTGACTCTGAAGAGAGGTATGTTTGCATCTCCTATCCTTCTTATTGAGCAATTCATCTATTCTCTTCTATTCTCTTGGTTCTATGGACAATAGCCTACACAATATCTCTTTTTTTTAAATCATGGTTCATGTGAACTATCTTATTTTTTACTGATCTTATGATCATGAGTTGATATTCTTTTAGTCTTTCTTATACATTGTTCATGTTGGAACATTAATTGATGATATGTCATATCTCTTGTCCACTTGTATGGTGGTTGTTTATGTTGTCTATTAGTATGATGGAAACTTTTGTTTAGTCTGACTATACTTTTTACTTGCCTCTCAATTAAACATGCTATGTGATTTAGTAGCACTAGAGTAGTGTAATTGCATTGGTTTTTGGGTAGTATGCCCTTGTTATTATTGGAATGGAGGTGGTGGTGCTCTGTACCTAGGTTTCAAGTTTGTTAGGCTTGTCTCAACTTTTATATATATTGAGAGTGGTAGTATGTTATCTCTATCAGGCTTCAAGTTTATGAGACTTGGCTGACTTTTTTGTTATATTGTTCTAGGGCTATGTTTATTTCACATGCATGCAGGTTGTTATGGGTTTTGTTCCCAAAAAGATTATGTGTGCTTATGTGGCACAATTTTATTATTTTAATGAAAAGTATCTCTTTTGTTATGATCATATTCTTTTATGCCACTTTAAGTAGTAATTTTCTTTTCTATGGGAAGCCTTGTATTTATACTTGATGCCCTTTATTTCTATATATTGCTCAATTTTCTATTTTGTACGCACATACCAGCCGTTTGCTGATGTCATCTATTTTTCTCTTCTTGCTGGGGTATGATTCCAACCCTAGGTGAAGGTCTTGGATGTCTTGACATGAGGACACATACTTAGATTATGAAGTTGAAGCTCGGAGACTATCTTGATGTGGTTTAGATTTCCCTCTACCAGATCCTTATGTTGTATCATACATGTAAACCCTTGTGGGAGATTATTATGTACTTTTGTAATCTTGCAAAGAATTGAATATAGTCTTTATTTTTATTCTGCTTCTACACTATGGTTGTTTTGAATACTATAAATAAGATTTGAAAATTTTACACCCACTCCAACATATCTTTTGGGTGTGTTTGGACAGGAGGTTTAATTCTTAAATTTTTTAGTAGGAAGTGGATCCCCTCTCGGGTCCCACTCCTTACAAGTTCTCTGTAGGCATTTTATGTTTTGTAGTTTCAGTTTAACAAGACAACCAAACCCATGTTGGCAGTCAGGAAGGAGGAGTTCAGGTTGGAGCTTCAAGTTTTCTCCTTCGATATGAAAGGCATAGTTAGATTCATGGAAGCTCCTCGCACCACTCAGAGGCTTCTCTTGCTAGATAATTTGCAAAGATGGTTAAACCCTCTTTGCATCCACCATGACTAGTGAGTATGTGGAGAAGAGGCTCTTGGGGTGTGGAGAGAGACTTGAGAGGTCGTGAGGGTCTTTCTGAGGTCATTGAAACTTATGATAGACAAAGGAACTGACGAGGAGTGCCTGAGCTCTATTGCGTATTCTCTAGACAGGAAGCCAATGATGGTAGCAGCTTTTTCTAGAGAGATAGAGGCACACGTAGGTGATTACATGTGAGAGAGATACACAAAGGAGCCAACCTCAGTCAAACTTGGTCTAGGCATATGAACCAACATGCCTAGTGAGAGTTTATCTGAGCTAATAGGTGAACTATGTGTCCATCCCAAAGGCCACATATCAACCATCTATTGTTTCAATAAAGGTAAAATTACCAGAAATAATCAAATCTTCTATAGTTCATAGAAATTAGTACAATTATCAGAAAAATACAAACAAATGACCAAAATTCTTAGAACAATTAGTAGAACAACATGGAACCCTTATATCAGTTTTCAAATGCATAAATATAGATGATATTATGCAAGATTTTTTACACTAATTTCGTGTTTAATATATAAGATGGTGACCCAAAAATATGAGAATGCAACACTAACTCTAAAATATGTTGTATAATCGGTATGATGTAAGTGATTATAATGTTGATGCACTAAATCACATGAAATGCGTCATATAGCTATTTAGGAATGATAACCCTAATTAATGTGCAATAATCACAAATATGCTCATGAAATTCTGAAAATTATAGTGTGCATTCACATCAGTTGGAAGATAATATGTAAATCTGAAAATTATGTTGTGATGGTACTGACCCATAAAATATGGTTTGAAACCCTAACTTTATTAATGCATGTAACCTAGGGTTAACATATGCATAATATTTATGTGCATCATAATTTTAGAGGATTTATACTAATATGGCACATTATCGGAAAATAATATCAAAGACATAACCATATGAAGACGAGAAAAGTTATGATGCACATATCTTAATTGACTAAGCAAAAACCTAAAATTAATAATGGACTTAATTAGGATTAAGATGAGATGTAAGGTAATGAAGAATCTAATGATTGTACATGATCTTGTCTTTATTGAGAGTTGACCTAGAGTGATTGTTGAATCTAGGATTATGTGTTGATTAGATTATCTCAGTTGAAGGTATGCTTTACCTCTTACTTGGATTATTATAATGTATTCTTGTATTATACATGTAGTAAAATACTTAAAATATGATATTAGATGAAATGATTATTCTTGTATGATATCTTTCTTGATTTTCTATACTTATAGTTATGAAACATCAAACATAATATATATGTTCCATGCTATCCAAGCACTTCAACTCTTTGGTAGTAAAATGCTGGAAAGTAAAGTACTTCAATTCTTTGGTAGTAAAGCACTTGAAAGTGATCCAACTCTTTGATAGTAGATCACATTTCGAAATGAACAAACTCTTTGGTAGTAGATCATAATGGACTTGCATTCGACCCTTATGTAGTAAATGCATGGATGATATAATAGGAAATATGCCTAGAAGACATGTTCTCTTTTGTTAATAAACATTCTTTGTTCAAGTATGGTTTTTTTATGTTTGTTTAATACTATCAAGTATTAACTTTATCTTATTGCCAAGTCACAGTAATGAGAGGTATATAAAAAGACATGTAGGCATACTCAAAATAATATTTTAGTTTATTGTGCTCATGTGTACTACATGTAGTCTCTATTTTAGGTATGTAGACATATGATCTTGAAGACTCTAAATAGTGGAGATTTGTGTGATGGGCATAAGTACATGTGGACCTATTGTCTAAAAGATCCTTTTTTATTGGAAATACATGCATATGTAAAAGTTTATTGTATAATATGTAATATCAATGTTGTAACAATTCATTTTTTATTTATATGTTGAATGGTGAGCTTGTGTTATATTGTTTGTTTCTTGTTCATGTTCATGTGATACTATTATTTCCTCTGACTCCCATGATTTTCTTCTTCTTGCTCTGGTGTGTGAGTTTGAATTGGGATTCTCTATTAGGTGAGGGTTTCGATTTGGATGTCACATATGGGGTCAAGGCGTTGCAAATCTAGGACATCACACTTCTAATGTTAAGATAGGGTGTATAACTCTTATGGCACACAATAAGGTAATATTAGGAATTTGAGGCTAGCCTTAATATACAACTCTAAAACAACCCTAACTGAGTCTAAGAGCTAGATTAGGTATGATTAGTATTTTACAAATGTATTGGTGACACTTTAGGGTTGTATGCAATTGCAGATCATGTTGATTGATAGGATGGATCTTTGCTTGTTTTGATGATTGGATTGTATAAAGTATTTGAATATTATACTGCACAATTCTTCAATAAGTTACATGGTTACTCTTATGAATACTCAAATTATACAATTCTAAAGTTTGTCTAGGATTCTCAGAGATTGAATGAATTGTAACTATTTGATTTTTATTAAATTCATGTTTAGTTATAGTGATAATATGACTATCACATAATGTAAAGAATGATATTATGAACCCATGTTTATACCTACCAAGGGTTAGTTCACCTGAGTACAATAATGGATAGAGAAAGGTGATTACACTCAAGGTGTTTGAGAAACATGGGCTTGATAATCCTAATAAAAAGCCTAGTTCATATGTGAACCTATTTGATGGGTGAGAATATATGTTCTTACCATATAAGTGCATTTTGTATGAACCCCAAATACACAATATAGAAATATACCGATCTATTTTGTTTGTCGACATTTTAGTTTAACCTGCATCTAGTAGTTGAAGACCTCAAGAATCAAGAAATCTTGAAGATATTAAAGATAAATTAATGAGGATTAGCTAGATATTATTTCTTATCATTGTATATGTTAGTTATCACGTTTAAATATCCATGTAACTCCTCAGAGGAGCTCATTATACAATCATGTAAACATTATATGTTTACATAAATGGAAATTATTTATTGTAATTTATTATTTGTGAAATCTAATCCTAGAATTTAGAGTAATGATCCTCGACTTTAATGTCTTCTATTTATCTAGGGACAATTAAAAGTGTGGGTCATTATGAAAAGTTATGCGTCTCCCAGTCAAGAGAGACCTTAAAATCAAGAGCCATTACTCCAAATTTTAAGCATCAGATTTAACTAATAATACAAAATAGTAAAGAGTTTCCATTTATTTGAACAAATAATGTTTACATGATTGTATATTGAGTTTATCTTGGGAATTACATGGATACTTGAACATGAGAACCAACATATAAAATGAGAAAACATACTATCTAACCAATCCTCCTTGGCTTATCTTTAATAAATTCAAGATTTCTTAATTCTTCAATCTTCAGCTGATGGATGTAGGGGAACCTAAACACCGACAAATAAAACATATCAATATTTTGCTATATTGTGTATCTAGGGTGCATACGGAAGAACTCATATATGATAAGAACATATAGTATCAACCATCAAATAGATGCACATATAAACGAGTATTTTCATTAAGACAATCTAACCCATGTTTGTTAAACCACCTTGGGTATAATCACCTTTCTCTGTCCATCATTAGACTTAGGTAAACTACCACTTGGTATTTCTAAACCTAGGTGTAGATTTTTATATTTACGTTATGTGATAGTCATATTGGCACTAAAATTGAACAAGAATTAAATAAACATCCAATAATTATCATTTACTCAGTGTTTGAGAAACCTCAGCAAACTTCGAAAGTTGATACATGCGGGCATTCATAATCATAATCACGCACCTTTTCCATGTACTTTCCATGTCAAATATTTCAAGTGTACTTTATGCAATCTAATCCTCAAGTACATTCAACAAGCAAGCATACATCCAATCAATCAACATGATCTGTATTTGTATACAACTCTAAAGTGTCACCATCATATTACTCAGATTCAACCTAACTTAGCTCATAATCTAAGGTTTAGTATTGTCTTGGATTCAGACTAGGAATAGGTTCCAAACCCTAGATCCAGGACATCAGGATTCATTGGTTACAAACCCTAATTATTCATTAGGTGTAATCTTAATTCTTGTATTAAGCATTATATCATCACAATATCATATAGATCAAGTTACATCAATTAACCATGATATCAACACAAGATACATATGGTTTGCATATAATATTCTAATTATTAACATCTATAAATTACATTTTCTAATGACAAGCATAATTAGGTGTATCAATGTAATCCCTAAGTCTTAGGCTGATGATAACATGTCCTTATGAGCACATAAAGTCAATTATGTGGGTTAACATCATATCAAGATATGAAAATTGGTTTTAAACCCTAAGTAGTCATGTTTATGACTTAGGACTTAAATCATAAATCAACGTTATGTAAATCTAGTTTAAGGTCATGGGATCTCAACATTATTCAATAGTACAAGCTTGTATCACAAAACAACATATACACTGATGTGAACAACATATTAATCAAACTTAGGGTTGTAGTTAATTATCTCATTAGATTCACATGTCACCTATACTTTTGAAACATGAAGCATAATCAAGCTCTAAACATATTTTATTCATGATCTAAGATTTTTTTGGTCAAAATGATATATTGTTTGAATAAATTTGGATCTATCGATCATTATCCATAAATATTGCAAACTAAACTTACTTGGACAAATTGAAGCCTGACACATCAGCAGACAAACTAGAAAGCCTAAATGATAATCAATATTATCCTAGTCCAATTTAATCCTTAGGATCTTATCATTATTCACTGACATCAACATATATCTCAAATAAGTGTTTTCAACATGATTATTAACCCACTCATCAGAAACTAGACTTCAGATGTATTAATCACCCTTCATTCATGTAATTGTCTATACTTTTAACAATCGTGTAAAAATAATTTGTTTGAATAAATGGAAATTATTTACTATTATTTATTAATTCTTAATTCTGATCCTGGAAATTTCAAGTAATAATCCTCAACTGTAAGGTCGCTCTTGACTAAGGGAGACTAGAAAATAGGGGTCCTTGCATATTAATAATTTGATTAAACTCCACATTTTTCTCAAATATGTGAAATATGAGATATATGTACACAATGTGTCCTAAGATGGATTACTCCTACATAAATGAGTTGAGTCCTTATGCATGATTCATATCTTTGATTGAAGTCCTACATGTGAGAGTTGGATAATATCATAATGTGATAGGCAGATGACTCCTAATGAGAAAGTCAATCCTTCGATTGAGTTAGGTCCTAGCTTAAGTGACTTATGTTTATGAAGACCGTCCTTAGTTTCAAGTGTGCCTATATATGAGACTTTGGTTCTAAGAGTAAAATCCCTTGTGTTGAATATACTCATGTCGTTATTCCTTCCACTTCTCTTTCCAAATATATGATGTTGGAGACCTCACTTGAGCTATAATCATGATTATGTATGAAAAGTCACTCAGATAAGCTTGACTATTCTATATCCTCGACCCACCATACATTAAAGAAACAAGTTATAGATCATGATAAGCTTGAATTCATATATTCACTTTTGCTTCATATCATGCATAAAATAAATAAGTTCAAAATTACAAACATGAAATAAATATATAATTAGATCATAATTGCATGATCACAAAATATAGTTCTTAATATTGATCCTTCTAAATCAATGATTTTTGGTGATAGCTCACACAATTAATTAAATCCCTAATATGCAAGTATGTATGTAAGCCCTTCTTTAATCATGAAATTATAGTATAAGGTTGAGAATAAATCATAATAATGATGTTAAGTGTGAAAGTTCCTTAAATAAATGGCATGAAATCTTGATATCACCTTACACACGTGAGTTGGTTAAAAATGAAACCTTGAGCAATACCTTCTTAACTTCAATGTATATAAAAAAACTTGATCTTAGGGTTATAGGAGATGCAAATTAGTAAAATATGTATCATTTTATGACGAAGACATTAAATGATGCTCCAATCTCTACATGTTGGGGTGGTGCACCCAAGATACTCTAAATCCTAAGATGACATCTCAGGGTATATATAAAATTATGATGGTCTTGGAACCTACATGTGGTTACCTTTACAGATTTGGACTCCTTGATATCACAATCAATATGATATTGGTTGAATTTCAAGGATGAGGTTCCAAATAATGTGTGGTGAATATGATAACCAAAAATTTAGGTTTTTGATACTTGATATACTATTTAAAGTTCATGAATATGATTCAGATGTTTTACCCCAACCTTTATTTTTTTTATATCACAACTATTGTTTAAGGCCTAGTACAAGATAAAGAATTTGATTAATACTAGTTACACGATAGTTGTCATCAATATGACTCAATAATAAAAAGATAAGTACTTGTGGAGTTAGGATTTCTACCAGTCGCATATATGAGTCCAAACAACTTAATGATGGAGCTTGAAGTGTGACGTTGAACAATAATTTGACGGATAGTGGGAGTTCATTGATATGAATCCTTTACAAAGTATTACTATCGTGTGGTTAAACATTTGGGTTTGGTATCAATCCTTGTTAGAAGATAAATTAAGTGATGATCAAGTAGTGATTAAATTTTGATAAAGAATTAATCCTCATACGATAGGTTATTTATGTTTTAATGATATGTTCATTAATGAATATAATAGCTGAGAAATATTGATGTTTGTGACATTGATATGTCACTGAACCTAGAATTAGCAAGGGTGGCATGATCCAAGTTTTGACCGTTAATGATCTAAAAATGGAGACCTCATCTCCTAGATGTTAATACTATAGGTTGTCACCCCTTATCGCCATAGGTTATGGGGGTGAACAACTCTATTGGTGTGATCCAAAACCTGCAACAACTGAGGACCTACCTAACAATCCCTAGTATGGGGTGTGAGAGAGAGGGTTTAGTAAAATCCCTCACCATCTTGGCACTTCCTGTCCACCAAGTTCTATTGTGGGAATGGTGAGAAAAAAGTGAGCATTGATGGAGGGAAATAGGTAAACCTTTATAAAGGGGAATGACCTCAATTCTTCCACAAAGCCCTGGAGTAAACCCTTGTTTCTAGTTACAATCTTGGCTGCTCGTCGAATCCCCTCTCCCTTCTATTAAAAGGTCAAGCTTGAGATGGGATCTAAATGTATACCCGCCGCATTTACAAGAATCATAAGAGTCATTGATGCCATTGGGTTTCTTCTATAAATAGAAAGTTGTGCAAAGAAATAGTGAGTATGGGACATCAATGAGTATCTAGTTTCCATAGACTCGATGACATGAAGCATGAAGGCACCTCAAATCTATATCTGGCCTTGAAGCATCTCGAAGGCTACATGAAGGATTTACAACTTGCGATAATTCTGATTCCTAAAAAAGCTCAGGAATAAAACCTCACACAATGCAACCAACCTTCTCCTCCTCCATATGGTGTCGGCATGGAGTCCTAGAGGAGTTAGGACTTGTAAGGGGAAGAGACTGAATTCTTGGAGGCACTACAATAGTAGTTGATATCATGTTATGGTACAATCCTTATTGGTGAGCCCATCAGAGCTCCTCATAGTGGTAGTGATCCACACGACAAAAATAGAAGATTGAGGGTTACATCGCGTCCAGAATGTTATGAGGAGAGTGAGATTAGTCGGTCAGAAAGTGGTACTCAATCACAAATGCCGGTCGAAGGTAAACCAGTAAGCGAAATCCATGTCCCACTTTGGGTATACATGGAAGAGATCTATGCCCCAAGAGAGAGAGATCAAATAACCACAAAATTCACTAAATGGTAAATTCACCCTTTATTAATAGAATATACACATACATTCTATAAATCATATAAATTGATCTACTACCCAAATAATCACCCAAAACTATCTATGGACACAGAAAAGTATCTTATTTGATATAAGCTCCCTACATAAGACTTTTAGGGTTCTATTGTTGATGTTATTTAATTAGAAAACAAGGTCTATTAATAATTAGCAAACAAGGTCTACTAAATCTGAGAAAAATTGTGATGGACACCTATATCATAAAAAAAACTAAATATGGACACTGGTCTAATTATTATGCCAAAATATTCGGTCTTTACTTATTAATGCATAATTGCATTTTTTAAACCTCAAATATATTATAGAAGAAAGATAAACCATCATAAAAATATGGAAATTATATTAGAGACCATTCAAATAAAATTATGAACCTAAGCTTGAAAAAAAAGATACTTTTAGACCTAAATGCCAATAATAACGAGGTAAATATTTTAATGGTGATTACTCATTATTAATCAGGTGATTGAGAAAGATCTAAATATTCCATGATAAAAAAGAATTTCTAGATCAAGGTACATGGTTTTGTCTAGGTATATGACTAGTTTTCTTGTGTGCAACTTAGCTACGATGTATTACTTCTTATTAACTGAAAATATTGCTTGGATGTACTATGTATGTAGTATTGAAATTTTTCGTATCACTAAGACCAATAAAGAAAATGAATTGTTTGTAGATATTAAATGTTTATATTCTATCTCTCTCTCTCTATCTCTAAATATAAGGTCAACACATCCCCATAGCCCGGGGGTGGGGATCCCCATAGCCCAAGGGACGGGGAGGGCCCAACATGAAAGTATATATGAAATGAACATACCACTTAGTAGTACATTATCATTTAAAGTCTAATACAAAAGAATGGTTTCCAAAATTTTCACATTTAACTATTTTTTATTTTATTATTTCATTTCTTTTCTCAAAATGTTCAAGTATGCAAGCATATATGATGTATATTTCTCTGCATGTACACAATACCTTGTGTGTTGATTTACTATTTTACATATATTTTAGGTTTAGAGATGGCACAGGAGAAAATACAAGAAGTGAGCATTGTATACATTGTACCTATTGTGTTAGGATCCTAGTTAGCATACATGTTCAAAGTATGTAAATTCTTTATTGAATATGAAAATGTAAGTTTTAATAAAATATGTTTTAATATGTATGTGATGATGGTTGAGAATGTTAATGGTTTATGTATTATGGTTGTTTGTCCATATATATGTATGTTTATTTTGCATCACACTTTGATACAATTTCATTATAACTTTGGAGTTTGTGCTCCCACCACCACCGGGTTTTGGGAAAATGGAATTCAAGGAAATTACAAGGGCAATAATTTTATGTGTCCATTGCTATCCTCTAATTCATATTTATACATCTTGATGGTTGTTGACTATGCGAATAAATGAGCGGAAGCTATTAAAACCTAGACAAATGATGCTTAAACATTTTCTAATTTTGTTAAGGATAGTATGTCTACGAGTTTGGGGTGCCCCATGTGCTTGTCAGTGATGGTGGATCTCATTTCACCAACTCGAAATTTGGTCCATTTTGAGGAATTATGGAGTAAGTCACAGTATGGGTAGCCCATAACACCTCCAACTTAAACAACAAAGCCAAGGTATCTGACAGGGAAATTAGAAAGATCTTGGAGAAGGGCTCAAAGGCTTGTATTGATTGGAGTATGAAATTGAGTGATGCCTTTATTGGAACATAGGAGTATGTTCAAAAATTGAATAGGTAAGATACCCTACAGAATTGTATGTGATAGAGAATGTGACCTCCTAGTACAGATGGAACATAGAGCAATTTGGGCTTTAAGGCTATTAAACTTTGATATGAATGCATAAGAGAAAAGAGAATGTAATGAATTAGATAAGATTTGGCTTGACACCTATGTGAATACTAAGATTTACAAAGAATGAACTAACAATTTTCAGTATAGACACATTTTTGATGTAGAATTCCACCTAACAAATCATATTCTTTTATCAAATTCTAGTGTGATTCTACACCCATGTAAACACAAGTGTAGATGGATAAGACTATATAAAGTTGTGACGGTTTACCTACATAGTTTCATTGACATTAGAGATGGGTTTATTGTGTTTAAAACCAATGGAAAGAGAGTGAAACACATGAAACTCTACATATACATGAATAGGAATGATCTCCTTTGAGTCGAGACTATGACACCAAACAAGGGGACTTTACGGGAGGCAACCCATGCGTGGTAATTGATAGGTTTTCTCTTTTCATTATTAGTGGGTAGAATAATTACTTTGCTGAAAGATAAGGGTACCAGGTTGCACATGTTATATGTGCAAATCTTTATAGGAGAAACTCAATATTACCGAGAGTAAATTCAATATCATTGAGTCTACATGTAGATATCATTAGTTTTCTACAAGGAAATATCAATAGAACTGACCCACATGTCAATACAAGTGAGTCATCACTTGACACTTCATCAAAGTTCTATTGAGAAGATACATGAACAACTAGGTCACACCTTCCACTTATTGAGAAGATATAGTTGAGAAGATACATCAACTGACATCTAGATAAAAATTCCATGTTGATTCAATGTTGTAACTTAGTACCTTTGAGAACCCTCTCTGTGGAACTGGCCACTCTTACAAAAATAAATGAAACCTATACAAAAACTTCAGTACTTGGTGTGTGTGTGGGACACACACACTCAGGCTTATAAAATTAATATGACCCTAAGTAGTCACACACTCAAATACTAAAACACTTATGCACTAGTACATAGGTTCATATAATAGCATAAGAAGGTGGCAAGTTAGGGGTCTAACCCAAGGGAGAGAGGGGGCACTCGAGATAGGTTTATTTATGATAGGTTTCTACTATGGATTCTAGGATTGAAGGATTGAGTTTGGTTTTAATGGATTATAATAATGGTGAACAAGCAATTAAAGGGAAGCAGGAAACCAAAACCCAATTTAACCTTAGACAATCTAGTTCTAATTGATAATGGAAGCAAGCTAAGAAAGAAAGAAGAAATTAGACTAAGTAAGAAAGGCAAGATATACACTAAAACTAGACTAGAAAAGAAATTCCAATTAACAACCTAGAAATGGAAACTAGCTAGATTAGGAAATAAAGTACACTAGACTAGCAAATTACAAAAAATAGAAATAAGATCCTTTATTAGAAAGAGACTAGAAAGAAAAATAAATTGACTAAGAAGGTAATTAAATTAACTATCTAAGAAAGCATTAAGAAAATAAGGAAGAATGAGGGTTTTAGAAATTAATGGTAAGTGTGGGCCATTAGGTTTAATGTGACTCAAAACTAGGTTGAGTTTCATAACATGTTAGTAATTTTCATACATTTTGATCATCAAACCAAACAACAAGTTAGATGTTAGACAATTTTTGTAAACTACAAATTGGCCATGGATGGCGTAGGGTGTGTATAAAGGAACTAGTCCCTATCATCTCCTATCACCCTTACGAGGCTAACTTGCATTAGGGTTAGGTGTAATTGTGGTAGGATCTAATAAAATCTAGGTTTCTTGGATAGAATCTCTTAGGGAAATTGGGGGCTTAGGGTAGAAATGTAGGGTGGAAATGAGATTTTGGCCCTCACATCACCTACCATCTAGCCTTTAGGAAGCTCCAAAGGAATTGCATTATATACTTCTAAACTAGATACTTAGGTCTCTCACTTAGGTGTAGGATAATGGATTAACATGTAGGGAAAGGGGTAGCTGGCTAGGGTTCCCTCATCTAAACCGAGGAGATTTCCCCCCAAACAGCTACATATAAACCAATTTCTTAGAATCCTAAGTGATTTAAAGAATAAATCAACAAAAAGATTCATGGGAAATGAGATGAAAGTATAACAAAATCATAATGAAATGAAATTACAATATTTACACATTATTCCCCCGACATGGTATCAAAGTCACATTTTAACCACAAACAGCCCACCTAGGGGCTTAGTTACTCATAAAAAATGAAAATACAAAAATGGAGAAAAAAGGAATGGAGGAGTGGATAGCCATAGTAGCTTAGTGGAGACTCCTCCTTCTTCAACTCCTAGCAGTAGTAGCTTGAGCACTACCCTCCTCCAAAAAGGAATGACATGGAAATGGGGTGGAAAACAACCAAACCCCTAAATAGAAGGGTTTTGGGGAGGAAGTTGATAAATGGAAGTGGAATGGTAGGGGGTGAAATGAAAGGATAAGGGGGTGCTAAGAGTGGATGTAAGGTAGTTAACCTCATTCTACAAATGCCACCCAAGTATATATAGGGGGTGGGGAAGAACTCGGTCAAGTAGGGGTAAAAGGAGTAAAGAAGTGCAGAAAAATGGTAGGGTTTCTGGACACAATGGTCGTTCTAGACACGATGGATGTCCTGGATAGGGTGCAAAATGGTCATGATCAGGTGGAACGAATGATGTGTAAAAGTGAAAAATGCTAGGTTGTGTATTGGAGTTGGAGGAGTTGGTGCACGACTATGGTGAGGAGGTAATGGCACAGGCTTGCCAGGCCACACTACCATTTTGGACGAAGGGAAGGTAGTCATTCTTATAAACATGGGTATGTTGGAGTCTAAATAGTCTTTACCTGGGTAGCATGGTCGTTCCTTGGCACTACAACCATATTGGGGTTTTCTAAGTCAATTTTCTCTTCAACTTTGGATTTTCATGGAATTATTTGCTCGACTTGACTCGCGACCACTAGGGGTAGGTGGGGGAAGATCTTTGACTTTCCTTAGACTCATCCAATGAAGGAACCTTACGATCACCCTCCTTATATAATGACCGTACTCTTAGTAGATAATTGAAGGTTATATGATCCTAAGTTCAATCTCCAAATGCTTAACATGAATTTGATATCTTATCTGGATGTGTTGTTATCTTTCATCCTTTTCATGGATTTTGGGGTTGAAATCCTTAAGGGAGTGTTGATTGTCATACCCTTAACCCTTAGTAACCATCAATCTACATCTTTCTACTCAAGAGTATGCGTATGCCAAATTGTTAATGACCGCCACTAAACTGACAGCCAAATCATTACTAATTATGCAGAATAATCATAAGAAGTAGATTAAAAAAATCACTAATTAAAACCATTTTACAAAGAGATCCACTTCTAGGAAAACTCTTTAAGGAAGAACCAAAACCTTATATACATCATTGTTCACATTGTACATACACTGTACCATCTCTTCTCGAAGATAACATATAACAACTGCTTTGTCAAAACATATATTGAAGCAACATAAAACCTCAAGGCATACTAGTCAAAACCTCAGATTGTTCATAAAACAAACATGTACTAAATCCAAGGACCTAAGAGTATAGAGAGGAGACATAGGACTTCTATATACAAGACACGACATATAGTATACTCAACCTGAGCTGTTAATATTATCCCTGCTGCTGTTGATGTACCTCTATAGTATGGTCTCTACCTCTTCGTCTGTGTCCACCTAAAAAAGTTGGTGACTGATGGGGTGAGACTCATGTCCCAGCGAGAGATATAACTCTCTACCAAGAATATTATTATCACAGTTAAACAATATAAAACTGGGTAGAGGATTCTTTTACATTAATAATAGGATTTAATCACTATTTAAGTAGAGTAGAGCTATATCATATTCTGAAGCATTGCAGCTATATATGATAAAATAGTAAATCATCTATTCATTTTATAAGGAATATGAAGAACATGTATAACATCTATCCATTTAAGATGCATTAAGAAATGTAACATCAACCAATGGTTTCTGTATTCAACCCTTAAGCAAATATGCTATATGACTGATTACATTTTACAATCACACTTATGCCCTGAGGAGATGATGTATACCACTCATACTCCAACCTACCACTGTGAAGTCAAAATCGGTACCATACAAGGTCAATGGAAGAGCCGGCTGCCATGATCTAACTTATCTCAGTCAGTGCAAGAACATAAGTAGGATATCTCGTGTCAACTACAAAATAGCTTTCCAGGGTATATTGGCAACTTCATTATAGAGATAAAGCCACATCATGCACTCTCTTCAGGATTGAGAGATTTCATTTATCTACACATCAATCCCGGTAATCATCATCATCGAGAGATTCATGCTACATCCATATCAGCATTTATAATGAAGGATTGAGATATCTCAATAATCTACACATCAATCCCTCATTAGGGCGTAACGATATTCGCGCCCATCACCGCCGCATATTCAAAAATATGACCTCCAGGAGATCTCGTGGGAAAACCTATTTCACCATTTAGCAGCTACTGACTCTGATGGATATATGGTCAGGGCGCTACATGATAAGATTCCACTTGATTAATTAAGTGCATTACCGTATCATTTAGCATCAGTCAAGTTTCAAACATGAATTATTATAACAAATGCTACAAAGAAAGGTGTAATACATATAACAAGTATTTTTCAAATATTTAGAACACATATAACATTTAAGATCTCAATCCCTTATCTCATTACAGGGTATTCTCATCCCTCAACATTATCATCATCATGATTACTAGATATGGGTATTCAAACCCTTGGTTCATCACTGAACATTATTACCACTTATCAGGTAACTATTACCTCTAGGTCCTCAGACCAAGGTATACATGATACTTGTTGCACAAGCATCTCACATGGCTCACAAGGCCCATTTAAACATTTTATCACCTCTCACTAGGAAAAAAATAATCACATGGATCACAAGGCCCATTAAGCATCTTGTCACCTCTCACTAGGCAACAAATATTCACATGGCTCACAAGGCCCATTTAAATCTTTGTCATATAAAACATCATAGCTCATACCTGGCTATGCTCATTATCTCATGATACCTGCATGGTTAGTATTTCATGATAGTAGCCATATCAAATACATATCAACACCATTAAATACAAGTGTAATACCACTATTCCATCATTAGGGTTAGGGTTTCCCTTTCTTATTGATTAGGGTTTCAAAATCATACCATCACCCTTCATTAGGGTTAGGTTTTCTCATTATTAACCATTTAGGGTTTCAAGATCATATTATCAAGGATAAAACCGTAATTCATTGCTCCACACATCTAGGAGAATACATTGATATCATAAGTATTCAATCATACCTATTTATTCTCGTTATTTATCATTAAATGATTATCAACACAAAGTATGAGTTTCTCTATCATCCTCACTAGGATATTGATTACATCATACTTTATTAACTTGGCTTAACCCTTTCTCAAGGCATGTTAGCCTACACTTATCAAAGTGAATTAAAATCAGTACATCTTAAGGTAACAATTGACATGACACACTTCATGTGTTACTCATCCAAGTATATTGGATTTGAGGTACATCAAGGTGTATCAACCTTGAGGTGTTGGATGTGATATTTATCATGCCTTGGTGTATCACTTCCCTCATCACTTTTAACTTGCTTAAGTTCATCAACTTATATTGTATTAGGGTATTTCCCATCCTAATACTTTATGCACTAACTCATCACATTTATCATGTAGTTTATTGGCCATAAGTCACACACTTGAATTACCCAACTATCATCAAGTGATATGAACTCATCTCAGGTTAAAACATTATTGATATAGGATTGACCATTATCAACCACTTTAGGTGTTTCACCTATCGAGGTATTAACCACACCATTACTTGGTGTTACACTCATAACTCCTAAGAGTGTCTTTCCCTCACCTTTACAAGGTGTATTGGGTTGAATCATGTATGTCAAGTTGAACACATGTATTGGGTTAGGTGTATATCGAGATAGGCATCATCATGTCCCTCATACCCTTACCCATCAAGGTATCAACCTTACCAATCATATGGTGTATTACCCTCACCCTTCATCGATGGAACATCCTCTCCTCACTTGAAGATATTGTCCACACCATACTTTAGTGTATTGACCATCACATGTCCTAGGGTATTAACCACCTTACCACTTTTGATATCTAGTGTATTGGGTTACCCACCATATCATTTTAGAGATGTGTGCTCAACACCATATCATTCAAGAGGTGTATGCTTAACCCAATATTGATTTAGAGGTGTATGCTTACTACCCATATCACTTTAGAGGTGTATGCATGCTTACCATATCACTTTAGAGGTGTATGTGTGCTTCACATCATATCAGGCAAAGTGGTGTGTGCTTGCTCGCCATATCACTTTAGAGGAGTATGTGTGCTTCACACCATATCGGGCAAAGAGGTGTGTGTGTGCTTCACACCATATCGGGCAAAGAGGTGTGTGCTTGCTCACCATATCACTTTAGAGGTGTATTTGTGCTTCACACCATATCGGGAAAAGAGGCGTGTGTGTACTACACACTATATCGGGCAAAGAGGTGTGTTCATGCTTCACACCATATCGGGCAAAGGGGTGTGTGTATGCTTCACACCATATCGGGCAAAGAGGTGTGTGTATGTTTCATACCATATCGGGCAAAGATGTGTGTGTATGCTTCACACTATATCGGGCAAAGAGGTGTGTGCTTGCTCACCATATCACTTTAGAGGTACATGTGTGCTTCACACCATATCGGGCAAAGAGGTGTGTGTGTGCTTCACACCATATTGGGCAAAGAGGTGTGTGCTTGCTCACCATATCACTTTAGAGGTGTATGTGTTCTTCACACCATATCGGGCAAAGAGGTGCGTGTATGCTTCACACCATATCATGCAAGAGGTGTATACTACATCACCATGTCGTGCAAGAAATTATAAACTCATGTACATATCATTTTAGTGCAGTAGGCGCATCACCATAGTTTAGTGTATTGGCCATCACAAGTTCTAGGGTATTAACCACCTTACCACTTTTGTCATTTAGTGTATTGGGTTACCCACCATATCATTTTAGAGATATGTGCTCAACACCATATCGTCTAATAGGTGTATGCTTAACCCAATATCGGTTTATAGGTGTATGCTTACTACCCATATCACTTTATAGGTGTATGTCTGATTACCATATCATGCAAGAGGTGTATGCTTGCTTCACACCATATCGGGCAAAGAGGTGTGTGTGCGCTTCACACCATATCAAGCAAAGAGGTGTGTGCTTGCTTCACACCATATCGGGCAAAGAGGTGTGTGTTTTCTCACCATATCACTTTAAAGGTGTATGTGTGATTCACACCATATCGGGAAAAAAGGTGTGTGTCTGCTTCACACCATATCGGGCAAAGAGGTGTGTGTGTGCTTCACACCATATCAGGCAAAGAGGTGTGTGCTTAGCCCAATATTATTTTTGAGGTGTTTTCTTGACCTCATATCGTGTAAGAGGTGTATACTAAACCACCATATCGTGCAAGAAAGTATTAAATCATATCCATATCATTTTAGTGAAGTAGATGCATCACCATATCGGGTTAGAAGTTCTCGCTTGTGTGCTTGAACCCGATATCACTTTATAAGGTGATACCATCATATTCAAGCTATATACCTTCATTGTACTTGTTATAGTACAAGGATAACAGGTCTAAGCAACTACTAGAACTCATAAATATATCAATTATTCAAGAAAATTTTGGAATTGAAAGTAGATCATCATGTATAGCAAGAAAGATGGTGAATAATAACATGTTTTAGCTCAAGCTATATAACCCACCTCAAGAACAACTTCAAAGCTCCAAGCTCCAAAGCTTCACATTCCTAAGGTTTAAGATGACTTATCCAAAGTCCAAGGATCGTTCACAACTCCTTCATATACAAGGAATCACCATAGTTAAGAACTTGGTGAAGAAGAAAAGAAAGGAAGATCGTAACCCTAGATCCATGCTTCAATCCAAGGTTGAAGATGATCATGACCTTAAATTAGGGTTAAGATTTGTGCTCCTTATTGTTTCTTAGCACCATGCATGATACCTCACTACTTATGCACGATATGCCCTCACTTGTGGCCGATATCCCTTTCACTTGTGGCCAATATCACTTCACTTAACCGATATCAACATGCTATGGCCGATATCACTTGCTATGGCCAATACCCAAGGCCTATGCACGATACCAAGGCTCTATGCATGATATCTAAGAACAAGGAGGTGGTAGGATTCAAAAAATTTCACTAAGAGGTGAAAGGAAGGGTATATATACTTGAGGTTCATGAAATAGTGTGTATATGAGGTGTCATCAATTTAAGCTACTAGGTGACACGTGTCCATGCATGGTTGACACGTGTACATGCATGCACTCACATTTATCTTTACATGAAAAACACTTGAGGATAATCTAGAGATGAAATTTTGTCCATTACTTATCTCTTTTGATAAGATATATCAATTAAATCACCACTTTATTCACAGCCCGATACAAATTTTCTAAGGAAGTTGTAAACTGATACCCTTCACCTCCTTGAGGTGGCTTGAACATCATGGTCTTATGGCTCCTTGGACGATAGGCACTCATATATAAGCTTTTCAATTGATACAACTCAAGTTAGGGTTTCATATTCAACCCCTTTCTTGCACTTTTCATCACCAAGAGTACCATCACTCATAATTTAATCAACATGGTGTCTCATTCATTCTCTCTCCTCTAAATGATACTAGGAAGGAATAGGGACACTCTAGAGGTGGTAATTTTCTTACAAAATTGGAGTGCAAGGTACTAACATTATTCAAACAAGTTCAAACTTGGCATTTAGGCTTTCCACAAACCACCACTTAGCATAACTCTCTCTCTTATGATTCTAAAACACTTAAGGCATGCTCAATATGTGACATTTTGTAATATAACCCCTCATCTTGGGTAAATTATTATTTGGTCCAAAACAAAGGAACATTGCTCAAACAACATTCAATCAGGACCAAACTTGGAACATAAGTGTGTCACATGATAAAAAAACTCCTTAGAGGATTATATTAAAGTTCTAAGCAACTTACTTAGCCAAAACAATCAGGGTTACCACATAACCCAGGTCAGGGTCATTACAAAATTAGTGTAGAAATCACATTTATTTTGTATTGTTGAATTATTAATATGTCATATACAGATTTTGGTCTACTAAAAAGGATTTGGATAAACAAAACCCTAGACATGATGAAAATAGGGTGTCCGTCTTGACTTTGCCCTGAAATAGGTTAAAATGATGGAACTATGGTAAATAAATTCCGTAAATTAATTTTCATAGAATATAAGTGATATTAGGTTGCTAATAGACATAGAATGATTTTGGAATCTTTATAGTTTTATAGATATTAATTTGGAGGTTAAATGCTCAAGATATACTGAATTATTATTCTTAGAAACAAAACATAAAGGAAAACTTCATATATGGACCTCTTTGTGAATTACCCAAGCATCTCAAATAGCCTTATCTATCAAATACGACCTGAAACACCTCATAACCCACCTTTCTTCTTTGAAATTTCGTGGTTGTGTAGAGAGGTGATTTTGAGGAGATTTGGGTGGATATTGACCTAGAATTGATCTAGCTCAAGTTCTTCCCCAAATTCAAATTCAATTAGTAAGTTCTTTTCTTCTCTTCTTCTTTCTTCCAATTTTACTTATTTCTCTTGTTGTTGCCAAAATATTTTTGAAAGTGGAGAAAAACCCCTAATCTCTCCATCCTTTCCCTCTCTTTTCTCATGCTTTCATCAAAAAAGGATCCCAACTTAGGGATTTTGTGGTGATTTTCAACTTTAGAAAAGTTTGGTGGATATTTTTGTGGAATTCTAAAACATACTTCTTGGAAGAGGAAAGGACGTATTTCACCTATTTTTTACATCAAGGGTAAGTAGATTTCCACACATTTAGATATTTAAGTTTGAAATAACATCAATTTGAGCTTTATGACATTAATTTAGCCCTATTTTAGGGATTTTAATTGATTTTGTGATAAAATGGGAATTTCATTATGAAATATGGAATTCATGCTTATCTTCCATAAATATAATGATATAAAATTGTTTGAACATTACGTTTGTGTTATGGAATTATTTATGATGAAATCTCATATTTTCGTTAGCTTTTGATCTGATTTGGCAAATTTTGGCCATTTAAGGTGAAAAATGATCAAAACTTAATATTTTGAGATGAAATTTGATACACTAGTTCGAAATGACTTATATTACAAGAAATTATTGTTGGTTGTTTAAGTTTATATGTATATACCTGAAATCACCTTTTTTGATAAGAATCAATTGATTTAGGTTTTTTGCCATGATTTTGGTGGTTTGAACTCAAAACGAGAGTAAATTATCCTTTAGCCATGTTTTTGCATATGTAATCCTTTAAATAAATAAAATTATTCTACCTACTTATAGTTTGTCTTCTTTTAGGTTAGTGATCCCTAATTTTGATTTTAAAGTCATATATCATCTAAACAACTAGAAAAATTTATTTAAGGTGAATGATTTTAATTCTATAATGTGAGTACATGATCTATATGAGTTTCAAACATAGTGTATTATAGATGCATTGTTGTATACATGTTTTCCCTATATCTTTAGTACTAAAAGGCATGCTAGAGTGTGCTATTAGATATCTTGATTCCTTTCGGTTATAAATCTGGGATAATAACATGCATAGACCTTCCAATGTTATTTACTTGAAGACCAGTTCATCTAGTTCATGTTGTTCACTATTTTAGATAGCAATACTTCAATGTAGTTCAAGTAGATAAGGTCAAAAATTTACAAAATGAAAGTTCAGTAGTGTCATTATGGAAAGATCAATTCAGTATATTCATATATGTCCATGTTATTAAGTTCAAGTGAAATATAGTGTTGAGAATTTGCACAAGCTATATTCTTTTTAAAAGATCAGAAATGTATAGAATTATTTAGTATTGTTTCCGTATTGAAATATAGTGAAAATAGATAAAGAAGAAATAATGCTTGAATTACAAACTAAAGATAAAAAAAAGTTTTAGTAGATTATTGTTCAGAAAAACTAATATATCAATTATACTTTATATGCCCTAAACACTATAGATTCCATGCGGAAGTCTACATTATTGTGGACGAAATGGCTTACCTACTAGCAGTGACCAAGAGAGAAAGATGGAGTATGAGGGTGGGGAACAAGGGGTTATAATAGGGGCATCCAACATTAATCGAAGGTCTTAGTAGTACCCAGTTTTGTTACTACTCAGTGAGTCAACTCTCATGGAAAAATTGGTGTAGATAGTTTTATCTAGAGTGCTTTTGACTCTCCACTTGAGTACCCATGTTTAGAGGAGGAGTCTAGTTTTCCTAGACTAGTTGTTTTGTTGTTGAGGGAATACATGTCTCAAATTTTTATTGTCTCCCAAAGGAAATCTGGAAAGATTTTCTCAATTTCATCAATGACCCCTGCTGGGAGAGGGAATGTTGCTGACCATAATAGCTGGTATGATGATAGAGTAGATAGAATCAACTCATTTCTTCCTTCCATGGAGATCATTCTCACCTTCCATGATTCAAGATTAAATTTGATCTTATCGATAAGCAGAATGCAAGTTTTCCTAGTTATATTAGCTAGAGAACAATGGCTATCTGAGGTATCATGAAGGGAGTGGTTTGACTTGAATGAACATAGAATATATGAAACTCATGATCGTTCCTTTACTAAAATAGACATGGCTCTTTGTTGGATTTAGATTGATAGCTGAGCATTCCCCAAATTTTTGGAGGATATCATTGATGGAAGCTGCTCATCTTCCTTGGCAAATATGAGTAGATTGTCCACAAAGATGATGTCAAAGACCTTGTCGTTGTCAGGATAGGTGGCGAGATGATTTCATTGTCTTCTACTTCTTTTAACATCGATGATAGGGCTTGCATATCAATGATAGGGCTTTTTGATAGGTTTAACTTAATGCACATACTTGGATGGCCTTTGGTCTTATTGTAGTCTCTTATGATATTGTTTGCAAGGAGAATGGCTTCACCAATTCTTCTACCTTTGATGAATGTGAACTGATTTCAGAGATGATTTCTGGGAGAATGATTTCTAGCTTCTTTGTCATTATCTTATTTATGATTTTTTAGCATAGGTTCACAATGAAATCAGGTGCCAATCTATGACCTTTCTAGCTTCCATATTATTGGGGATGAGTGTGAGGAAGGCCTTGTTTGCTTCTTTTAGAATTCTTCCATTACTAAAGAAACCAAGGATTTCCACAGTAACATCATCGCCTATGATTTCCCAACATTCTTTGCAGAAGGTGGCATCAAAGCCACCAGGTCCTGGTGCCTTCTACCCATCTGCTTCCTAGATGACATCTTCAATATCTTTCATGGGTGATGTGTTCACTGTGGATTTTCAGGCGTTCGGCTATGAGCTTCGACGTGTTGTAAAAGGTAGGTTTAGCTCTATTGTCTTCGAATTTGTCTTGGTTGAGTAGAATTTTATAGGGTTACAAGAAGTCTCTTTGTATGACATCTTTATCATCAGTGGTAGAACCTTGATGGTGAATGCTCCTAATGGTATTTCTAGCACTTCTTGTATTAATGGAGGTGTAGAAGAATTTTGTGTTCTGATCCCTCTCTTTGAGGCAAAAGACTTTTGATTTTTGTATAGGGAGGGACTCTTCTGCAAACACAACTTCCTTTTCTCTCTTAATCACATCTTTGGATACTACATAAAGTGTATCATCATAGCGATTAAGATCTGACTCCTCTTAAGCATGAATGACCTCATATTTTTAGGTGTTTGCATTGTCCCTGAGATCTCAAACTATTTCTAGGTTCCACCTTTGGAGATTTTATTTCACATTTTGGATTTTTTTTACAGAGTCTATACATAGGTGTTACATCCACCTGAAGGTTCCAAGTAGCGTGGATGGTATCTTTAAACACTTGCATATGTTTCCAGTGGTTGACAAATCAAAAGGGATATCTAGTCTTTGATGGTTCTGTGTCAAGATGTAGCATAATGATGGAGTGGTCTGTGAAAATGGAGGATATAACATGCTCCCAAAAATTAGGGAAGTTGTCATGAACATTTTGATTATGTATAACTCTATCTATCTTTGATGTTGTGTGCTTCTTTCCTTCCTGATGATTATCCCATGTCAAATATGAGCCTTCAATATTTCTTTTATAGAGGGTAGCACTAGTGACATCTTGGTTGAATTCACACATTGATTTGCTGGTGGGAGGAGAACGTCCCATGCATTTAGATTCCATACAAACTATGTTGAAGTCCCCCATCAGTGCCCAAGGATGGTTAATTGTACAGCTAATGTTGATGATTGAATGCCATAGGTTTCTTCTATTATTTTCATCAATGGTTCCTTATACAACAATGATCTAAAAACAATTCTACCAATAGAGATGGTGAAATGGAGGAGCTAGTCAATGAAAGTGATCAGATGGATATTCCCACAATATGATAATTCTAGTAGGAGATTGGTTGGATGAGTTTGCACACCAATGTGCATTTGTCCAACGTCTATTGATGACTTGAGTAATGTTCTTTGATCTAACTTTTATTTCAACTAGAATAAAACTGTCCGCTTTGTGTCATTTCATATGTTACCTGACATCATCCTGCTTGACCCTATCATCCATGCCTCTAATGTTCCTGGCCATGATCCTAAATGAATCTAACATTTGGAAGGGGTGGGTGGGAGCCCCCTGTAGTGTAGGGTTGGCTTGAATCAAGTTTATTAACAAGTGGATCAAACCTATTAGATGTTGGGGAGGTACTTTGCCTCTGGTTAGGGTGTTCACGAGACTTGTTTGCTTGGCTTCTGGTGAGGATTCTGACCATGATGGTAGTGAATCCATCATTTTTGTTGACCTATTTTGTAGCTAGGGGGATTGCTTCTCAGTGCTAGTTGACAAAGGTAGGGATGATGGTTTTTCTGGGCTTCTTGTAGTGGGCAATGTTTCTGTGGTATCCGAACTGGTTCAATGGATGTTTCCACTTGAATGTGTTCTTCTGCTTTGGCATTTTTGCAAATAGGTTTGATGTTTCACATGGCTGCCTCATGACCGAAGGTGTTACTGTGTGGACACTTTGCTGGCTTCCATTCATATTCTATCTTGATGATATGTTCCTTGCCGGTATTTCTTCTAAATTCCACTTCATCCAGAAAGGAGAATTCAATATCGATGATGACATCGATTCTAGAAAAATCTATGTGACATCGTGCCTTTGTCATATGGTTAATGTGTTTGGGCTTTCCAAGGAAGGAACCAATTCTGGCGAAGGTTTTTTTACTCCATAGATCTAACGGAGTTTCGTGTGCTTTGATCCTAATGGGTAGCGTTGTAAGTCATTCTTTCTGCATAGGTTCTCCTTGTTCCCACTTCTTTATAATAATTGGCTTGCCTTTGCCTAACCAGGGACCAGATTCCAAAGACATCAAAAGGGTCGTCTGCATTAGAGAATTAGAGAATAAACATTCCATTTCCCTTGACCAGGCTTCAATCATACCAACAAGGGTCCAAATCCTATAGAGGTGGTCCAGGTTAGTCGAGATGTGGGGATTCAGGCCAATAACATAACCCACAATAGTGTTTCTCCTATTGACTTGAGAGATACTTTCCCATATTATGATAATGACTTAACCATTCCATTCCTATGTATCTAATATGTTTGTTCAAGATTGATTTTAGTCTGTAGGTACATGAAAAGGAGTAAATTACATGAGCCCTAGCTTGTCTAAGTTCAAGTCAAAAGCAATGCAAGTGTGCATTTTGGGAAATCACTCCAATTTACCTTCGATTATTTTTGTAATTTCTTGTATTGATGATATGACTTATAACTAGGATGAGAAAAAAATCAGGGACACTTAATTGAAATGTTTGGTCACTCAAAAGTCAATTTAGAATATTTGTCACAGGCTATTTATCAGTCGAGTTGGAAACTCGACCGATCCAGTGATGGATTTTCTGAAGATGACCAATCGGTTGAGTTGCAAACTCACTGAACTCGATCAACGATCAACTAAGTAAAACCAATTTTGACTCATCGGTTAAGTTTCCTCAAACAAACTCGTCTAATAGTTTGAAAATTAGCTTTCTCTCTTAGTGGATCGATCGAGTTACCTTTATTGAAACATGACCAAATGTACTGTACAAAAAATGTAGAAAAAGTGATTATAACTGTTGGAGAGTTCTTTTGAGTGAAAATAGATCTGCTGTAATGTGTAAAATGGCTATATTTCACCCATAAATGGTCCCACACTCAAGGAAACACCCCCACCTATAAATAGGACCCCTTGGAGTTCATTGCAAGTTTGCTTATTCATGCTATTATAAGTCCTTTCTATAGTTGAGTGTGTAGCAACTCATTGAGCCCCTTTCTATCTCTCATTTACGAATCATTTCGTGATGAAGAGTGAGTTAGGAAAGTTTTAAGAGAGATACCTCCATGTGCTTGTAAATCTCTCATTCCATTCCATCTTCCCTACCCCCTTTCTCAAAGAAGAAAGGTTGAAGCAAGATACTCCAAGAGAAGGTAAAGTTGTTGCTAGTTTTCTTCAAGGTTGAAGAAGAGGTGAAAAATATTCTCTAGGTTAAGGAGAAGGGCAAGTCCAAGATTCAAGAAGAGTGAATAATTCCTTCAAGGCCAAAGACTTGATGTAAGTGTGGGTAAGTCCTTTTTGAAGGATGAAGACATCTTGATCAAGTGGGTAAGTCAATGTGCTGGTGGAAGACTCTTGTCTTGAATAGGTAAACCTTGGATGTATGGTGGTCTCCTTGTATCTCTTATGAATGAATATAAGTATACACATAAGTAAAGTCCTATAGGTTGACCTCTCTAGGTAGTGGATTGACTATCTCCTAGTCTAGAAATTGGAACCACTCTAAACCACTTTGTCTAGGTGCATGTTTTAATTTCTCTCATCCTTGCTATGCTTGCTTAGTTAGGACTTCAAATTACTCTTAATCTATTAGTTTTTATTGATATAATTTGAAGATCTAACTTATCTTATGAAAATTTTTAAGCTTTATTCACCCCACTCTAGAGCCCTAGATCCAACAAGTGGTATCAGAGCCAAGGATCTTCTCCAATGATCTCCCACGAGACAAGAAGATGGGCGACAACCTACTTGGTTCACTCAACCTAGAGGGAGGCTTCTCCATGCATCCTCCAGTCTTTGATGGCACAAACTTCCTCTATTGGAAGAGGTGTATGTAGTTTTACATTCAAGGGATGAACTTTGATATGTGGAAGGTTATGGTTACACCATACAAGGAGCCAAACAGAGTTGTGTCAACATGGAATGAAGTTGCACTAAAAGAATCCCAACTCAATGCCAAAGCCATAAGCATCCTCTATGCATCTCTTACCCCAACGGAGTGCAACTGCATATCCTAATGGATACCACCTATAAGATTTGGGATTAGTTGTGCATTATGTACGAGGGCACAAAGAAAGTCAAAGAGGCTAAGATATACATAATGAACAACCTTCTAGAGAACTTCAAGATGGCAAGAAAGAAGGAATTGCAGAGATGTACTCTAGGCCCAATGTCATCATCAACGGCCTAGCTTCTTTGGGAAACACTTTGGATAAAGGTGTAATCAAATACAAGATCTTGAGGACTCTACCAAAGAGATGAGAGTCAAAGGTGACCTCTATTGAAGAAGTGAGAAGCCTTGGTGACATTCCAACCGAAGAGCTCATTGGCAACCTACAAGCTCATGAGCCAAGGCTTGACAAGCAAGAAGAAGAAGTCAAGCAAGAAGAGAAGGAAGGCAAGAAGATCAAAGATAGTGCATTCGAAGCTCAAGTGGAGGTTATCATCCTTCAACAATAACTTGTTTTCCATACATCTCAGCTCCTCCACTAGTGAAGATGATGGCCCTAGTGATCATGAAGCCAACTACACCAAGGGAAAGCACTTCAAGGGAAAGAAATCCTCCTCCTCTACTCCTAGATTCTACAAGTGTGGCCAAAAGTGACACTACAAGAGTGGATGTACTAAATCAAGAAAGTCATACCACAAGGGAAGCTCCAAGAAGGAGAGAAAGTACAAGAGGAAGGAAAATAAGGAGAAAAGACATAAGAATGCAGCTCATGCAGCTTGGGAGGAAATATCCTCAAGTGGATCTAGATATGAAGAATAAGGAGAGTGCCACCTTGCACTCATGGCCTCTACAAGTGATAAAATTGGTGAGGTAAGTTAGGTAAGTGAGGTAAGATTGCATGAATTATCAAAAGAAACTCTTATTGATATGCTTGTTTCTACCCATTATTCTTTTGCTAAATGTAAATCTAAAAGAAAAGGGTTAGGAAAAATTATTGATGATTTGTATCCTAAACTTGAGATTCTTGAGCTAAATGAGAAAACTCATCTTGAGATAATTGATAATTTGCAAGGCCAATATCTTGATCTTGAGCTTTGATAAAATGGAGTTGAAGTAGATAATGGTGTTTACGTCAGGAACATTGAAACTCTTAAGGAAGATAACCAAAAGTGCCCAAATGAGCTTGAAATCCTTAAAACTGAAAATGCTAAATTTAAGCCCATTATTGACGCTCGTAGGGATGAGAGGGATGTTTATCTTAAGGAAATTCAAGTGCTTAAATAAAAAAATTCTAGGTTGCTTGCTCAAGTTAATTATTTATCTTCTAGACCTATCTTACCTAGTAATGATTTTACTTCTATTTCTCTTGAGAAAGATTCTTATTTGACTAAAGCCCTCTATTTAGAGGCTGAAAATGTTCATGCTAGAGATGATATTGCTAGTTTGTCTTCTATTGTTATATATCTTAATGATGACAATCATAGACTTAGAGCTTCACTGCAAAAATTCCTCAAAGGAAAAAACTCCGTAAGTGAAATCCTTGACCATTCTACCAAACAAAGTGGTACTGGTGGTTTGGGATTTGTAGGGGGAGCACCTAAGGACAAGAACAAAGCCAAAGGTAAGAAAAAGAGTAAGGAAACCTCATTTTTATTTGGGATTCTTCTGGCACTAAGAACCCTATGATTAGTTCTCATTGTAAATGTGATGATCATTACTCTACTTATTGTCCTTACAAGCCAAAGGGGACCAACCCAAAGATTAAATGGGTCCCCAAGCTAACTCTAGATCCCAAAGTTTGTGTTGGGAAATGACACTCTCCTTTCTTGTTGGAAAAAGGTACATGGATTGTTGATAGTGGCTGCACTAAGCACATGACATGTGACATAAGCCATTTTAACAACTTCACTAATAAGAAAGAGGTTCAGTTAGCTTTGGGGACAATAGGGAAGGTAAGGTTAAAGATGAGGGTAATGTAGGTGAATCCTTATGTATCAAGGATGTTCTCTTTGTGGATGGCTTGCATCAAAATTTAATAAGTGTAACTCAATAATGTGATAATGGGTACCTTGTGCTATATACTTCTTTTGAATGCTTTATTCTATATTCCATCACCTAACAAGTCATATATAAGGGAACTAGAAGTGGTAATCTTTATGTAATTGTGCTTGACTCTATTAGGTATGTTGTTGGTAGATGCCTAGTAGTCAATTTTAATGATATTTCTCTTTGACATCGTTGTCTTGGTCATGTATATATTCATCAATTGAAGAAGTTGAGCAAAAAGGACTTTGTCAAGGGACTTCCCAAATTGGATTTGGAAAAGGATAAGGAATGCCAACCTTGTACCCAAGGAAAGAAAACCAAGTCCTCCTTCAAATCCAAACAAGTCATTAGTACCAACAGAGCTGTTTAACTTCTTCACATTGATCTATTTGGACCAATGAATACTCAATCGCTTCATGGTTCCAGGTATTGCCTTGTTATTGTTAATGATTTCTCTAGATATATTTGGACCTTCTTTCTCATTTGCAAGAGTGATATTGTAACATCCCTGACATGGGTTATACTCTACCCTAGGTGTTTTGATTAATAAAGATGATTATATGCTTAATTTCATATTGTGAAAAGTAATTAGGGCTCAAGAGGAACTTATATTGCAATTCTAGTCCTTTTTGAACATTGTTGAAATCAATGTTTTGTTGTTTTAGACTAAAGTATAAATTACCCAAGTTGAGGGGTTTAAGTGCAAATGGTGCATGATAATATGTTCCTCATGTGTTGAAGCATCATGAGAGTGAATATGATGCAGATGTATGGCTTATGGTAGCCTGAGTACTAAGAAAGAGCTGATAAAGCAATGCATGTGCATTAAAACCTAGTTTCGGTGTAATGTACAATTTACCCAAAACCTAGGGTTCAATATGAAAATTACCACTTCAATATGGTCCCTAATGTTTCTTGGCATCATGTAGAGCAAATAAAATGAGAGGGACACCTAATTTGAATTAAGTTGGAGGAGAGAGAATCTTGATATTAAAATAATCAAGATTAATGCCTAATTGAAACCCTAATTTGATTTTGGGCAAAAATAAATGTATTAATTAAAGGGCCTTCAACCAAAATTAAAATGGTTGGATTCAGATACATGAGTGACAATCCTTGAGCTTGCATGGATCGAAAATATCTTAAGTAGGTGAAATTCCACTCACCTTATTATAAGGAAAAGAATTTCCACTCAAAAAGATATATTGATATTATAATGGATTAAGGTGCTTATTTTCTTTTCCCTTAATCCATGGATAATGGAAGGGAGTTCGGTGGCTTTGAGTTGCCTTTGCATGCAAGCAAACCAAGGAGGAAGAGGTGGTACCATTTTTGGAATTAATTAAATTTTAATTAAACATTTTCTCTTTCATCAATTTCCTTATAAAAGAGCCTTTTCCAACCCACCTAAGGACTTTTTCGGATTTCCTTTCTTCCCCTTGCTTGCAAAACCGACCAAGAAGGCTAAGGACAGCAGGGAGCACGTCTCCAACCTGTTGGTAAGCCTTTGATCCTCGTTCTTCATGATTCCATGGTGGAAATCGAAAATAAATTATGGATTTCTTCCTATTTCGATCTCCTCTTCAATTCTAACCATTCCTTTTCACTCAAACCTTGTAAACGAGCCTTGGAATGGTGAAAGGAGTTGCATCCACCATTTTTGCCGTGGACATGGAGCTTTGGAGCTCAATTGGATGCGCGTTTGCTAACTTGAACCCTTCTACATTGTTATTCAACTATCAATCTTGGAATTTCGTTGATTCCTTCATCTTTTTTATTAATTTCTTGTTGTACTTGGTAAATCCATGAAATCAGATGCATTAGGAGTTGTAGGGACGAAGTTATATGATTATGACATCATCTTGTACACTTTTCCCAAAAAATAATCTTGTTCCAAATGGTTTCAACATGTTTGCCCATTCGGTTTCACCAAACCGTTTGAGAGCAAACGGTTTGAGACCGTTTGAGAGCAAACGGTTTCAAAACTGTTTGAAAGAGTTAACCAAGGGTTTCCCGTTTGATAATCCTATTCCTAATTATGTTGGTTGATAAACCACCAAATTTGGTTAATTAATTCCAAAGGAATCGTGAGTTGAAGGCCAGTCAATTGGGCAAACCCTAATTGAAATTAGTGCTGAAATTCCAATGAGTTGATTTGAGATGTTGGGTTGATTAGCCCAAACGGTCTCAAGACCATTTGGGGATCACCCAAACGGTTTGAATACCATTTGGGGATCACCCAAGACCGTTTGGTGGTCCAGGGTTAAGTATGGTTGCCTATTTGAAGGTCCAAAGTTACCAAGTTACAAAGCAATCAATTGTTGATTTGTTGATTGACTCAATAGACCAAACCCAGATGAAATTTCACTAGAATCCAAGGGTTGGATGAGCCAAACGGTCTCAAGACCATTTGGAGCTCATCCAAACGGTCTCAAGACCGTTTGGTAGTCACCCAAGACCGTTTTGAGGTCTAGGGGTGGGTATGGTTAAGCAATTGATGATCCAATGATACTAAGTTGAAGTGTAATCAATTGCTGATTTGGTGATCAATCTAGTGATCCAAACCTTAATTGGTTGACTTGGATTTTGATGATATGATGGGAAAACAGTCTCAAGACCGTTTGGAGGTCATCCAAACGACCTCAAGACCATTTGGGGTCAGGTCATGTTCGATTTGGATGATGGTTCACAGGTTTCAAAGTAACTAATATTGCATTGATTAGTGTTGAAGGATCATTGATTCCAAACCCTAATTCAATTGATTGAAACCCTAGTTGATGACTAATTGAGGGTCAATTGAGGGCTAAATCAGTTGTATGTTGACCTATTTAACTCAATTGAAGTATGAGGATAGGTCCAATTGATGATTGGTTCCATGAATTCATTGATTGAAGGGATCAACATTGGAAACCCTAATCCAATTTGATTGGTTGAGACCATATTTGGTCCATGCGGTTTTGAGGAGGTTTGGACCAAATGGTCTCAAGACCGTTTGAGTGCAAACGTCTCAAGACCGTTTGGGACCAAACGATCCCAAACCAGTTGAGCCCATGCGGTTTCAAAAAGGTGCTTTAGCAAACGGTTTCAAACTATTTGAACTTTGAAAGACCAAGACCGTTTGGGGCTTAAGTACTCAAATTTGAATGAGGACTCAATTGGTTAATCCTTTTGGATACCTAATATAATTGATGACTCAATTGGCTAATTCACTTGGACACCTATTGTAATTGAAGATCCAATTGGTCAATTCATTTGGATACCTTATGTGATGGAGGTCCAATATGATTGAATCTCTTAAGAATTTAGATGATGAATGATCCATTGATCCAATGATGATTAGTAATGATAATCAATGAAGGTACAAAAGTTGAAACCCTAATATTACCTAAGTGAATAGTGCCAATTAAGGGATGAACTCTAATTGCTTATAAGATCAATGACTTGGTACACTATGTTAATCATAGTTGTATGTACTTGATTGAAGGAATGATATGACCTTATCAAGTTGTGAAGTTGATGTAGCATGAATTCATATATGAATATGATTCATGTGGTGATTAAGGGTATAATCCTTAAGTAAAGAGATCATGAAACCCTAATCATGAACATAAACCCTAATTGATGGGGCTATTGAGTTCTAACCCTAATTGGGGGCAATTCTAAATGTAACCCAAATCCAGGGTGAGGATGTGACCCTAATTCAGGGTAGTGATGTCTGAAACTTCAATTTAGGGTAATGAGATACAAAACCCTAATTGGGATGAATAGTGAATATCTAATTATGGATAATTGAATGAAATCCTAATGGAGATGAATAGTAAACCCAAATTGTGGGAAACTATGGTGGAAACCCTAGTTGAGGGTGATTCCATGTGAAACCCTAGTTGAGGGTGATTCCATGTGAAACCCTAGTTGAGGGTGATTCCATGTGAAACCCTAGTTGAGGGTGATTTCATGAGAAACCCTGATTAACAATTAACATCACATGATATTCTAATATTATGTTGTGATGAGAGGCCCTACGAAGGGTGAAGGTATATGAGAAATGGGGAACTCTAACCCTGATTTGGGTAAAGGGAATGATAAGCCTTGTTGATAGTAAACCCTAATTCCTCATAAAGGAATAATGGTGTTACTGTTGTGTCACATGATTTGATGAATAACTTGTATATCTGTTATCATGCCTAATAACCATGTAGGTATGATGTGATGATGAACATAGCCAGGTATGAGCTATGACATTTTATGTATTGAAATTGTTTATTGGGCCTTATGTGCCATGCTATACCTTATTGCCTAGTATGAGGTAATAAGAGAAGTAATGGGCCTTAAGTGCCATGAGAGATGTTTATGTAACAAGCATCATATTTACCTTGGTCAGATGACCTGAAGGTGATAGTTACCTAAAAACGTGGTAATAATGTTCAATGATGAGCTAAGAGTTTGAATACCTAGAACCATATGATTATGGCGATAAGAATGTGAAGGGATGAGAGTTCCCAGTTTGAAATGAGGGACTGAGTTCCCAAAGTCTTTGAAAGACTGATAAGTATCTGATGAAAGTAGTACATGTCTCTTTATAGCATTGTTGTAATAAGTCTTGTTTGAGAACTTGGATGATGCTAAAAGAATATGAGAATGTACTTAATTAATCAAGTGAAATATTTTCATGTAGAAGCCCTGATCATAGATCCATCATCGTCAGGAACAGGTGATGGTGAAACGGGTGCTCCGTGGCAAAACCCGGAACACACATTTTTGAATATGTGGGGGTAATTGGGAAAATATATCCTTATGCCCCATAGAAATGGCTACGGGCTATGTCCTATGTACGTGATTGGTTACGGACCATACCCTAATAAGAGTATGGCTACGGACCATGACTCCACAAAATAATACCATGCATTGCCTACGGGCCATATCCTGAAGAGAGTATATGCTACGGGATATAACTCTAATAGTCATGTTGCCAGTATACCCTGGAAAGCTATCTAGCAGAGACACAAGATGTCCTACATGTTATCTCGTACTGACCGAGAAAGTTGAGGTCTTGGATTCTGGCTCTTCCATTGACCTATGTGTGGTACTGATGCTTTACGTAATCGTGGTCGGTTGGAGTATGAGCGGTATATATCATCTCCTCAGGGCATAAGTGTGTTTGTAAAATAAAATCAGCCGTATAGCATGTTTGCTTAAGGATTGAATACGGAAATTCATTGGCTGATGTTACATTTTTGTTATATATCTGTAGTTCATTGATGTTGTTCATATCTGTTGTATTCATTACAAATAGATGGATGAACTATGACTCTACCATGAGTAGATGCAATATCATCCTTAAAAAAGAGATTACTTTACTTTGTTCATACAAGTGACTTACCTGTTGTTGATTAAATATATAAATCCTTCTGCTCAGTCCATTTTAATAAATTTCTATAACAATGTTTTGGCGGAGAGTTATATCTCCCGCTTGGACAATTTACAATTGTCTCACCCCCGTGGGATCCAACTTTTTAGGTGGACGTGGACAAAGAAGAAGAATCCCATTGTAGGGAATGGACAACAGTTGTAACAGCAAGGACAATAGTAATATCTCAGGTGGAGATATTGCCTGTCAAGTCATGTAATTAGAAAGTCCTATGTTTCGTCTCTGTACTCTCAGGTCCTCGGAGTTTTTAGTCAGTGTTTTATGAATCGATCTGAGGTATTGGCTTGATGCCTCGAGATTCGTATGTTGTCTGTATATAATGTTGTAAGGCAACTGATGTTGTAATCTCTGAAAAGAGATGGTACAAGTTATGTACATTTGAACTAGAATGTAAAAGTTATACAATGGTTCTTGTTGGAAAAGGTTTCCTATGTGTGGATCTCTTTGCAAAAAGATTTAAATTTTTAGTGATTTTTAGTAATCCGCTGCAAATGATTCGCTTCCGCTTAAGTTAATCTTGTTTTTGCGAGTTAGTTGCCACAATTAGTGGTATTAGAGCTCTAGGTTCACTGACTCTACAGAGACATTGGACTAAGGTAGTAGAGTCTGTTCCGGTGTCATGCAATGTATTTGATAGTGTCTTCTGCTCATATAAGAGAAGAAGAACTTAAAGATGACTGGGTCACATAAGGGGGTTGTTGCTGAGAGAAGCAATGTTACACCAAGAAAAGGTGTATGGGAGCAGGCAAGAGAGAGATAATTGCCTGAGAATCCCCTAGCCGATCCATCTATAATAAGAAAATCCTTCTTTAAGTATTACTGTTGAAGAATTTAGGGCAACAGTAATGTAAATAATGGATCAAGATTTGGCAGTGTAACCTAGATTACCAGCCCCAATGATGATGTTTTAGATATCAACAGGATTTGTAATCAACATCAGCTGGTTGAAGCAAAAGGAAATGATGAATTTCTGGACTTAAATTGAGTCCGTGCTCAACCTTATCCTGTTGAATCAATCTTTGAGGCAGAGTTAGCCTGAGACATTGAATAATTCATGAATTATGACAATTTAGACAAGATAATGCATTCAAATATGTCATCTTATGAATTCCTGGATTAACTAAGAAAGGAATTGATTGAACTTTCCTTGATTAGTCCTGTGAGGACTTATGTGTTGCATAGTAAAACATTGCAAATGTTTTATGTTGTTCCTACCTCTATAAGAAAAGATGAGGTATAGAAGAGATGCCTGGATAAAATCCAGGGATGTTAAACATTATGCTTGTGATAATATGAAAAGAAGGAATATGATAGTATACAAAGTTCATACCACTTAAATCTCAGTATTTATATACCCTAGCCAGGTATACAACTATTGATGATAAAGTGGGTATGTAAACTCTTAGATTGTTGTCTTTTGATTGCTCTGATCAAGTAGTCATTCTGAGACAATCTAATGAGTAACATGAAATCATGAATATGGAATGAATAAATATCTCATATCCTAAGGATAAGAAAGAGAAGTCTGAGATAATCTCAGATGATCATGTTGTATGAGGAACTAAAAGTGTACTCCTCATAAGATAAGAACAACAATAAGGGAGATGAACCCTGTTCAATAATGCTGCAAGCAAAATAAAGATCTTTCCCATAATGAGGAAATGGGAAATGTGATGAGATCATGAGATGATCATAAACATGCTAGATAATAATAAAGAAAGGGATAATGGCATGCAATCATCCTTACAAATTCCTATGCTGAAGGCAAGGAACTAGAGGATGAAATGAGGAGGAAATATCCTATTCTTTTCTTTTAATGTTTTGTTGATGATTTCAGGGACGAAATCATTATAAGGGGTGGATAAATTGTAACATCCTTGACCTGGGTTATACTCTAACCCTAGGTGTTTTGATTAAGAAAGATGATTGTATGCTTAATTTCATCTTGTGAAAAGTAATTAGGTCTCAAGAGGAACTTATATTGCAATTCTAATCCTTTTTGAACATTGTTGAAATCTATGTTTTGTTGTTTTGGACTAAAGTGCAAATTACCCAAGTTGAGGGGTTTAAGTGCAAATGGTGCATGATAATATGTTCCTCATGTGTTGAAGCATCATGAGAGTGAATATGATGCAGAGGTATGCCTTATGGTAGCCTGAGTACCAAGAAAGAGTTGATAAAGCAATGTATGTGCATTAAAACCTAATTTCGGTGTAATGTGCAATTTACCCACTACCTAGGGTTCAATATGCAAATTACCACTTCAATAAGGTCCCTAATGTTTCTTGGCATCATGTAGAGCAAATAAAATGAGAGGGGCGCCTCATTTGAATTAAGTTGGAGGAGAGAGAATCTTGATATTAAAATAATCAAGATTAATGCCTAATTGAAACCCTAATTTGATTTAGGGCAAAAATAAATGTATTAATTAAAGGGCCTTCAACCAAAATTAAAATGGTTGGATTCAGATGCATGAGTGACCATCCTTGAGCTTGCAAGGATCGAAAATATCTTAAGTAGGTGAAATTCCACTCACCTTATTATAAGGAAAAGAATTTCCACTCAAAAAGATATATTGATATTATAGTGGATTAAGGTGCTTAATTTCTTTTCCCTTAATCCATGGATAATGGAAGGGAGTTCGGTGGATTTGAGTTGACTTTTCATGCAAGAAAACCAAGGAGGAAGAGGTGGTACCATTTTTGGAATTAATTGAATTTTAATTAAACATTTTCTCTTTCATCAATTTTCTTATAAAAGAGTCTTTTCCAACCCACCTAAGGACTTTTTTGGATTTCCTTTCTTCCCCTTGCTTGCAAAATCAACCAAGAAGGCTAAGGACAGCAGGGATCACGTCCCCAACCTGTTGTTAAGCCTTTGATCCTCGTTCTTCATGATTCCATGGTGGAAATCGAAAATAAATTATGGATTTCTTCCTATTTCGATCTCCTCTTCAATTCTAACCATTCCTTTTCACTCAACCCTTGAGGACGAGCCTTGGAATGGTGAAAGGAGTTGCATCCACCATTGTTTCCGTGGACATGGAGCTTTGGATCTCAATTGGAGGCGGGTTTTATAACTTGAACCCTTCTACATTGTTATTCAACTATCAATCTTGCAATTTCGTTGATTCCTTTATCGTTTTGATTAAATGCTTGTTGTAATTGGTAAATCCATGCAATCAGATGCATTAGGAGTTGCAGGGACGAAGTTAGATGATGATGAAATCATATTGTACACTTTTCCCAAAAAAAATCTTGTTCCAAACGGTTTCAACATGTTTGCCCATTCGGTTTCACCAAACCGTTTGAGAGCAAACAGTTTGACACCGTTTAAGAGAAAATGATTTCAAAACCGTTTGAAAGAGTTGAAAAAGGGTTGACCATTTGAGAATCCTGTTCCTAATTATGTTGTTTGATAACCCACCAAATTTGGTTAATTAATTCCAAAGGAATCGTGAGTTGAAGGCCAGTCAATTGGGCAAACCCTAATTGAAATTAGTGCTAAAATTCCAATGTGTTGATTTGAGATTTTGGGTTGATTAGCCCAAACGGTCTCAAGACCGTTTGGGGATCACCCAAATGGTTTGAAGACCGTTTGGGGATCACCCAAGACCGTTTGGAGGTCTAGGGTTAAGTATGGTTGCCTATTTGAAGGTCCAAAGTTACCAAGTTACAAAGCAATCAATTGTTGATTTGTTGATCGACTCAATAGACCAAACCCTGATGAAATTTCACTAGAATCCAAGGGTTGTATGAGCCAAATGGTCTCAAGACCATTTGGAGCTCATCCAAACGGTCTCAAGACCGTTGAATGGTCACTCAAGACCATTTGGAGGTCTAGGGGTGAGTATGGTTAAACGATTGATGATCCAATGGTACTAAGTTGAAGTGTAATCAATTGTTGATTTGGTGATCAATCTAATGATGCAAACCTTAATTGGTTGACTTGGATTTTGATGATATGATGGGAAAACGGTCTCAAGACCGTTTGGAGGTCATCCAAATGACCTCAAGACCGTTTGGGGTCAGGTCATGTTCAATTTGGATGATGGTTCAAAGGTTTCAAAGTAACTAATCTTGCATTGATTAGTGTTGAAGGATCATTGATTCTGAACCCTAATTCAATTGATTGAAACCCTAGTTGATGAATAATTGAGGGTCAATTGAGGGCTGAATAAGTTGTATGTTGACCTATTTAACTCAATTGAAGTATGAGGATAGGTCCAATTGATGATTGGTTCCATGAATTCATTGATTGAAGGGATCAACATTGGAAAGCCTAATCCAATTTTATTGGTTGAGACCATATTTGGTCCATGAGGTTTTGAGGAGGTTTGGACCAAATGGTCTCAAGACCGTTTGAGTCCAAACGGTCTCAAGACTGTTTGGGACCGTTTGGGACCAAACGATCCCAAACTGGTTGAGCCCATGCGGTTTCAAAAAGGTGATTTAGCAAATGGTTTCAAACCATTTGAACTTTGAAAGACCAAGACCGTTTGGGGCTTAAGTAGTCAAAGTTGAATGAGGACTCAATTCGTTAATCCTTTTGGATACCTAATATAATTGAGGACTCAATTGGCTAATTCACTTGGACACCTATTGTAATTGAAGATCCAAATAGTCAATTCATTTGGATACCTTATGTTATGGAGGTCCAATATGATTGAATCTCTTAAGAATTAAGATGATGAATGATCCATTGATCCAATGATGATTAGTAATGATAATAAATTAGGTACAAAGGTTGAAACCCTAATAGTACCTAAGTGAATAGTGCCAATTAAGGGATTAACTCTAATTGCTTATAGGATCAATGACTTATTACACTATGTTAATCATAGTTGTATGTACTTGATTGAAGGAATGATATGACCTTATCAAGTTGTGAAGTTGATGTAGCATGAATTCATATATGAATATGATTCATGTGGTGATTAAGGGTATGATCCTTAAGTAAAGAGATCATGAAACCCTAATCACGAACATAAACCCTAACTGATGGGGCTATTGAGTTCTAACCCTAATTGAGGGCAATTCTAAATGTAACCCTAATCCAGGGTGAGGATGTGACCCTAATTCAGGGTAGTGATGTGTGAAACTTCAATTTAGGGTAATGAGATACAAAACCCTAATTAGGATGAATAGTGAATCTCTAATTATGGATAATTGAATGAAATCCTAATGGAGATGAATAGTAAACCCAAATTGTGGGAAACTATGGTGGAAACCCTAGTTGAGGGTGATTCCATGTGAAACCCTAGTTGAGGGTGATTCCATGTGAAACCCTAGTTGAGGGTGATTTCATGAGAAACCCTGATTAAGAATTGACATCACATGATATTCTAATATTATTTTGTGATGAGAGGCCCTAAGAAGGGTGAAGGTATATGAGAAATGGGGAACCCTAACCCTGATTTGGGTAAAGGGAATGATAAGCCTTGTTGATAGTAAACCCTAATTCCTGATAAAGGAATAATGGTGTTATTGTTGTGTCACATGATGTGATGAATAACTTGTATGTTTGTTATCATGCCTAATAACCATGCAGGTATGATGTGATGATGAACATAGACAGGTATGAGCTATGACATTTTATGTATTGAAATTGTTTATTGGGCCTTATGTGCCATGCTATACCTTAGTGCCTAGTATGAGATAATAAGAGAAGTAATGGGACTTAAGTGCCATGAGATTTTTTTATGTAACAAGCATCATGTTTACCTTGGTCAGATGACCTGATGGTGATAGTTACCTGAAAAAGTGGTAATAATGTTCAATGATGAGCTAAGAGTTTGAATACCCAGAACCATATGATTATGGTGATAAGAATGTGAAGGGATGAGAATTCCCAGTTTGAAATGAGGGACTGAGTTCCCAAAGTCTTTGAAAGACTGATAAGTATCTGATGAATGTAGTACATGTCTCTTTATAGCATTGTTGTAATAAGTCCTGTTTGATAACTTGGTTGATGCTAAAATAATATGAGAATGTACTTAATTAATCAAGTGAAATATTTTCATGTAGAAGCCCTGACCATAGATCCATCATCGTCAGGAATAGGTGATGGTGAAACGGGTGCTCCGCGGCAAAACTCGGGACGCATATTTTTGAATATGTGGGGGTAATTGGGAAAATATATCCATATGCCCCATAGGAATGGCTACGGGCTATGTCCTATGTACATGATTGGTTACGGACCATACCCCAATAAGAGTATGGCTACGGGCCATGACTCCACAAAATAATACCAGGCATTGGCTACGGGCCATATCCTGAAGAGAGTATATGCTACAGGCTATAACTCTAATAGCGATGTTGCCAGTATACCCTGGAAAGCTATCTAGCATAGACACAAGATGTCATGCATGTTATCTCATACTGACTGAGAAAGTTGAGGTCTTGGATTCCAGCTCTTCCATTGACCTATGTGTGGTACCGATGCTTTACGTAATCGTGGTCGGTTGGATTATGAGCGGTATATCTCATCTCCTCAGGGCATAAGTGTGTTTGTAAAATGAAATCAGCCGTATAGCATGTTTGATTAAGGATTGACTACGGAAATTCATTAGATGATGTTACATTTCTATTATATATATGTAGTTCATGGATGTTGTTCATATCTGTTGTATTCATTACAAGTAGATGGATGAACTATGAGTCTACCATGAGTAGATGCAATATCATCCTTGAAAAAGGAGATTACTTTACTTTGTTCATACAAGTGACTTACCTACTGTTGATTAAATATATAAATCCTTTTGCTCAATCCATTTTAATAAACTGCTATAGCAATGTTTTGGCGGAGAGTTATATCTCCCGCTGTGACAATTTACAATTGTCTCACCCCCGTTGGATCCAACTTTTTAGGTGGACGTGGACAAAGAAGCAGAATCCCATTGTAGGGAATGGACAACAGTTGTAACAGCAAGGACATCAGTAATATCTCAGGTGGAGATACTTCCTGTCAAGTCATGTAATTAGAAAGTCCTATGTGTCGTCTCTATACTCTCAGGTCCTCGGAGTTTTTACTCAGTGTTTTATGAATCGATCTAAGGTTTTGGCTTGATGCCTTGAGATTCATATGTTGTCTGTATATAATGTTGTAAGGCAACTGATGTTGTAATCTCTAAAAAGAGATGGTACATGTTATGTACATTTGAACCAGAATGTAAAAGTTATACAATGGTTCTTGTTGGAAAAGGTTTCCTATGTGTGGATCTCTTTGCAAAAAGTTTTAAGATTTTAGTGATTTTCAGTAATCCGCTGCAAATGATTCACTTCCGCTTAAGTTAATCTTGTTTTTGCGAGTCTGTCGCCACATATATGCTTAATGTTTTCTCTGGTTTTTGTAAATGAGTTAAGAATGAAGCTTCTTGCCAGATTGTTTCCATTTATAGTGATCATGGGGGAGAATTTGAAACTGATCTTTTTGAAAACATTTGTGAAGAATTTGGGTATGCACATAACTTCTCTTCACCTCAAACACCTCAATAAAATGGGGTTGTAGAGAGGAAGAATAGGTCACTATAGGAGATGGCTAGGACCATGCTTTTAGAGTATGATACTCCAAAGAAGTTTTGGGCTGAAGCTATTAGTACCTCATGTTTTGTACAAAATCGGGTTCTTACACATCCTTCTTTAAAGAGAACTCCCTATGAGCTATGGCACGGTAGGAAGCCTTCTATTGAGTATTTCCTTATTTTTGGATGTCCTTGTTTTGTTTTGAATATGAAAGATTCTTTCGACAAGTTTGATCCGAAATCTTACATGGCTTTCTTTCTTGGCTATAACACTCCTAGCAAGGCTTATGAAGTGTTTAATATTGATCTTGCTAAAGTAGAAGAATCCATTATTGTTAAGTTTATTGAGACTAACCCCTCTATTCCCAAAGATATTTTTCCAAATGATGATGTTTCAGGTGAGGTAATTCCTATTCTAAAAGACCTCAACATCACCCAAAAAGAAAAAGAGGTGGTCATTCAAGAAGAAGAGAAAGATGAAGATAAGAAGGATCCAACTCCCCGATTTGTAAAGAATCATCCAAAAGAACTTATATTAGGTGATCCATTTGAAAAAGTGAAGGTGTGTGCTACCTTCAACAAAGAATAAGCCAACAACACCTTCATCTCACAACTTGAGCTAAAGAACGTCAAAGAAGCTCTTGGGGATGATGAATGGATCCTAGCCATGCAAGAAGAATTGGAGCAATTTGAAAAGAACAAAATACTAACACAAGTGACAAAACCAAATTATATAAAGATCATTGGGACCAATTGGGTCTACCACAACAAACTAGATGAATGTGGAAAAGTGGTAAGGAGCAAAGCAAGGCTAGTGGCTCAAGGCTACAATCAGTAGGAAGGTATAGATTTTGGTGAAACATATGCACCTATAGCTAGACTTGAGTCCATTCGTATGTTGCTTACTTTTGCTAGTTATAAAAACTTTCTTATTTATCAAATGGATGTTAAAGGTGTGTTTTTGAATGGTACAATTGTGGTGGAAATGATGTTTCACAACCCTCGGTCTTTGAACATGATAGTTTACATAACCATGTTTATTTGTTGCAAAAATCTCTCTATGGACTCAAACAAGCACCTCGAGCTTGGTATGAGAAATTAAAGAACTTTTTGTTAGATCATGGGTATAGCATGGGAAAAGTAGATTCTACCTTGTTTCTAAAGCACACTTCTAATAATTTTCTTACAAATATATATTGATGATATCATGTTTGCTGGAACTAATCTTGATCTTTGTAAAAATTTTAGTGATATTATGAAGAGTGAGTTTGAAATGAGCATGATGGTGAGCTTACATTCTTCCTCTGCTTTCAAATCAAGAGAACTAAAGATGGGAACTTCATCAACCAAGGCAAGTACACAAGTGAGCTACTTAAGCACTTTGGGATACAGAACACCAAGCTGATGGACACACCCATGTCAAACACCACCAAACCTGATAAAGATGAAGAAGGTGAGAAGGTAGATGAGAAGCTCTACATAGGTATGATTGAAAGTTTACTTAACTGCCTCTAGACTAATGTTTAGTGTTGGAGTGTGTGCTCACTTTTAATCAAATCCCAAGAAATCACATCTTATAGATGTAAAGAGGATTTTAAGGTACTTAGCCAAAACTCCAAATTTTAGACTATGGTATCCCAAGTCAAGGAACTTTACTCTTACAACTTATAGTGATGTGGATTACACATGATGCTTGATTGATAGAAAGTGCACAAGTGGAACTTACTTTCTCCTAGGACCATGCTTGGTGTCTTGGTTCTCTAAGAAACAGAGAAGTCACATTATCAACTATTGATGTTGAATACATTACAGCTGGGAGTTGTTGTGCCCAGTTCATATGGATGAAGAAAATACTCCAAGACTTTAGCATTCATTTTGATGTGTCACCTATCTATTGTGATAATACTAGTGAAATTAATCTATCTTACAATCTTACCTTGCATGGTAAAACTAATCATATAGAGGCTCGTCATCATTTTCTTCATGATCACACTGCCAAAAAGGATATCTATATCACACATCTAGACACAGAAAATTAGTTGGCGAACATTTTCACTAAACCTCTAGGTAGAGAGAAATTTAATTTTATTAGATCTAAACTTCTCATAACTAATTTGAATGAATCTTATATGCCTTCTATCTAGTTTTCATCTATCCTATATGCTTTGCTTATGTTTTAATCACCCCTGCTTGCAAATATGATAAAATTAGTTTTCATGTTCTTTTTGCCTTATTTTTTGATATTTTTTGTAAACGCTTATTTTATCACAAAATAGTACCCAATGATGAGTGAAATGTGCCTAAGTATGTTTAAAATGCAAGATGGACTTGAAAAATAAATTTAGTTAGCACTCTAATGGATAGAAATTTAAATTTCTAAAGTTAGTTCAGGTGGACCATCGATCGAGTTGCTAACTCGACCAATGAGTGGCTGAGAGATTTTTTAAATGAGCCAATCGACCGAGTTTTTGAGTCATAAAACTCAATTAATGGCCGGGCTAGAGCAAACATAAGTTAGGTTCACCCAACTTTTCTCCCTCTCAACTAGAGAAAAATTGATCGATCCAACCTCCATCTCCCTCTAGTTCTAAACCCTAGCCCCGACCTTCCTCTCCCTAGCTCTAGTTTGACCTAGATCGACCTTCCTTGACCTCTTTCCCTTCAATCCTAGGTGTGTGGAGGGTCTGTCATGGTGTTTCCTCATTTTTTGTTCTCTCAATCCTTCTCATTTCATCTCCATGGCGTCAAATAGGAGAAAGAGAGCCACCCCATCCTGAGCACCCTCCTCCTCTTTCAACTCGTGTCTCATACCCTTTGATGATACCTTCTTTGTCTCCAACGATGCTCTAAATAGTTACAAGGAGCTCCTTCCTAGGAACCCCTTTCCTTTTCATTCCCTTTTTGAGCCAACCCCATGTACACAAAGGGTTATCAATCAAGTATCTGAGTTGCTATATGACCACCACCTCTCTACCTTGAGTGTTGAATGTGCGTGCTACCACAATTCCATCACAATAAAAAAATTCGTTAATGAATTCTATGCTAATTTGCAATGGAATTATGACACTCTTACACCCTCACCTACTTATCAAGTAGTCCTTACTTCCATGATAGCCATGAAGAAATTCCAGGTCTCCAAGGATACCCTAAACATAATTTTCTCAAGTATTGAGGTGACTGATACTTGGAGGAAGGATGACCATTAGTATTTTGAGCTAGTTGGCTCTGAGGCCTTCTACAAGCGATATGATATCACTCTTCCTAAAATTCAAAAATTCCTGAAGAAGCCTCAATATCCCTATATAAAGAAGTGTACCCTTCCCTCCTCAGCCTTAGACCTCAAGAACTGCATACTCACCCTTGTTGTTAATTGCAATATTCATCTCGAGAAAAAATAGACTGAAATTGTAGAAAACACTATGGTGATTATGTTCGGTATCTTGAAGAACATCAGAGTCAAATGGGAAATATATGTCCTCCACCACATGACCTGCTTTGACATTGGGCCTCCCTACCCTACCATGATATGTGGTCTTTTTCAGATTGCCACTGGAAAATCTCTTTTCCATGACCTTCACTACAAACCTACCCAGAAAGGAGTTTGTATTAGTGAGACTACAACTTAGAAGTCTGTACCTATCCCTTCCTCTACCACACCTGGAGCCTCTACCTCCACCTGTGCACCTCCACCACTTTAGCCTTTCTAACCTGCCCATGCCGCTTTCCATGTATCAAATGAAAGCCTCATGAGTTACATGATGCATCCGCAGTCATATAACCTTTAGGTTTGGGAGCATATGCATCAGGATCTCTATGCCATCTTGTCTACCATGAACCTCTCGTGTGCACACCCTTATCCTTCCTACCATCCCTTCCCAGGAGGTGACTATGCATCCTATCCATATGATCACTTTTACCCTACCCATCCACCTGCTGCTTCCACTGCTACACCCTCTATTATTGGTGGATCTAACCCTACTATGCTACCTCTCCCTGCTGGTCCTATATCTACCTTGCTTGCAAGACTTGGTACTTCTACTCCTTCTTCTCCTCAAGCCCAGAAGTTACATGACCATGGTATGTCATGGGATGAGAAGATAGCCAGGTTGCCCGGTCATGGTTTCAGCTCCTCTGTCGATGAGGAGATGCCAGATCAGACCGATGAGTAAGCTCCTACTACTGATGAGGAGGCCTCTGAGGATGATGGTGATGATGGTTCTGGTGGCTCTGCTGGTGGTTCTGGTGATGAAGGTGATGTTGTTGTCTCTGCTGCACCTTTAGACAGAGATGACAACTATGAGCCGGAAACCTCTTCTAATGATGATGTGGACATAGATGACCTAGATGTTTAGATGTTTTAATTTTTAGTCTATAGATGTTGATCATATATATCTTTCTAGGATATTTTCTACTAAAATCATCTGGGCACATTTTCTGAGTTGTACTATTTATCATCATGTTTTCATCGTTTTGGCTTGTAGTTGCTTTTGAGGACATGCTCTCTGTGTTATAATCTTAATCATATGTACATTAACTCTTTGATTGCTATATATCATGATTTGGTGCCATGTTTACCATATTTTTATTATGACTTGGATGCTTGTTTCTCTCTTGTCTATGTTTGGTGTATGCTTTGAGATTGCATGTTTTATGTTGTGGATGTATGTTTGGCTGTGCTTGGAGAAGACCTATTTTTGTGCTCTCTACCCCCTATCTTTTTGATAATGTCAAAAGGGGGAGAGAAGTTCAATGTTTTGAATCTCAACAATGTTATTTTTATTGCCTATGTGCTCCTTTTCTTGTTCATTATATGCTTTATCATGTGACTTGTGAAAGGACCATATTGTATACATGTTATATTGTTTTGTGTAGAAAGACTAACTATGCAGGTAAAAGTACACATAGATAGAGGGGGAGCAATTCACATTGATAAAAATTTTAATCCCCCTACAATTCACAAGGCAAAGGTGTAACTTTACATATGCTTTTCAATATGATTGAGGAATGGTTTGTCATTATCAAAAAGGGGGAGAATGTTGCTTGAGAGTTATACATTGCCAATATTTTGATAATGACTTAACTCATTCCTGTGTATCTAATATGTTTGTTCAAGATTGATTTCAGGCTTTAGGTACATCAAAAGGATAAAATTACACAAGCCCAAGCTTGTCCAAGTTCAAGTCAAAAGCAATGCTAGAGCGTGTTTTGGGAAATCACTCCAATTGACCTTAGATTATTCTTGTAATCACCTGTATTGATGATATGAGTTGTAACTAAGATGAGAAAAATTAGGGACACTTAATTCCAACGTTTGGCCACTCAAAAGTCAATTTCGAAAATTTGTCACATGTTGTTTATCAGTCGAGTTGGAAACTCGACCGATCCAGTGATGAATTTTCTGAAGATGACCAATTGAATATGTTGCACACTCACATAACTTGACCGATGATCAACTAAGAAAAACTAATTTTGACTCATCGGTCGAGTTTCCTAGAACAAACTCGATCAATAGTTTGAACATTAGCCTTGTCTCTTAGTGGGTCGGTTGAATTACCTTTATTGAAGTTCAATCGAATGTACTATACAGAAAATGCAGAAAAAGTGAATATAACCATTAGAGAGTTTTGTGAGTGAAAATAGATATTTTGTAACTTGTAAAATGGATATATTTTTCCCTTAAGTGATCCCACACTCAAGGGAACATGCCCATCTATAAATAGGACCCCTTGGAGTTCATTCCAAGTTTTCTCATTCATGCTATTCTAAGTCCTTGCTATAGTTGAGTGTGTTGAAACTCCTTGTGCCCCTTTCTCTCTCTCATTTACTAAGCATTTCTTGATTATGAGTGAGTTAGGAAAGTTGTAAGAGAGCTATCTCCATGTGCTTATAAAGATCTCATTCCCTTCCATCTTCCCTACCCCCTTTCTCAAAGAGAAAAGGTTGAAGCAAGCTACTCCGAGTGAAGGTGAAGTTGTTGCTAGTCTTATTCAAGGTTGAAGAAGAGGTGAAGATCTTCTCTAGGTGAAGAAGAAGGGCTAGGCCAAAGACTTGATGCAAGTCTGGGTAAGTCCTTATTGAAGGATGAAGACATCTTGATCAAGTCGGTAAGTCCTTGTGTAGGTGGAAGACTCTTGTCTTGATTAGGTAAATCCTTGGATGTATGGTGGTCTCCTTTTATCTCTTATGATTGAATACAAGTATACACGGATTGCAAAGTCCTAGAGGTTGACCTTTCTAGGTAGTGGATTGACTATCTCCTAGTCTGGAGATTGGAACCACTCTAAACCACCTTGTCCAGGTGCATGTTTTAATTTCTCTCATCCTTGCTACGCTTTCTTAGTTAGGATTTCAAATTGCTCGTAAGCTATTAGTTTTGATTTATATAATTTGAAGGTCTAACTTATCTTGTAAGAATTTTGAAGCTCTATTCACCCCCCTCTTGAGCCCTAAATCCAACAGCTCCAGGTAGCCACTATGAATTCAACTTTTTCTTATGGAACGTGATGCATCCATCAACAACTTCAATATCAATCTCTTCTAGGGTGGTGTCATCTTGTGTGTTTTGATTATTGACTAGATCATCCCAAACATTTGTGGTCTCCTAGAGGTGGAACTCGAAAGGGGGGAGGGTGGGGCCTAAATTGGCATGACGACGATGGTGGTCACATGCCACCTCTCCTCTCGTCCATCCCTAAAAACCCTTTGGAAGTCCCACTAGATCTACTTGAATCAGCATGATCTTCTTGATACATGACATTAGGGCTTTTAGGAATTAACAGAGGAACACTAGGGGTTGTACAACCTACAAATGGAGTGTAAGGTGGAACAAAGAGTATCACATACTCAACATGAAGTTTAACTGATCATCTTCAATTATTTCAATTACTATGTTACCAATTGGTAGCTCTGGTGTTGTTTCATCAACATTCCCTTGACACACATGATCACTGCCGATTTGATTCTTTGGCTGTTCAATGACTCTTCATCTCCTTAGAATTTTCATGGCACTAACTTTGTTCTGGAAAAGAGGGGGATCTTATTGTTGTTGTGGAGAAGGTGGAGAAGAATATTGAGGGCGGTAAGTGAAGTGGTAAGATGGTTGTAGTGATGGAGGTGGAAGAGATGTATAAGGTTTAGGAGAGTCTAGAAATGAATATATGGGCTACAGTTGCATTAGAGGTGGACTATAGGAGACTTGAGAGAGATCCCTTGGTCCACTTGCTTCATTAAAGTTCATTATGGGTTGAGAAGGCATTTTTTCTTCTACTTGAAGGGAAATTATTGAAGAGAGATGCTCCATTATTTTCTCAAGGTTTGTCACATTCCTTTGAACTTAATAAAAAAAATTCAACCAAGAGAGGACTTCATCTTCAAACCTTGAGCTATACCTTCCACCTTGTTGTTCCCAGTTATCATGAGAATGACCCTCACTTCTTCACCAAAAGATGCAATACAATTAACCGAGTGATAAGGAGAACTTTCCACTTGATTATTCCAAAAGTTTATCATTTTAGAAAGAATCTTCTTGACATGTGTGCTTGAATCATTACAAGTTGAAGGTGTCACACCTAAGGCTCAATCACCATCATTAACCATGCTAGAAGCATGATTCCTTTAGTTTTCTACTTAGTGCTCAAATAATGTCCTTGACTCTTTGGGTAGTTTAGCCATGAAAACACCTCCATAGGAAGAATAAAATGTAATAGACACATTTGAGATGGATCGAAGTAAAAGGATTGAACAAGTTTCCAAAAAGGAATTTCGTGGTGTAGACACTCTCTCAACATTTTCTAAAATCTTTCCCAAGCATAGTGGAAATCTCTCATGACCCATTTTGCTGAAACTCAGTATGGCACGTCACATTTGTGTCAACCTTGTAATGGAATAGAATTTCTTTACAAATGCAATCTTGATGTCTCCCAAAAATATGATATATGTTCTCCATTTGAAACAACCTTTAGCCTTTTCTTCGAGAGAGAATGAGAACAACGTTAGTCAGATGGAGTCAACAATGGTTGTCAACGTCCTGAAGGTAATAGTTCAAGAAAAGAATCCAAGTGACTATGGGGATTATCATTCTCCTAGCCATAGAAGGTGGGAAGGAGACCAAGAAGACAAGGAGGGATGGAGAATTTCTTACCTACAATTTGATCAACTCTACTTGCAATTGATGATATGTAGTTTATAGGCATGAAGTATTCATGATGTGGCTTGGGGGAGGTGCAAGATGCTCTGCATTTCGGTGCTCCATCTTTTCCTCTATGGATTGCTTCTCACTTGCACAAGGAAAAATCAAACATAGAAATACAAGTTAGCAAACCAATATGCAAAAGTAACAAAAAGAATAAACAATACAAATGGTGACGATAGTAGGAAAAGATCAAAGAAACTAACTAGATAGGCTAAGAGCCTCTATCCCTGATAATGGAGCCAGAAAGCTTTGTGTTCTGTGCGGGACGCACACACTTGGGCTTGAAAAATTAATAAGACCCTAAGTAGACACACACTCAAATACTCAAACACTGACCCGCAAGCACACAAGTTCATAGCATAGCATAGGAAGGTGGCAAGTTAGGGGTCGAAACCCAGGCAGAGAGGGGGCATTAGATCTAGGTTTTTTATCCTAGGTTCCAACTGCAAAGTCTAGGGTTGAAGGGTTGAGGTTTGTTCTGATTGATTAGAATATGGTGAACAAGCAATTCAATGGGAGCATGAACTCAAAACCTAAGATAAACCTAGACAATGTAAATCTAATTAACAAGAAAGCTTGCTAAGCAAGAAAGTAGAAATTAGACTATGAAAGCAAGGCAAGAGATGCACTAAGACAAGACTAGTAAAGCAATCATAATTAACAACCTAGAAATGGAAACTAGCTGGATATGGGAAAAACTAGACTAGAAAATTTGTCTAAACAGAAATTAATAACCTAAACTAGCAAGACACTAGTAAGGACAAAGAAATTAACTAAGAAGGCAATTGAAAAAACTAGCTAAGCAAGCATCAACTAAACAATGAATAATTAGGGTTTTAGCAATTAATGAGAAGTGTGGGCCATTTGGGGTAATGTGACTAGAAACTAGTTTGAGCATCATAACATGCAAGCAATCTTCATTCATTTAGATTATCTGATAAAACAAAAAGTTAGATGCAAGAGAATTTCCCTAAACTACGAATTGGACATGGATGACATAGGGTGTATATAGGTGAACTAGTCCCTATCACCTCTTATCCACCCTTTCAATGCTCACTTGGATTAGGTTTAGGTGGACTTATTGTAGGATCTAATCAACTCTAGGTTTCTAGCATATAATCTCTTAGGGAAATTATGGGTTGAGGGTGGAAATCAAGTTTTGGGGCCTCACATCACCTACCATCTAGCATTTATAAAGCTCTAAATCAATTGAACTAAATAATTCTAAACTAGCTACTTTTATATATAACTTAGGTGTAGGAGAATGGGTCAACATGTAGGGAAAGGGGTAGCTAGATAGGGATCCCTCATGTGGACCTAGGAGCTTTTCCCCAAGATAGGTACATATAAACCAACTTTCTAGAATCCTAAGTTCAAGCATAAATCAATAAGAAATTCATGGAAAATCAAATGAAAGTAGAACATAATCATTTTTAAAAGAAATTACAATGTTTACACATTATTTTCCCCAATATGGTATCGTTATCACATTTTAACCCCAAACAACCCACCTAGGGGATGATCTACCCATGATAAAGGAAAATACAAAAATGGAGAAACAAGAAGGAGTAGAGGAGTTGATAGACACAGTTGTTGGTATGTATGCCCTGAGAGCCAATCATGGGATGATTGGTGGGATACAATGAGATTGATTTGATAAACATCAAAGGCGAGCTTCCAATTCTTTCTGGTTCATTCATATGAGATAGTGATAGAACAGATTGAATGTCTAGAGAATGAAAGTATTCAATGACGTATGCCTTTAGGTTCATGACCTGAACGATGAGATCATACGGATGCTAAGAGTTTGTACATTCTTGTTATGTCCCTAGTCGGATGTCATTATGGAAGGTAGATAGACAACAATGACACACAAGACTAGATTGTGGTGTTGGTTGATGACAGAATCTCATTAGTCATGATATAGAGATATCAAACCAAACACATAGGTACTTGTTAGAGAACAAGTGTACCGGACAGACCCACCGTGAGTTTGACACATGGAACCATGAGATGGTAGTCACAGTCAATACTCACAGTGATGGCGGTGAGTGTGATTCTTAGACCTGAAATCACTACACTCAACACATGTCGTTGGGCACACTTTGACATCATCAAACGCAGTCCTGAAACATGGGTTGTTATAAAGGTGATGATTGGGTGGCTTTGACACATGGGGCTTTTGAGGGGTGAGTGATAGATATGGGATTTGTCCCTCCTGAGGGAGTTTGATATCCATGGCCACTTGATGAGTAGGATTGAGAAAGGCGTGCACGCATGTGTGAATCAGTATATGATATTGATGTCATACATATCTCTTCCAGTCTACTCTGAGATCAAGGAAGTGAATGAATGTTGACAGGATGACTGTTCCATGCCTCGAGTTCATTCGGGATATCAGTGACAAAGGAATTATACATTCGCTGTAACACCATTGACAGATTGTAGGATGAAAGTTGTTCTCCAACTTTCTACTTTCACTTGGGTAGCACTGATGTGTGACTAGGCACCGCTCTTTGCTTGTGAAGTCATAAGTGTTATGGACTTTCACTGCCAACGTGAAATAGACCTGCAGGGTCACACACATAGGATTTAACCTGGAAGAGGAGTTTTGTCCACAAGCAATTTTTAGATTGATTACTAAAGGAGTTTAGTAGTTCAATTAAACACTCAATCAATCGATAGCTCAATATCGTATGGTTCAAGGTGTTGGACGCATTGATTGGAGTATCGGATTGATTGAAATCGCAATTGACTGATTTTGCCCAACCTGTGCTCCCAACCGATCGGTTCATGTGATGAACCGGTCGGCTGAGGTTGCTGAACCGGTCGGCTGGAGTGTCCAGGCCGATCGGCTCATGCCCAGGTTGAAACGACCGGTTCAAGGGTTGAACCGATCGGCTCAACTGGTGCAACCGACCAGTTGGGAAAAGTCATGTCGGAAAGAATTTTCCTTTGGTTTCAAATTGCCCAATTCGATTGGGAATAATATTGGTATTCAATACCAATTGGGAAAGAGACAAGGAAAGTCTTTTTGAGCCGGATTAGGACCATGAACCGATCGGTTCAGGGCACCAACCGATCGGTTGGAGTGCCCCAAACGATCGGCTCAGGTCCAACTGATCGGCTCAATGGCCGAACCGATCGGTTCAGTTGTGAACCGATCATTTCAAGTTGCGAGATGGTTGCTTTTTGTGGAAAATCCCGAACCCTTCTACTCCTGCTTTAGTCCCACATTTCCCGGGATGGAGAACCCTGTCCCATGACTCTCTTATATATAGGGGTATTGGGGGCTTCTCAAAGTACAGCTCAGTGCAACCAGTTGCTCTGCAAGTTGTCGTTCTCTCTGGTTTTGGTAACCGTGAGAGAGCCCGAGCAAGTGCTTCCCGCAAAAGGGAGGTGCAGCAAGGGAAGGACAACTACAGTTGCAACAGGAGGCAGGAGAGCGTGTTGGCAACTAGTACGTCAACAGGAGGTTGCGACTCCTTCCACTTCCTTGTGGGACAAGGAGTGTGGAGTTCCAGGTGGTCCGTGTGGACTACTACAGAGGCGGGAGGACACTGCCGCTTAGGAGGACAACTGTCATCCGACAGTCCGATTCGAGTAGGAGTTGTCAGTCCTGATGCGACCAGGAGCTGCACAGACACCGTCGAAGTCCGGAGTTGAAGACCGCACATTGCGCGAGGTATTGTCGCCGAGCAAGCCTCAGGACAAGGTATGATTCCGCAAACCATCCTTTCCTATTATATAGACGTTGACGTGTTTCCTCGGTATGGGTTGGGGAGAAAATTTTGTTTCCGTTGCCTTCTCTGTCTCCCCTAAAACCCAACAGTGGTATCAGAGCCACGTCAACTGTTCTATATTTTAGGAATATTGATATGATCAATTTTGGTTTGTCGCCTTTATTTATTGCATGCGATGCGAATAATATTGTCTTTATGCATGTCCAATCCTAAATCCACAAATCCCTAATTACATATATGATATGTATTATTAATGCACTCGATACGCGTCGCCCTTAAACAAGTTTTGTGGTGGATGTGTGTAGCGTGATTATGGCCTATAAACCCCTATCTGTGTGTGGTTGTTTGTGGTTGCTTGCATCTCGGTCTGCGCACCGATCTTCCCTCTCTTATTCCCGATGTAACTCGAAATAATTCGAGATTCTTTCCTACCTTTGCTCCCCCTGAATGTAACTCGGGGTTTCCTTTTAAAGCAATGTAATAAATAGGATAGATTTTATTTCCTGTTATGTCAAAGACCGGCAGACATCAAGACGACATCTGAAACGATCAGTTCAAGGCGTGAAACGATCGGTTGACCTTCCAGACGGTCGGTTCAAGGAGTGAACCGATCAGTTGATGACTGGTTCGAGGAGCGAGACGAGCGGGTGGCGGACATGACGAGATGCACGATGAACATGCGAACCGATCGGTTGGAGGAGCCAACCGATCGGCTGGTGGCACCCAGACGACCGGCTGGAGAGTACAGATCATTCATGTGATGAGTTGATCAACTCGGATGGCAACGCACAAAGTTCATCTTGTACAGGTTGCATGTGATGTTGACCTAGATGACTGTGATTCCTCTTGGCTCGAGGAATCACATTAGGATGGCCATAATCATCGCTTTTATCATTTTGTGCATGTTTTCTGTGGGATATAGTATGTATATGATACATACTATGTATTGTGGTGATTGGATATGTATATGTATATAAAACCAAATCCCTCATTAAAATATTAAGTTTTAGATGCCTTCCAAATGCGACACACGTGAAAAACTTGATCGACCAAGTGTGGGCACGCCAAAGCGTGGTGCACCGTCTATCTCGTGGAAGCGTGAAGGATGAATGTGTGGGTCTTCCAAAGCAGGGTGCATATTCATCATGTTCGCTTTGGGTCAGACTTAACAAGGTGACCTAGATAGGATCTAGCGCCTTGAGGCATGGAGATGATCATTGCAAGGAGTTGTATATGACATCTTATCAAGAGTTGCATATGATGCAATTGGCAAGAGTTGCCTACCTGAGAGATCTATGTTGTGGGTGACAGCCCAAGCTGGTCCATGACTTAGAGGATTTCAGGATCTTGCCCACTAGAAGGTTGTACGCTGCAATCTTCCGAATTGATGGTGAGGGCTATCAATTTGAAGTAAAATAGTGGGAGCGATAATTAATTAAAGGCCTAATTATATCGTCAAATTTTCAAATCAATCAATTAAGTCAAAAATGAGTTTTGGACTAAAATTGCATATTTTCCTTTTTGTAGTTCAAATGGCAACAAACAACAACAACTTTTCTTTGTGATCGGTCCTTGACAAGGACAAGCTAAATGGGACGAACTTCCACGACTGGTATCGGACATTGAAAATTGTTCTCACTCAAGAGCGTATGCTCTATGTCCAGGATACTCCAATTCCAGAGGAACCCACTCCTAATGCACCAAAGGCAGAAAGGGATGCTTACAAGAAGCATTCTGATGATGCCATTGATGCAAAGTGCTTGATGCTATGTTCAATGAACCATGAGTTGCAAAGGCAACATGAGAACATGGGTGTCATTGAGATGATTCTGCATCTCAGGAACATGTATGAAGATCAGGCACGGCAAGAGAGGTACAATGTTTCTAGGGCACTGTTCAAGTGCGTCATGACAGAAGGAGATCCAGTTGGTCCTCACACACTCAAGATGATTGGGTATGTTGAGAACCTGCAGAGACTGGGATTTCCACTAAGCCAAGAGTTGGCTACTGACGTGATACTGCAATCGTTGCCAGAATCTTACAGTCAGTTTGTGATGAACTACAACATGAACAACTTTGATAGGCCACTGTCAGAGTTGTTGGGCATGTTGAGGACAGTCGAGTTACAGATGAAGAAGGACAAGCCTAAAGCTGTGATGGTGATCACGAGCAAGAAAGGCAAGCCCAAGCGCAAGGGCAAGGGCAAAGCTAAGAAAGGTTCTGAAGCTAGCCAGGAGTCCAAGCCATCTTCAGCTCTCAAGGCCAAGGGAGGCGTAACCAGGAAAGGAAATTGTCACCATTGTCAAAAGCCAGGACATTGGAAAAGGAATTGTCCTCTCTACCTGGAAGAACAAAAGAAGAAGGAGGCAAGTGAAGCCTCTACTTGAAGGTGTCATGTAAATAAACTTGTAACACTTTTTGAGGTATATGATACCAAGATGTAAAGTGTAAAACATTCTTACTTGGGGCAAGTGTTGCCTTTATAGATAGGAATACTTTAGTTTATTTTCAGCCAATAAGACATGTAATACAGTTATGAACTGCTATTTCATACTTGCCAATAGATAGAAACACTTTATTTTTGCATATTGTATGACAATGATGGCAATTAATAAAGTTGTGTTTTCAATCTTAAAGATATGATCTTTGTAGCAATGCCTTATTTATCTTGTGATATTTGATATGCATAAGATAAGATGATACCTAAAAGTTATAGATAACTCAAACAATTTAATTAGCATTAATCATGAGAAATTCATTTCTAGTTTCCATGTGATGGATAAAACTAGACTCTTTTGGCTAGAGAACCAGTAAGGGACATGAATATCTTGGACATGATTAATCAACCTTCACTAATGTAGTGTGAGAATGATTATCCTATTAGGTATAATACATGTGATGCATTTACATACCTATTGGAATAAATGCTAATACTTCAAATGGTGTTTAGAGAAATACCAATATGAATGTCTTGAACTGTTCAAGATTATCATAAATGAAGTACAAATTTGGTAAAGTATTAATTCTTGATGAGATCAATGAATGAAATACTTAGACCAAATGTTTGAGATCCTTATGAGTAATTATGATAGTGTATCATAGTAAACTCATGATTAAGGCATGGTGATGTCTGAATCAAGAAGGAATCATACTCTAAGGAGTTAGAGAATGATTATCAAATAACTGAATTCTTCTTAATAAATGAATACCCCACACTAATAAAAGAAATTAAGAATCACAAGGGTTGTGAGTTCTTATATCTTTAACAGATACACCTCAATTATCTATGTGATCAGTTGTTCATGTGATGAGTCAACTATCAAGATGAATATGAAGAACCGAATCTTGAGTTATGGTTTATGACCATTACATCCTAAATGACTTCCATGTGAACCATAAGGTATGACCTTGATGGTAGCACTCATTGGATTATATCCATAAGTGCAAATGAGTCTTAAGTGTTAAGACACATGGATAACATTTTGAGAAGGATGATGCTTGTTGATTGCAACTTAATGACTAAGACATTTGGCATATGGATACTAAAATTGCATTCCTATGAGGAATAAAACCAAGATGTGTACATGACACAGCCTATAAGGTTTATGAATCCACTAATGCAAATGAAGTCTATAAGTTACAATGGACTAATCAATGTGATTGATTGAGTACAAGCAACTCAAAATTGGATCTTTATTTTGATGATATAGTCAAAGGGTTTGACTGATATGTCAAAGATAAAGAAGGCATCTGTGATTTAGTGGGAGCGTATTCACATTCCACATATTGATGTGAAATGGAATTGTTCTAGAATGGAAATCCAAAAGTGGAAATTATCTTTAAGGAAGATAGAGATGTTTCCTATGTAGGAATAGAGATCTATAGAGATAGTTCTCGAAAATCTCTTGACCTGGAAAGAGAGAGCATACATTGGCAATCTGTACTGAAGTGTTCAGTATGCACAGATTCAGTGGGAGAAAACTTGTCCATGTTACATGGAGTCAGTATCCCAAGGCCAAGTGTCCAATTCTTATGAAGAATGGGAACACTAAGAATAGATATGGATCTATCATGTATGTAATCATCCCATTATCTTGCATGTATGACATGGCAAGAATAAAATGCATTCATCATCTTGTATATAGGACATGGCAATATGATGTGCTCATCCTGATAACTCGCATGTGTGACATGACGAGTGGATGGCTGTCTATTTCCAGTAAGGGTTACTGGAATACCATGAGAACTTGATAAGTGCTTGTGAAGTACTAGTTCTATGGGGATAAGGAAGAGTTCGATGTAAAGAGTTACATTGATGCGAACTTCCAAAAGGACAGAAAATTAATCGCAATATATACATAAGATGTATAAAAGTGAAAGTTTGTTGATAATTGGAAATGTTCCAATAAAGCCATTTGAAAAAGGGAAATGCCGAGTATCTATGTATTAGTAAACAACAGTGGATACTATATGGATCTGAAAGTTCATAGGATGAGCTTATATTACACTCATTGATTATAAGTCTGGAATCCTTGATCATGCAATGTGGCTAAAGGTTAGCAATGGAATACTTGATCGCATATTACGGCAACTCCATCTCATACGTGTGACGTACAACGAAGAGATGAGAGACATGCAATTTGTACAGACTTTGACAAGGTGTTGTCATTACTCACTATGTTGGAACTAGAGCACAGTAACATGTGGGACATGTTTGAAGATCACTATGAATATGATTCATGGGTGATTGGCTCGCAGTGCAAGTGGGAGTCTGTTGGTATGTATGCCCTGAGAGCCAATCATGGGATGATTGGTGGGATACAATGAGATTGATTTGATAAACATCAAAGGCGAGCTTCCAATTCTTTCTGGTTCAGTCATATGAGATAGTGATAGAACAGATTGAATGTCTAGAGAATGACAATACTCAATGACGTATGCCTTCAGGTTCATGACCTGAACGATGAGATCATACAGATGCTAAGAGTTTGTACATTCTTGTTATGTCCCTAGTCGGATGTCATTATGGAAGGTAGATAGACAACAATGACACACAAGACTAGATTGTGGTGTTGGTTGATGACAGAATCTCATTAGTCATGATATAGAGATATCAAACCAAACACATAGGTACTTGTTAGAGAACAAGTGTACCAGACAGACCCACCGTGAGTTTGACACATGGAACCATGAGATGGTAGTCACAGTCAGTACTCACAGTGATGGTGGTGAGTGTGATTCTTAGACCTGAAATCACTACACTCAACACATGTCGTTGGGCACACTTTGACATCATCAAACGCAGTCCTGAAACATGGGTTGTTATAAAGGTGATGATTGGGTGGCTTTGACACATGGGGCTTTAGAGGGGTGAGTGATAGATATGGGATTTGTCCCTCCTGAGGGAGTTTGATATCCATGGCCACTTGAAGAGTAGGATTGAGAAAGGCGTGCACGCATGTGTGAATCAGTATATGATATTGATGTCATACATATCTCTTCCAGTCTACTCTGAGATCAAGGAAGTGAATGAACGTTGACAGGATGACTGTTCCATGCCTCGAGTTCATTTGGGATATCAGTGAAAAAGGAATTATACATTCATTGTAACACCATTCACGGATTGTAGGATGAAAGTTGTTCTCCAACTTTCTACTTTCACTTGGGTAGCACTGATGTGTGACTAGGCACCGCTCTTTGCTTGTGAAGTCATAAGTGTTATGGACTTTCACTGCCAACGTGAAATGGACCTGCAGGGTCACACACATAGGATTTAACCTGGAAGAGAAGTTTTGTCCACAAGCAATGTTTAGATTGATTACTAAAGGAGTTTAGTAGTTCAATTAAACACTCAATCAATCGATAGCTCAATATCGTATGGTTCAAGGTGTTGGACGCATTGATTGGAGTATCAGATTGATTGAAATCACAATTGACTTATTTTGCCCAACCTGTGCTCCCAACCGATCGGTTCATGTGATGAACCGGTCGGCTGAGGTTGCTGAACCGGTCGGCTGGAGTGTCCAGGCCGATCGGCTCATGCCCAGGTTGAAACGACCGGTTCAAGGGTTGAACTGATCGGCTCAACTGGTGCAACCGACCAGTTGGGAAAAGTCATGTCGGCAAGAATTTTCCTTTGGTTTCAAATTGCCCAATTCGATTGGGAATAATATTGGTATTCGATACCAATTGGGAAAGAAACAAGGAAAGTCTTTTTGAGCCGGATTAGGACCATGAACCGATCGGTTCAGGGCACCAACCGATCGGTTGGAGTGCCCCAAATGATCGGCTCAGGTCCAACCGATCGGCTCAATGGCCGAACCGATCGGTTCAGTTGTGAACCGATCATTTCAATTTGCGAGATGGTTGATTTTTGTGGAAAATCCCGAACCCTTCTACTCCTGCTTTAGTCCCGCATTGCCCGGGATGGAGAACCTTGTCCCATGACTCTCCTATATATATAGGGGTATTGGGGGCTTCTCAAAGTACAGCTCAGTGCAACCAGTTGCTCTGCAAGTTGTCGTTCTCTCTGGTTTTGGTAACCGTGAGAGAGCCCGAGCAAGTGCTTCCCGCAAAAGGGAGGTGCAGCAAGGGAAGGACAACTGCAGTTGCAACAGGAGGCAGGAGAGCATGTTGGCGACTAGTACGTCAATAGGAGGGTGCGACTCCTTCCACTTCCTTGTGGGACAAGGAGTGTGGAGTTCCAGGTGGTCCGTGTGGACTACTACAGAGGCGGGAGGACACTGTCTCTTAGGAGGACAACTGTCATCCGACAGTCCGGTTCAAGTAGGAGTTGTCAGTCCCGGTGCGACCAAGAGCTGCACAGACACCGTCGAAGTCCGGAGTTGAAGACCGTGCATTGTGCGAGGTATTGTCGCCGAGCAAGCCTCGGGACAAGGTATGATTCCGCAAACCATCCTTTCCTATTATATAGACATTGACGCGTTTCCTCGGTATGGGTTGGGGAGAAAATTTTGTTTCCGCTGCCTTCTCTGTCTCCCCTAAAACCCAACAACAGTAGCTCAATGGATACTCCCCCTTATACACCCCCTAGTAGTAGAATCTTGAGCACTTTCCTCCTCTAAGAAGGAATGGCAAGTAAATGGGGTCGAATATGGCCAAAACCCTAAATGGAATGGTTTTGGGGATGGACGGTGATGAAGTGGAAGTGGAATGGAGTATTGAGTGGACAAATGGATAAGGGGTGTGAAGAGTGGTTGTGAGGTATCTAACCATGTGATACAACCACCACCCAAGTATATATAGGAGGTCGGGAAGCACTAGGTCAAGTGGGAGTAAAATGGGTAAAGCAGTATAGAAAAATGGTAGGGTTTCTGGCCACCACAACCATTTTGGACACCACGACAGTGCTGGATGGGGTATAAAATTGTTGTGCTTTAGTGGAATGACCAAGGTGAGAAGTGAAAAATGTAAGGAAGTGTATTAAAGTTGGAGGACTTGGTGGGATGGCCATGGTGAGCACCACGGTCATGGTGGGGAGATAAGGGCAGGTTTGTACAAAGCCACAGAACCATTTTAGAAAAAGGGAAGGTTGACATTTCTTTTAAAAATGGGCATGCTAGTGTCTTATCACCACAACAGTGGTAGGCTACATGACGGTGCTGAATCCTACTTAGAACGGTCATGGTATCTTGCATGTCTATGCTACTGAGATTCACTTTGATTTCAACTCTTTCATTTTTTGTTATTATTGTCTTGGGTAACACGGTCGTTCCTTGGCACCATGGTTATGATGGAGCCTTCTATGTCACTTTACTCTTTAGCTTTGGATTACCATGGACTTCTTTATTTGACATCATTCTTGGCCAATAGGGATATGTAGGGGAAGCTCTTGGTCCTTCCTTAGAATTCTCAAATGATTAAGGAACCTTAGGATCACCCTCCTTCTCTCATGTCCATCCAAAGCATGGTCCAAGTACCTGAAAAACATGTAAAGAATGTCCATAAGTGCATTTGATAGTAATATGCATATTAGGGGAAATGACAAGCATTCAAATAGGTTTAGATGTGATTGCATTGCAACAAGACACGTCATGAATCCCCAAAATAGCACTGCATCAGTGCTACCAAGCCCGAGCTTAGTAACACCAATTTAGATCGACCCCAAACTACTTAAGTGACAAATATTGGCCTTATTACCACTGACCTACAATGTAGTGCAATAAGATATAGAGGGTTAATATCCCACAAAATTCATGTCCTTAGTACTGAGTACCCACATGGTATCATCATCTCTAGACAACAATGATCTAAGGGACTAATACAATGGTTGAGAATGCTCAAATCAAATGACCATGACAGCTCATATGCAAATTTCCCACTAAGAATCAGTAGCACTAGTGCCAAGTTGGCAACAACAACTCGAGAATACAGGAATAGGTACATCAATGGACTAGGACACTCAATATCAACAACATATACTGAATGACACCCGTATTGCATCCAACTTGTTACTACTGAGTCACAAATTGGTGTCACCAAGTATGTTCAATTAGAATCAAATAAGGCTATGGAAAGAGAAGGTTTAATGATCAAACATCACCCCAGAGCATTTTATTATCATTTGAAGTGACCACCAACGACTCCAAATAGCAGCTACCTACATTAGCGAGAAGTATTATACACTGATCTGCCTCTCTCTCCATTCAACATGGCAACCCAATATCCCCAAGCTTCTAGTTGTTCAACAGTTTTCCTGGACGAATTGGTTCCCAATCCAACATGGATCAAATACCCCCACGAAGACCAAAAAAAGAGTCTTACCAATATACAAAAGTGGAATATCCTGGTACAAGATAGTGAGATTGCACCTTCATCACCTCCATAGGCTACATCAGTAACATTAAGGCAATGTGCGAGAGGTACGTCATGGTGGTTGACCTCACATTTATTGGTGGTTGTCCCACCTATAAGGACCTAGTACTTGAGTTCAGGTCATATTTTGAGAACCTCTACATCCTCAAGAATGACAACAAGGGATGGAAGTTTGAGTGGGTGAAATTCCTCCTCTATAACATTCAACAATACCTCTCCTTAAAGGAGTTTAATGTCATCTTCAGATGCATGATGGGTGGTCAATGAAAAGATCTTAATGACAACCAAAACATCACCAAGAGGTAGAAGAAAGACATACCTTGTGGTGTAACCATAAACTAGTATCTTCATCGGTGATGGACATAGGGAACCTTCTTGCTCAAATTCTTCTCCACGATCTGACAAACATCATCTTTGCAACATCCACTTGAGGGTAGGGAAAGTCAAAAGGGCTGATTTATACATCAACTGGACTTTGTTGACGCTAGGCTAGGAAATCATCAATATCAGAACCTTCTTTCTCCCCCATATTCTCTTTTCATCAAGGATTGATAGAGGAAGGTCCAAAATTAATTTTGTGGTTTGATTACACTAGTCACCATGCACCATCGGTTGGACCTCACTAAGATAATTCGTTGAGGCCAAAACTACATTCTACCTCAAGAAGTTCATTAAGGCTTAACTTTTCACCAAGAAGAAATCAAGGATATATGCTCTATCCTGACATGGTGAGCATGCTTCCCTGATTCCATCTTAAAAATCTATGTTGTTATTCATTTCCACCAGCCTACACATGTATATTGGAGCAAGCAACTGAAGAGGAAGTTACAAAGGAAAAGTTGAGCAAGAAGAAGTCCAAAAATTAGAAGAGGATGAGGATGCACCTTATGTTCCATAGTAGAACCCTCAGGACAACCCAGTTTGCTATAACACATCTTCATAAGCATCAGTCCATCTAGCACCATGTTATCCCTTTTCATGGGAAGGGATTTGTGGCATGATGATCACCATTCAACATAGGAACTACACAAAACAAGCATACATGAGCATATTCTGACAAACCATGATCAAATCATCACCCATTAACATGCTATGTCTTATAGTGAGAGTCTCCTGATCACAAATAAGGAGAACATCCAGAATAGACTTCTGTAGGTGGAGTACCTTACTTTGCTATTCTACAATAACTACTAGAGGAAGAGAATCTTCATTAGTTTCTATAATCCTCCATGATAAGTGATGCAACCCTATTTTAGGGCTTCATCTTGTGTATTTTTGCATCTCTATCAAATCTAAACATGTTAGAATGCATGTTTCTTCCTCAATATGCATATTTCTATAAAATGCACTTAAGGACTCTCTTTGCATGTTTTACAGGAACTTGGACCACATTTGGATGGATGAGTTAGATATAGGGGCCCAAAGAAGACCCCAAAGCTTCTTGAACCTATCCATGGTATCCAAGAATCAACCCAAGAAAATAAGTCCATGGATTTCAAATAATGGAGCTCAAAGTGCTACTAAAGACCCCAACACGGTCGTGGTGCCTAGGAACAATTATACTCACAAATGCAAAATCTGGTTGATGACCACTTTTGACATGCTACAACAGCTCCACCAAAATGGTCGTGCTACCCAACGTAGTCATGCCAAGAAGCCACCAAAATGGCCCCACCAACTAGCACGATCTAGCTTCCGAAGACCAGAATGGGTGTACTAAAGAGAACGATCTCCATTCCACCTTGCCCACCACGGTCGTGCTACCCAGCACGATCGTTCTACCTAGCTCCCTCCACGGTCGTGCTGGTCAACATAGACGTACTACCTACCTTCATTTTACCATCTCCAACCTGACATTTCCATTTTCCACCGCAGCCATTCTCTGCTAGCACAGTCATTTAGACCTCTACCCACCATGGCCATTCTTCCCAGAACAGTCGTGCTGCCACCTAAAACCTAGCTTTACTGCACCCCACTTACTCTAGTGCTTCTACCACCACCTATATATACAGAGGTGGAAGCCAAATCACTAGGTTAGCTTCCCTGCCCCATCCTTAGCTGCTCCTAGCATTCATTGCTATCTCCCTTGCATTCAAGACCTTGATCTACCTCCCATGTCCCATTTCCACCTCATTTCCACCCAAAAGCCCCAGTTTTCTAGGGTTTTAACCACCAAACCACTTCCATTCATGCCATTTCCATCCTTGAAGGGAGCTTCTACAACAATTAGGAGGTGAAGGAGGAGGATCTTCCACAATCCCCATGGATTTCTATCTCTTTCTTCTCTTTTCTTTACGCTTTTATTTAGTTATGAGTAGCTAAGCCCCTTGTGTTTGGTATTTGGGGTAAAAATGATACTTTTGATACCATGTTGGGGGAAGATAATTTGTAAACTCTATGATTTCATAATGATGATTGCTTTCTACTTATTCTCATTTCCCATGCTTGTACTTGTGGTTTGTATCCAAAACTATGAATTGGTTGTGTTTGTGTTCTTGAAACCACTAGGTCTAGGAGAAGATACCATATGTGGGGCTGCCTTGGGATTTGCTCCTAGGTCCAATTAGTGGATCCCTAGCTAGCACCCCATCTCCCCTTGCATAAAGTTCTTCTCCTACTCCTAGGTGTGTGATCTAAGTATCTAGTATATGGTTGATTGGTGCAATTTCATAGGAGTGTGCTAAAAGCTAGGCGGTGAGAAATGTGGGGTGAAAAACCCCCACCTCTACTCCCTAATTTTACCTTTGGCTGCCAATTACACTAAGCAACCCTATGCTGGAAACCTAGATTAGTCAACTCCTAGTGAAATCCCACATATACCTTAGGCTAATTGATAGTGTAGGGTGATTTCTTAGCATTTGACTAGTTGTTTGGTTTAACTAATCTAGAATTATTGATTAATCATGCTTGTTCTATCTTCCCTCAAATTGAATCTTAGTGTTCTTTCCAAATGGCCCACCTACCTATATCTTTGGTAAGACCCATCTTGTTAAGTTAGCTTGTTCATGCTAAGTAGTTTCTTTCTCTTAATTGCCTATTAGTTAATTGCCTACTTCTTTCTAGTTAGGTTTTTCTTGAGTAGCTAGTGCTCTTTTGAGCTTAATAGTTTTGATCTTGCTAGTTAGTTGTAATTTAGGTCATTAATTGCTCTAGATCCATAATTTCTAGTGTAGTGTAGTCTCTTATTCTTTTTTAGTTAATTGTTTGCCTTGCTTCTTAGTTTCAACTTGTTTAGGGTAACTTACGGTTTTCGATAATCTAGTTTCTTTATTGCCTTTAATTTCTTGCACTATTAGAGTAATCAAACAAAATCACCTTTAAACCCTAAAAACCCTACTCTCCACATTAGGAACATAGCCACACTAACCTAGCTCCGGTACCCCCTCTCTCTCTATGGATCGACCCCTTTTCTTGCCTCTCACCTATACTACAACATGACTCTGTGTGCTTGTCAGAGCATATTTTGGTATTCTGAGTAAACCTTGTTTGGAGCTTTATAAATTTGAAAGATCACACATGTGTTTGCCTAAGTTGCATCTAATCAAATCTAATTGGCTAGTTGTAACCCGAGGCTCTCCAAAAGGAACTCACCAACAACTGGATCACCCACCAAATTTTGTTAAAACATTCTACCCTCCCAAATCCAAGATCTTGTAGGAATGTTTCCATCTAACATCACAATGATGAAGGTGGAAATCTGTCTTACATCATATCTAGTTTGCTTGTTCCATTTTATTTTGTAATTTTTAGTTGTAGTTGCTTGTACTCCATATTCTATTTAGTTTATTGGTGGAAAGAAGTAATGATAAATGAAATTAGGTGAAAATTATTGTTTTTGAGTTTGATTCAATTCAAAAGGTACATTGGAATATGTATTCAATGTGCATAACTCAATAAGTTGGTACCACTGATACATTGCCAATATCACTAACACAACCTTTTTTTATGTTAGGAAGAAGGAGAAGCACCAACTCGATACCATTGACTACCTAGTCAGTGGCAATAATAGAAGACAAATCATTCTATGTGATCATCATCACCAAGATTTAAGACCACTGAGAATGCATTTTGGTGGCACAAATAACCATGATGGTAGAGCTTGTGTGTCATCCTGGTACTATTAATACATATATTGTTGGCACCAAGTACTACTAAGATTTGGAAAAAGATGGAGCAAAAATACAACTTAGTACCACTGACTACACAATCGGTGGCACCAACTCAATAAACAAAACAATTGTTTTAACGTCCCACATGTACCATGATCATCATTGATGAGTGCATTGATTCTAAGTTGGTACTATCGACTGTATTTCAATGGCATCAATGTAGGTAGATATATGTTATAATATGATTCCCAGGGAACTAGGATTGAGGATAAAGTTCTTTGTATCATCAACCCCGCTCCTCACCAACATACTCAGAATGATGTTGATTTTGTCAGTTGTTATTATCACATGAAAAATAGTTTAAGCTATTGGATGTAGTTCAAAGACAAATGATGGTTGGTTGGCTGGTTGAAACATTGTTTCAAATTGAGTTAGAAACACTCCTAATTGAAAAAAAAATTAGAAGATGTAAGAAACTTGGTGATAAATATCATTCATAGATCTTGCACATTTTTCGAGGACAAGCACCGATGCATATATCTTCTCATAATGTGTTGTCTCTCTACTAAAGTATATTGATACCTCCACTCCACTTTCTTCCTACATTCATTAACATTGAGCATAATGTCAAATTCAAGATTAGAGGGGAGAACATAACGTGATTCTATCTATACATTTGCATCTTTATTTTACATAATATTTTTGTAATAATTTACAGTATTTTTCATTTCATAATGTTATGTTTTTAGAGTTCACTCTTATCTATAGTAGTCATGCACATAATTGGTATAATTTAGATAAGATCCCCTTTCTTTATTTACATTGCATCAAATTAAAAGTTTAATTATTTTTCAATGTTCTCACACAATCCTACATTTTTTTCTTTGTTATGGAGTGCACATTTTTAGGAATTGTTAGGACCAATATTCTTTAAGAGGCATCTTATATGAACTAACCTAACCCTATGGAATGTGGTATGACAATGGTGTTTGAGTCCAATATGATCAGCAACAATGTAAGCAAATGTTTTATTTTAGATAGCTTTGCATGAGTGAAAAGGAGATTGACATATCATGGTTAGGAAGATAGTGTCTCCTAGTCAAGTGTTCTCATCCACCCCTCTTCGCATCCATTATCACCAGAAGATTAATAAATGATCCATATTATTTTTCTTTTGACTACAACTCATGGCATGATAGGAAAAAATGTTTGGACACTTGCTATTTTGTTAGAAAAAATAACTTGCATATCATATTTTTGAGCATTTTTTGTTTCAATAAGAAGATTGCATATAGAGTTCATACTAAATTAAAATATTATTTATTCTCCACTTTGTTCTCTTTATTAGTAAAGTTATAAAAAATGTTTGTATCTTTACTCTATTTCCAAATGATAGAAACATTCCAAGCATGAAATATTTATCTTGCTAAAATAAGGGGTAGAAGAAAAAAAATGAAAGGAGGGAAAGGTCTTTTATACTTCAATTTCATGATCTCTCTAAGTAAGAAAGAAGGAGATAGTGGAAATACTTCTATTTTTCACACCTTTTCTTTATACTTGTCATTAGGATGAGACATATTTTCATAAAACATGTTGACAAAAATAAGAAAAATTCGAAGGCATGCATTTTATCCATCATTAAGCACATCATATTTATTGCATTACATAAATGATCTAGATTATTTTGAAGAGTACTAATAACCAACTATTCCATCCATCCACTTCTCTATATGGTAGGATACATGCATGATATTTTCCTCATTATTGTATATTTGGGGAATTTATCCAATTATATGGTTCTTTCCACGGTGGTGTAGATTCAGAGATAATGGGATACACTCAACATATGTGCAACTTTCCATGATGTTTTCTGCATTGACCTACTTATGATTTCATGGACCTTTCTTTCATTTATCATTATAAGTTTAATTGGTTGTTATAGAGTAGATATTTGATGTATGATTGGAAAAGAGTAGTTTGGGACCAAATTGTATGGGGTGGTTGGGAAGTTAAATTATTATTCATGTCTTCTTACTGACTTATTCAATGAAATCAGAGAATAATGTTTCTTGAGGGAGAAATGTTCAAGTTTAAGGGATTTTCATTCATACAAATATTCTCATGATCACATGCCAATCTGAGTGATTATATTGTGCTTTCATGATCACTTAGATTTTTTTTCTTATATTATGATGAACTGACATAATTAACCCTATTGCATAAATTTTTACTATTTTCATTATTTTGTATGAAAATCATTATCTTCACACATTTCCATTTGAATTGCAACATGAATTGGTCCATAGAGTATCCATGCGGTGCTCATGACAAGGTTTGGATAACTAAAAGTAAGCAAAGCTATAAAAAATTATTCATGCTATCTAAGGAGATTTCATTCTTTGGAGAGAACAACTCGATGTTATAGAGACCAATATTAGTGGAACCAACATTGATGCTTAAAATTGATAGGAACAATATTAATACAACTTAGTGCTTCCAAGTTCCATATCGATGGTACTAACTCATGGGAAAAGAGCAATCCAAAGTAATCTTGATACTGCCAATAGTCAAACTGGTAGTATGGACCCATTTCCAACCACACAAGGAACTAGGAAGATTAGTGCCAGTGATTAAAATTCAATGACATTGAGTCTATAGATCTAATTTATTATATATCATCATGAAAAATATGATGGCCTAAATGCTTTAATGGAATGAGTTCCTACTTATGACCTAAGTAGTTGTAACCATGAAGCAACACAACCCTAACGGTTTTGCATATAAATTGAGGAGTGGAGAAAAGAAGGAGATAGAGGAAAGTCATAATCTTGACAACATTGGTGGGTTATCTGACAATTGAAACTCTGTATGTTTGTTCTCAACCTTGGAGATAATCTCCATTAATGGAGGAACTTGTAGTTTATCATATTACTTTCATGCTTTCTTATTTTTAAAATTTCTTTTGTGATAACTTAGTAATGATGAGGGGCTAATCTATTATTCTCTAGAGCCCAGGAGGATCTTGATTTTAATGATGACTGTCTTTATTTAAAAAGTTAAATTATTTGATTGAATTGGTGATGGTAACAACTACTTTGAGTTACTATGTTCATGCTTGATAAATTGAATTTATTCTATATAGTTTATGATCACTATGGAAGTGGGATTTTAAATTGGAAATATTATCATTGTCATAATTAATAACACACTATGAAGCTCACAATTATGTGGTTTAATACCCATAGTAGAATCTAATGTGTTTTATGTTCTGTACATGAACCATGATAGAATATAATATGATACTGACATGGTGCCCTAATAGAGGAGCATGAATTGATTCTTGTTTTCCTTCTGTGCAAAGTTGGAGATAAACCTGGTGGTAAAGATGGTGTAGAAATCCACCCAAGCTATTGGTTCCACAATTAGGTAACGGTCGGTAATGTAATGTTCCCACCATAACTTTACTGATCCTTCAAGAAGGTGAGTGGAGAAGAGGACCTTCTTGTTGGGTTGCACCTCTAGGACCTTAAACTCATTCTCCACAGCTAGGAGCTAGGCATCCACCATGTGAAAGACTTATGCCTTGTCTTTTCCCCAGAATGTCTCTATATTCAGCTTGAAGAAGTCAAGGATTGTGACTCTGAGATGAGGGAAGACATGTAACAATTCATCATTTTCATCTCTGGTAACATCTCTGAGTTCCACAACATTAATGGCCTCAGTGAGACTCTTCTACTATTCTAGCGAGAGAATTTAAGGGGTATGGATCACTACCTACCCAATAGAGTTGAGGCTAGCAAAATGGGGGTTACCTTCACCCTTGGGTTCTCTTCTGACATGGGCTCATCCTCGGGATCTGGACCATCATCTGGTTTTGGGATTTCAAATGGGATGGCATCATGTTTGTTACCTTTCTTGGAAAAGGCCTCCCCTGACCTCTTCCACTTCTAGGAAGACTCTCCTTCCATGGATTTCCTCCTCTTATGCAAGGAAACCTTCTTCCTACAGGAGACCTTCATGTCTAGGTGGTATCGGAGGGTGTCATCAACCATGATGGTGGTCTTGATGCGAGCCATACTATTTCACATAATAAATTAATCTCATTTTTATGTTTACAGAATTGAAAGCATCATAAATTATGTCCATGACATCTTGGTTACATGCATTAACTATGATTTTGTCGAGGATTCCTTAACCCTAATACTCTTAACCCTAATTTCTTAGAAGAGTGGAAGGAAGTAGTTAGTGGGTCCCTAGGTTTTTGTGAGGGAAGTAAGGGGTAGAGAAGGGATGAACAATAAGGTGAAAAGAAAACCTATAGTTATTTTATTTTGGGCAAAATCATCTAAGTTTGTCCCAGAAAGATTCACGGAGGCCCAGGGTTCCTCGTAAGTGAACTAGCAGTAAAGAAAATTTTTCCAGCCCCTAGGGTCGTGATCCCTTCTAGTCACCATCATCTTAGAAAATCCCCAAATAATTACCTTGGGTCTACAAAATGCTATGAAAATTACTAATTATTAAAGGTTAAACGGTAAACCTAGACTCTGATACCAAATTTAATGATCGCCTTCCCTTTTTATCCCTAATTAAGGTGGAACGAGAAGTCAAGAGCCATTATCATAATTTGAGGATAACGGTTGAGCAAGTAACCTATTATAATTAAAACTTTCATTGGATGGAAAAGAGTTTTGACAACAATATAAAGATAGAATCTCCTCTAGAGAGTTACATGGGAAGAGAAACTAATGTTATAACATAAAGTAAATCTAACCATCTACAATCCTCTAGTATAATTTAAGCATCTTTTCTTTTGGGTGCCTTCTTCCTAGGATGCCCATCTTTTCAGATTAGTTGTAGTTTAACATAAAATTGTGTGAATCAAAATCCCGACCAATATGTTAAAATATAGTGAGTATGTGGGGAAAACAAAATATTAGCATGTAATATTAAAATCATAAACAACCATAACAACAATTATTGTCACATAATTAAGCTTTTAGTTCCTTGTTATAACTTCTCAATCCTTCTTTACTCAACCTATGGGAATACCCTCTCCTGGGTATTTTCCCTATAGTGGAATTAGGCCACCCTCCCAATCTAGGGCTTGGTTTCATGTTGCCCTTCGCAATATGGGGCATGACCGCTTATGACCTTCCCAATCTGGGGCTTGGTCATAGTCATCTCGATGACTTTCTTTCTACTTTCCATATTCAGATTTCTAGAGATAGAATTACGAGTTTGATCAAGTTATATTAATATATAGTAATATTCATATGGGCCTTATAGATTACAGGAAGTAAACAATAAACCAACAATTTAATTTCAATCCATTTTGGAAACCTTAAAAAACCACAAAAGTTGATAAAGTGAGTATTCATAAGTGTAACCACCTATCTTTCCTCAAAGAGGACTTAACTACCAAGTAAATGAGAGCAAATGCAACCACTCAAGCAATCACCCTATAACTAATGTATAATACCAAGTATTACTAATGTGTTCACAAAATGTCCAACAAGATTGACTTGGGCTCTACTTTAGGGTTTTGGGGTCAAATTAGGGCTACACTTCCTAAACCCTAATCATCACATTTCAAGGCCTTTCCAATTAGAAGCCCAAATTTTGGTAACATATGAATCCTTTATCCTAGATTAGATCCTAGGTGTACTTTTTATCAAAAAAATTAAACTTTACTTATCAATACTAATTAATCAAGATATTACCGTTAATATCATCAATCTTATGAAATTAGAGTTTATATATGATAAATTACATCAAAGTAGGAATATTTATGTGGTTTTAGAATTTGAGATGGAGGTTGATCATGAAACAGTTTCCATTGGATTGTACATATTTTTCTAATTAAAATCATATATATGCTATATTTGGATCTACCAAAATTTTTCTAAAACAATTACAAATTAAATCATTTTTAGCCAATCCAGGCTTGCCACCTAGGAAGTCGACTAGGTCAGGGCACATGTTGTGGGGCCATGGCCAAGACAATTGTCTCATGCCATGGTGGTAGACAACACTCACAATGTAGTGGTGAAAGAACAAGGTACAATGGTAGAAAGGTCTTTACCTTTCAGAATCAAGCATGGGGCAGTCCTTTCTCACTTTTCATCTTCTTCTTCTTATTCTTCTTCCTCTTTCTCAGCCTCCTGAACCAAATACCTATGGGGTAAGTCAACACCATCATTGATGTTGAGTTCCTGGGTCTTGGGGAGGTAGGTGAAGATGTTTCCTTCTTTTTCGTGCTTCACCAAACTCAACCGCGGTGGTTGATTCCTTGGATCATTGATGTTGACTCTCTCTCTCTCTCACCCAGATGGCGTGTACTCAAATTATTTTTCACATTCATATATATAACTGGCCTCTCCTTGTCTCTAGATTTTGGTCCTCCCAAGGACATGTAGGGTTCAACACGACTATAGGAATCATGCATAAAGTGACTTAACTAAATCACTCGAGAGTATTCTGGTTTAGGGCATATCATATCACATATTTCTCATAATTATCATATCTTGGAGTTTAGGTTCTCTGACCTTCTCCCTGTGGGTCTCACTCTCTCTGGAGTTAACCCTAAAACTGGTCCTAACACTAGAGCTCCTCCTTTGTAAAAGAGCTTCAAGATCATGCTAACTCACAACCTTGTCTTAACTTAACATATCTTATCATATAAAAGCCTAGTTACCTGCGTCATCAAAACTTATTTTGCATACTCAAAGCTAAAATTAAGTCCTCAAAGACAAACATACATCATCACCATTCATCTTATATCATCATATAATCTTATTTCATCTATTACATCTATTCCATCTATCACATATATTCCAACAAGGCTCTAGACATCTAATCTAGAACTATTCTCTCTTCTAGACTGATGCCATTCACTTATACTTAGGTTGCATGACCACCTCCTACTCGTACATTTATGGGGACACGTTTTTGTAATACTTACATATATAATAAAATATTATATAGCTTTCTCTGATAAAATGTGCATCTAAGAAAACTATCAAGGTTCGATCTGATTGGAATCAAAAACAAAATCCACAAAACAAGTGTCCCACACATAGTAGAGAGTATAGTGTCATGTCACCTAATGAAAGGGGTGAGAACGAAGTATAGACTAGTGTAGCTACTCTAGATAATGATGCCATATGTATAGGGTTACTCTTCCCTTGATGAACATTATTTCTGAATAATATAATGTCCCCTACCACCACATTATAAGGAAAGAATGACATCTTAGGGCTTGCCATAAAACAAGCACTAGTCTAGACCTAGTTATTAGACATCTAGGTTCTAACCTAGAGGCTAATTCATATCTTGTCTCTAAAATATTGACTAATATAACCCTAAAGATGTTCAAGTTCAAGGTTTTTTTACTTATGAGTTGTATAATGAGCAAATGTTAGGCTTTGGTTTTGTTCATGCTCTGATACCATCTATGACGTCCCCAAATTTTCTAAAACTTAATCTGATGTGTGACATATAAATTGAAACCTCACCTCAGCAATCATCAGAATTTAAACACCACACAATAGGCTAAGAAGAAGAAAATCATAGGAAGTCATAAGGAAAAAATAGTAGCACATGCACATGAACAATAATAAAACCTTACAACACATGTTCACCATTCAACACATAATTACATCATGAATTGTTACAAAATTTGATATTACACATTGAATACTAAACTTTAACATGTACACATAATACAACTACAATAGGATCTTAAGACAATAGGTCCACCTATACATTTGCTCACCATGTAACTCTAAACTATCCTAGTTCATCAAGAGCATATGTACACATCACCTAAACAAAAGATTACACGTGGTACATGTCAACACAATATTCAAGTATATTGTACTGAGTTTGCCTTCATGTCTTTTATATACCTCTCATTACTAACACTTGGCAGTAACAATAGAAATATATAACAAAAAGCATAATTGAATGAAGGTGTTTCTTAATAAAAGAGAACACATATTTTAATAATATTTTCCATTATATATCCATGCATTGACCGTCAAAGATTTTGATGTATTCTCTTGACTCTCAAGGAGCTCAAGATTCAGTCCTTTATAATTGACTACCAAAGAGTTAGATCATATGTATAATGTGATCGACTACGAAAGAGTTAAGTCACTTCCAAGTACTGTACTACCAAAGAATTTAGTGCTATCATATAATGGAAGAAGCCCAAATTTTGGTAACATATGAATCCTTTATCCTAGATTAGATCCTAGGTGTTCATTTTTTCAAAAAAATTAAACTTTACTTATCAATACTAATTAATCAAGATATTACCATCAATATCATCAATCTTATGAAATTAGTTTTTTATATGATAAATTACATCAAAGTAGACATATTTATGTGCTTTTAGAATTTGAGATGGAGGTTGATCATGAAACCAATTCCATTGGATTGTACATATTTTTCTAATTAAAATCATATATATGCTATATTTGGATCTACCAAAATTTTTCTAAAACAATTACAAATTAAATCATTTTTGGCCAATCCAGGCTTGCCACCTAGGAAGTCGAATAGGTCAGGGCACATGTTGTGGGGCCATGGACAAGACAATTTGCTCATGCCATGGTGGCGGCATACACTCACAATGTAGTGGTGAAAGAACAAGGTACAAAGGTACAAAGGTAGAAAGGTCTTTACCTTTCAGTAGAAGAATCAAGCATGGGGCGGTCCTTTCTCACTTTTCTTCTTCTTCTTCTTTTTCTTCCTCGCTCTTGACCTCCTGAACCAAATCCCTATGGGGTAAGTCAACACCATCATTGATGTTGAGTTCTTGGGTCCTGGGGAGGTAGGTGAAGATGTTTCCTTCTTTTCCACGCTTCACCAAACTCAACCGCGATGGTTGATTCCTTAGATCATTGATGTTGACTCTCTCTCTCTCTCACCCAGATGGTGTGTACCCATATTCTTTTTCACATGCATATATATAACTAGCCTCTCTTTTTCTCTAGAGTTTGGTCCTCCCAAGGACATCTAGGGTTCAACATGACTATAGGAATCATGCATAAAGTGACTTAACTAAACCACTCATGAGTATTCTAGTTTAGGGCATATCATATCACATATTTCTCATAATTATCATATCTTGGAGTTTAGGTTCTTTGACCTTCTCCCTACAAGTCTCACTCTCTCTGGAGTTAACCCTAAAAGTGGTCCTAACACTAGAGGTCCTCCTTTGTAAAAGAGCTTGAAGTTCATGCTGACTCACAACCTTGCCTTAACTTAACATATCCTATCATATGAAAGCCTAGTTACGTACGTCATCAAAACTTATTTTGCACACTCAAAGCTGAAATTAAGTCCTCAAAGACAAACATACATCATCACAATTCATCTTATATAATCTATATAAGGATTAGATCATCATATAATCTTATTTCATCTATTACATCTATTCCATCTATCAAATGTATTCCAACAAGGTTCTAGACATCTAATCTAGAACTATTCTCTCTTCTAGACTGATGTCATTCACTTTTACTTAGGTTACATGACCACCTCCTACTCGTACATGTGTGGGGACACATTTTTGTAATACTTACATATATAATAAAATATTATATAGCTTTCTTCGATAAAACATGCATCAGAGAAAACTATCAAGGTTCAATCTGATTGGAATCAAAAACCAAATCCACAAAACAAGTGTCCCACACATTGTAGAGAGTCTAGTGTCATGTCACCTAATGAAAGGGGTGAGAACGAAGTATATACTAGTGTAGCTACTCTAGAGAATGAGATCATATGTATAGGGTTACTCTTCCCTTGATGAACATCATTTTTGAATAATATAATGTCCCTTACCACCACACTATAAGGAAATAATGACATCTTAGGGCTTGCTATAAAACAAGCACTAGTCTAGACCTAGTTCTTAGACAGCTAGGTTCTAACCTAGAGGATAAGTCATATCTAGTCTCTAAACGATGACTAGTATAACCCTAAAAATGTTCAAGTTCAAGGTTTTTTGACTTCTGAGTTGTATATTGAGCAAATGTCAAGCTTTGCTATTGTTCATGCTCTGATACCACCTATGATGTCCATAGATTTTCTAAAACTTAATATGATGTGTGACATCCAAATTGAAACCTCACCTCAGTAGTCATCCGAATTTAAACACCACACAATAGGCTAAGAAGAAGAAAATCAGAGGAAGACATAAGGAAAAATAGTAGCACATGCACATGAACAATAATAAAACCATACAACACATGTTCACCATTCAACACATAATTACATCATGAATTGTTAGAAAATTTGATATTACACATTGAATGCTAAAATTTTACATGTACACATAATACAACTACAACATGATCTTAAGACAATAGGTCCACCTGTACATTTTCTCACCATGTAACTCTAAGCTATCCTGGTTCTTCAAGAGCATATGTCCACATCACCTAAACAAAAGATTACACATGGTACATGTCAACGCAATATTCAAGTATATTGTACTGAGTACACCTACATGTCTTTTATATACCTCTCATTACTAACACTTGACAGTAATAATAGAAATATATAACAAAAAGCATAATTGAAAGAAGGTGTTTGTTAATAAAAGAGAATACATATTTTAAGAATATTTTCCATTATAAATCCATGCATTGACCGTCAAAGGTTTTGATGTATTCTCTTGACTCTCAAGGAGCTCAAGATTCAGTCCTTTATAATCGACTACTAAAGATTTAGATCATATGTATAATGTGATCGACTACGAAAGAGTTAAGTCACTTCCAAGTATTGTACTACCAAAGAGTTTAGTGCTTTCATATAATGGAAGAAGCCCAAATTTTGGTAACATATGAATCCTTTATCCTATATTAGATCCTAGGTATTCTTTTTATCACAAAAATTAAACTTTACTTATCAATACTAATTACTCAAGATATTACCATCAATATCATCAATCTTATGAAATTAGAGTTTTTATATGATAAATTACATCAAAGTAGGCATCTTTATGTGCTTTTAGAATTTGAGATGGAGGTTGATCATGAAACCAATTCCATTTGATTGTACATATTCTTCTAATTAAAATCATATATATGCTATATTTGGATCTACCAAAATTTTTCTAAAACAATTACAAATTAAATCATTTTTGGCCAATCTAGGATTGCCACCTAGGAAGTCAACTAGGTTAGGCCACATGTTTTGGGGCCATGGCCAAGCCAATTGGCTCATGCCATGGTGTCATCCAAGACTCACAATGTAATTGTGAAAGAACAAGGTACAAAGGTAGAAATGTCTTTACCTTTCAGTAGAAGAATCAAGCAAGGGGCGGTCCTTTCTCACTTTTCTTGTTCTTCTTCTTCTTCCTCTCTCTCGACCTCCTGAACCAAATCCCTATTGGGTAAGTCAACACCATCATTGATGTTGAGTTCCTAGGTCTTGGGGAGGTAGGTGAGGATGTTTCCTTCTTTTCTGTGCTTCACCTAACTCAACCGCAGTGGTTGATTCCTTGGATCATTGATGTTGACTCTCTCTCTCACCCATATGGCATGTACTAATATTCTTTTTCACATGCACATAGATAACTAGCCTCTCTTTTTCTCTAGAGTTTGGTCCTCCCAAGGACATCTAGGGTTCAACATGACTATAGGAATCATGCATAAAGTGACTTAACTAAACCACTCATGAGTATTCTAGTTTAGGGCATATCATATCACATATTTCTCATAATTATCATATCTTGGAGTTTAGGTTCTTTGACCTTCTCCCTACAAGTCTCACTCTCTCTGGAGTTAACCCTAAAAGTGGTCCTAACACTAGAGGTCCTCCTTTGTAAAAGAGCTTGAAGTTCATGCTGACTCACAACCTTGCCTTAACTTAACATATCCTATCATATGAAAGCCTAGTTACGTACGTCATCAAAACTTATTTTGCACACTCAAAGCTGAAATTAAGTCCTCAAAGACAAACATACATCATCACAATTCATCTTATATAATCTATATAAGGATTAGATCATCATATAATCTTATTTCATCTATGACATCTATTCCATCTATCAAATGTATTCCAACAAGGTTCTAGACATCTAATCTAGAACTATTCTCTCTTCTAGACTGATGTCATTCACTTTTACTTAGGTTACATGACCACCTCCTACTCGTACATGTGTGGGGACACATTTTTGTAATACTTACATATATAATAAAATATTATATAGCTTTCTTCGATAAAACATGCATCAGAGAAAACTATCAAGGTTCAATCTGATTGGAATCAAAAACCAAATCCACAACACAAGTGTCCCACACATTGTAGAGAGTCTAGTGTCATGTCACCTAATGAAAGGGGTGAGAACGAAGTATATACTAGTGTAGCTACTCTAGAGAATGAGATCATATGTATAGGGTTACTCTTCCCTTGATGAACATCATTTTTGAATAATATAATGTCCCTTACCACCACACTATAAGGAAATAATGACATCTTAGGGCTTGCTATAAAACAAGCACTAGTCTAGACCTAGTTCTTAGACAGCTAGGTTCTAACCTAGAGTATAAGTCATATCTAGTCTCTAAACGATGACTAGTATAACCCTAAAAATGTTCAAGTTCAAGGTTTTTTGACTTCTGAGTTGTATATTGAGCAAATGTCAAGCTTTGCTATTGTTCATGCTCTGATACCACCTATGATGTCCATAGATTTTCTAAAACTTAATATGATGTGTGACATCCAAATTGAAACCTCACCTCAGTAGTCATCCGAATTTAAAAACCACACAATAGGCTAAGAAGAAGAAAATCAGAGGAAGACATAAGGAAAAATAGTAGCACATGCACATGAACAATAATAAAACCATACAACACATGTTCACCATTCAACACATTATTACATCATGAATTGTTAGAAAATTTGATATTACACATTGAATGCTAAAATTTTACATGTACACATAATACAACTACAACATGATCTTAAGACAATAGGTCCACCTGTACATTTTCTCACCATGTAACTCTAAGCTATCCTGGTTCTTCAAGAGCATATGTCCACATCACCTAAACAAAAGATTACACATGGTACATGTCAACGCAATATTCAAGTATATTGTACTGAGTACACCTACATGTCTTTTATATACCTCTCATTACTAACACTTGACAGTAATAATAGAAATATATAACAAAAAGCATAATTGAAAGAAGGTGTTTGTTAATAAAAGAGAATACATATTTTAAGAATATTTTCCATTATAAATCCATGCATTGACCGTCAAAGGTTTTGATGTATTCTCTTGACTCTCAAGGAGCTCAAGATTCAGTCCTTTATAATCGACTACTAAAGATTTAGATCATATGTATAATGTGATCGACTACGAAAGAGTTAAGTCACTTCCAAGTATTGTACTACCAAAGAGTTTAGTGCTTTCATATAATGGAAGAAGCCCAAATTTTGGTAACATATGAATCCTTTATCCTATATTAGATCCTAGGTATTCTTTTTATCACAAAAATTAAACTTTACTTATCAATACTAATTACTCAAGATATTACCATCAATATCATCAATCTTATGAAATTAGAGTTTTTATATGATAAATTACATCAAAGTAGGCATCTTTATGTGCTTTTAGAATTTGAGATGGAGGTTGATCATGAAACCAATTCCATTTGATTGTACATATTCTTCTAATTAAAATCATATATATGCTATATTTGGATCTACCAAAATTTTTCTAAAACAATTACAAATTAAATCATTTTTGGCCAATCTAGGATTGCCACCTAGGAAGTCAACTAGGTTAGGCCACATGTTTTGGGGCCATGGCCAAGCCAATTGGCTCATGCCATGGTGTCATCCAAGACTCACAATGTAATTGTGAAAGAACAAGGTACAAAGGTAGAAATGTCTTTACCTTTCAGTAGAAGAATCAAGCAAGGGGCGGTCCTTTCTCACTTTTCTTGTTCTTCTTCTTCTTCCTCTCTCTCGACCTCCTGAACCAAATCCCTATTGGGTAAGTCAACACCATCATTGATGTTGAGTTCCTAGGTCTTGGGGAGGTAGGTGAGGATGTTTCCTTCTTTTCTGTGCTTCACCTAACTCAACCGCAGTGGTTGATTCCTTGGATCATTGATGTTGACTCTCTCTCTCACCCATATGGCATGTACTAATATTCTTTTTCACATGCACATAGATAACTAGCCTCTCTTTGTATCTAGAGTTTGGTCCTCCCAAGGACATCTAGGGTTCAACACGACTATAGGAATCATGCATAAAGTGACTTAACTAAATCACTTGGGAGTATTCTAGTTTAGGGCATATCATATGACATATTTCACATAATTATCATATCTTAGAGTTTAGGTTCTTTGACCTTCTCCCTGTGGGTCTCACTCTCTCTGAAGTTAACCCTAAAACTGGTCCTAACACTAGAGGTCCTCCTTTGTAAAATAGCTTGAAGCTCATGCTGACTCACAACCTTGTCTTAACTTAACATATCTTATCATATAAAAGCCTAGTTACTTGCGTCATCAAAACTTATTTTGCATACTCAAAGCTGAAATTAAGTCCTCAAAGACAAACATAAATGATCACAATTCATCTTATATCATTTATATAAGTCTAAGATCATCATATAATCTTATTTCACGTATTACATCTATTCCATCTATCACATATATTCCAACAAGGCTCTAGACTTCTAATCTAGAACTATTCTCTCTTCTAGACTGATGCCATTCACTTTTACTTAGGTTGCATGACCACCTCCTGCTCGTACATATGTAGGGACACATTTTTGTAATACTTACATATGTAATAAAATATTATATAGCTTTCTCCGATAAAACATGCATCAGAGAAAACTATCAAGGTTCGATCCGATTGGAATCAAAAACCAAATCCAGAAAACAAGTGTCCCACACATAGTAGAGAGTCTAGTGTCATGTCACCTAATGTGTGACAAAGTGGTTTTCTGGCTAATTCTGAGGACGGAATTTATTTTAAGGTGTGTAGGTGATAACCTCCAATTTTAGGTTGTTATCTTAGTCTTCTCTTCAGTTTTCCACACTCTTTCTCAATTAAAATTAGACATAATCCCTAAATATCCCCTCTTATTGCAAATATACTATTAGACTAACTTTTACCCATTTTACTTGCAAAACAAGACACACAAAAATCATAAAAGACTCAACCAGCCTAAGACCGCATGGAGTCACACAGTCCAAAGACCGCATGAAGCCAATCTGTCTCGAGACCGCATGGATTCACATGGTCCCAAGACCGCATGAAGCCAATCGGTCCCAAGACCGCATAGATTCACACGATCCCAAGACCGAATGAGCAAATCGGTCCCAAGACCACATGGAGTCACACGGTCCCAAGACCGCATGAAGCCAATCGGTCCCGAGACCGCATGGAGTCACATGGTCCCAAGACCGCATGAAGCCAATCGATCTCGAGACCGCATGGAGTCACACAGTCCCGAGACCGCATGGAGTCACACAGTCCCAAGACCGCATGAAGCCAACTGGTCCTAAGACCGCATGGAGTCACATGGTCCCAAGACCGCATGAAGCCAACCGGTCCCGAGACCGCATGGAGTCACACGGTCCCAAGACCACATGGAGCCAACCAATCCTGAGACTGCATGGTCCAAACGGTCTTGAGGTCCAAACGGTCTTGAGGACCAAACGGTCTTGAGGTCCAAACGGTCTTGAGGTCCAAACGGTCTTCAGGCCCAAACGGTCTTGAGATCCAAATGGTCTTGAGCTCCAAATGGTCTTGAGGTCCAAACGGTCTTCAAACCGTCTGGACTTCACTTAAGGCCTATAAATAAGACCCCAAGGGTTCTTCAAAGGGAGGAAGTTTTCATACATCCAGAGGCTGCCTCTATCACTCTAGAGCAAATCCGACTTCCATCCTCCACCCATGGGATGCCGGTCTGAGATCCAAACTCCATCTCGAAGCTGCTTTCTCTCTCTCCACCAAAGAAGGTGGGAAGAGGGGACCTCGTCATCAAGCAACCTGTGAAGCCAGAAGATCGTCTCTCTCTCTCTCTCCAAGGGGTTGACTTTCCTCTCTCCTTTGTGGGGATGACACTCTCACTCTCTCTTCTTGCCTCCTCCTTTGTCCTAGTTATGAGCGAGTAGTCTCTCTCACTGGGGTGCGGGGAGTAGCCCCGCTACCCATGTTTTCATATCATGTAATGTAATCCATAGCTTGCAATATAGAGATTTTATCTTTTCAGTTCAACATCAAACGTTTAATGAATGCTTGTTGCATGATCACCAACATGTGTTATCTTTTATCTTTTAGTATGAATTGTCTACATTTATACTATTAGATTCGAAACTCATTTGTATGTTGGTTCTTGGTGCATGTATCCACCATGCATCTGTTTCGGTATCCAGGAGTGTCTTTCAAGAAGTGGAGTAAACTCATTCCCATCGTTGTACTTTCATGCTATGACATGGAATCATTTGACATATGAAAGTACAACCTTAATGAATCGAGGAACACACTTTGCGAAGGGAATGATGCAAAGTAGTTGACCATTCGTTCGGGGATGGCTGACTTTGCAACATTCCCGCACTTCTCATAGTTAGTTCTTCGTAAGGAAACTAAGTCTACAAAGATACTAACTGACTAAACTCTTGTTGCAGGTTATGTTTTATTTTGCATGTCTTGATCCATGTGTAGTGGCGGTGAAAACCGATCACACCCTAGTGACTCCTTATCATTGTTTAACTTCCTTAAATTTACTTGCTTGCTTTACTCTACATGTTCTTAGTTTTAAAATAACCAAACCAAACTTTCGATCTAAGTACCTACTATTAAGACATTAAGTGAAGTTCTAACATTTTTCATCCTGTTGTTCACAACAAGACCGTTGTCTCGTGGATTCGACCCTTAACTATACTACGATAAGACTTCCACGTATCCCATCATACGTGGGTGGAGTCCTCAATCTAGTATAAGCAAGGCTAAACTTAAAGACTTACCATCTTTAGGATTTTGAGTTGGTGCATGCAATTCCACGTAAGTGGAAGCTCCATCAAAAATTGGCGTCGTTGTCGGGGACAACAAAACGTTTTAATTTCATTTAGTATCTTGCTAGTTGGTTAGGGTTTTACATTTTCTTTTAATCATTAACCCATATCTTCTTGAATTCACTATATCTTTGGCAACATCTAAAAGGTGTATTCTTTTCTCTACTTAGGTAGAAAACGTGTATGCGATCATCGCATAACCTTGGATTCTCCCCTGATCCAGAGTACGACTCTGAGGTAGAAAGAAGCTTCCATCTTCGCATCAGACTCAATCGCTACAGAGCCAGGAAAATGGCTGAAGATCAAAGCCAGGATGCATTGGTGATGGAGAGGGTCAACGCCGCCATCGCCGCTCAAAGAGCACAACTCATCGCTGATACTCGTGCTCACATTCAAGCGGAGATTTGTGCAAAAGAACAGGCCCGCATCTGAGCTGAAAATGAGGCAGCAAACCAAGCTGCTCAGTTGGAATTAAGGAACAAGCAGTTGAGGGATTATGATGTCCCCAAGAACTACGAAGACAACCATCCGGTTCGACCTCCGATCATCAACATACCCAACTTTGAGATCCGAACCCAATGGATTCAGATCATGCAGGGCATCTCATTCTCTGGAGGTTCTGGAGATGACTATATGGATCATCTGAAGAGGTTCAAGGCACTGTGCCGACTGGTCCCACAAGCTGGAGTTGCCTTCGAGGCAATAATGTTGCATCTGTTTCACTTCACTCTATCTGGGAGAGCTATGAGTTGGTATAACTCGCTTGACAGGGAGCCAATAATCACCACATGGGCTCCCCTGGAAGAAAAGTTCCTGGAGAAGTTCTTCCCCCCTTCACTAACTTACGAGATCAGGGGGCAGATTAATCACTTCTCTCAACTTCCCAGAGAATTGCTTGCTGAAGCATGGGAAAGGTTCAAAGAGCTTCTGCGAAAGTGTCCTCATCACGGCATCTCCCAAAACCAACTAATAGAAACATTCTATAGGGGAGTGAGTGATGACATCAAGCAGTTTCTGGATTCCTCATCTGGAGGAAATTTTATGAGAAAGAACTACGAGGATGCCTGGAAAATATTCACACTGAGAGCTGAGAATCAGTCCAAATGGGGATGATCAGCTGGCAAAGGAGTCCTCAAGGTCTATAAAGCCGAAGAATCAATGGAGATGAATGCTATTTCTGAAGCCTTAAAGACCATAGCTCATAAGCAACAAGCTCTTGAAACTTCTCTTGGAGAATTTGACAAGAAGCAAAACCCTCAGGTCCAACAGGTCAAAGTTGCCACAGGAACTTGTGAAGCCTGCCATGCATCTGATCATCCAACTCTTTCATGCGGTTTGCTTTACAATGTGATGATGGATATGCATCCACCACCACAACAGTTTGAACCAATCATGGAACAGCCTGAAGAAAAATTGCCAGAACAAGTCAATTCTATTCATTCCATTCCTGGACAAGTTTATTAAAATCCTAACCAACCAAGAAACCACCCAGGATTTCAATACAGGAACCCTGCTGGGACTGCAAATCTGCAACACCAGACGCAGGGTGGGTCCTCCAATAGGTTGCCACCAGGATTCCCAAGCAACTTCAATCAAAATCAGGGGAACCCCAGAAATAACTTCCCGAGATCCAACTACCCCAGGAATCCATCCTCCTACTATCAGTATACTCATCCTCCTCTACATCCACAGTTGCACCCTCAGTTGCAGCAACCTCAGTTAGCGCTGCCTCCGCAACAACCACAACAAGGACAACAAAAATTTCCTCAGAAAAATACTCCTTCTCAACCAGAAGATGAGATGACTTTGATAAGGAAGATTTTGCAATTCCAACAAACTATGCTCGCTAATCAACAAGCTCAACAAAAGGCAGTAGAAGCTCAACTAGCTCAAATTGTTGTACAACTAGCCCAAATTGTTGCACAACTGAAGCCTCCAGCAGGCACATTTGCTGGGTAGCCTGAATCGAACCCTAAACATGAAAAGAATAGAACTGAACAGTTGAATGTTGTTACTACGAGATCTGGACGCACCCTCCATGAAACTACAAGGATCACTCTTGATGAGGATAACACACCTGCCTTTATGCCAAATGAGAGCCCAAAGCTAGGAATGGAGAAGTCCACAGAGAGCGTGAAGGGCAAAGAAAAAGAACAAGTGTCCACAGAGCCAGAAATCTTGCAGTATAAACCAAGGATTCCATATCCGGGAAGACTGCGAGAAATGAAAATGGATACCAGGTTCCAAAAATTCAAGGAGGTGATGAAGAAACTTTACATCAATATCCCACTCCTTGATGCCCTCTCTGAGGTACCGGCTTGGGCTAAATACCTCAAAACCCTGTTATCAAAGAAGTACATCATGGAGGAACAAGAAACCGTCAAACTTGCCCAAACCACTTCTGATATCATCCTCAATAAAATGCCAAAGAAGAAGGACCCAGGTTCCTTCGACATTCAATGTTGTATTGGAAATGCATCAACCAAAAAGGGATTAGCTGACCTAGGGGCCAGCATATCCATTATGCCCTATTCTATGTGCAAACAATTAGGTTTCACCGAATTGCTACCCACAACAATGAAAATTCAGTTAGGTGACTCTACCATTACCGCACCTCTTGGAATTATTGAAGATATTCCAGTTAGGATAGGCAAAGATGCCTATGTCTCGTGCGACTTTGTCATCATGGACATCAAGGAAGATCTGAGATACCCGATAATTTTTGGCAGACCTTTCCTCACCACAGCCAGGGTGCTTATCGATGTGGAAGCTGGCACGATCATTCTAAGACTCGGAAAAGAAGCAATTCAATTCCGAGTTTAATAGCATGAAAGGCCCCAACATTCAAGAGGAGGTCTTTCTCCTAGACGCAATACATCAATTGTCCCAATAAGAAATTTCTGAGCCATCAGATGAATTAGAGAATGTTCTAACCAACCAAGAAGTCGAATTCTCTACGAATGAATTGGTCCAACAATGTCTTCAACACCTAGAGAAAGCTGAGGAAGCACTAACGGCCACCTTTGAGGAACTCAAAGCTGTCACCATTTTAGAAGCAACAGAGTCACCTAAGGCTCCTGAGATGAAGACTCTACCCATGGGACTTAAACATGTCTTCTTGGATGAGGAAAAATTATGTCCGGTTATCATCAGTTCCACCCTAACAGAAGACCAGGAAGAAAGGCTTCTGGATGAGCTGAAGAAACACAAAAAGGCCATTGGGTATAAGATAACTGACCTGACGGGCATAAATCCAGCCCTATGCATGCACAGACTACCCATGGTCGAAGAATTTAAGCCATCACGCGAACATCAGAGGAAGCTGAACCCTAATCTCAAAGAAGTGGTTTGCCTTGAAGTCCTCAAATTACTAAAAGCCGGCATAATCTACACGATCTCTGACTCCCAATGGGTCAGCCCCGTCCAAGTAGTTCCTAAAAAGGGAGGCACTACTGTTGTGCTTAATTACAAAAATGAGTTAATACCCACCAGGACGGTGATGGGGTGGAGGATGTGCATCGACTATAGAAAATTAAACAAATCCACATGGAAATATCACTACCCTCTGCCCTTTCTCGATGAGGTCCTAGAACGTTTAGCCCATCAGAAATACTTCTGCTATCTAGATGGTTATTCTGGGTTCTACCAAATACCCATACACCTGGAAGACCAAGAGAAAACTACCTTCACCTGCCCTTTTGGGACCTATGCTTTTAGAAGAATGCCTTTAGGGTTGTGTAATGCACCCGCTACTTTCCAAAGGTGTATGTCTGCCATTTTCGCAGGATTAACAGAATCCATAATGGAAGTGTTCATGGATGATTTCTCAGTTTACGGAGATTCTTTCGATAACTGTCTAATCAATCTTGGAAGAAAATAAAAGAGGGATAATATGAGTTGATTGATTCACATAGTGCACATTTGAAAGTGAAACGTGAATTTGAGTCTTATCTTAAGTCTTATTATCCTATTTTCATATAAGAACAACCATTATTGGTCTTTTTGCATTAAAATACCTCAATTATTATTATTTAGAAAAACTATATTCTAAGTTTTAATTTGGCTTTGAAAATTGGGATGTGACAATTCTACCCACCTTAAAACAAATTTTGTCCTTGAAATTTTCTAGGGTGCTACCCACCTTAGGGAATTTGTTACTTTTCATTCAATGAAAGCATACTAAAATTCTACATGAAAGGAAATCCATTTCATAAAGGTTTGAAAATTTATCATGAAAAAGGGTTATGTAACATAGGGCATTTAAGTTTTGTACATTACCTATGTGAGCATGGATTAGCTATTATCTTACTCCTCATCTCTTCAACTCATACATTAGGTTTTATTAAAGTAAACATATCTTTACACTTAAGGCACTTACCTTGCACTTGACATAACTTTCTAACATTAGGCATAGGTGACTATGTTCCCTTAGGTATTTAGGTGCTTCCTACATTCCTAGATATGTGGTGATTAGGAACGTACCCAGAGATGTGGTATCTTAACATGATACCTCTCACTAACTTATTAGTGCACATGTCACATAACATATGCATTAGTGAGATAGGAGAAGTGCATAAAAGGTCTCATGCTCATGACATTCCTCTTCTTTTCTCAATTGGATGGACATAACCAATGAGAATGGAGAGGTCATATCATCAACTAGGGTAGGTCGACACTTGAGAACTAAACTAAGTAAGCATTTATCTCTGACTTTTATCTCTTCTAAGGTGAAAACTCTACTAATTCTAGGTCATGGTATATTATTTTATTTGAGAATCTATCTCTAAACCCTAATCGCATATGTTCATTCTAAGGTTAGGACATATGAATCATGTGGACATCCATTTATTGGCTCTAAAACCATTAATGTAACACCCATCCTTATGATATATAATATAACTGAGCAGAAGCTTTCATCTCTATGGGGGGGCGTCACATTCATGAAATCATGGAAAATAAATACATAATTGAACATTGAGATTCATACATTATTCTTTGAATAATAAACTACGATAGAGTTCTATAACATGTCTAAACATTACTAAACATAAAAATTATTCATAAAGGTAAACATAATTGAAATGCCTAGTATGGATGTAACCCCACCAGTTAGCTCTTGAAGGTCTTCTAGTCCTTTCTTGCTCTTCTTGAGTCCTTAGTCTCTCCAATTTCTGGTTACATCACGTCCCCATCCATGCAAAGGGGAAAAACAACACATCAGTAAATGGTATTGGCACATTGTAATATAAGCAAAATAAAGGATACCTGACATGTAAGAAAAAGTTGACATGAATTGACAAAGCATTCTTTAATAGCATTCTTGAATCATTATTAACATGAATAATTGAATAGTAGATGTATGCATCCCTCTATAACGCCTCTTAAGGAGCACATGATTGCTAGGAAAACACTTAATGACCCCTTGAGGTCCATGAATCGGGAGCATATAAAAACTAATTCAATTCCATGTATCTTAACATTAGCATTAACATGATCTTTGAACATTTAACATGATGAATTGGAAAAGTAGTTATATATCACCTCTCTTAATGCCCCAGCGGATCCCATGATTGCTAGGAAACCCATAACGACCCATTCAGGTCCATAAATGAGGCACATATAAAATTTAGTCAATTCCTTATTTTTCCTCATTAACTCAGCTCTTGACTTAAACATCAACTCTTCTTAATCTTAATCTGGAACATTAACATGATGGGATTTCTCCCTCTTGAACATGATCTCTTAACATGGTGGGATTTCTACCTCTTGAACATTAACATTGATTTCATGAGTCATAAATCATAAACCTTAATCATAATGAACATGTTAACCATAGAACATAGGATATAGAAATCATCAAGAAATAATATAGAGTGCACATGATTAAATCATTAAACTTGCAGTGATAATGTCTACTCTGTACATAACATGCAAACAATCATAATTACTTGTGCTCTGAGGCATGACCCATTTACCTTGGAGCAATGATGAGTCTTAGATAGTCTTCCTAATCCATGAATCAAATCTAGGTCAACTTCCTCTTGTCTTGATTAGGATCTAAACACATGTTGATAAGCATCATTAATCAATACATTGTATTAATCTTAGGTTGATTTATGATGAATTAGGGTTTGAGTGCATTAGGGTTAGGATCACTGATTAACATCTCTAAATTAGTAAAAATTGGTTGACTTAGTTCATATAAATTACATGTAATACATAATTAGGGTTTCAGTGGGTTAAATTAGGTTTTCTAATAAAATATCAGAATGGGAAGGAAAATCATACCTTGAAAACTTGAAAATTAGATTCTACTTGAAAAACTCTTTCCAATGACGATTTATTTGTATTTTTTTTAGCATCCTTTGATATACAATGAATATTTTAAAACTTACCAATGAGAATTCAGTAAAACCAGAGTGTGATATTGATTTGAAACAACATTAATCTGATGTGAATAATGGATGAAAAGAGGGAAGGAACTTATCTGTGTCTTACATTTAATTAAGACAACGAGGGAAAATATGTCATTCAACCAAATCAAGGTCTTTCATCTAAAATATTAAATGAAGACATGAAATCCCAATACTGCCCATACATGATTGATCATTTGATTAATCAGCCATGGACAACTAGGTCACCTTACAACCTGGCATCTTCCTCTCCATTGCACAAGAGGAAGCAGAGATCTAGGGCTCAAAGCATAAGCAAAGCCCGAGCATTGTTGGTGATCGATTATGGGAAACCATCCCATTACCTTCGATGATGTTCGGTTGTCAAGATGAACCTAGGTTATGGGTACTAAAAGCATGAGAACGGCCATGGCAAAATTTGTAAAAATAGAGCTCAAAAGCAAAACTACAAGAAGGATGCTAGTAAGACGAACATGGGTGTTTGTGAAGATTTGTTGAGGTCAATAGGACCTTTTCAGAGAATTCCCATGGTCGAGTGGGCTCTGAGTGGTCACAACGATGAGTCACCAATGAGAACCTCCATGCAGGTTATAGGATACCGTGATCGAGGGTAGTTGGAGGCAAATTGAAAATGTGAATAGCACCATGAGGCATCGTAGAAGCTTAATGGTGCCTCAATTGAACCAAAGTGGGAAGGAAACACTGTGGCAAGGGTGATTTTATTAGAGACCAAGGTTGAGTAGGTCGTTGAGGCTCGGGGACGTGGGGGTGAAATTGATACTGTAGGAGGAAGAGTCGGGGTCTATTGGTTCTCTTTGATCCCTAAAGAAGACCAGAGAAGATGTTTGATGGCGGTGGTGTATAATGGAGGAGAGACCCAACAACTCTAAACGGGTGTTTCTATCCCAGAGCGATAGAATGGGCAAGTAATACCTGGATGTAAATAGGAGAGAGGAATGAACACATTGGAGGAAATGTCAGTGTGAGACTAGGGAGAACGCCACTGAGAAGGAAAGTGAGTCGTTACTGTTCTCAGACCGCAAAGAAAATGGAGGTAGTTGACAATTTCTAAGTCATTGGATTGAGAGTGACTCAGATGTTGGTCGTTGGATGGGCACATGGAAAGGAAATAAAAAGAGTGTAACATGTGACAGTAAATGAAACACATACCATAGGTTAAATAATCGTATTAAATGAAATTTAATTCATATCTTAGTCCAACTATATAGTAACTTATTTAATTAATTTGGAGGGTCAAACATGGGTCAAATAAGTTCAACTTTGAACCATAGGCAAATTAGAAGGTCTACAATATTCCTACGAAATTCAATTTCAATTTTGTGTAGGTTTGGCTCATGAATTCTATATTGGCCATTAACCTTAACTAAAAGGCAATAAAAGTAATATAATTTGAAAAGGCTCTTAATATTGAATCCTTTAGTCACCATTTTGAGTTTTACTCATTCAATAAGTACATGGTCACCCCCTTTAACCCCTTCCTATGTCGTATGGTCATTTTAGAGGAGAGAGAAAATAAAAGAGGGCTAATATGAGTTAATTGATTCACATAGTGCACATTTGAAAGTGAAATGTGAATTTGAGTCTTATCTTATGTCTTCTTGTCCTATTTTCATATAAGGACGACCATTTTGTGCCTTTTTGCATTAAAACTACTCAATTATTATTTAGAAAAACTCTATTCTATGTTTTAATTTGGCTTTGAAAATTGGGATGTGAAAAATATGGTGGTCCTTATGGAACGATGTTACTCCAAACAAACAAAACAAGTAAAGGAAAGATTAATAAACCAAAATAAGAGAACAAGGAAAACCAAGTGTGTTGTAATATATACAGATGATAACTTGGATTGGGTTTCACCTACTAAGTTCTATCACCATCATGCAATACTCACACCCCTTTCTATGCCCTTAGAAAGACAACAAGAAATCATCATATATGTCTATTCTGTCCTCTATTGAGATTAGGATACATCTAGAATATAAGGTTGTCTCTCACTCAAGATGGAAAACAAACAATCACAAGGATAGCCATATGATCATGACCTTTATCATTTTAACATTCTCTTGCATTCATGCAACTCCATAACACTTAGATAGATATATAACTACTCTTTCTATGCTCTAACATTCAAACATCACAAGATGGTAGCTAATCATGCAAGTGAAGAAATAAAAATAGGTGTATAGAGATAACCATTGCCAAGAGCGTATATATTTGAAAGATGTAAGTATATACATGTTGGGAGAGACTGAGTGCCGACTCCCAACCCAAGCAATGATTTTTTCCACTCATGTTAGTGAGTAGCATTATAGATTTACAAAAGTGATGGTACATCAAGATAGATGAAGTGATAGGTGAACAATGTAGTGAGGGATGATGGATCAAAAGAAGGAGGAAGGTGATACACCAATAATACTCCTTCAGATCTGGATCTGGTACTAGTGTAGAGGATGGAGACTCCTCTCGAAGAAATGGGTGGTGATCTTCTCTCTATTCAGGACCTTCATCTTCTGAGGTAGAATATCAATGGAGGTGGATGAAGTGACTCTGGATGCGGCAGTACTTCATCGTCCCTTTGATGAACTGACCTCTTGAATGGACGAGGTGGGGGTCTATTTATAGGCGTGGGTAACTGAATTAAGGATCGTTGTGGTCACTATACTGGTGTTTTCTTCAGTCAAAACACTTGTATTGACTTTGGTCGCTATATTAAATTTGTCTTCAATCGCTACATTGACTTGCTTCCGGTCACTACATTGACCTTGCTTTCGCTCAATACATTATGGCACATAGAGAACGTGAGGGAGTTGGCCTTGATGATCTATCGGTCACAAAGATAGCTTTGTCCTTCGATCACAAGGAATGTAGTGTGTAACAACCGCCATGTTGAGTCAGTCTAGTCTCCTTCGACTGCTAAGCTGGCTTTAGGTGTAGTGACCGATGGAAATTATGTATGAAGTAGAAAAAGATGGTGAGTTTAGGTAGTCACATTAGGTCATGTCAAAAACAATTAAAATTGACTAGATAAATCATAAAAGAGATGACATTATGAAGTTAAAATAAGCAGATAAATGTCTACAAAATTGGATGTTATCAACACCCCCAAACATAGAATCTAGCTTGACCTCAGACTAATAAATAGAATTAGGTCATAGAGTGATGGGTTGCTTTTTTTAGTTTCTTTTGACAAACACACTACTACAAGTTTATGCCATCCTTACAGTAAAACCCTTATATCTAGCTCGATTCACTTATTGACGTCTGATTCCATCTCCTTATTTGTTGAGTTGAATAAATTTTTGTACCTGCCATAACCTTTTATAGTAAAGGACCCTCCTTCGCTGTAGCCTCCCAACCTTGGTGTTATAACCCCAATTTTATATTCTTTTGGGGGTAAATGTAATTTCTCCTATTAAAGATATATGAACAAATAATGATGTCATTTGATTGAATGCATGAATTTCATTTGTAAATAGCCTTGCTTGGTTGATACGTGGGCCTTATTGGCTATTGTGCCCAATAACAAGGAAAAGAAAAAGGAAATTCAATTAGTAAATGAATAATTAAGAAATGGAGAAAAGAAAGATGTAGAAACGTCTAGAAGGCAAAGGAATATTCCCCAAAGGTGGATTTCGTGACTTTTGGGTTCCTTGGGTTCCAAGGAGTCCAATTTGCAAAGATAATGCAACAAGAAAGAGAAAAGATCAATTAAATATTGCTTTATTAAGAAGGAAATTGGAGATAATGATCAAATATGGAATATAAGTGGAAAGATGTTTGATTGAGTCATAATGTGTGGATTTTCATATCCACAAGGTTTGTAATGGTAAAATGAATCCAAATAAAGAAAATATAAAGATAAGAGAGAGAAAATATGTTTAATATATGTCTTATTATTTGATAACTTGCATGGGAAGAAGATACCTCTTTCCTTTTGAGTTCGAGTCCCAAATTTGGAATATAAGTAGAATAAGTCTTTATAGACTATCCTTTAAAATTTGGATGAAAAAGGATAAACGAGGAGGAAGATATGGTTTTAGCAAGTTTTCCTAAAGTGAATGGATAATCAACTAATCACAGTAAATGTAACGATTTTATTTCCTGATAGAACTATAGTTGATATAGACGTGTGACACCACAGTCATTGGATTCGGATCCAACAGAGGCTGTGCTATCACCTTCCTCGGTTGGACAAGGAAACAGGAGGCTAAGGGGTTGGACTTTCCAAAACCAATATCTTGCAAGATAATGGACAAATCATTAAAGAAATTAGTCCAGTAGATTCAGGAGAAGAATCTGAACCTAGGAGACCTATGTTTTGGTAGGTTTCTTGGACGCCAAGCAAAATGCCCAAATCCGGTTGGGATCTCTTCGTTGGCCTGCCCTATATATATAGGGGTCTTACATGCCATCTGGGAGAGCCCAAAACATCCCAATACATTTGTACAAAGTCGGTGAACTCACTAGTGCTTCCAATTTGGTCCTTGGTCATGATCTTAACCCCTACTCAGTAGTAGCTTCTCACCGGAAAAGAGGTTTGTCGTGTCGATGATCTGGTTGAGAAAAGAAGAAATGGAGGGGTGCCTTGAGTCTAGGATGCCAAGACAAAGATGGAGGTGGTGTTGGCTTGCACTCAGGTGGAGAAACGTGCAGAGTCAACTCGCTGGTTGACCACGTTCTACCACTAGCTCGCAAACAGGGCTAACGTGAGGTTGAAGATGGAAAGGAAGAAATGACCTCCCTACCCCCGAGCACGTGTGACTCTGGATCAAGAACTTAGGGATAAAGGTGTATTATCACCCTGACTGAGATGCAAGCAAAGTGAGCCACGCGTTGAGAGGTCTGCCTACGTGGTGATCTCCTATTGGTCCAGAGGTAAATTATTTAGAAAAATCATAACAAAAGTTTGGTAACTCGCATTAAAGCATATTATATATGAAAGTTGATCACAAAAATACAAAGAATCCAATAAAAATAATAGTATAGACTAGTTTTGATTCTAGTTCGAAAAGTGCACAAAGTTAGTAACTTTAATGTTTTTAATGAATAAGAAACTCTAGTTTTAATGTCAGGGGATCTAGTAAATTGATGTGCATGGTTTAAAGGGATATTAACCTGTTGTTAATAAAAAGGCAAATTAGATCAAAAAGGATGATATTTATGCATAGTTGGTTTAATTTAGGGATTCCATGTACCTGAATAAGCTTTAATGGGCCTTGAAACCCTAAATGTTAGTAATTATGATTCTTAATCGCTTTAATTATTTGAATCCATGGATAAAATTGAGATTTGATGATTCTAAGCTTTTTTTAGTATAAACGTTTCTAATTGTGGATAAATACCCTTAATATGGTAATTAGGGTGTTCTAATGGATAAATGTTGAATTAGTGATAAATAGAGTTCATATGTGAATTAGACCATAATGAATTATGAGTTGTTAATTCAGAAGAAACCAAAGATGATAATTGGCCTGAATGACCATGTCATAACTTAAACGGATAAATATGGTAGTTTTAGTGTAAAAGAGATATATTAGACTTAATTGACATTCAAGTATGCTTATGATGTTGAAATTAGGGTTATTGGACCAAAAGGGCATTAAAAGTGATAGATGCATAAAGGAGGCTAAACCCTAATAAAACCCTAAAGTTGGCCTAGAAATCCTAATGTGGAATCCAAGTCGATCTTGAGAATATTTTGAATAGAACAATGACATGTGGATGTTATGCATTATTTTTAGGATATTGTTGATTGCTTGATTGATTGTTCTTGAATATTCTTGCTTGGAAATCAAGTTAAACTGCATCAAGTATGTGGTTACACTTATGGTTAATTGCTTTAGTTTCATGGCAATTCCCGAATGTTTTATTGTTTGCTTGAAAATAACTGATTGGATGACTTTTATTTCATGCAACTATAAAGTGACTATTATTATCACCATAAATATGTATACATGACTAGCTCAGATCATGGTCCTCCTCTGTGGCTTTTCTAATGATGAAAAGGGTAACCTAGTACATGGTCTACTTGATAGGTAGGACCATCAGGGTATCATGAGTCAGTGATTGGGCTACTTATGGGTAGTGCCATGTGACTCTTTAGCACATCATGAGTTAGTGATTGGGCTACCTATGGGTATTGCCATGCCACTCTTCAAATGAGTTAGTGATTGGGGTACCTATGGGTAGTTCCATGTGACTCTTCAACCCTAGATATTGATCTACCTATTAGGTAGGGTCATGTGGGGTTATTTGGGATCTACCATATGAGAGGTAGTATCCAGGTCCACTACAGGGACAGCGCAGAGGCTAGGGTATGTATGTATTGAGTAGTTTTGTTTAAAATGTAAAGTTGGCTTGCTAAACCATAATTGCTTGCAATATGTTGTTATAGTTAGTTGCACAAATTTTTGGTTGTCCCCAGATACCGACATATTCATTTATGCTGACCGACGTTTTGTTTGTCAGCGTTTTAGGTACAAGTTTGAAAAGGACAAATAGTAAAGTGGCATATTGTGAAAATAAGAATTAAAGTGTAAGGAGGATTAGTTAGAGTAGTTTCTAGTTGTGGATAGAAGTTAGATATCCAAGTTTTTAAAAAAGTATGCAAAGTTTTATTTTATTACAACTTTTTAGTATAGTCTCGGTAGAATTTAATAATTATTATTGATTATTTGTCGAACCATTGATCTGAAAAATTGGGATAACGGCTCTGACATCTTGGTCTCCCTTAATTGGGGGTTATCGGGTGGCGGGGTCATTACATTTGGTATCAGAGCATTAGTTCCTCATTTAATCTTTAGTAATTATTAAATTTTATGAATTCCATAGAACTGAGGGAGTTATTAGAGGATTTTCCGAAAGATAGAGGTGTCTAGAAAAGGATCACGTCTAGGGACTGGAAATATTTTCCTCTGCACCGCTAGTCAGAATACAAGGACTCTCGGATCCACCACTACAGAATACACCTTTGGCGTCAGTTGTTTAACCCCCTTTGGCGACGGTTTTCAAGTGATGCCTATGTGGGCGACGCTAAAGGTCAAACTCTTCGGCGTCGGTTTTCTAACCGATGCCTATATGATCTATAGGCGTCAGTTATATTTAGTTGACCGACGTCTATAGGGTTCGCGCCACAAAGAAGGGCACCACCTAGGACACTTTCTGCGTCGGTTAACAACTAAACAACCGATGTCATACTCCCAGACGACACGGCCCTGCTTCGCTGCATGGCCGTGTTTAGTACTATAGGTGTCGGTTTTATACGAATAAGCGATGCCTTTTCCACCACGGCCGTGCTCTCCTGCACGGTCGGGTTGTTTGTCATATTAGGCGTCGGTTTTTATCTAATAATCGACGATGTAGGCCTTTGATGACGATGTTTTATAAATAACCGACGCCTATACTTTAATTTTTTTTTCTTATCAGTTTGCAGGCCTACTGTGGCTGGTCAGCAGGATGAGAACCTGCAGTTCAGTTTTTTGAACTGCACGTTTGCGACATCCATTGATATCAGCCTACATATAGGCCACAAACCTGCAAAATCAACAAATATTTTTTCACACAAGTAGATACATTCAGACATCAATTCAATTCTCACATTCACACATGTAGAAACATTCAAATACATGTAGAAACATTCAGACATGTATAAACATTCAGAAATATTCATTTACAAAATATCATTCAGCATCGCTATCAGCATCCCAATTATATCTTACAATCGCCATTGCTTGTATGACTTTTGCCCATTCTTCTCTTATTTCATTTAATGCTTCCATCGTATATGGAGCATGTACATTTTTTAAGTGTTTACCTATAGTGTGGTCAGTTTTAAACACCTGCAAAGAGAATTATGTATATATAAGTAATAATATAAAATAAGATTGATATATTTCATACTAACTAATGAGACTATATATAATACCTCATGCATGGTATTAATATCCAATGCGGCATGTCGGATAATCATCTGCATAAATTGCATCACATAGTATGTGCATGCCCAGCCGTTGTCTTGTGTAGCGCACTATAAATTGAAACATACAAAATATTAAAAAATACAACTAAGCACAGTTCACATAAATAATATATACATTGGAGTCGGGAACTTACATTTATGTTCTCCTAAATTATTGGCTAGTTCTTTCTCCTTGGGACATTTCCTCCAGCATTTTTGAATGCATCTAAACCCCTACATGTTAATGTAACACAGTAAATTGCATAATTAAATAGTAATGTAATAACAGATGTTAACATATATAAAAATGAAATATTTCTCACCAGAATAATGGCATTCTCAATATGTGTCCAATTTTAGTGTTCAATGTACTTCCCGCAGGATCTAGATAATAAACAGTGAACGTCCTGGGGACAATAACTAGTAACTCCCAATGTCTACCGCTAGAGGTAAAAAAGTTAAAAATTAATAACTCAAAATGCACAATAAAAATGGAATTTTCTTAAGTCCAAATTATAAATAAAGTAAACTTACTTGACATTGAATGGAGCTATTATTATCGTCTTCTTTGCTGACCGAAAATTCTAAAAGCATCTTTACAGTATTGTTGAATACTATCAGGGTTTTAGCTACCATACTAATCAATGATGGAATCAAAAAACCCACATGATCAAATGCAAATGGTTTGCATTGATCTTCGACTAAGTAGCTGCAAAACATGTATTACGTATGCATTAATATATAAGAAACCAGATCACCGGATCTTACACAAGGTATATGGATGTATAAACAAGATCTCACCTTATCCATGTCTCTATCATTGATGTATTCAGCCAATCATACATAAACAACTCAATAATATCTTGTATAAATTAACAGCTATCGTATGATTGACATGCATAATCTGCTTATAAAGAAACAATTATAGGGAAATGTATATTATGTGCCCGTAGCCAACATGCCATTCCCCTACAAGCAGGACCTAACGAGTATTTTAGGTCAGTTGGAACCCAACTTGGTAATGCAGGAAGTGGAGGTGGAGGCATAGGTGCTCCGGGTGTCTTCTTTTTAACCTGTATATATAATTTTAGATCAGTTGACCTCATATATACACATTAACAATCTAAAGTAATGTAAATTTGTCTTACAATTTCAGTAGTGTAGACGACATCTGCTTTGGGCCACAATATCACCCTGCCTTCTACCTCAGCAAGTGTATTAATATTCGGGTGGGGATATGGCAATGTAGCTTCCCTCCAATCAGGTAACACACGTATCGGGCTCACACAAACGTAACCCTGTGGCATTGGAGTCCCATGAAACATTGCCCCAGGAAGGGACGGGTAAGCCTACGCCTCTGCAACAACATAGTCTTGCATTCTTAAGAGGCATGGCTTCAATGCCTACAAATTTACATAAAGAATATTATACATATATACATATCATCTTGAAAACATATCATCATGAAAAGACTAGCTACAATGTCATAAACAATACTTACAGCAGACGTGTTAGGCGATGGGTCTCCAAGATTACTCGCAGTTTGTGCATCAGGAGAAGAGTTGGTCGCCATAGGCTGATTGGAAGCCTGAGATGCCTGCTACCGCACTATTTCTTCCTTGACCTTCTCAGCAACTATATCATTGACCTTCTTGACAACTATATCCTCGACTCTCTTATTCTCCTATACATGGATAAAAGAAACATTAGCTTCTTATTACTGAATTCCCTTTTGCAGTAACATTCTAAAAAAAGAATAGGTTACCTCTTCTTGTGAAAGTCCCGCTCTGGGTTTGCGCTGGGATGGCCCAAAGAATGCTTTGATGCCCACACCAGCGCCTGCACCCCTAACACGTCCAAGATGCTCTGGGTTACCCAAAGCAACTTTCAATTCATCCATTGTGCCCTGAGGGATGAACGTGTCTTGTTTCCTCTACTCGTGCAGCTCCCACTAATCACCATCAACACAAATTGGTAAGTTAACACTAAAAATAATTAATATTCAAATGATTGCTCTAAGATTTGTATTTTACCATTTTTGCAGCCGCCTCAGCAGTTACGGGCTTCTTTATTTCACCCTTCTTATTTTTCCTCCCAGCTATCCAGATATCATGGCGAGGCATGGGTGTGGTAGACTCCTGAGTAGGAGCAGACTCCTGGGTAGCCGCAGACTCCACCTGTAGTCTTTGGCGAACGCTTGCATAGCCCTTTCGACCCATAGTGTGGTCATGCACATTCAGTGCATGCCTTGCTTTTTGCGTGTCACTGAGGGCCTAGTTAGTATGCACATTAATGATTTGGTTAGTAGCACTAAATGTTAATCTTGAATAGGTGAATACAATGTATATTAATTAAATTGGGAGTGACGCCTAATACCTTGAATTCTTCAGATTTTCTTGAAGCAACAAAATTGTCCTAATCTTCTTTGTCCAAGAAGTTCCACTGTTCAAGGGCTGACTTCTTCTTCTTATCACCATCTTTTATGTATTCTTTGTTGAGATTTTTCCTATAGTTCCTAAGCATCTTTCCAGCGTGTTGCATCACACTTTTATGATGTAGCTTCTCATCCAATGCAAACATATTCTGTAAAATATAATTCTTATTAACTAGTATCCAAAAATAGAATTGCAAATAATATAATTTATAATCTACAAAATAGAACTGCAAATAATAATAACTCACGCATAAATCCTTCCATATCAAGTCTTTCTTCCCCTGAGGAACTTTATGCCAATTATCATACTTAACACCACAATGGCTTCGAGTGACACACCCAAGATAGTTTACAAAATTATTGCGGTTCACTCCAATTGCATTTCCTCCATTATCAAACTCCACAACCAATTTGGATCCACTACCACTTAGCGCTATTAACTTCTTCAACAGAGTGATGCCCCTTTTCTTGTTAAGTGTTTGGTGTTGCGCATCAAGTTGCTCCAGTGCTTCAGTGGGTACATGTGCATCATCAACCTAAAATTTGACAAAAATAAACCCACTGAATTAGCGCAATATAGAAATATGGGATATATGACATAACTAGAAGATAATGAATTTTATACAAATACAGGATATGTTTTTAGAACTTACATTGGTATCCTCACCATGCTCGTCATGGACAACATGCTCATCATGGACTTCATGCTCATCATGGACATCATGCTCATCATGGTCAGCCATCTGAAAATGTCATTAAAAAGGCAAACATTTAGCATTTGTATTAACTAGAAAAAGGCAAACATTTAGCATTTGTATTAACTAGAAAAAGGCAAACATTTATCATTTGTATTAACTAGAAAAAGGCAAACATTTAGCATTTGTATTAACTAGAAATTGTGATCTTCTATAAACATACATGCCTCTAAAATTGTGATCTTTTATCAATTAACAATCCTTCATTGTGATCTCCGCGCACATGTAAGTCATCATTAGCTTCAATATTTTGTGGAGTTGGCAACCCAACTGAGAATGGACTGGAGTCATCATACTTATCATAGTACTCTTCTTCATCTATAGAATCTTCAATGAACTGTCTTTTACCATGAAGAACAACCGACCATTTAGCATTTGCAGGATCATCGATATAGAATATTTGTTTCGCCTATGATGCCAATATATAATTTAGTGAGATTAGGTGTTCAAGAACAGTCCCAAACCGGGGACTATCCAAGATTTACTCCTAATGAGTAAATCTTGGATGGGTTTCTAGGCCAACAAACACATGTGATGTCATTCTTATATATAATAAATGTGTACCACCTATCACATCCTTGAACACCTAATCTCACTAGTAAGTGTATAATGTGTATTGGGTTTTCGAGAAAATTTCGGCAGCATTTCCCCACTGTTCTCTAAGTACATATGTACTTAGAGAACAAACGATGAAATGCTGCCGAAATTTTCTCGAAAACCCAATACACATTATACACTTACATCCTAAGTGAGATTAGGTGTTCACGAACAGTCCCAAACTGAGGAATATCCAAGATTTACTCCTAATGAGTAAATCTTGGACAGGTTTCTAGGCCAACAAACACATGTGATGTCATTCTTATATATAATAAATGTGTACCACATATCCCATCCTTGAACACCTAATCTCACTAGTAAGTGTATAATGTGTATTGGGTTTTCAAGAAAATTTCGGCAGCATTTCCCCACTGTTCTCTAAGTACATATGTACTTAGAGAACAAACGAGGAAATGCTACCGAAATTTTCTCAAAAACCCAATACACATTATACACTTACATTCTAAGTGAGATTAGGTGTTCAAGAACAGTCCCAAACCGGGGACTATCCAAGATTTACTCCTAATGAGTAAATCTTGGATGGGTTTCTAGGCCAACAAACACAATAATAGATATGTACATGTTAGGGTTTCATCACAATTGATGTTAGGGTTTCATCAATGTTAGGGTTTAATCAAATCAAATTAGGATGCTAGAATGGACAAGTTTAAATCTTATTTCAACATGCATCAAAATTTACTGAATTAGGTCAAGCATTAGGATTAGAAGCACAAATATATGCAAGCAAAAGATTTGTTCGTATCCTAGAATTTACATAAAGCATTACATATAGATTTGTTCATATGCTTACCAACAGCAAACACGGTCGTGGTTGTGTTGGCCTACCACGGCCGTGTTGGGAAGCACGGTCGTTCTGTCCAGAATGGTCGTGCTGCCCAGCACAGTTGTGGTAGGCCAACACAGTCACGACTGTGTTTGCTGCATGTAGGTAAAAAGCTAGGGAGAAAGAAGAACAGAGGCTACGCGCGGCTAATACCTGGAGAGCAGACCGAAGCTAGGTGGTGTGGCGCGGTGGGCGTGAGAAGGGAGGAAGGAGCGGGAAGCGGCGGCGACACAAGACGGAGCTAGGGCGGCGGCGGCGATGCAGGAAGAAGCAGCAGCAGCAGTAGCGTTGGTGGTGGCGCAGAGCAGCAACAGCGTCGGCAGCGACGGTGAGGCGAGGCAGCATCGGAGACGGCGAGAACCAGCAGGCAGCTAGCAGGCGATCGAGCAGAAGCTAGCGGGCGATGAAGACAATGAAATAGGAAAGGGGAACAAATGCGATCGATCGTGGGTCTATTAAGTTCGTAAAAGGCGTCGGTTATCAAATACAAACGACACCTAAAGTCTTTGGCATCGGTTGTTCCTTAACAAACGACGTCCAATTAGGCAAATTTTGCCCTAAATAATTTGGCAGGAACCATTATCGGCGTCGGTTATCAAAGGATAACCGACACCTAAGCTGGAACTTTTCGTGCAAAATTTCATTTTAGAAAGGCGTCAGTTTTGTTGGTAAAAAACCGACGTTGTATGTGCCAAAATTTTTTCGGTCGAAAATTGGATTTCGCGGGCGATTTTAGGCATCGGTTGTTTGTTATCCAGCCGACGTTGAATGCAAAGCGGTACCCATGTCTTGGCTATAGACGTCGGATGACCTACATCACTGACGCTGAACGTTATAGGCGTCGGTTTTCCTAAATAATCGACGCCCAGAAAAGTGACATTGAATGATGTTTCTGTACTAGTGATCTGTGTGACTGCCTGGCCAACATCTTAGGATTTGACTCAAAATAAGATACCTTTTAGGACTCTCTCATCTATTGTTGTCCCTTGTCAACCCTAATTCTGTTAAGATTCTAAGGTTTAGGGTTTCTCTCTCTTCCTCACCCTCTTGAGGTCAGGGTATGTATAGGTTAAGGAATCCTCCACCAAATTAATTAAAAGCATGTAAATAAGATGTCATGGACATAAGCTTAATAGTTTAAACATAAACTAAAGAATAGTTGCATGCTTAGGTCGTATGACATGTGTTGTCATGCCCTCAGGAGAGACCTGAGGTTAGACCTTTTTGTCAGGAGGATGAAGTAGAGTTAGTCTTGGAGGAAGAGACCTCCATTATAGGTGGAGACCTGGCACATCTTATGAGGATGATGCTAACCCAAACCCTACATGGTGGTTAGAGAGAGAGATGGCATGATGAGTTAGATGCCATGGTCGATCCTGTGTGTGGGTTGACATGCTTTTGGTTTTGGATACCTATGAGAAATATGAGCTATGTGAGGTTGGTTGACTTAGTGACTTTTGGGTGACCCAACCCTGGTAGGGTCGTGCATGTTAGGGTAAAGGATAACCCCTTAATTGATGAGGTTAGTGATGACCCTATAGAAACCCTATGGGCTGATATGAGCATGGCATAATATGCACCTTGAGTACGTCTGTAGTGCTGGCAGTAGTTCAAAACCCTAGCCAGAAAGGCATGTTGGATAGCTTATGTTATAAACATAAAGGGGTATGGATAATCCTGAGCGAACATAGGTTTGATCATACGTTTCACTCATGTAGGTGTATGCATATGAGCTTGATCCACCTTAGAAAGAGAACCTCCAGTGGCAAGGTTGTCTGTAGGGTTAGCTCTAGAGAGGGAGAGAAAGACTCGAGCAAGAACAATGGAAGCTTAGACTCCAGAATATGAGGAACCCTGAGAAGTTGAGTATGTTATGACCTAACTGGATGGTTGTGGTTGCCTCGTGCATGGTCCTTGTGGTTCTTGGTTGCATTTAGAGGAACTAAACCCAAGAAGAAGGGTGAGGTTGATGGTACCTATGTGCAGATGATATAGGTGCTTACCTTATAAGGATAGGAAGAAGAGTTCCTTAGACCCTGAGGAGGTTTAGTAACAAGTCATGAGGCCTTATACCTAGTTGGTTGTCCTTGAGGAGGACTCAACTCTGAGGTTTCATTCAAGTAGAAGGATAATAGAAAGTGCATGACATACCTTGTACATGCTTGGTTCGTGGTTAAAAGGTTGAATAGGCAGTTGGACATCGTTTGTAGAAAAGTGAACCTAGGGTTCCTAGACCTAAGAGGGGAAGTAGTAGTACCTGGTGCACCTAATCCTCATGATGAGATTTGAGTTTTCTATAGATTCAAGCATGGCACCCCTCATGTTTAGAGGAAAAGGAAACCTCTTGTATTAAGGTGTATGTTTGATGAACCCCTACTTATAGGTTGGTGACATATGTATGTATGATGATGGTTCAATGTTAAGGAATAGAAACAAGTATGACCTATCAGGGAGACCTAGCATGGTTTAGTAGGTGGTCTTCTTGTTAGCTACGTGCCTTAGTAGCTTGCTAGGGCTAAGAATGCTCATGTGGGTGTAAACCATGGACATAGGGACATTTGTGACTTTTGCTACTATCAAGATATAGTTTCCTCCCATCCTGGGAGAGGACCCTTCTGTAGGGTATGAATCAACTTTTGTTAGGTTTAGGGTAACCTAAAGAGGTCTCATAGGATCTTGAGAAGCTAAGTGAAGAGTACATAGTATGAGAATGAAACCTACAGACCCATAGATAACCATCTCTAAGTGCATGTGGATGTGTTACCATGGAGGTAGCCAGTATGGGGCCTGACCAAGGTAGATAGGTCACCATGATCCATATGAAAGGATTTAAGTTAGACCATGAATTTTGAGAGAGATGATGAAGACTTGGGTAAGGTTTCAAGTTGGATATATTCTATGTTTTGATCCTAAGTCCATCCTAGGGTCGGGTAGGGATAAGATCGATGAGAGTAGGAGTTGCCTAATTCCCCAGTTGCACATGACCATATGGACGGGAGGTAACAACTATCATTGTCTGAGGGCCATGGGTTAGGAGATTGAGCACCTTCATGAACTCATGGGACCCAAAGGGCAGATGAGGAGGGCACTCTCTGGATGCATAAGGAAAGAGGGATAACTCCAAAAGTGTCGACACCCTACAAACCTAGAGGAGATGACCAAGGATTGTGTGGTGACCCATGTGGGTTCGAGATCAGTTTTTCATAGAAGTAACTTTGATATCGAGATGATCATGATGTAGGGACATGTGTTGCACGTTTCAACTTAGATTTGAAGGTGTATTGGCAATGTGGAATATACCATCTCTACTCTTGGAATAGGAAGAACTTTGTGTTTAGATGGCCGCCAAATGCTTATTTCCTTGTATTATGGGGGTGAGAGATAGGACAGTACACATGCCATACACCAAGGATAAAGATGATGTGAGTGGAAACATTGCTATGATGTATGAGGATAGAGATAATAGAGTACCTTTGTGGAGTGTATGATATGTGGATGGTTTACAAACATCAAGAGAACTAAGGTAGTCATCTTATGAGGATGTTTTATCATGAGCTATGTGAATATATGAGTTATACAAGGTTGAGTTTGAGAACCAAGAGGATGAGCTCAGAGTTTTCTTGATGAAGATAGACTTAGAGTTTGAAATGAGCTAATAAGTGAAATACATGAAGGTTCCTATCATCACCGTTACCGAACAAATGAGTATGTAAGATGGTAGTGGACTATCTTGTTTAGCTAGTAGAGAGGCTGGAATAGATGGTGAGACTTTTATAGCTAACACTTAGATACAACTAAGACCCATTGGTCGAGTTAGTGGTGGCTGGGTGAGCTAGCCTAGAGTTTGATGAAATAGAAGGTTGGTGGTAAGAACCTCAGATGCACTTCTCTAGAAAAGAAGGTGACGAAACCCACGACTAGAGTGTTTTAGGGTTTCTAAGGAATCAACCTTGAGGAATCATGACTTATAGGGAATCATGATTTTAAGTTCACCATACACTGTGGTAATACTAAGATAGTAAGTTGTGGTAGTACTTTGGATGCCTAAGATGAAGTTGCATGTGGCTAGTCGCCATGCATGCCAGGAGGTGAAGGACGAACAAGAGTTGACATAGAGGATAAAGAGTCCCCGAGAGGGATTGGGAGTTCATCATTATGGATGTTGTGGTAAGTCTCCCATGGACCGAAGAAGGTCAAGATGCAATATGGGTTATGGTAGATTGCCTTACCTAGATGACATGATCTAAGAGAAAGAGAGAATACTATTGGGAGACAGATCCGATTGAACTACATGTAAGAGAGATGGTTCAACTATACCATGATACGAGTTCAACAGTTCTTGAGTGTGACCTAAAGATTCACTTCCATGAGGTGGAAGTAGGTACATGAAGAACTCGATGTTAGTACAGTTTATCACCCCTTACTAATGGTTAGTATAATCCAGACTAGAGGGTCTGATGAGAGCATGTGTGCTCATTTAGGGTGATACATAGAGACAGTTCTTGTCCTATGTAAGATGTGATGATAACCACCATAGCCAATATTGTAATGTAAAGAAGCTCTATAAGGGAGGTTGTTTCGGTCACCACTTCATTAAGATAATGTTGGTGAAGGGATCTCGCGAAGATTCGAAAAAGACCACAGTGTGTGCAAATGAAGTCGCTTTGATCGTGCAATGGCTGAAAAAGAGCACAGGGACGACATGAGTCGTAAGAGGATGCAAAGTAGACTGACATGCAGTTCACTGTGGGAGATAATGTGATATGAAAATCCAACCCCTCTGAGCTATAGCTAAAAAAGTTGGGTTCCCGATACATGGATCCATTATAGATGGATTGGTGGAGATGGTTATGTTTAGCCTTACCCCTCAGGATAATGTGATATGATGAGTTCCATGTGTCCAATTTAGAGCACTATGTGAGGTACCCGAGCCATGTGCTGAGCAATGAACCTAGTGAGCCCCGAGGGAGGCTGAAATGTCCTGAGTCACCCGTGAGGATTCTAGATGCCAAGGTGAAAGAACTCAGAGAAAATAATATGTGATGATAAAGGTTCTTTGGAAGCGCCATGTATAGGGTAAAGCCACATAGGGGCCAATGATGGACATGGACAAGTCTTATACTGAATTGTTTGCATGCTTGATGGAATTTTGAGGGACAAATTCTTATAAGAGGGGAAGGATGTTACAACCCCAATTTTCAGATTCTTTTGGGGAGAAATGTAATTTCTCCTATTAAAGATATATCAACAAATTATGATGTCATTTGATTGAATGCATGAATTTCGTTTGTAAATAGCCTTTCTTGGTTGTTTCATTGGTCTTATTGGCTATTGGGCCCAACAATAAGGAAAAGAAAAAGGAAATTCAATTAGTAAATGAATAATTTAGAAATGGAGAAAAGAATGATGTAGAAACCTCTAGAAGGAAAAGGAATATTCCCAAAAGGTGGATTTCGTGCCTTTTGGGTTCCTTGGGTTCCAAGGAGTCCAATTTGCAAAGATAATGTAACAAGAAAGAGAAAAGATCAATTAAATATTGCTTTATTAAGAAGGAAATTGGAGATAATTATAAAATATGGAATATAAGTGGAAAGATGTTTTATTGAGTCATCATGGGTGGATTTTCGTATCCACAAGGTTTGTAATGGTAAAATGAATCCAAATAAAGAAAATAGAAAGATAAGAGAGAGAAAATATGTTTAACATATGTCTTATTATTAGATAACTTGCATGGGAAGAAAAGCATCTTTCCTTTTGAGTTTGAGTCCCAAATTTGGAATATAAGTGGAGCAAGTCTTTATAGACTTTCCTTTAAAATTTGGGTGAAAAAGGATAAATGAGGAGAGATATATGGTTTTAGCAAGTTTTCCTAAAGTCAATGGATAATCAAATAATCATAGTAAATGTCATGATTTTATTTCCTAATAGAACTATAGTTGATATAGACGTGTGACACCACAGTCGTTGGATTCGTATCCAACATAGGTTGTGTTGTCACCTTCCTCGATCGGACAAGGAAATAGGAGGTTAAGGGGGGGGGGGACTTTCCAAAACCAATATCTTACAAGATAATGGACGAATCATTAAGGAAATTAGTCCAGTAGATTCAGGAGAAGAATCCAAACCTAAGAGACCTATGTTTTGGAAGGTTTCGTGGACACCAAGCAAAATGCCCAAATCCGGTTGGGATCTCTTTGTCAGCCTACCCTATATATAGGGGTCTTACACGCCATCTGGGAGAGCCCCAAACATCTCAATACATTTGTGCAGAGTCGACGAACTCGCCAGTGCTTCCAATTTGGTCCTTGGTTGTGATCTTAACCCCTACCTAGCAGTAGCTTCTCGTCGAAGAAGAACTTTGTCGTCCCGCTGATCTGGTTGAGCAACGAAGCAATGGAGGGGTGTCTTGAGTCTGGGATGCCAAGACAAAGATGGAGGTCATGTTGGCTTGTGCTCAAGTGGAGAAATGCACAGAGTCGACTCGCTGGTTGACCACAATCTACCGCTAGCTCACAAGAAGGGCTAACGCAAGGTTAAAGATGGAAAGGAGGAAATGACCTCCCTACCCCCGAGAATGTGTGACTCTGGATCAAGAACTCAGGGGTAAAGGTGTATTATCACCCGGATCGAGATGCAAGCAAAGTGAGACGCACGCTGAGAGGGCCGCCTATGTGGCGATCTCCTATTGGTCCAGAGGTAAATTATTTAGAAAAATCATTAAAAAAGTTTGGTAACTCGGATTAAAGCATATTATATATGAAAGTTGATCATAAAAATACAAAGAATCCAATAGAAATACTAGTATAGACTAGTTTTCATTCTAGTTCGAAAAGTGCACAATGTTAGTAACTTTTATGCTTTTTATGAATAAGAAACTCTAGTTTTAATGTTAGGGGATCTAGGAAATTGATGTGCATGGTTTAAAGGGATATTAACATGTTGTTAATAAAAAGGGCAAATTAGATCAAAAAGGATGATCTTTATGCATAGTTGGTTTAAATTAGGGATTCCATGTACATGAATAAGCTTTAATTGGCCTTGAAACCCTAATGTTAGTAATTATGATTCTTAATGGCTTTAATTGTTTGAATCCATGGATAGAACTGAGATTTGATGATTCTAAGCTATTTTGAGTATAAAAGTTTCTAATTGTAGATAAATACCCTTAATATGGTAATTAGGGTTTTCTAATGGATAAATGTGGAATTAGTGATAAATAGAGTCCATATGTGAATTAGACCATAATGAATTATGAGTTGTTAATTCGGAAGAAATCAAAGATGATAATTGGCTTTAATGATCGTGTCATAACTTAAAAGGATAAAGATGGTAGTTTTAGTGTAAAAGAGATATATTAGACTTAATTGACAGTCAAGTATGCTTATGATGTTGAAATTAGGGTTTGTGGACCAAAAGGGCATTAAAAGTGATAGATGCATAATGGAGGCTAAAACCCTAATAAAACCCTAAAGTTGGCCTAGAAATCCTAAGGTGGAATCCAAGTCGATCTTGAGAATGTTTTGAATAGAACAATGACACTTGGATGTTATGCATTAATTTTAGGATATTGTTGATTGCTTGATTGATTGTTCTTGAATATTCTTGCTTGGACATCAAGTTACCCTGGATCAGGTATGTGGTTACACTTATGGTTAATCGCTTTAGTTTCATGGCGATTCTCGGATGTTTTATCGATTGCTTGAAAATAACTGCTTGGATGACGTTTATTTCATGCAACTATAAAGTGACTATGATTATCACTGTAAATATGTATACATGACTAGCTTAGATCCTGGTCCTCCTTTGTGGCTTTGCTAATGATGAAAAGGGTAACCTAGTACATGGTCTACTTGCTAGGTAGGACCATCAGGCTATCATGAGTCAGTGATTGGGCTACTTTTAGGTAGTGCCATGTGACTCTTCAGCACATCATGAGTTAGTTATTGGGCTACCTATGGGTAGTGCCATGTGACTGTTCAAATGAGTTAGTGATTGGGTTACCTATGGGTAGTGCCATGCAACTCTTCAACCCTAGATATTGATCTACCTATTAGGTAGGATCATGCAAGGTTATTTGGGATCTACCCTATGAGCGGTAGTATCCAAGTCCACTGCAGGGATAGCGTAGAGGCTAGGGTATGCATGGATTGAGTAGTTATGTTTAAAATGTAAAGTTGGCTTGCTAAACCATAATTGTTTGCAATATGTTGTTACAATTAGTTGCACAATTGTTTGGTTGTCCCCACATACTGGCATATTCATTTATGATGACCGACATTTTGTTTGTTGGTGTTTTAGGTACAAGTTTGAAAAGGACAAATAGTAAAGTGGCATGTTGTGAAAATAAGAATTAAAGTGCAAGGATGATTAGTTACAGTATTTTCCATTTGTAGATAGAAGTTAGATATCTAAGTTTTTAAAAAGGTATGTAAAGTTTTATTTTATTACATCTTTTCAGTATAGTCTCGATAGAATTTAATAATTATTATTGATTATTTGTCAAACCATTGATCCGGAAAATTGGGATAACGGCTATGACCTCTTGGTCTCCCTTAACTGGGGGTTACCGGGTGGCAGGGGCATTACACTTGGTTACTAGGTGTACTCATAAATGGCTCCTGCTAGGAGTAGCTTTCACACCCAAATATTATTTTGATTAGATCCTAGCTATTGTGTTGGAGGCTAAGGTTTTAGTGTGTGTTCCTACCCTTCTCGGGTTCGCACAACCATATTACTTTCATAAAGATAGTGTTGGCTGATAGGGCCTTGATGTCCTGCTAGGTGGCTGTGTGACATCCCCTTCAAAGTGTAGGTGTGTAAAAGTTGTCTTCTACAATCCACTATCAGACACGACATATATGCATTCTTGACTGTAGAAATACACCAGCTGAGCAAAGTCCTTCAACATCTTTTCGGGCACAAATCTCATGATTTTATTCCTCTTGACTTTTAGTTGGCTCACATGCATGCGGGAAAGGATTTGTAGGTAAGTTTTTTTGGTCTGCCAAGCCTGTTTTAATCCCAATGTGGGGAGTTTTAGAGAAGTAGTGTGCAGTGATTGTCGAGGAGGATGGGAATGAATATAAATTTAGGGAGGAAATTCAACAAACGAAGTTTCAGGTTTTCCTTCTCTCCTAAAATTTTGTGGTGTAGTATATCCTCCATGAGAAAATGATAGGCCATCTGTACATTTGGTATATTGTCTCCCAATAGTGACTGGTATGCGTACATAAAACTTACAGATAAGTATTTTCTTGTCTTTAGAGTGTCTCAGAGGTCATCTTTATGTATGCATATTCCATCTCTTTAAAAGATAACGCCCCCCCCATTATCATCCTCTTTTAGTCTATCCATGGTAAGTAAGAGTGAATCTCAGGTTAGATCGTCACAAGCCCACCTATTAAAGTTTTAAAAAGTTGGTTCTATTATTCTAGTTGGCCCATATGGCCTTACCTCCTATGGTTCTTCATCATTAATTCCCCCTTCTTTTTGTTGTTCATATGATGTTTTCTATGTTGGGTGCATAGTGGGAGCGGAGGTGTTTTTGTGCTCTTCTCAAGTAGTGGTGCTTGTTGTTCTACTTCTTCCATCTCCCTCTCCTCTATGGTTGTTGGTTTTTGTGCGGTAGCTTCTAGAATTGCCCTTTCTTGTGCTTGGTTATCTTGGTGCCACCTAGCTTTCCATTTGTTTGTCCTCTCCGGTTCAGAAGGATCTTTCCAGAGGGTCTTTAATCGTTCCTGCCATGATACCTTATCGGGAAGAGGTACCCCCATATGCAGTCTGCAGGGTATATAATTGGGGGGCATCTAGATCATTGAAAAAGTGGCGATCACATATCACCTCCATCACATATTTTCCATGAAGTCTATGGAAGTCTTCATGAAAAAGATCTTCAAAGGATATTCCTTTGCTGACTGCTTCAATTAGATGCAATACTATGAACGCACAATCCCCTGATCCTCCTTCTTCCTATAGGACCTTTGGGGTGATATTGAAGTTCTTCCAAGATGAGAGACGACGCGGATTTGATCCCTATATAGCACATTGAAGATGAATATGTACCTTCATGATATCGTGTGCCTCCTTGTTCTTAAAAATCAGGGACATTTCTATTTATACCTTTAAATGAATGGTTTTTCGTGGTGGGCGAAGCAGAAAGAGTGTAGTGGTTGCTACAGATAAAAAAGGTAGCGGTCGCAACACTTAGAAGGGGTATTTGTGGCTGCTACACTTAAGAGGGAGAGTGTAGTAGTCACAATAGATGAAAAAGGGACTAGAGATCCAAACGCTTAAGAGAAAGAGTAATAGTCACTATAGATTATTTAGTGGTTGCTATAGTCATCAGTCATATTGGTCGCTACTAACTACTCATACTAAGCATTAAAAGAGCTTGCAAGGGAACTAAGTCTTTACTCTATGTACTTTTGAAATTACTTAAAGAAATAATGATGGAGTTTCAAAACAGAAAAGGATAAAGCTTACTACTTAGAAGAACAGAGAAATTTAGAATAGAAATTAGAAGTTGTAAGCTTTCAAGAGTCTAGATAAGAAAAGGTAAACTTGAAAATTTTAAGAAAGTAGGAAATCATTGGGTTGCCTCCCAAGAAGTGCTAATTTATAGTCTTTATCTTGACTCTTTGTTTTGACTCTTCATTGTTCTTCCGATGGGGTAGGTTAGAGCTCTTCTAACTAGAGTCCCGATCTCACAAACTCTTCATCTTCATAATATATTTTTACTTTGTGGCCATTCACCTTGAATGTACAAATCTTTTCACTAGTAACCTATATCATTCCTAATGGGTATATCTTTACAACAGTAAAGGGGCCATACCACATGGACCTAAGTATACCCGGGAACGACCAGATACTAGAATTGAACATACGGACATTGTCTGCTTTAGAAACATTCTTTCTTTTTAGGTGAGTTTTGTGCCACACCTTGAACCTTTGCTTATGGATACAAGCCTTTTGTATGCATGCATCCTCACAAGTTCTTGTAACTAGAGAAATCTCTTCTTGTCTGCTTCCTTAGGGTCCATGTTATGAAACTTGATAGCACAGAAGGCTTTGTGCTCAATCTCCATCGGTAGATGACATGACTTCCCATAGATAAGCATTTAAGGAGAGATCCCTATTGGCATCTTATAAACAGTTCTATAATCCCATAAAGCGTCAACAAGTGAATCGGTTTTGATTCCTTTGAGTAGCTCAGGCGTGGCTACTGGAGTGTTAAGGACTCCCTCGCCACAGGTCGGCCAAGGTCGTCAGACAATTTCCCAAATAGATCCCCCACCCTCTTCTCCCCCGATTTCACAATCGTCGGCGGGAGAACATGTGTCTTCTTCTTCAAGCGTGGCTGACTGGCTAGCTGCTAGCCGGTTTGGTAGACCTTGTGAAGAAGCCCCTGTGTTAGACTTCATTGAGCTGGAGATCAGAAATGGAGTGAGATGCTTCTCGATATCAAGTGGAGATGAAGCCACCCCTTCGTGGGTTGAGTATGTCTCCATAAGATTTGTGGGAAGAAAACCATTCTGCAGCCAACTGCATGGTTGGATCCGCCGTCAATGGTGTCCAAGTGGCCCATTCGAGATCATCGCGGAGGAGACAAAGGGATTCATATTCAATTTGCCGATGGCTATGGAGAAGGAAAGGGTGCTCGATGAAGTGACTTGGATTATGGATGGATGTCTGATCATCGTCCAGGAGTGGAATCCAGGCCTTCCCCTTCCTCTGCTATCTTTCTCTATACTCCCGATATGGATTTTCCTAGAGAATCCTGGTTTTCATTGGACATCCAAGATACTAGGAGGGGTGGCAAGCTTGATTGGGAGACCTCTGGATATCGAGGATGTGTGCCTCTCCATGGATTGCCTCAAAGACGCCCTTGTATGTGTGGAGATTGAAGCTAGCTCTTTGCTCCCAAAGGAGGTGACGGTTATGGTGGATATTGTCCCTAAGCTGCTAAAGGTGGGATATGTTGCGAAGTCGAAGGTCTGTACTCATTGTTTCCAGTTCGGGCATCGACTTCCATCCTGTCTGACGATTGCAAAGACCAAGGCACTACCTAGCCAAATGCAGCTAAGAGCTGGGAAGAACAGCAGGGGGCAAGGTGTTTGTCAGAATGCCGAGGTGATCAATGCCAGTTCTATGCGACCACCTGTTGAGGTCTCTTCTACATGTGTTGATTCCAAAGAGGGAGAAGAAGTTCCTTGTGGAACTTTAGAACTGGACATGTACTTCCATTCACATGTGGGGGATGATGGATCACTTAACCTAGAATGGGAGCTTCTCCTTACTAAGCTAAGTCCCACCTCCCACTGTGTGAAGCAATTAGCTTTCGACACTGGTTTGTCTCTAGAGTATCAATAGAGATTTGCCTGGAATTCGGATGAAGCTTCTTCGATCAGTTCTTGTGATGTTGATCAGGAGAGGTTGGATGATTTCAGTGTAAACCAAGCTACCAGATCGAAGAGAAAGAAGAAAAAAAAAAGCACAAGGAAGCCGGAAATGAGGAGTCTTCTCCTGTTGATTGCAACCTTCTATTTTGCAGGTCAAGTTTAGCTACCAATTTGCTTGTTGTGGACACTTGAAGTTGGTTGGACCCTTGATATATGTGGATGATGTAACTCAGTCTGTGAGGCTCTATTTGTGGGTGTGCTGATGGAAGTAGTGTTTATGGTCCGATTTGTTTCTTTTGCAGATGCCTATGGGGATGTATCTAATGGTGTTATGACCTGATGGTTGGTAGTTTATGCTTGACCATTTGGGAGAAGGGTTTGGTTTTGTGGTAGGTAATCATCCCTTCAGGAAGAAGATAGGAGTGATAGCCCTATCCTCTTCATTGGTCTCCTACTAGTTTTGTCCAGTTGGGATCTTGTTTGGAGAAGAGTTAGATGATAACTTTGATTTCCAACATAGAAGTTGATATGATGTGTCCATAGGTATATTTGTGGATGTGCTTACTGGATCTATGCACCCCTTCTCTTCATCCATTCTATATTTCCCGGTTGTATCCCTCTTCTCTTGGCTTTTTTCCTTTTTGGCATTTTTTTATTTGTTTAGATCCTTTATTTGTTTCCTCTGCGAAGGGACAATAAGGATCTGTTTTGTTTCCCTATGGGGAACTTCCATGTACCCAAAGTTTTGGTTAAATAGTAACATATTTTTTGCCGACCAAAAAAAGGTGTCAACAAGCTTCATAGACCAATTTTTCCTGGTCCAGTTTATCATAGTTTCAAGTATTTGCTTAATTTGTAGGTTAGGCACTTCTACTTGTCTTGATGCTTGTGGGTAATATGGTGTCACCACATTGTGCCTAACTCCATATTTTTTTGATAGAGCTTCAAATTGTCTCTCCCCAAAGTGGGATCCCCGGTCACTTATGATGGTGTGTGGGACCCTAAATTTCAGAAAAATGACCTTCTCGAATAGCTTAATTACTATCTTTGAGTCATAGGTTTGGGTAGCCACAACCTCTACCCATTTAGAAACATAATCTACAACAACAAGAATGTATTCATTTCCCATTGAAGATGGGAACGGACACATATAGTTAATTCCCCACACATCAAAAATCTCTAATTCTATCTAGTCTGACATTGGTATTTCATTTCTTTTAGATATGTTTCATGTTCTTTGGCATTCGTCACATGCCTTAACATATGCTTGAGTTTAATAAGGCTAGTAGAATCTTGACTGGAGTACTTTTGTTGTTGTCCTCTCTCCTACCAGATGGCCTCCATACAATGAAGAGTGACATTCCCACAGAATCTAAGGAACTTCTTCTACTAGAATGCATCTTTGATGCAAGTTTTCAGCACACCTTTTAAACAAGAGTGGGTCATCCAAATAATACTTCTTTAGATAAAAAAAATAGCTTCTTTTTGTGGTAACATATAATATCAGGTGGTAGCTATTGAAAGGCCAGATAGTTACATATATCTGCAAAGCATGATAAATTTGGCTCGACGGATTTTTCAATCATCAATGCCTCATCAACTAAGTTTTCGTTAACTAGTAATGAGTCTTCCTCAATAATCACTATCCCTAACAGATGGTCTGCAACCATGTTATTTGTTCTCTTTTTGTCAATGATCTTGTGATCAAACTCTTGTAATAGAACAACCCATCTTAACAATATGGGCTTGGTATCTTTCTTCTGCATCAGATACTTTATTGTTCCATGATCTGTATACACTTTCACTTTTGACCCTATCATGTAGGATCCAAATTTTAAAATAAAATACTATCACTAGCATTTCCTTCTCCGTGGTCGTGCAGTTGATTTGGGAATCATGTAGCATCTTGCTAACGTAGCATATTGCGTGGTGTTTCTTGTCCTTCCTTTGTCCAAGAATGGCTCTGATGGCATAACCACTAGATCACACATAAATTCAAATGACAACTCCCAGTCTGGATCTTGCAAGATTGGAGTTGTTGTCAGAGCATCCTTCAGAGTGTTAAAGGCTTCAAGGCATGTTTTAGTGAAATAAAACTCAATGTCCTTTACTAGAAGGTTCGATAAAGGTTTTGCAATCTTCAAAAAATATTTTATAAATCTCCTATAGTATTCGACGTGTCCCAAAAATCTTCTTACTTTGGTCACCAAGTTGGGACGTGGGATGTTGGATATTGCCTCCATCTTGCTGAGGTTGACTTCAATTCCCTTCTCTGAGATGTTGTGTCTCAAAACAATACCTTCATGCACCATGAAGTGACACTTTTCCCAGCTCAGAAGTAATTTCTTTACACCTCTCCAGAACTCTGGATAAATTTTCTAGACATATGTCAAAATTAGTTCCCTACACAAAGAATTCATCCATAAATACTTCCATTATGTCTTCTAAGAAATCTGAGAACATATAGATCATGCATATCTGGAAGGTGGTAGGTGCACTACATAGATTGAACGACATTCTCCGAAAAGCATAAGTGTCATGGATACAAGTGAAGGTGGTCTTTTTCTAATCATCTGAGTGAATCAAGACTTGATAGAACCCTGAATATCCATCCAAGAAACAAAAATATGTGTGATGTGCCAATCTTTCCAGAACTTGATCAATAAAAGGTAAGGGTAAATGGTGTTTCCTCATGGAAGCTTTCAATTTCCTAAAGTCAATACACATACACCAACTTGTGATGGGTTTTTTTTTTGCCACTTCATCTCCATTCTCCCCCTTAACAACTGTCATCCCTCCTTCCTTGTGTATAACGTGGATCGGACTGACCCAATTTCTATCGCTGATAGCGTAGATAATTTTGACATCACGTAGTTTTATGACTTCCTTCTTGACCACCTCCTTGAGCATTTAGTTCAACTTGCATTTTGGATGCACTAATGGTTTAGTTGTGTCCTCCAAGTTTATCAAATGCACACCAACATCCAGGCTTAGACCCTTGATATCTTCAATAGAGTATCATATCACTTTTCTATGCTGCCTGAACTCGTTTATCAACTTTTCTTCCTAGTATTTCATTAAAGTGGAATTTATAATGATGGCATTTATTTACTCATCATCAAGAAATTCATATTTTAAGCCTTTGTGATGTTATTTCAACTCAGGTTTAGGCTTAGGTGTTGCCTTTTCTTCTGGAGTTTGCTCCAGCGAAGCATACCTAGCAGTCTCTATAGTGCTCTCTTCGTAAATGTACTCTTCCTTTGGCTGATTTAGATAATCAAGAATCTCCACTACCTCAAGATATTCCTTACTCGGGTATGGTATATTCAGAGCTCACATGAGTGGATCGACAATGTCACATTCATCTTGTACTTTTTCACAGTATTGGGTGTAGCTATTAATGAAGTAGACTGAATCAAATAGAGAGGGTCCCCTCATAGCATCTTGGACATGAAAATCAATATGGTCATTTATTACATGAAGAGTGATAATTCCTTTTGCCACATCGATTATCACTCTCAAAGTAGCAAGGAAAGGTCTTCCAAAAATCATAGGACATGTGGCATCCTCTACAGTGTCAACCACAAAATATCATAAGGTATAAAGAAACTTCCTACACAAATAGGGAGATTTTCCACTACCCCCACATGTTTTGTGAAAGTAGGATCTTCCAATTGAATTATCATTCCCATCTTCACCATGTCGATGAGTCCAAGCCTCTAAGCCAGGGTGAGAGGCATCATACTAATGCTTGCTCCCAGATCTGTGGTCCCTTTCTTTCCGCATTTACCCCAACATTGAAAGGGATAGTAAAGGCACCAGGGTCCTTATTCTTTTTGGCATCTTGGCTTGAATGAAGGAACTCAGCATCTTGGCCAATTGCATGGTCTCAACATGATCTCCTCTTCTTCTTTTTCAGAGTATGTCCTTGAAGAACTTAGCATAGATAGACATTTTTTTATCGCATCCAAGAAAGGGATATCTAGGTACAGCTTCTTCACGACTTCCATAAACTTTTCGTACATATTTTTAAGATGGGCTTTGATTAACTTGTATAGAAAAGGGACCCTTGGGTAATATGGGTTTTTATTGGCAAAAACTTCTTTTGCTGGGTCTGATCCCCTCTCTTTTGTAGCTTTCTTTCCCTTGCCTTTCTCTTTGGACTTGTTCTTCTTGGTAGATTCTTTCTTCTTAGGAATTTCTTCTACCATAATTGGTTTCGGTTGTGTCTTTCTACCAACGTCATTTTCTCTGTCATATTCTCCTTGTTGGCATTCGAGTACTTTTCCATAACAGAGTGTGGCCATCTTTACATTCTATGTATTAGAGGGTATCTTTCCTTGAGGATTCTTTATCAGTTCAGAGAGTTGGGCTAGTTGTTGGTCAATTTGTTTTTGATGTGTCTGCATATCAGCCATTTGGGTTTACATTGGTGTTAAGATACCTGAGTTGGTGATATCACTTTGGGTCAGTTGGTCATTCACTGATAACCTCCAATTTTGTGATGTTATCGTAGTAATTTTCTTTCGTTTTCCACACTCTTCCTCAGATATATTAGATAGAATCTCTAACTATTCTCTTTTATTGCAAACATATTGTTAGATTAACGTTTTCCTTTTTACTTACAGAAAAAGACACAAAAAAAGTCACAAAAAGACCCAAACTGTCCCAAGACCGCATGGACTCAAACGGTCCCAAGACCGCATGAAGCCAAATGGTCCCAAGACCGCATGGACTCACACGGTCCCGAGACCGCATGAAGCCAAACGGTCCCAATACTGCATGGACTCACACGGTCCCGAGACCGCATGAAGCTGAACGGTCCCAAGACCGCATGGACTCAAACGGTCCTGAGACTGCATGAAGCCAAACGGTCCCAAGACCGCATGGACTCACACGGTCCCAAGACCGCATGAAGCCGAACTGTCCCAAGACCGCATGGACTCACACGGTCCCAAGATCGCATGAAGCCAACCGATCTCAAGACCGCATGGACTCACACGGTCCCTAGACCGCATGGAGTCACACGATCTCAAGACCGCATGAGTCCAAACGGTCTCAGAGTCCAAACGGTCTTCAAGACCATTTGGACCCAAAAACTTCCCAAACCGTTTGGACTTCACTTAAAGCCTATAAATAAGATTTGAGGGGTCCTCTCAAAGACATCAAGTTTCAGATGCCCAGAGGCTGCCTCTACTACTCCAGAGCTTTTCCAAATTCCATCCTCTGCCCAAAGGCTGCCGGTCTGAAATCCACGCTCCATCCTGAAGATGTTTTCTCTCTCTTCATCAAAGAAGGTGGGAAGAGGAGACCTCATCATTGAGCAACCTGTGAAGTTTGAAGATCGTCACTCTCTCTCTTTCGAAGGGGTTGACTTTCCTCTCTCCTTTGTGGGGATGACACTCTCTCTCTCTCTCTCTTCTCACCTCCTTCTTTGTCCTAACTATGAGCGAGTAGTCCCTTTCACTAGGGTGCGGGGAGTAGCCCCGCTACCCATGTTTTCATTTCATGTAATGTAATCCATAGTTTTCAATATAGAGATGCTTTCTTTTCATCTCAACATCAATCGTTTAATGAATGCTTGTTGCTTGATCACCAACTTGTGTTATCTTTTATCTTTTAGTATGAATTGTCTATGTTTGTACTATTAGATTCGAATCTCGATTGAATGTTGGTTCTTGATGCATGTATCCACCATGTATTTGTTTCGGTATCTAGGAGTGTTGTTCAAGAAGTGGATTAAACTCACTTCCATTGTTGTACTTTCATACTATGAAACAGAATCAGTTGACGTATGAAAGAACAACCTTGATAAAGTCGAGGAACACACTTCGTGAAGGGAATGATGCAAAGTAGGTGACCATTCGTTTGGGGATGGCTGGCGTAGCAACATTCCCGCACTTCTCGTAGTTAGTTCTCCGAAAGGAAACTAAATCTACACAGATACTAGCTGTTTAGACTCTTGTTGTAGATTATGTTTTATTTTGCATGTTTTGATCCATGTGTAGTGGCGGTGAAAGCCGATCACATCCTAGTGGTCCCCTATCATTGTTGGCATCCTTAAATTTACTTATTTGCTTTACTTTACTTGCTCTTAGTTTAAAAACAAACAAACCAACCTTTTGATCTAAGTACCTACTATTAAGAGATTAAGTGAAATTCTAACGTTTTTCATCTTGTTGCTCCCAACAAGACCGTTGTCCCATGGATTCGACCCTTAACTATACTACAATAAGACTTCCATGTATCATAGCATACGTGGGTGGAGTCCTCGATCTTGTATAAGCAAGGCTAAACTTAAAGACTTACCATATTTAGGATTTGTAGTGGTGCACGCAATTCCACGCGAGTGGTAGCTCCATCAAAAATTGGCGTCGTTGTCGGGGACAACGGAACGTTTTTATTTCATTTAGTATCTTGCTAGTTGGTTAGGGTTTTACACTTGCCTTTAATCATTAGTCCATATCTTCTTAAGTTCATCATATCTTTGGCATCATCTAAAAGGTGTGTTCTTTTCTCTACTCAGGTAGCAAATGTGTATGCAATCATCACATAACCTCATATTCTCCCCTGATCCAGAGTACGACTCTAAGGTAGAGAGAAGCTTCCACTGCCGCAACACACTTAACTGCCAAAGAGCCAGGCAAATGGCTGAAGATCAACGCCAAGCTGCACTAGTCATGGAAAGGGTCAATGCCGCCATAGACGCTCAAAGAGCAAAACTCATCGCTGACACCCATGCTCAGATTCAAGCAGAAATCCGAGCGGAAGAACAGGCCCGCATCTGAGCTGAAAACGAAGCAGCTAACCAAGCTGCCCAATTAGAGCTAAGAAACAAGCAATTGAGGGATTATGATGTCCCTAAGAACTACGAACACAATCATCCAGTTCGGCCTCCGATCATCAACATACCCAACTTCGAGATCCGGACACAATGGATTCAGATCATGCAGGGCATCTCATTCTCTGGAGGTTCTGGAGATGAATGTATGGATCACTTGAAGAGGTTCAAGGCACTTTGCCGACTGGTCCCACATGCCGGAGTTGCTTTCGACGCAATAATGCTCCATCTTTTCCACTTCACTCTATCAGGAAGAGCTTTGAGCTGGTACAACTCGCTTGATAGGGAGCCAATAATCACCACATGGGCTCCCTTTGAAGAAAAGTTCCTGGAGAAGTTCTTCCCCCCTTCGTTAACTTATGAAATTAGGGGGCGGATTAACCACTTCGCCCAACTTCCTGGATAATCACTCGCAGAAGCTTGGGAAAGGTTCAAAGAGCTTCTAAGAAAGTGTCCTCATCACGGTATCTCCCAAAATCAATTAATAGAAACATTCTATAGGGGAGTGAGTGATGACATCAAGCAATTTCTGGATTCCTCATCTGGAGGAAATTTTATGAGAAAGAACTACAAGGATTCTTGGAAAATCATCACACTTGGAGCTGAGAATCAATCCAATTGGGGACGATCATCTGGAAAGGGAATCCTCAAAGTTTATAAAGCTGAGGAATCAATGGAAATGAAGGCTATTGTTGAAGCCTTAAAGACCATAGCTCATAAACAGCAGGCTCTTGAAACTTCACTTGGAGAATTCGATAAGAAGAAAAACCCTCAAATTCAACAGGTTAAAGCTGCCACAAGGACCTGTGAAGCATGTCACGCATCTGATCACCCAACTCTGTCATGCAGGCTGCTTTACAATGTGATGATGGATATGCAGCCACCACAACAACAGTATGAATCAATCATTGAACAAACTGAAGAGCAAATGCCCGAACAAGTTAATTCCATTCACTCCATACCTGGACAAGTCTACTATAATCCTAATCAACCAAGAAACCACCCAGGTTTTCAATACGGGAACCCTGCAGGGACTGCCAACCCGCAACACCAGACATAAGGCATATCCTCCAATAGGTTGCCACCTGGATTCCAAACCAACATTAATCAAAATTAAGGGAACCACAGAAATAACTTCCCAAGATCCAACTATCCTAGAAACCCCTCCGCCTACTATCAATATACCCATCCTCCTCTACACCCACAACATCACCCTCAATTGCAGCAACCTCAGTTAGCACCGCTTCTGCAGCAACCACATCAAGGACAACAACAACTCACTCAGAAAAATGCTCCCTCCCAGCCAGTGGATGAGATGACTTTGATAAGGCAGATGCTACAGTCCCAACAAACCATGCTCGCTAATCAACAAGCTCAGCAGAAGGCGGTGGAGGCTCAACTAGCACAAATTTCTGTGCAACTGAAGCCACCAGCAGGAACTTTTACAAGACAACCTGAGTCGAACCCTAGACACGACCAGAATAGATCTGAACAGTTGAATGTCGTTACTACAAGATATGGACGTACCCTCCACAAAACTACATGAATCGCTCTTGATGATGATGATACGCTTGTCCTTATGCCAAATGCAAACCTGAACCTAGGAACTAAGAAGACCGCAGAGAACGCAAGAGGCGAAGAAAAAGAACAAGCTTCCAAAGAGCCAGAAATTCCACAGTATAAACCAAGGATACCATACCCGGGAAGATTGAGAGAGACTAAAATGGACACTAGGTTCCAAAGATTTAAAAAGGCAATGAAAAAACTCTATATCGACATCCCGCTCCTCGATGCTCTCTCTGAAGTACCGGCTTGGGCTAAATATCTAAAAACTTTGTTATCAAGGAAATATATTACTAAAGAACAAGAAACCATCAAACTAGCTCAAACCACCTCCGATATCATCCTTAATAAGATGCCAAAGAAAAAGAAGGACCCTGGTTCCTTCAGTATTCAGTGTTGTATTGGAAATGCCTCAAGCAAAAAGGGATTAGCTGACTTAGGGGCTAGCATATCAATTATGCCCTACTCCATGTGTAAACGATTAGGGTTCACTGGCTTGCCGCCCACAACGATGACAATTCAGTTAGCTGACTCCACTATCACTGCACCTCTAGGAATTATTGAGGATATTCCAGTCAGAATAGGCAAAGATGCCTATGTCCCATGCGATTTCGTTATTATGGATATCAAGGAGGATCTAAGATACCCAATAATATTTGGCAGACCTTTCCTTGCCACAGCCAGGGCTCTTATTGATGTTGAAGCTGGCACGATCATCTTAAGACTGGGAAAAGAAGCAATTCAATTCCGAGTTCTCAACAGCATGAAAGGTCCCAACATTCAAGAGGAGGTTTTTCTCTTAGATGCAATCCACCAAATGTCCCAATTGGAAATATCCAAGCCATCCGATTAGTTGGAGAATGTTCTGACTAATCTAGAAGTCGAATTTTCAGCAAATGAATTGGTTCAACAATGTTTGCAACACTTAGAGAAAGATGAAGAAGCACCGACAGCCACCTTTGAGGAGCTCAAATCTATCACCATTTTAGAAGCAATAGAAGAACCCAAGGCCCCCGAGATGAAGACTCTACCATCGGGACTTAAACATGTCTTCTTGGACAAAGAAAAATTATGTCCAGTCATCATCAGTTCCACCCTGACAGAAAACCAGGAAGAAAGGCTTCTTGTTGAGTTGAAGAAACACAAGAAATCCATTGGGTATAAAATAACTGACCTTACAGGTATAAACCCAGCTTTATGCATGCATAGACTGCCCATGGTCGAAGAATTCAAGCCATCAAGAGAACACCAGAGGAAGCTGAACCCCAATCTAAAAGAAGTAGTTCGCCTTGAAGTTCTCAAACTACTGAAAGCTGGCATAATTTACCCAATCTCAGATTCCCAATGGGTCAGCCCCGTCCAAGTGGTCCCCAAAAAGGGAGGAACCACTGTCGTAATAAATGACAAGAATGAGTTAGTACCGACAAGGACTGTGATAGGGTGGAGGATGTGTATCGACTACAGGAAACTAAGCGAATCAACGCAAAAAGATCACTACCCTCTGCCCTTTCTCGATGAAGTCCTAGAACGCTTAGCCCATCAGAAATACTCTTCTATCTAGATGTTTATTCCGGGTTCTACCAAATCCCTATACACCCGGAAGACCAAGAGAAAACTACCTTTATACCTGCCCCTTTGGAACCTATGCTTTCAGAAGAATGCCATTCGGGCTGTGCAACACACCTACTACATTCCAAAGATGTATGTATGCTATTTTTGCAGGATTAACAGAATCTATAATGGAGGTGTTCATGGATGATTTTTTAGTTTACGGAGATTCCTTCGATAACTGTCTACTCAACCTTGGATAAGTCTTACAACGATGCGAGGAAACGAACCTCATCCTGAATCGGGGAAAATGTCATTTTACGGTAACTGAAGGTGTCGTCCTCGGACATAGAGTAAGAGACAGAGGGATTGAGGTAGACAAGGAAAAAATCGATGTTATCTCGAAGTTGTCACCGCCAAAAGATATAAAAGGAGTACGAGCATTCTTAGGACATGTTGGGTTTTACAGAAGATTCATTAAATATTTCTCAAAAATAGCAAAACCCATGACCCAACTTCTAACCAAAGACACCGAGTTTAATTTTAATCAAGAATGCTTACAAAGTTTCTCAACTCTAAAAAATGCTTTAATCTCTACACCCATACTGAGAGCCTCGGATTGGTCACAACCTTTTGAAATCATGTGTGACGCCAGTGATTATGCCATAGGGGTCGTATTAGGATACAGAATCGACAAGAAACCTTATGTAATTTACTACGCATCTAAAACGCTCAATGAAGCATAGAAGAACTACACTACTATAGAAAAGGAGTTCTTAGCTGTCATTTATGTGTTCGAAAAATTCTGCTCCTACTTGATTGGAGCCAAGGTCATCATCTACACTGACCACTCCACCATACGATATCTAATTCAGAAGCAAGATGCAAAACCCAGACTTATCCACTGGGTGTTGATGCTTCAGGAATTCGATTTGGAAATCAAAGACAAAAGCGGAGTGGAAAACATCGTCGCCGATCATCTCAGCCGTATTGAAGTCGATGATGAAGATAAAGTACCTATCTGAGACTCCCTTCCAGATGACCAACTAATGAAAGTTACAAATGGATTCCCTTGGTATGCCGACATTGTTAATTATCTAGCTACAAGAATCATTCACCCTTCCGCCTCTCATCACGACTAAAGGAAATTCCTCAATGATGTAAAGCAATACTATTGGGATGAACCTTACCTTTTTCACCTATGCGCAGACGGACTTCTCCGTCAATGCTTACCTGAAGAAGAAATTACCCTTATCTTAGATCATTGCCATTCTGGTCCCACGGGGGGACACATGAGTGCGAAGAAAACCGCTATAAAAGTTCTACAATCAGGTTTCTTTTGGCCAACCTTAGCAAAAGACTCCCATGATTTTGTAAAATCTTGCAACAAATGTCAATTCTCTGGCAGCATATCTAAAAGGAATGAAATGCCCCTCACCATGTGGCAAGAGATCGAACTTTTCGACGTGTGGGGGATAGACTACATGGGCCCCTTTCATTCTTCATATGGTTTCTCCAACATTCTGGTTGCAGTAGACTATGTCTCGAAATGGGTCGAAGCTATACCCACAGTAACCAGCGATTCCAAACCTGTCATTAAGATGTTTAAAGATATCATTTTTCCCAGATTTGGAGTCCCCCGAACTGTCATATCAGACGGAGGGACCCATTTTCTGGAACGAAGCCTTGAAGCCCTCTTAAAGAAATATGGAGTTAACCATAAAGTTGCCATGCCTTACCATCCTCAGACCAGTCGTCAGGTTGAAGTTTCAAATAGACAACTGAAAGCAATCCTAGAAAAAATAGTTAATAGACACCGCACTGACTGGTCCAACAAGCTTCCCGATGCCCTTTGGGCTTACTGAACAGCTTATAAAACACCAATCGGGACAACCCCATTCCGTTTGGTATACGGGAAGTCATGGTATCTTCCATTAGAACTGGAAAATAAGGCTTGGTGGGCCATTAAACGACTCAATTTTGATTTCAAAAGTGCCGGAGAAAACAGACAACTCCAATTGTAAGAGCTTGAGGAGCTCTGAATGACCGCTTATCAAAGTGCCAGGATTTATAAAGAACAAACTAAGATGTGGCACGACGGTCATCTAAAAAGGAAATACATCGCCATTGGTGACAAAGTACTCCTTTTCAACTCCAAGCTCAAATTGTTCCCCGGAAAACTCCGCACAAAGTGGTCTGGGCCTTTCACCATCAAACATATATACCTGACTGGAGCTGTCATAATTATTGACGAAAATGGAGAAGAAAGGACAGTCAATGGTCATTGATTAAAAAAATACTACACTCCAGCAGACAAAATGTCGAGACAGACCATTAAGATCAGAGATGCCACAACATCATTATAACAACATCGAAAACTCGTCGAGCCAGCGACGTTAAACCTAGGCGCTACTTGGGAGGCAACCCAAGATCTTCTTTTTTTCCTTTAAGTTACCTTAGGATTATCTTCTGAAAATATAAAAAAAATTATATAACCAAAACAAATATAAAAATATACAAATCAAAAAAACCTAAGCCCTCCCAAACGGTCCTGAAACTGTTTGGAGCCAAACGATCATGAAACCGTTTGGAGCCAAACGATCTCAAACCATTTGACCTGGGGTTTTTGTAAGGTCAACCCCCGATTCCTATAAATATAACCCCCCTTCTCCTTCTTCTTTCTTTCGACTCTAAAACCCTCGGTGCACTGTTCCATCTCTGCTTCCATTCGCACGCAACCTGTGACCCAGATTCTCCGCGCCGTCACCCTTCCCGGTTCCGTGTGTCTTCACGGTGACCGCACCTCTGTCACTACCTCTCCTCCCATCATCGTCGTCATCTCTGTCACTGTCGCCCCATCTTCCGTGCACCTTCACGACGACCTCACCTCGGCTATCACAGCTTTTACACCGTCATCTTCCTTACCTGCAAATAGCAAGGTAAATGCACCACCATCGCCGACATCTTCGACTCCGCCGCGGCACCCTGTTCTTCGCCACCGTCCCCCTTATCATCGCCGCCTTCGCTCTCACTGGCTGCTCCTAGACGTTTCACCTTCCAAACGGTTTTCGAACCGTTTGGGACCAAACGGTCTTTGAACCGTTTGGGACCAAATGGTCTTCGAATCGTTTGGAAACAAACGGTCTTCTAAACCGTTTGGAACCAAATGGTCTTCAAACTATTTGGAACCAAATGGTCTTCAAAACCATTTTGTCTTTTCAGCACCATCTGATTTTCATTAAAACATGAAAATATATAAACTCATACAAAATCAATCTTTATGCTGACACATGACTTTCCATTTTCAGAAATGGCATCACCAGCTAAGGAAGCCACAGGAATTGCTGACGCTCCATTTTGGACAAAGGAACAATTCATGGAAGACCAAGCCAAACTCCAAAAGATCGTAGATAACTACAACAAGACTGAAAAGGCCCCACCAAAGGTCAACATCATAGCGATCTTGTGTGAAATTGATCGCATCAACAAATGCTGAGCTGAGGAGCCTGAAGAAGAAGTGGAAGAAATCTCCTCTAGTGATGAAGGCTCCGAATACGAGCCTAACTACGAAGATGAATCCCCAACCGAAAAATTCAAAGGGAAACGAACAACCTAGGAAGCTGCAAAAGAACAACCAACAAAGAAATGGGCAAGGAAACAGGTCCACCCCGCCACTGCTAGGGAACAAACCCTAGCAGGCTATATCCCATCAACTACCACCACCACCCCCAATACCACTCCAACTACCACCACTACCCCCATCTTCTCAGTACTCACCACCACCGTACCACCACCAGAAAACCACTACATCCATACCCTCCCCTCCATCTATAAAATACTAAATCCAACAAAGTACGTCTGCTCAAGCATACTCCTCAAGATGGAAATCTACGACAGAATCCTCACCATGCTAGACAACACTAATCTCTCCAGACTATGCTTTGTCCCCGAAATTTCATATGTCGAACCCACAATAGAATTCTTCACACATCTCACCAAAGAAGTTGTCGACATTATGGATAGATCAAGGGATGGAGGTGACCGTAGGCTGGTCACCAAGATCTTTGGAAGCAAGGTTGTCATCACAGAAAACATGTTGAATGAAATCTTTATAGACAACTAGGAGCAGCTCAAGAAAGCCAAAGTTGTTGGAACAGAGAATACCTATTTCAACACACATAACTTTTGGAAATCCCTGACAGGGATCCCCACCTATGAGGCAAAGACATGCAAGGCCTCGAACATACAATCTAGATTAGTGCACATGTTGCATAAAATTTTCACAGGCGCGCTCTTCCCCAGGACGGAGGGTGGGAATGTCATAATTTCAGATCTTTTTGTCCTCTGGTCATTCCTACATGGGATGCCAGTCAACATTGGACGTCATTTGATCCAAAAGCTATCCGCTTACACCCTGAGGAAGGAAATTTGCATGGGGGTCATATCACATCCATTATCAAATATCTCAAGATGGGCAGACCTCTACCAAGATGCAAGTAGATAAAGGGCGACATCCTAACCAACGAACAAACTTTGAAAAACTCCTACATCATCAAAGATAAGGATGCAAAGTTATATTACCTTTTCTTCCCTACAGTCAAATCATCTAGAACCCTGCTACCGCTCCCGGAGCTTGCAGATTATGACAAGGAAAAACTCCTCTTCACTCATGAGGAGCTTACAAAACTCATAGATGCGGTCATGGAACCAGAAAAAAAAAAAAGCAAAGGTGGGGAAGACATTACTTAGCATAACCGCCCCGACAACTAGGGTAACAAAAATTCCAGTAAAACGTCCCTCCAAAAGACTTTCGCAGAAACAACAGCTGTCGGGGACACCAACATCAAAACCGCATCCAGATACAGAAACCCCCCTCCCCAAAGAACAAATCACCACCTCATCTCTAGACTCCTTCATTATGAGTCTAAATGCTGAGCTTACCACCACCACCTCACCACCCTCCACCTTTCCACAATCCACCACTCTTCCATCTTTCTCCACAACTACACCACCACCCGCATCCTCCACTTCACCCTTTTTCTCTTTGGGCATCCCCTTCTCCACTCCTACACTCGACTTCACCACCTTCGCCTCCATCCCCACAGTCTTTCCCCCAACACTATCAATCCCACCATTTTCACCAGATAGACCACTACCTTTCCCATCCACCACCACCCGACACCGTTGGTGACCCCATCGATAGTCACCACGCAGTTCGCGGAACCATCAACAGTGTCTCTTCCGCAAGACACTACAACCTTCCCACCCAGACCCCAACCACCCCACCCTTCCATAACCGGGGTCCCTTTCACAAATGTCGGTGAGGAATTCGGATGTCAATTTGACATCATCTGAAACCTCCTCACCGACCCTTCTAACATAATGCATTCCATTTTTTCTTGTGTGCAAGAAATATCTAAACAGGTCGCCAAGATCGACGATCAGAACCGTGCCTTGCCAAACATCCTCCAAGGTTTTTAGCAACGACAAGATGTAGTGGCCAAGCAAGTTGATCACATCGACAGCCAATACAACAACTTGCCCGAGCTGGTCCTTGGAGTAAAAAGCCAGCAAGAAGTGATGGCCAAGCAAGTCGATGAGATCTCTATGCAGACTCAACCTCTGCCTGAGACTCTCCGCGAGCTCAAGCAGCAACAAACAGCTCTTAGCATGCGCTTGGATAACATCAGCAACACTCTCACACAACTTAGCAATCGCCAAGAGGAGTCGACAAACAATGAAATCCATCAATTACGAGCACCAGTAACAGATCTTACAACACGACTCCTCTCTGCCGATGGCCAATGCAAAGATCTCAAGGAAACACATGACGCACTGCTCGAAACACATGAGCATGTGCAAGTGGCGTTTGACGAGTTACAAACCATCCATCTGCAGTGCAAAAAGACAGCACACAAGAAGCTAACAGACAAAGCAGCAGCTGACAAAGAAGGCAATGATGAAGACGAAGATGACTCTGACTCCTCAACTGATTCTAACGACGATACCACCTCCTCAGATGACAAATTTGATGACCCATACAATGCTGGGGAGGGCCCAAGCCAAGGAGCAGAACCTTCTCAGAAAGGATATGACAAAGACCACCAAGAAGGTGGACATCATCCCAAGTCCCCCACCCACAATGAAAATGTAAATATATCATATGGGGACCAATTCCTCGATTACTCTGCCTTGGGATCCATAGGGGAGTCTGCAAAAGATGCGGCTTTTGCTGAGTTCCACCAATGTATTTTAGGAACCAGCGCAAGCCCACCAGCAACAGCCACGAAACATTTTTTCGCACTTGACCAATCAGTGCCCTTTCCCCCAGAACAGGAAGAATCAGAACGAGTAAGTTTAGATACAGATGAAGAACTCGATTCTTCTTCCGATTCAGATGAAGATCTGCAAGGCTATATAGAAGATTTGGAACAAACTTCTTCACCCCTCCGCAGGAGCTTCCCCCGCCACCACCTCTACCGCATAAGATGCATGATTTAGATATGATGGCTATCTCTACACTAGATGCTCAGGACATCTTTATCCTGAACACTATTATCGACGATGACAAAGAGGGGGGAGACATCATCTACCACAATACAAAGACTAAGCGCAAGTTGACACGCAAAAATTTCCGCAACATCCTGCGACCACAGTCAACGATGTCAATGGCAATCTTCCGTGTCCTACTTGCCAACTGCATAGAAGTTTACATAAGCTCAAAGAGGCAGCAGCCAATATTTAACGCCTCACTTGCTCTATCTATAGGCTTGTTATACAAAGAAATACGAGCAAAGTCAATAGAGCGGTTGTGTGCTGGTTTAGCACGGAGGGCACGATATCTTACCGTGCCATTTCAAGTTTCCGATCACTGGTTGTTTGTGATTGTCGACACCGAGGCTCGGGACGCCAAGGTGTACAATTTTTGCGCCACTGAGCTACTAGTCAGAACAATAAATTTTGTTGGAGAAGAAGCAGGAGAGGCAAGATGTATACCTTTCCGGCTTCTTAAGCTAATTTGGGCTGCACGCCCGTCCCTCCGTCAGGACTGGAGCCAACCCTGATTCCAAATAATAAACCCGCAAGTCCAAACTACTGAGGGATCTGGGGATTGTGCTTTCTGCACTATCTGTCACATTCAAGCGCTAAACCAAGAAATCCCCTTTACAGAGCTGGTCGCCGAAGATTTTCACTCCCTGTGAGGGTGTTACGTCATGGAGCTTATTTGTGATAGAAGGTTCTTCAAGGACCCAAAAATGGCACCAAATGACGTCCCCCGTTACCTCTTTTCAGCAATCCAACGTCCGCAAAGGTGACCTTTCAGACAAACTTTAAAAGAATTGGAGAAAAACAAACAGCCAACGATAGTTCCTGAGCAAAGAAAATGGGACCCTTCCCACTTTGATCTGGCGCAGGATAAAGGGGACATAGATCTTTTGCCAGGGGCAACCATTAGGAGATCGCCATCACAAATTGTGCCCCTATCTTCCATAGAACCAACTTTCCCAGATTTCGACCTCAGTGCTTGCAAAAGTCTCTCCGACAATGAACTCCGTCTCATCATGTCAAGGCTTTACGCCGAGAAAGATGACCTCGTTTTCATGTCCGGTGACATTTTGGTCATGGCAGACGCGTTACGAGAAACTGTATATTTCAAAGGGTCTCTATCTGTGAGCTTGATGGCTGCCTATCAATTTCTTCTCAGACGGAATCACCCTACAACCTATATGGCATCTGCATATATGAAGGACGATCTCCTAAGGCTAAAGAACTTCGGAACAACTGAAGCAGTAATTTCCTTCCTACAACATACATCACCGAAGTTTATCATGCTACCCTTCCTTCCCCATGAGAACTGGATGCTTCTGGCAACAAACCTACCCGAAGGAACAACTACCATCTACAACAGTTCCGACAGCCAGTTCAATCCACGGCAGAAGAAATATGTAGTGACACCAAAGATGCCCACAGAGGATGTGGCGAAGGAATGTGCAGACAGACTAATCGATATTCTAAGTCAGCACACAAGGGCATACGACAAAGAACACTTTCATCGCCCATCCTTCAACCACAAATGTCCCCAACAAATTCAGGAATCAAACGACTGCGGCTTCCACGTCCTCTACTGGATGTACACCATCATGGTCCTTCAAAGACCAGTAGAGGATATGACAGACGTGGATTACTACGCCCTACGCGGAAAGTTTACAGCTAATCTACTCAGAATACCAGGGGCAAACTCAGGATTAACAGAAGCTTGACGCCCTTGTCCTTGTACTTATCAACCTATCACTTTGACACTCTGAGGACAGAGTGAGTGATAAGTTAGGGGGGAGTACATTAGACAAGGGCGAGGTATCATTTCTATATCCTTCTTTCTCCATCTTCTCTTTCAATTTTGTACAAATTTTTCTTAGTTTCCCTTACACATTAAGTTTTTGTTTTAAATAATTCATCCGATAATAAATCTTTGGAATAAATTCATCCCCCTCTAACTTTAGAATCAAGTCAGTCTTCAAGAACAATAACTAGAATAGCACTTAGACATATAATGGCGACTTAATAATTTCTCTTCACTCTTAATTTTCATGCTTTTGTTTCACTTCTACATCTGACTCTCCACAGGTCAATATCAAGGCCAAAATAAGCCAAGCACTCTCAAGAACAAGAGGGGCATCAGGTGACATCCAAATCAAGAAGTCTCGCAAGTGGGCCATTAAAAAGAAACCAAAAAGTGCATGTCAAGAAACTCTAAGAACATCTATCCTCTCTTCAAATAAAAGAGGCTTGGCCGCCCAAAAATATTTTCCCTAAAAACCCCAAATCCTAAACTTGAGAGTTTACGAATAAAAGCCAGAGAGTCGAATAAAACTATGAGAGTTGTGCCATAAATAAGGACCTATATAAAGAACAAATGAAGGTCTCACCCGGTCGGCACATTCAGCTGCCCTCAGGATATACTATAAATCTTAAAACGCTTTCTCTAGAATGATAAATAGACTAATTTCATCATTAATTTCCCCCTAGTATTCTTGTATACCTTTATCACCAGACTATATGGGTACATGTAGTAGCACATCATAAATTTATGACATTTTCCACCTTTGGAAGTTTTGTTATTTCCAAAAAGGTTTCTTTTGGATTTTTTCATCCTCTTCAACCTAGTTTTAGTCGATCTCTTCCCCAAAGATATATCCAATATTTGTAGGTACCAAAATATGTTGTCAATAGATTCATTACCACACACGAAGCTCTTAGTGCCCACACCCATCTTCCATTTTTGGACCCTCATCATTGTTTGCATTATATCCTAATACGCTTTGGATACAGTTAAGATCCATATTGAGTTATGTACCATTAGCCATAGTGTGGTAACACTTTGTTCCTACTGTGTGTGTTGTCTACGTATATTCCTTAGCTCTTCATCAGTCGCTATCTCCTTACACTTCTACCATGTGTACAACATTCTTATCCTAATAGATGATTAGCCCCATATATGCTTATGTTTATGTTGGAGTTTGTTGTGGACCTCAAGGACATCGACTTATTCTAGGTTGATTCACACAAAAGCATTTTCTAAATTCTCTTCATTGTGTGGTAATATTTCTAGGTCTCTAAGAGATTGAAGATTCAAACCACCTTCTTTTTGTGGATAATCCAATATCGCCAGTAGACCACAAAAATATCACTCCCAGATGAAATTTGACATCATGATGTCCATTCTGTAAAGGATAGGTTTAGGAACTTTGTAACGTACTCAAACCTAGGTAAAAATCTTAATTTACCCCTTATTGTATAATATTTTAGTTTCTAATTTTTTTTTTCATGACTTATGTAGTACTAGGGTGTTAAGAATGCTACATCATGGAGTTTTTATCAATAAATATTGTGTTTTAGGCTTTAACAAGTAATTGGAGAAATATGCTAAGTAGGGCTTGAAAGTATAATATACACATTTAAGATTAAAATTGGGACAATTTTCCTAGTACTAAACAAGGTAAATGGAAAGAGAAATTTACAATATAGAAGAAAAAAGTAAAAGAAAAGATAATACTATAAAAGTTACTTTTTCCTCCAGTCATGATTTTTGTTTATTAAAATTTTTCAAAAGATAAAATTTTCTTTAGATTTGGATTATGTGGCTCCTAATTAGTCTATTTGCCAATTTTCATCTTATTTGGCATTGATTTCTACTCTAATTTGATTAAAAACGAAAAATGAGAAATAAATGTAATTCACTTTCTATGAAATCAATGTGTATGACGTGCCTGATTATACAACTACCACACCCTCATTCCATGTGGGTTTATCTAATGAATGGTCATGATTTGTCTCTGCCGATTCCATGCGATCCCACAATCAACAAATCATCTTCCTCCTTGAATTTGTCATTTATCTAAACATGTTTATAGTAAAAAATATACTTGAGTTTTTCTCCCTCTACAGACCATGAAATAGCATAATTTCTTCTACTTTCCTCATTTGTGAAATTTCACATCCATTAGTTATTTTCTCATGAGCTTATTCCCATTATACTGGTTTTTCCTTATTTTCTACCCTTGCTTCTCAAAGCTACACCCTCTTGAAACCCTAAAACAAAACGTACCTATATATATATATCCCAACCAAAAATTTACTTGAAACCCTTCTCTTGCATCAATTTTAGTCAAGCTCATGTTATCCACCACTTTTGGGCTATTCTTCTCTCTACCATACAAAACCTCATCCTTGACATAACTCCTCACCTCTAACCTATTCTTTAAGGGTAAGACACTTCAAAACTCCATCTTTCTCTATGGACTTTCGGTTTGGCTCGTGCGACAACCATTTTCTTTTCCCCAAATATTTCCTTCCTAGACCTGCTCCATGTTGTTTACCATGGCGTGGACACAGGTTGAAGGAGATTTTTTTATGTTTTCTTAGGATTGCTCCTCAAAACCTTGCCTTGTTCTTTTTCCTCCCATAGACGTAACGATCATTTCCATATATATATATATATATATATATATATATATATATATTTATATTTATATATATATATATGTTTTTTTGGCCAAAAATATTTGAATAATCTTGTGAATATACTTCCCTTATAGCCTATAGTTTAAAATGTTAAACACGACTAAAATGCTCAATTGATATTGATTTTCTCAACTCAATCAATAAATAATAAAAAACTTGTAAATGCACAACTTTTGACTAGAAGCTCCAGAAATTATGAAAAAATGTGTTCTGGAATAATGAGATTTTTCTCTATCTATTTATTTGGATTTTATCTTCTGATTTCAATTCTATTAAAGAAGTTATTTTTAGTGTTTTGTACCTCTCTTACTCTAATATCAAAATTCAAGAAATTTTAATGAACAAAAATTATTAATCATGAATATAAGATCAAACCATGCTTTGAGTTAGGAACATTTGACCCTATTAGAAATACTATGATAAGTATGAATCAAGGGTTTTCTAAGGAGTTTTTCTAGGGTTACATGATATAGACATAATTAAACTCCAATTTATGTAAAAATAATATGTGTAAGCCTGAGGGATTTCTAGTTTTGGAACTTTGTTCATATAAACATCCAAGCCAAGGTATGCACATGCTCCTATTTAAGTTGGTCATTATCATGACTAAATATCCTTTTCTCAAATGAGTCAGTAATTAAATTGTGAATCTTCTTAGAATACCATTATAATCTTATGAGATTACTCTTCTTTGTGATTATCTTCTTGATTTGTTAATGATGATGTATGGATACCGTATTGATGGTGTTTGACCTAATCTTGTTTTGTTTATCCTCTGACCCCACTTGATGAAAATTTGATATTCTCATCCCTGGCATGAAAATGATCCTACCTTAACTTGCATGCCCTATTTTCAAGTGTGGTTGACTAGTCATAACAGGAAGTAGAGACACCATATAGACACTCAATTTTATTCCTCTGCCACATATAATGTTTATAGGTACTAAGTTTTATTTTGTTGCCACATATGATAGGCACTATATTTTATTCCCCTACCATGCATTGAGGTCTTATTGGTCCTATAAAACTCTATATTTTTTTTGTGTTGAGGTTTTATTCCTCTTTCCCCTTGGTATAGAATGTATGGGTTCCTACCCATCTTGTTAGTATATGCTATGTTATTCACCATGAAATATTATTCTCTATAATATTATTAATGTTAAATTATATGAAAAGAATCATTTGGAATAGTCATATCTGTATTTATAAATCCACTTGTCTAATTATCATGTTAAATATTTTAAAACATTTCTTCTTTAGATATCCATAGTTTTCATATTTGTAATTGATCTTCCTTTGCCTTAAATAATTCCCAGTTGCTTTTACTTTGCACATAGTCCATTTTTTCTAACGTCCTTTCCTCTATATATTTCCTATTCTAGGTGTTTCTTTCTACCTAGGGCTTGGACACCCAAGGACCAGAATGTGGGAGGCGTCACCCAGGACTAGCTCCAGGAAGACTTCTGAGATGGAAAACTTTACCACTATAAATTGATCATGTTAGAGTAGATATACTATCTTTTTGGATGCCCCTTGTGGGCCTAGAGCCAAACTTGGAAATTTTTTTGTAATAGTTAGATTTACCTTTCTACTACTACCATACTATGTTCTTTACCAATTTGTTTGAGAAAATATTATGCACCCCTTTATTTAAGAACTTTTATTCTATGATTGTGAATTAATAGGGTAGTATGCTTTATTTTCTTAAATTAAGTAAGGATTGTACCCCTTTCATGTACCACTCCTTACAAGTTGGTATTAAAGCTTATTTGTGGTGGTTAAACATACTATGTTGGAATTTTTCCTTAGTGTGTTTTCCTTGTAAGTTTTACCTATGTTTCCGGAGGACCATTCTGTTTAAGGACAGTAGGGATACCCCTGATTTTGTCCTTTCATATGGGTACACCACATTGAGAAGCCCTCATTTTGATATGACGGTGGATTCCCCTCTATGAAATGGAGCAAGCTCTCATGTTCTACCTACAGCTCATAGGGTTCTAACCCCACCTCTACTAAATCAAATGGCATTTATCTTGAGTAGGAGTTAGCCTTACTATGAATTATTTTCACCACAACAATGGAGGGAAAACTGAACACCCCTCAAGTTTTTGATAGGACAAAGGAGTACTCTCTAAGTGACTTTTTGAAGATGTAACCAACCTACTTCAAGAGTGAGGGTAAGTTGGAAATGGTTGATAATGATAAGGAGTGGATTTTATCCTTGGAGTAGACTTTAGAGGCTATGGCATACCCTCCTCACTAGAAGGCATGGTTTTCCTCTAATGTGTTGTATGGGCTAAAAAAATATAGTGGAATGAGATAGACCAGTCCCATGATACTCCACTTTTTATTGGGGGAAAAATTTGGCACACTTTCATGAGAAGTAAGTTTGCAACATTGCCCTTATGAAGAAAGAAGTGGAGTTCTACAGCTTGAAGCAAGATTCATTATCCATCCCACCTTATGTGAAAATGTTCCTATTGCTTGAGTATTATGCTACCAGTTTGATGGAGGATTGTGGGGCTATTGTGTTCTTAGAAGGTTAGCTACCAAGTGGTTTGTTCTCTAGTTCCACAGCTCCCCCTGCCTTCCAATAAATGGTTGTTAAAGCCTTAGTCATTGAGTCCTACCAAAGATTTAAAACCCCAAAACATGTTTAGAACATCAAAAAGCATAAGCATGCTAGTGAGGAGAAGAGACCTTATAGGTGCAACCACTGTCATCGACACCATCCCCCAGAAAAGTGTACTACCCAAAATCGCGGCTGGAATCCCACCTGCCACCTGTGCGGTCAGCCTAGGAAAATATGACTGAAATGCCCCTAACTCGAGCAATGACAAGTACTACACCAACAACCACATCACCCTCCATGGAATCTGTAACAATTTAAGGGGACGTCCTATTGAGAGATGTACAGCTTGTGTCTTCACTCTCAACATTGTGGCTGACATGGATGATCATACAACTTAAGAAGGTAATATGCACTTGAACCCATTGTCTATGCAAGTATCTTTGTTCCAAATCAACTTAAACTTTTTGCCTCATAATATAGAAGAATAGTAACAACTATAGAGATCACAAGTAGATTAGTATATGGTAGCACATGTTATGCTCATGTATCAAAGGTTATATGAGGAGAAAAGATTATCTTGACTTAGAAGTATGGTATTTGAGCTTCTTGAACATTAGGAGGTTTGGGACATCTCTTTGGATTAGAAAATAGTAAAATATCAAGTTGAGTGGTTATGATTGGTGACTTGGCATCCCATTGATTTTAATGCCAATTTTCATTTTGAATTGTAGATTATTCAATGACAACTTATTTTATATTACGTATACAAAAGAAAAGTTTTGGATTATGTTGATGTTTTCAAAAGCTAAGTAACCACCTTGTGATATTTGGATAAATGAAAATCCTTTAGACAGAACCACTGATCTTTTAGATCAACCTGATACCCTTGTTCTAGAATAGAGCTATGATGGGTATTTAGTTTTGGACATAGTTGGAATACCTCATGATATCCTTATTATATTATTAGTTATGCTTAAGAATAACCCCTTTAAGGGGGTGGATTCCTAAAAGCTTTAGTCTTTAATATTAGAAATATGGTAAGGACGTTTTGACTTAAAACACATTAGCTAACTCACTAAATATTTTTCAAATTAATGATATATGAATATAACAACATACTAATTGGGGTACCTGAGTAGACTTGACTAAGTGGGCCATCATGTGTGTTAGATTGACATATATGGAATCCTTGGGAAACAATGGCACCATTATAAAGAATGAAATTATGATCACAATAAAGGTAATCTTAAACAATATAATTACGCTCTACAAACTCTTAGTGAGGGTTGCTTGAACTTTGGGGACTAAATCCTCTTTAAGAGGTGGAGTGTTGTAAAATACTCAAACCTAGGTAAAAATATTAACTAACCTATTATTGTATGATCTTTTAGTTTTAAATTTATCTTCCTAACTTAGGTAGTGTTGGATTCATGAGTTGTAGAGGGAGGCTGAATAAAGCTTAAACACTTAAACAAGATTTGTTAGACCTTCAAATTACTTCAAGGGATAAGATTGTAAATATGGAATTTGATGTGCAACTAAACATACATAGCAAGGATAAGAGAGATTGAATGAGATCCTGAACAAGTTATGTATAATGGTTTCAAACTCCAAACTAGGAGATTGTACATCCACTATCTAGAGAGGTCAACCTCTAGTATTTGCAACCATTACAAACTTATATTCCATTAAAAGTCATACAATAAGACCTTTGTTTTGCAGGTCAAGGATACCTAACCTTCCTTTTTAAGGATCAAAAGGAGACAATAAACCTTACAAGTTCTTACATATCCTTTGAGCAAGAGTCTTCAACCTCTACAAGGGATTATCCACTTTTGCAACAAGCTGGACACCTTCACCAAGGATTTCCCCTCTTGCAACAAGTCTTCTACCTTGAAGGAATTACCCACTCTTGTCAAGGATCTTTAGCCTTCACCTTCTCCTTCACCAAGGAGATGATTTCACCAACTTTGCTTGAAGAAAGGGATTGGGGGAAAAGAAGATTGATAGCTTCACAAGGATTAAAATGAAGTATCTCTCTCAAAAATAACCTATCTAACTCATAATGATGTTTTAATTAGTAAGAAAGAGAGAGAAAGGGGCTCTTAGTAAATAAATCCACACAACTATAGCTAGGAGCATAAGAAGAAAACTTGGGATGAATCTGAAGGGTCCCTTTTATAGTTGGAGATGTCTACTAGCCACTAGAAGCACTTTGAAACAAATTATAGTCATTTGGGGTGTTGCAACAGATCTATTTTTGTTGTATACAACACTCTAACGGCTAGAAACACTTTTTCTACTCACTCTATGAAATGTAGTCGGTCAAGTTTAATTAAGAAAACTTTATTGATAGCACTATGAGACAAAACAAATTGGAAGTGTCCGTCGAGTTTATCCTGGATGAAACTTAGTTGATTTGATTTGCTTCATGTTAGGTGACGGTCGAGTTTATCTTGAGGAAACTTGGGCAATGCTAGAAGTTCCAAAAATCCATCAAGGGTGTCGGTCGAGTTTATCAAGGATGAAAATCGGCCAACAAAACTCCCTACAATAAATTTTGAAATTTTCCATTTGAGTGCTTAAATATTCATTTTAAGTGCACCTATTTTTTTATCAGCTTAAATACAAGCCATTGCATCAATAAAAATTATTATAAAAATTGTCCTAAGGTTGTAGGGCATATTCCGAAATAGTGCATTTGCATTGACTTTGGCTTGTATTTGGCCAAGCTAGGGCTTGATTGAATTGATCCTTTTCATGTATCGAATACCATAAATCAATCTCAAATAGACATATTAGATACATATAAATTGAATGGTTAAGTCATCATCAAAATATGGAGAATGTATAACTGTTAGGTCAACATGTAGTACCAGTGTGCTAAGAATGCAATATCATGGAGTTTTTATCAATAAATAATGTATTTGAGGCTTTAATACAACTATTTGTAGAAATATCCTAAGTAGGGATGGATTGTAATTTTAAACATTCAATACTAAATTGGGACTCTAGCAATTTTTTAATACTAAATAAGGAAAAGAGGGAGAGAAAATCAAAATTTGGGAGAAAGGGGGTAAAGGAAAAGATAATACATTAAATGTTGATTTTTCCTCAAGTCATGAGCTTTGCATATTAAAAGTTGTCAAAAGATGGATTTTTCTTTAGATTTGAATTCTTTGGGTCTTAACTAGTTTGCTTGCCAATTTACATCTTATTTAGGCATTGATTACTACTCCAGATTGATTATAAAAGAAAAAAGAGTTATAATGCAATTCACTTTATTCCCAATCAATGTTACAAGGCTTCTAATTATACAACTTTCCTGCCTTATTTTCTGTATGGGTTTATCTAGTTGATGGTCGTGATTTGCCTTGGGTAGGGTCCACACAATATCGTGTCCATGGGAAAGTCTTCCTTCTCTAAATTTGTTGCGTATCTAAACGTTCTTATAATAGAAACATTGATGAGTGTTTTCTCCCTCTACGGACTATGAAATAGCACAATTTCTTCTCCTTTTCCTTCCTTGCAAAATTCAGCATCCATTAATTACTTTCTCATGACCTACTTCTCATTATACGAGTTTTGATTATTTTTATCCTCCAGTTTCTCCAAGATACACCCTCTTGAAACCCTAAAACAACCCCCCTACACACGTGTATATATATATATATATATGTGTGTGTGTGTGTGTGTGTGTCTGTGTGTGTGTGTGTGTGTGTGTGTGTGTGTGTCTGTGTGTGTGTGTGTGTGTGTACTCTAACAACACATAACCACTTGCATCCTTTATCTCTCACAAATTTTGCTTGACTATGTTCTCTTCAATGCCCCCAAGTTTTTGTTTTCTCCATCATACAAGCCTCAAAACAACCCATCACCTCGACCAATTCCTCTAAGGGTAAGACACTCCCAAACTCCATCTTTCTATACAACTTGTTGCTTTGGCTTGAGCAACACTTGCGTTTGCTTTTCTTCAAATCCCATCCACCTAGAGTTGCTCCACATTGTCTTCCATGGTGTGGACTCAAGTTTTCCCCTCAAAACCCTACCTTGTGTTTTTGCCTCCCATGGACATAATGCTCATTTTCATTTATGTATCTTTCTTTGAAAAAAAATATTAAAATAATCTTGTGACAATACTACCATCTAGAAACCTACACTCTAGAATGTTAAATCAAAGCTAAAATGATTAGTTGGCATTAATTTTCTCAATTAAATCAATAAATGATACAAATCTTGTAAAATTCAAAGCTTTTTACTAGAAGCACTAAAAGTTATGAATAAATACGTTTTAGAATCATGAGGTTTTTCTTTGTCCTTTGGTTTCATTTTTAATGCTAGATTCCAATCAGTTATAGAAGTGATTTTTAGGGGTTTGTTTCTCTCTACTCAAATCTCAAAATTGAGGAAATTCTAATGAACAAAATCATGAATCTAATATGAAATTGTGTTTTGAATTATGAACTTATGATCCCATTACTAAGACGATGTTAAGAATGAATCTAGGGTTCTCTAAGGAGGTTTTCTAAGATCACATGATATAGACATAATTGAAGCTTAATCTGTGTAAAATAATATAAGCAGGTTTGAGGGAATTCTAGTTTTGGAAGGGTAGTACATTGTTATATCTGAAACTCCAAGTCAAGGTATGTGCATCCACTATATTCAAATTGGGCATTATAATGACTATATATCTTTTTTCCAAAATGAGGCATTAATTAAATTATGAATATTCCTAAGTACCATTATCCTTAAGTGAAAGTACTCTTCTTTGTGATTATCTTTTTGATTTTTAATGATGATATATGAATACCATAATGATGGTATTTAACTTAATTCTACTACTTTATGGGTCCTCTGACCCCAGTTCATGACAATTTGATATTCTTATCTATTACATGAAATGGACTATATCTTATCTTTCCTACCCTATTGGCATTCATGGTTGACTAGTCATAATTAGAAGTACTAACACCACATAGACACTTGATTTATTCCCTACCACATAATATGCTTATAGACATTGAATTTTATTCCCCTACTAGGAACTAGGTTTTATTCCCCTTCCACATATGATATTATACCTTGGGATTTATTCTCCTACCATGCATTGAGGTCTTATTCCTCCTCAAAAATTCTATATTTGTTTCGAACTAAGATTTTATTCCTACTACATCTTGGTATGGAATGTATGGATTCCTATCATGTTTGTTAGTATATGCTAGTATAAATTATATTCACCATGCAATTGTTATTCTTTGTGATATTATTAATTTGAAAGTATATGGAAATAATCCTTTGGGATATTCATATCTTTATTAACAAACGCCTTGCCTAATTATCATGTTAAATCTCTTGAGAATTATTTTCCTTTGGATATCCCTTGTTGACATCTTTTTAAGATCTTAATTTTCCTTAACAAATGCTAGGTTGATTTTACTTTCCACATACTCATTTTTTACTGACATCCATTGCTTTGTTTGTTTCCTCTTTTGACCCAGGCATGGGATAGCCTGAGGACCAGGAAGTAGGAGATGTATCGCAGTACTAGCTTTAGGAAAACTTTGGAGATAGACATGTTTCCCACTCCAACGGATCTAGTTAAAGTAGATTCCTTATCGTGTTAGATGCCCCTTGTGGCTTCAGTGTTAAACTTAGAAAAAATTTATAATATTTAGATTTACCATTTTGCTACTACAATACTATGTTCTTTACCAATTTGTTTGAGAAAATAGTATGCACACATTTATGTAGAACTTCTATTCTGTGGTTCTAAATGAATGGGTTTGTATGTTTTATTTTCTTAAATTAAGTAAGGAGTGGACCCCTCTTAGGTCCCACTCCTTACAAACATTCTCTTATGTCATCCAACACCAGATGGTTCCCATGTAACACTTTAAATAAGCACTAGTCAACCTACCACTAACATTTTAAACCTATCCATTTACTTAACATATCTTTAAGTTGACCTAAGAATTTGTGGAAATTCTTTCTCCAAAGGTTACCACCAACAATGGGGTACCCTAGATAATTATTTGGCAATTCACCTTATAAAAAACCATCCACTTATAGTATTTCATCTTTTCTAATGCATGAATAAGAGAAGAAAATGTTTGATTTCTTGTCATTGATTTCCATCTCTATTATGCTACCAAATTTATCAAGAAAGCTTCTCAAATTAAAGTGTTCTTTTTTCCTTCTGTGAATACCAAGATGTCATCAACAAACAACTCATGTGATAGTACCTTGGTCTTCCTTACAGTATAGGTCTTGACGTGCTTCCTTTTAATGCTCTTCTTAATAACTCTGCTTCTACCCTCCATAACTATTGTGAAGAGAAGTGGTGATTGTGAGTCACCCTACATTAGGCCATGAGAGCTAGAGAACAAGCCTTTTGATGTATGGTTTATTATCAAAGAAATAGACGTGGTTGTAACACATTGTTTTATCATTTTGATCCATCTCCAATAGAATACAAACCTTCCAAGCATATCCATTGATAGTTCTAGTTCACATTATCATAGGCCTTTGTGATATAATGTTTAATGCAAGATGATGGTGATCTTCTTTTGACATTGAAATTCAAAGTGAATATTGTTGCCAACATAATCAATATCTTTCTATCTTTCTTCCCTTCACAAAAGATCCTTGATTTGGAGAAACAATTTTAGAACAAATTAATCATAGACATGAAGTAATGATCTTAGTTATGGTCTTATATAGGACTAACAGAAGTTAATTAGTCTGAAGATGGCAGGTGTATAGATAATTTCCTATTTGGGTATTAGGGCCAGAAAAACATGTCTAACCTACCTTACCATGTTCCCCCCCATTTAAGAACCATTTGATATCTTAGAGCATAAGGTCCTTTAGTGTTTCCCAATTCAATATCTAGAAATAGCCATTAAAACCATATGGGTTTGTGCTCTTATCAGCCCCAATACTTCAAACATCATTTGTCACTTCCCCTTCAGTTCGTACTTTGCAAAGAAGCTTGTTATCCTCTTACGTGATTGTATGGCTCCACTAAATTTTATAACTTGTAGTGCTATCTTGTTTTCTGTTATATAGGCTTTCAAAGAAGGACATTATGTGTCTGATGATATCCTCATTATCATAAATGTAATTTCACTCACTATTCTTTAATTTTGTAATTATATTCATGGCCTCCCTTCTCCCAACAATCTAGTGGTACAATTTCATGTTACAATCACCATTTACAATCCACTTAGATCTTATGCATTGCTAATAAAAAAAATTCCTTACCTTTCTCAAGTGCTGCAATTCTTTCAAAGGTAGTTTCTTCAGCATCTATGAGGTCTTCATCTAGGGGTTTCTATTTTAGAACTTTTACAACTTTTAAATCCATCTTATCCTTATCTCTTCATTTGTGTGAATTCTCATAGTTCATCAACCATTTATTTAGGTCCACCATAATGTTCTTAAATTTTTGGTTGAATTGATATAGTGGTTTGTCCTGAATTTCCACCCTTCAAGCTTTTGATATGAATTCTTTACACCTTGGCCATTCATTCCAAAGATTCAAGAACTTGAAAGGCCTTGTATTCCTCACAACCTCTTTAAGACTGGCATGTAAATAAATATCATTTGAAAATTGAGATGTGAGTAGTTTTGTTCTTACACTCAAGAAACATTCAAGCCAATATTTATTAACCAGGGCTCTATTTAACTTGCATGTTGTATTATAGATTTTTTTTCAGATTATTATGCCATGTGGACATGTCTTTTCCTATATTTGGGATTTAAGTTAGTCATGCTCTATAAATTATAGTATTGAATGAACTTAGTTTCACATTCAAGACCTCCCTTACACCATTCAATTCCTCCCTTTTTTTATATTGTTGAAATGACCAAAGACAAGGCATGAAATACATGTTACTCTATACAGAGATTCTAGTTTTTCCCACAATTCATCTCATTGACTCATGAGGTGTCTTTCATACAATAGTCACCATCATGTTCAAACCCCTTTGTTATTACATATGTTTGTGACTTGTCAATCATCCATATCCATGGGATCGAATCTCATGACTTAGGGTTTCATACCATGCATGCTCTACCATTGTTAGCATGATCGTGGTTAGTAACCCACTCCCAACTTAGAGGAAACATTTTACTTACTAAGTTCTTGGGATGGCTCTTAATCCTTTCTTCTGCCAATCCAACTATTGTTGTGTGTACATCTCTAAATACTTGTTGCACATCTCTTCTTTTACATCGCTTGCATGAGCCATGTATGTTGCACATAAAGGAGGTCATTGATGAACTATACTTGATGGTCGAGTTTTGTGTGTCTCAGTCACCCTTGAAGTATCTCTAAATTTTGTGTATCTTTTTTTTTCTCAAAACTACTTTCTATGTTTTTTATCACTTATTCCTCCTCGGAGTTGTATAATCCAACATATTTGTTCTCGGTGTAACTCTTGGTTCAACATTTATAATAGTTCTCTCTTTCTCAGGTGTCAACTTCTTTCAATTTACCTACACCCATTATTTCTTACGGTTCTTTGTATCAGGTTTAACCAGTACTTCCTTTTCTCATAGAGAGCAATCCTTCTCATCATGGCTAAATACCTTGCACTCTAGATATCTCAAAGGGATATGATGATATTGGATCTCTACTGGTATTGTATCTTTCTTTTGTAGGATGACCTAGATCTCCTTCGACGGACCCCCATCTTCCTGAATCTATAGCAAAGCCTATGCCTCACCCAAAAATTCTTGTTGAGTGGATCTGAGATCTACTCGCAAAAGTTTCCTGACTCCTGAAGCTACTATGCCCATGTCTCACTCAAACTAGATCATCTTAAACCATGTTGGGATAGAACTGTTCTTATGTATATTTTCATGCATATGGTGATCTTTGCTATTACCAATCAATCGTCAAGCCAATGTGTTATCATGTTGATCACTAAATGCTTATCTTCTTCGTTATTGAATTTAACCAGAAAAAACTACTCTGGCTTTGAATATAAATCAAACCCTCCTTTAGGCATCTAGATCTTATGTATCTAAAATAATAAGTAGTAGTAGTAAAGCCTTTTCCCCATACATGTACAAAGACTATATGTTCCCAAGATTTTTCCATTACTTCATATGTATCTACATCAATGATGACAAACATCTTCCCATCTTCTATCACATGTTGGTGTATTGGTGTTTGGTATTGAATTGTCTTGTGCCCTCAGTATGACACTCCATGATTTCATTTTCCTCCCATTCTCTTTGCCTTTCTCTAATTCCATGTTGCCATTCTGCCTTGGTATTGTAGCCTCTAGATTAGGAGTGGGGAGGAGGGGAACTTCCCCTCCTCTATTGTCAGATGAGTACCTCTAGTAGTCATTGAGATCTCTAGAGAAACCATAAACCCTAGGCATGCTTGGGTGTGTTGTACATATGTAGGATACACACACATGTGTGTGTGGTTGTGTGTTTGACTAAGTGGGTGAGTGTGCATATGACTGTGTGTGTATGTTTTTTCTTGTGTGTTTGATACAATTTTTAAAGTATAAATCAAATATGCATTTGGTTCTCATTAGAATATTTATGGGTACTAGTTCCTCATTGGAATTATGGTTCCATTTTCCATTATGTTTAGCATGTATCCTTCACACTTGCACCTCAATTAGTTCTAAACAAAAGTATGTGATGAGTATAGAATTGAAAAATAACAATTAGTTTGAGATTTGTTGGTATGGATAGTATAGTGCCATTTTTTTTATCATCAGGGGATATATTAAAGGACAAAAACACCATACACACTATGATCTAAAAAGAATGGGACAATAAAGAGAGAAAAAGGTATCATAACTACTTAGTAATAAAAAGAAAAAGGCTCGAGACTAGATAGTGTCATGGGGGTGGATTTCCCTTAAACCAACCCACAATAGAATAGAAAAAAGAATAAAAATATCATCAACATACAGATCCATAAGCATGAGTGTACACAGATTTCCACCTCCTCCTAGTCCTCCTCGTCTGAGGCCTCTGACAAGGACTCATAGGAGACAACTCACTCGACAAGAGAAACCCCCCACCTTCAACCAGGTTGTCAAAGAGTAATTTCTAAACATGACCAATTTGTTAATCATAGGTAATTAGACTCTTAATAAGTACATTTGTGAAGCCTTGAAATGGTTGATTTTCTTTATATAATATATGTGGACATGATATGATGGTTCTAGCAATTTAAATAGAGGACGCAACTACATAGAAGCATTATTTATTTTAAGATCTCCCTTTGTAATTATGTAGTAATAGTTTTCTCACCCTTATCAATTCACACTAGTTGTTTCCTTTAATGAGTGAAAACTATTTCTTTACTCCTTCAAATATATGATGTTTATTATTTATTAATTTGTAGGGATTGAGAGAACCTCAAGGAACTGAAGACTATAAATGGGAAAATATGGAGAACTCTTTGAAAAATGACATTTTTATCATAAGAGAACAATAGATTAAACCAAAACCCTAGGGTAATGTGGATTTACTAGGATTCACATTACCATTCTATTTGGAATCTGTTAAATTCTTTTTGATGCAACTACAAGATAGTATTGGTGATGGACCTTCATACATAAGAACCTATCACCTTTTAAGTTCTATATATCATACGAAAGATGGGAAACATGATGCAAATTACAAAAATTCTCTTTTAAAAATTACTACTACAAACCAAGATGTATGATTGATTCACTTTTATAATTTACATAACTAAAAGTAAAAAAAAAATTGATTCAATTTTATAAATTAATTTTTGAAAATATATTAAATTATATGATGTATGTTGTGAGAATAATGATATATGTCCCTAAAATAAGAAAATATAGATTTTTTGCAAGTTCACACTACTATCATCATATGACAATTCTTTTGAATTGTCATAGTACTACCATGTTTTCTATTTCATGCTTAATTAGTGTGTGTAAATTATCTTTTGAATTATGTCACATGGGGAGGGCGGGATGAATAAGATCACCTCCCAACTTCTATAAAAAAAATCATATGACAATTCTTTTCTCTTATACATAACAATATATCTTGTCACAATAAAAACAATCACAGGAACTAAATGGCATAACGAGCAAGTAATATATTTATTTATATTTATCTCCTAGTTGTCTAATAGGACACATAGCATGACTGTAATATTGATAACATTTGTCTTCTTGGTAAATTTCATTATTTATGTAATTTTAGTGACAAAGAATGAAAACCTTGTTTGTTTTGTCAAAATTATCATGTTCTCTAGAGGTAACACAATGAAACAAAATTCATACCTTTCTTAGAAGGTAGGCCCCTCTTATCTTAATTGTTTTTGTTTACATAAGCACAACGGATCCAACTATAAAATAATTTATGACAATGTTTAACAATAGAGTATGTTATATGTTTTGTTCTTATTTTTCATTTCTTCTTAATATAAGAGTTACCATGGGTATTTTTTTTCTTCTAAATTTACCATTCAACACTTGAAGCACCTAAATAAGAAAAAATTTGGTGTTTTAGATTCATAGTTCTAGGGATCATCATCAAATTTTATAGGCTTGTTTATTTATCATAAATTTATGTTTGCCTCTATTTATAAAACAAGGTATGAAAAATACTAATTGTTTTTTCTTGAAATGTATTACCATAAATATAAATTATACATACAGGACCCTAGATATTGCACTCCCAAGATTCGATGTTGTAAAAAACACAAAGATATAATGTTTCATTTTGTGCTTATTTTTAAATAATTTTCTTACAGTGAATAAAACCCTAGCTTGGAGAAATCAAATGATACATGCATAAATCAATATTAAAAATAGGTAGACTTCTCCTTAGGTATTTTCTTATAAATAACACGAAATGGTTGTATGACATGTAAGCAAGCTCAAAAAAGTGTATGAGAATTAATTATATCAAATTAATATCACACTTATTAGTAACTGAGATTTTCCAGCTAGGCATATTCATTGACTGAGATTGTCCGTGACTAAACTTGACTGATAGTACTATTTGATTGCCCAATTGTTGAAATTGGCCAGCTTCTTAACTGAAAAATATCAATCAATGACCTAAAGGCAAATTTCCAGCCAAGATAATCGGCCAATATTTCAAGGGATAAACTCAATTAATAGATCGATCTTAGACTTGTCTTTTAGTGCATTAGTGGAGTTTTTGAAACACAAAATCATCTAAAGGCATTGTGGTTGTAAAGTGAAATATAGATGTTAGAGAGGTATCTAAGAGAAAATATATATGTTTGACAACCCTAATAATGTCTAGAGTTCTTAATAAATAATTCTAACTACTATAAAGCATCGTCGACTATAAATAGGATCCATTAACCTTCATCCCACGGTTAGCCACATCCCTCAAAAGTTACCTATGCTATAGTTGAGAGAATTTGCCTCAAAGATCCCCTTTCCATTGTCATGATCTTAATCACTCAACATATCCATTAGAGTTAGTAAGAGATTTATAAGAAAGCTAGCCCTACCATGTACACTTTGTAAGGGTATCACCTCTCTACTTTTCAACCCCTATCTCTCTCTCACACTAGAAGTGTGATTCTCACTCTTAGAAAGAGAAGAATAAGGGAAGGTGGCCATTGGAAAAGGATGACTTTTCTTGGTGAAGCAACAATCTCTAGAGGAAGAGGAGTGTTAGGGTGGTGGATCATAGGAAGTCATGATATCCTCTGGTGGACAAAGCTTCTCTATGGAGAAGATGAAGTTAAAGGCATAATATTTTTGTCTAAGACTGGGTAAGTCTTTTGGTAAGGGTAGAAGATCCATTGCTAAGATAAGTCCCTTATCATGTTGTTGGCTCTCTTTCTTGAAAAAGGAAAGGTAGTTTAGTCTTTGACCTGGAAAAGGGTGGTCTCCTTGTGTAACTCTTGTAATAGAATATAAGGAATGACTCAAGGTTGAAAACATGTTGACCTATCTAGGTAGTGGATCTATATCCTTTGAGATAGAACCGCTACAAATATATCCTTCATTTAATGGATTGTTCAATATCTCTCCCTTGCTTTTAAAGGAAATAAGTCACAATCCCTTCTTGACCAGATGAAGGATAGCAAGCCCAACTTACGAGTGGGAACACTAGCTATATGCTTAATAGATGATCCATATATGCTTTTGAATATAATGCCTGCCACGGGTTCATCATTCAACTATGATACAAGCTTGGTTCGTGTTCCACTTCTAAAGACTGAACTCCTCACATCCCTCCTCATTACATATGTGTTGTCTTTCAAGGAAATATTCTATGAGTAGGCAGGGACCCAATACAAGATGGAATGAAGATTTTCTCCACTATGCTTCTTTCCTTTACATAACCTTGATGTCATTTTAAAGCTAGTGGCAAAACTAGTCAACTTTTTATCCAGTGAGGTAACACTTGGGTAGCTCCTCAACTTAGAGAGCTATCTATCATGCAAGGAATTTGATTCTCTTTGATTTATAAAAAAGGGGATTTGGTAATCTATCTGTAATGGAAAAGATTTTTTCATAATTATATCAAGAATTCAAGATATAATACGAAAGTCTAATGAATTTTTTCTAAGTGATTTTAGCTCAATTCACCCCTCTTATGTCCATTGGTGCTACAATACATTCTCTTTCCATCATATTGACATGAGTATCTAGTCGTGTGTATTCGTAGGAAAGTGATATGTGGCTGCACTCCCTCAAAAATTCAACCAAACATTCTTTCCCATCGTGCGATTGTTACCACCCAAGTGTTGAATTGATAAATCTCCTAGATATAAATTCATAATGATCTATTATTTTGTCCTCCTCTGTTCATAGCTTCTTGTCCATCTCCATGTTCAAGAAAATGGCCTATAGTTGTCATTTAGCGATCCCTTATGTAGATCATTCAGTTTTGCACTCCATTCCTTTTTTATTATTTGGTTGATTGCCTCCTATATCCAATTTCCATGTGTGTTTACCAAATCCTTGATCTTTAGACAAGGATCAGGTACTACTTCCACCACTTTCTAAAGAAGCATTCTTTACCTTTCCCATTTGGCTGTTCAAAAAGGAAGATTCCCCTCCCTACAACTCATGTCAAATCTCTCACTATTATAAAACAAATGCTATTTTTTTCTCTCCCCCCTTTTTCAGAAAACATAGGCGGTTTAGAGGACTTCACTGTCTTATACTGCCAAACTTGTTCCTACTAAAAATAGCCTAAAAGGATTCATTTTCAAAGACTCCACATCCTTCTTTCATGATGGAGTCCAAATCTTTTTTCCTTGAATCTGTGTATTTCCAAGCCCTCCTTCTATTAATTTACACATTTTCTCCAAACTAACGAAATATCTTCCATTGTTTCCTTCTCTCAAAACTCTAAGATATGATACTAGCCTTCTCTTATTTTCTACTAGGGTGTTCGATAGTATAGGGCATATTGTCAAGTTATAGATGGGTAAGGATGAACTAATAAATAGGTGTATTCCTCCCTAAGAAGGAGAGAAGAATGCATGCAAGTTATATCATCTTAGTTGAGATCTTTTATGCTAAGATGTTATAGTGTCTGATGAGGATACTACCCTATTATAACATGACATCCAAGATACACTAACACCCCATAAAGCCTTGATCTCATCTCGTCTCTCCTCTATGGAATTTCCTAGGATCACTTAACTATGTATTTCTATAGATCTTATGATTGAAGTACTTATTGTATATCTAGATGTGTTCCTCTACCCTTATGATGGTTTTGCCTCCCATGTTGATAAAGAAACAAAGGTCACATCAAGTATGGTTGTGCTTTTGCATTTCCCCAGTTTTGAATACCATGATCCTATGTTCGTCCACTTCTTTCTTAGTACTCCTTCTAGACCACTCTTGGACCAAGATAAACAACAGCGGTGAAAGTGGATGCCCTATCTTAAACCCCTTGAAGCCGTAGAAGATCCCCCCCGGCCCAATGCTACCATTTACCAAGATGAAGAACCAAGCCCCTCTTCCAGTAGTCATGATGATCTTAATATCTTGTTGGTTGAAACCTAGATTAGGAAGAACACACCCTAAGAAACCTCATTCTATCATATGAAAGGTTTTGGTCATTTCTACCATATAAACCACTTCTTATATTAGTTCTATTCATAAATTTATCACACATGTTTCTACTTTTGATGAACACCGCTTGTTCTAAGGATACTACTTTTTAGCATATGAACGACCACTTGGTTACCGATTACTGGTGTCACTCTCTAAAGCACTACATTGCTAACGCTTACTAGTCCCAAGTCATTTATGCCTTTGGCCCTCTTTCCTTTAGATACTACTTTTTAGCATATGAACGACCACTTGGTTACCGATTACTGGTGTCACTCTCTAAAGCACTACATTGCTAACGCTTACTAGTCCCAAGTCATTTATGCCTTTGGCCCTCTTTCCTTTAGGTTGTGTTTGTTACGTGGTGAATCATGGTGATAGGGAATGATGGTGAAACAAAAATATTGTTTGTTTGCGATTGTGATAAGGAATCATAGTGAATCCATGGTGAATTTGTGGTGAATTTTGATCTATTTTTGTCCCCATAAAAAAGCATGGTGAATCATGGTAAACGAAGTTTTCTTTCAAGACTCCACTACTTATTTAGACAAATGTGCAAATAACGTTCCAATAAATATGATTCTTACTCGTGTAGGGTATTTTTTATAAAAAAAATTCTCCTCCCCATCACTATAATCATGTCACAAATAACATTATTTAAGTTTTTCACCATGGCCATCTCTATCACCATGCACATATTACGAAGCAACACAGTTTAATAATTTCTCTATCACCATCACCGTCCCTATCACTATCGTCGTCACCATCACCGTCCCTATCTCTATCACCATCACCATCATCATCATCATCACCGTCATCATCATCATCGCCATCAATTTTATCACCATGTACCAAACACAACGTTCAGAGGGAAGCATGAGTAACACACTTTTCAGTCCACTGTTTACTTCAGATGACATTTTCTTTGACTAGTTACCAATCGTATTGATTGAAAGTCGTAGTGAACCGGTTCGGTCCCGGTGCACCGTCCACATCCTTACCAATATTCACTTATTTAGACAAATGTGCAAATAACGTTCCAATAAATATGATTCTTACTCGTGTAGGGTGTTTTTGATAAAAAAAATTCTCCTCCCCATCACTATAATCATGTCACAAACAACATTATTTAAGTTTTTCACCATCGTCATCTCTATCACCATGCACATATTACCAAGCAACACAGTTTAATAATTTCTCTATCACCATCACTGTCCCTATCACTATCGCCGTCACCATCACCGTCCCTATCACTATCACCGTCACCATCATCATCATCATCACCATCAATTTTATCACCACATACCAAACACATCGTTAGGGGGAAGCATGAGTAACACACTTTTCAGTCCATTGTTTACTTATGACATTTTCTTTGACTAGTTACCAATTGTATTGATTGAAAGTCGTAGTGAACCGATTCGTTCCCGGTGCACCGTCCACATCCTTACCAATATTCACTTGTTTGCCTTTCATTTCCTCGATCTTATTAAGTACAGTTATATTATTCTCTATGTTATTAACATAGTATCCGGTTTCGTTTCGTTCCTCTTGATTCCGTGGGCAGTAGGAGAAGAGTTGATGAAGGCGTGCTCATAAATTTTTTATGATGGAAGAGAGCAAATCCCCGGTACGGACACCCGACAGACTGCCAACCACAGTATCATGTGCCGAGCAAGAGATCCAACGACACGGGACCACCATTCTCCATCACCAACCCTACGAAGGGTACGTATCAGAGCAGGCCAGCAGGATCTTGCCAGCCCATATCGCATCGTTCTCCGCCGTCCGATGACATCCACCTCTAATTAACGTCGCTCTCCCCGCTTCGCTTTGCCCCGGCCGGGGCCGGGGCAGCCGCAGCTAGCCCCGGTCCTCGACGCCCACGGGCGGACGGGGGGAAGAAACGTTGAACCGTGATCATAGACCATAGCACACGTGAACCCTCTCACGGCCAACAAGCACGTCGCAGTTTGAATAAAAAGTACGAGATGTAGGACCCCACGAGCCCTGTTGGCTGTTGCAATAGCGTTCCCATTTCCGAGAGGGAGGAGTCATTGGTGACGACACTGATGTGATGTGTGAGCGCCGGCATCATGTCGTACATTGGGCCCTTATTTTCCTCCTTTGTTTTTGTTTCTTTTGTTGGTGCTTAGTGTCAAAGAAAGGAGAGGTATGAGTGTACCGATGAGGAGTAATAACCTCAACTTTTAAAGATCAAACTCCAATTGCTCAACAATTAATGTACCTTGGTATAAGAAGATCACATATGTGAATCATTCTATAACATCCCTGGCTTGTTGCAATTCGAAATTGTTGGTGTTTAATTTCACAGAAGACGAAACACCAACCATGTAATTACAGTCTTAGAATTTCCGAAACGATGCGCCTAGCAAAGTGGAAGATGATGTATTCCACTATTGGGGCACGCTTATACTACTAAAGCAAGGGGGTGCTTAGTCGTCTACGTGAAAAGTGCGTTGATGTGTGTCATTTGAATTCTAGAATGCATACTATCGTTTCTTACTAAAGATTTGGTAGATCATATCTCCCGAAAGATCATTTAAATGATGAGTCTGCTATCAAAAAAGTGTCCAACACTTGTGGTTACTAATATAATAGATATGTTTGTATAATGTCTTGACATGTTGCTTATATGCTTTTCCGTTTAGATACAAGTTTTATCTACATATTTTGATTACGTTACTCACATTTACATGTTTGAATGGATAACCATTAGATTGGAGAAAACTAATGTAGGAGTGGTATACACTAATACCACACTCTAAAAATTAGAATCGTGTCACCAGAAAGGATTTACAGACTTGAGAAAAATTTGTGAAAGTCCCACAAAAGGGTTAGATGTAGATGAAGTAGCAACTAGGTTCGTTGTACTCCACATTGACCATGGAATATGAAAGATGGAGCCCATGCATATATCGTATAATAGAACACATACATATTCCCTATTATTTCCATTGACTAAAATACAAAATATGTTGAAATTATTTGCAATGACCTTGCTCCCTCCCAACGGTGGGAACTAAGCTTATTCATTTTATTAATTATTTCTTCTACTCCTTCACCTCACACTGGCATCGTATGCATCTATGATATTTTCAGGACATGTCCTTTTGTTTGACTACGTAAAGCCTTTATTATATAAGAGTTTATATTTCTCTGGTGGATTACATATTAGTTACTTTAGCTTAATAGATGATGTTTATCTTAAATGGATTTTAATAACATCAATATAAGTTGTCTACTTTTTTAGGTTTTGAAACACAAGTTCTAAACCTAGTACGGATGTAGAAGGTTAACTAGTGATAATTAACAAAATAATCATCACTGGTAAAATGAAAATTTGATAGATAAATGTCTTTATATGAGACTACAATTGATGAAGTTTTATTTTAGATGTGAATTGGATGTATATGGAAATATTAGGTTTGAGGTGGTTTAGGATAGAGAGAAACATATGTCTTTCTTAAAATTCTTAAATGCTCTTGATTGGACTGTCATTGGGTTGAGAGCTTTGGATAAACTACATTCAATTGAAACATTTCCCCTAGAAAAAGAAGAGACATGTATATAGAGGTGATCTTTAAAATTTAAGTGATAAGTAGATTACTAACAATATATTACTAACAACTCTAATTCTCCCCCATTGTTTCTCCTCATAATGAGCAAGGGAGGTGACTTTTAGGTTTTTTTTTAACCATACTGAAGTTGTTATTGAATGATTTGTTAACTTTTGAGAAATTTGGACACTTTTATACTCCCATGGAATGCCCTCCCTTAATTTATCTTCTCAGTACCTTTGAACATCATTTTTGGAATGGACTACTTTATACCTAAATAGATTCTTTTTTCTCTGAATCATTATCTTTAGGTTAATTTGATTGATATACCTAAATTACTAGTGGGGTTATCATGAAATTTGAATACTTATATTTGTAGATGAAGTGTAGTTCAATTTCTAATATAACTAGAACATAGAATGAGGGGTCACATTCCTCTTATATATATAATGTGAATCCATAATCAATATCCATCCAAGTAACTTGATTTTGAAAATATGCACTAATTTTGGATTGATGGTAGTTAATATGAAGAACTAGGTTTGCTTTGGATGGGGATATATTGAAATACACTTTTTGCACTCTTTTGGGAAGTCAGATTAATTATTTAATCATCCCAATCTCCTTCTGCATGGCTAATCACTAAAATACAACTTGAACAACATATATGTGAGCTAAAGAAGGTATTATTACCCTTACTATAACATTTATGTATAGTATTAATGTTTAAAATTGTACATGAGTTTTACAAAAGTAAACATATTTAGGTGAATGTGCTCCGGATTAGAGTAAATCAACTACTTTTCTCAAATTCAAACATATAGGGTGAAGCACATAGAGAGCACCATGATATGGAACTTATCAAAATGAATGTTTTATTAAATATGCTATTCTAAATTAAAAAAAAATTTGTCAAATGATTGCAATTGTACTTGTTTCTATTGGACTTTCTCTGAGTATGTGGTCACTTAACAATATTTTGGTTGGAAAATGTAGAATTTTGAATGTCCATATCTATATCATTCTTGAATGAGGATATGTCTTATATATGACTATTATTTGTTCGAGAAAGATGAAACTTAGAATAAGTGATTGAGTACATGGGTACCTATGTATTATGTTGAGGAGAAAACCTAAAGGAGTGCTCCTAATGGAGGAACTTTATTGTGGAAGTTTACACCAATTGCATATTATAAGAAGAGTTTAATATAGAAACCATGTATAAGAGACTAGAAATTTCTAAATAAGAAAATTTGAGCGGATGACATTCAAAATGATGAGTGAGAGGTGTACATACCAAATGATAAATTTCATTGAAGGGATAAAGAAATAGTAATGATATATATATATATATATATATATATATATATATATATATATATATATATATGTTGACATTTGGAAATGAAGAATTGAGTCTTTAAGGAGATACATGTGGTTCCATTATATACCTTTAAATGGTACTATGAGGAGAGAATAGAATATTATGGAGTGAGGATGAAACTATTGAGAATAATATGTAGAAATATTAGTTAAGGAAATATAAGGTGCAAAACAATCTGGAAGATACACTAGTTTGAGTAATGTTAATCAATCAAGCCCAATAAAAATAAGTAAAATTGAGTTCAAGTCAATATGGGAAGGAGAAATCTCAACATTTGGTATTGATAGAGATACAACTAAGGCTAAGTGGTGACTTTGGGAATGATATGAGAAGTCGGGTGCAATGTAATGATAAATGAGGATAAGAGTTATCTCTTATATTGATGAATTGTTAGAGAAGATTATGGGATGAGTCAAAAACCATTGTCATATTTGGAAGTTGATTGTGATATGAAGCAAATGTACTCATTGTCATGACTAGAAAACCTTATGAACTTATAGTCATTTGAAGAAATTATTAAATTTTAACAAAATGTTTAGATCACCAACAATTTCAAGATAGGCATAGATAAGAAAGAGTATGAAAAATAAGAGACATAGATATGTAACTATGTGTTGGGATTGGATCACAAGAAAGTCAAGTGTTGCTAATAATGAGAAATAGAAGTGAGTGGTAAATCAAAATATTTGTATAGAATAAGATTTAGTAGCATGAAAAATTAACTTCTAAGTAAATGGAACCCTACCCATAACTATAAAATGATAAGAACAAAGACTTGTAGGAAATGAACTAGTAATAAAAGTTAACAAGGCATGATTAACATGTCTGAAAGTCATGAATGAAACTTGAGTGATATGAGGAGAATATGATAAAGAAAAATATGAATGGAATTCTCTCATAAAAATATCTCTATCAGAACAATGATATCAAATAACTTGATAAGAGACACACAAGACTCTAGAATTTCACAATAATTATGAAGTATATATGATCAAAATATTTAAAATATCTCATGAAAAATAGGTTTTTATGATGTCTATTAAAAATGTTGAGACGGTAAACCTTGTCCGGCCTGAAACATATTTTATCTCCTTAGTTATATCATTCCTTATCAAAATAATAAATTAATGTTGTGTAATCATTGATATGTTTGTTTTATATTATGTCGAGAAGCATTGCATAATTTCTAGTTTATTGAAACTTTGAATGTGTTGGTTTAAATAAGGTAGTTTATGAGTTGCATAGGTCTATGTAGTAGGAATTAACCAATGGTGGAGAGTGGACCTTGTTTGGGATGTTTTAATTACATTGGATGGGTCAATGTAATATACAAAAAATTGGTAAATAATTATATTATCGAGTGATGGTACACATCTCTAAAATTTATAATTTCATTTTTCCAAATTTGCATTCATATTTACACTTCATTAAATTATCCTAAAATTTGAGCACTTAAATGGAAATTGTCCTCATTTTGATCAAATTACCCCATTTGGGACCCACAACTGAAAAATTGTAGTCAATTATAAATTCTTAACTTTAGATTCCCATAAAAAACATTATTGAATTTTAGATATTAATGTCTGGATTAATGGAGATAATAAATATTTTGGACCATCTTAAACTCATAAATAAGGGAATTAATCATTTTACAATTTAGAGAAATGTCAATTAAACTTATATTGAAATTTTCAAAGAAAAAAGATGGTTACAGTGGGAGAAATAAATTTTAAAAGATTATTAATGAAAAAAATAATTTAGGGACCTATTATGCAATTTGGTCAAATAGTCTTTAAGCATCTTCCCCGCTCATCTAGGGCTCCCTCATGCGAATGTTACCCCATAGTAGAAAAATGATAGGAATGCCCCTATCATCATCCCCTCATCCTCTCACCTCTTCCCACACCCCAACTTCATGTGCATAGATCAATAGTTGATTGATCGCTCGCTGCGAGAGGAACCAAAAATCACCATAGTCATTGTATCTATCCATTTGTAGTATCCTCTAGAGGAGAGAGAAAGAAGGATACACTATGTTTGAATCTTCATAGAGTGATGGCACTCTTAGTAATGAAAAGACCAAGAAAATGCATAGTTGAAAGCTATATATATGAGAGCCATATCGAGTTGTGGACTTAGAATGGGAGTCCCTATCAACTATGGAGCCATAAAGGGAGTCTCCTATCGGTTTGTGGGGTCTTGTCTTTGCCCATGATGTGCTAGACACCTCAAGGAGGTCATATGTATCAGCTTACATTTTTTATTTGGAAAAGATTGTGTTGTATATAATAATAAAGTGAGTGGAAAGTAGCTTGCCCTAGAACATAATTAAGGAGCCCAACCCTTATCCTTTGCATTATCTTTGAGCTTCTATTTTTGCATGGAAAGATAAAGATAGGGTGATGGAGGGCTTGGTATCGGACAAGGATAAAGGATATCATCCAAGTAGGTCATAGCAACCTAGTAAGGTGATATCAGCCATTGTGAGTAGAGATATCGTGTAAAAGCTAGGAGCTCAAATCTTGGATTTTGGAGAAGCTCATCTTCAAGCTTGGAACATGAAGAGTTGAAGCTTGAAGCTTGGAAATTGCTTTAAGAGGCGGGTTATATAACTTGAACCCAACCATGTTATTATTCTTTTCCAATATTGTTGAACTTGTTGATTATTTTCAAATTTGGATTTCCTTTGATTAATTGATATATCTACGAGTCCCAATAAGTAGTTAGGATTGTTGTCCATAGTTTAGAATAGCAAGACATAGGTCTTGAGGTTGATGATGATGACATCATCATGGTACAACCCGATATGGGCTGAAATACCTTGAAATCCAATATGGAACACAAGATGGTGGTTCACCCGATATAAAAGTAGGTGATACCTCATAGACAATATGAGGCATGTCTTATGGATGATATGGGAGATACCTACTTGCATCTTATACATGATACAAGGATAAGGTTATACCTTTCACATGATATGGCATACTCTACCTAATATGGTGAAAACCCTAGATGAAGAAAGGGAACCCGAGATGATATGCCTTTGAAACTCGGCATACCCCTATTACCTTGTGATGGGTTGAAGAGCAACTAAATATCTAGCTTGTCGTGTAACTATAATGATAGAACTGATCCTTGAAAGTACAAAAAGGCTATGAGCTTAAGGGTTTATCTAATATAGGTAACCCGATATGATACCCAACATGTAAACTGATATGGAAACCCAAGATGGGAATCCAATATGGTAAACCAAAGATGGGAAATCGATATGGCAACCCAAGATGGGAACCGATACACCAATCCAAAGTGGAAACCCGATATAGTTTTTTGTATACATTATTTAAATGATACATGATGAGGCAATACATTCTATGCCCAATATGGTGTACCCTTGTACACAATATAGGAACCCAATATATCTTTATACACGATATTAGGTCAAGAATCTAACCCATACATGATATGAGGTTGATTTGAGATGATAAGAACTAAGTGATAGCTAAGCCGAGATGGATACACGATGTGGTCTTAGGGGATACACCCTACACGATATGATGATGTGGTTACACCACATGCTCGTTATGGATACACAATAGGATGTGAAGGTTGTGTCTCAAACACAATATGATAGAATATATACACCATGATGTCTGATATGGTAGGTATGCTTCAATTCAATTTGACTAAGTGATATATGTGGTGGGTTATGTTAAATGTTATATTAAGAAGTAACAAGTTTAATGCAATTTGATAAATTGTGAGTTACGGTACCTTCAAGTGGAGGATTAAGTCAAACTTAATAAAGTAAGGTGTGGGCAATACCTTCAAGAGAGGTAAGGATGTACACCCATGAATGGTCAAGGTGATACACCATATGATTGGTAAAATTAATACCATAATGAGTAAGTGATGAGAGATATGATGATTCCTAGCTTGATATACACCTAATCCAATACATTTGTTCAACTTGAGATACATGATTCAACCTGATACACATTGTAAAGGTGAGGACAAGACACTCTTAGTAGTGATGAGCGTAATACCAAGTCATGGTGTGGTTAATACCTTATTAGGTGAAATACCTAAAGTATTTGATAATGTTCAACCCTATATCAATAATGCCATAAACTAAGATGAGTTCATATCACTTGATGATAGATGAGTAATTTAACTGTGTGACTTATGACCAATACACTACAAGGTAAATGTGATGAGTTAGTGAAAAAAATATTAGGATGGGAAATACCCTAATACAAGATAAGCTAATGAACTTAAGTAAGTTAAAAGTAATGAGGGAAGTGATACACCAAAGCGTGATAAATATCACATCCAGTACTTCAAGTTTGATACACTTGATGCACCCCAAAACCAAAATACTTGGATGAGTAACACATGGAGTATGTCATAACAATTGTTACATTAAGATGTAATGGGTTTAATGCACTTGGATAAGTGAAGGATAACATACCTTAAGAAACGGGTTAAGCCAAGATAATAAAGTAGGATGTAATCAATATCCTAGTGAGGATGAGAGAGAAACTCATACTTTGTGTTGATAAGCATTTAATGATAAGTGATGTAGGATAAATAAGTATGATTGAATACTTATGATATCAATGTATGCTCCTAAATGTATGGAGCAAAGAATTAGGGTTTAGATTGATAATGTGACCTTGAAACCCTATTCAGTTATAAAGGGAAACCCTAACCCTAATAACGGGAAGGTTGTATTTCCCTTATTGCATAAGCCTTGTGAGACATGTTAACTACATATATAACAAGTATAATATTTACGTAGTCTGATGAGCTAAAAGATATTTGTTGCCTAGTGAGAGGTGATAAGATGTTTAAATGGGCTTTGTGAGCTATGTGAAATACATGTACAACAAGTATAATGTTCATGTAATCTAATATCTTAAAAGATGGTTGTTGCCTAGTGAGAGGTGACAAGATGTTGAAATGGGCTTTGTGAGCTATGTGAACTATGTGAATTAATACCTTGGTCTGATGACCTAGAGGTAATGGTTATCTGCTAAGTGGTGATAGTACTCAGTGATGAACTAAGGGTTTGAATACCCAAGCATGATGATGATAAGAGATTGAGACTCTAAGTGATCTATGTGTTCCAAAGAACATGAAAGTACTTCATAAACATATTTATGCCTTTCTTTGTAGCATCTGATATAATTCTTGTTTGTAACTTGATTGATGCTAAAAGATACTGGAATGCACTTAATTAAGAAAGATACATATTATCATGTAGTTGCCCACACCATAGATCCATTCGGTGTCAAGATTTGCTAAATGGTGAAATGAGTTTAACTCGGTATGCATATTTTTGAATATGTAATCATTATATCAGGGTTCTAAGTGGACTCCCCAACTAAATGTGGGTGCTCAGTGGACTCCCCAACTAAATGACGGTGCTCAGTGGACTCCCCAACTAAATGAGGGTGCTCAGTGGACTCCCCAAATACACCATGTTGCTTAATGGTCTTTCTGATGAAAAATAATCTGAGAAAGCTTAGTGGTCTTATCCCGAAGAGAGTACATGCTACGGTTGTAACTCTATAGAGAAGATGTTACTATACCCTGACATAGCTAAATTGCAGTGACATAATATGTCCTGCTAAATCTAAGTGGTCTCGTACTGACTGAGACATGTGAAATCTTGACATCCGACTCTACCATTGATCTTGTATGGTACCGATTTCGATTTACTAGTGGTCGGTTGGAGTATGAGCGGTATACCTCATCTCCTCTGGGCATAAGTATGAATGTGAATATGTAATCAGTCGTGTAGCGTATTTGTTTAAGAATCAAATACGGAAAATATTGGTTGATGCCTTATTACTTTTATACATATTAGTTGGTAGATGTTATACATGTTCTTCATATTCCTTTAAAGCAAATAGATGATTTATTATTCTATCATAGATATCCACGTTACCTTAAGAGAAGGGATTACATAGTTTTTCATATAACAATGATTAATCCTGCTTAATAAGTAAAAGAATCCTCTGCTCAGTTTTATACTATTTCCTGTGAAAATAATATTGTTGGCAGAGAGTTATATCTCTTACTGTGACAATTGTCTCACCCCGTGGGATCCACAATTTTTAGGTGGACGTGCACAAGATGGTAGAGACCATTCTGTAGAGGGAGGACTACATCAGCAGGGAAAGCAGTACTAGCCCAGGTTGAGTGTACTGTCTGTCGTATCTTTTAGATAGAAGTCCTATGTGTTGTCTTTGTACTCTCAGGTCCTTGGGAGATAGTTATTAGTGGTTTTTACAAATGACTTGGGATTTTGGTTTAATTACCTCGACATTTTATGTTGTTGTTGTATGTATCTAAGTGGAGCAACTAGTACTTATTATCCTCAAGATGAGACGGTACAATGAATGTACAATATGAATCATGATAATTATAAAATTTTATTTTTTTTCAGTAAGAATTCTTGGAAGAGGATCTATGTGCAAAATGGTTTTAATTGTTAGTGATTTTTGTTAATTCCATTGTTTATGGTGTTTCCACAATTAATTACTAGTGATGACTTGATTTGATGTCGGGTCATCACAAAGTTTTGGTATCAGAGCCTAAGGTTTGCTGATTCTACAAAGATATAGGACTAAGGTATTGAGTATGTGTTAGTGTCCTCCTATATACCCTATTGTGACTTCTTCTTATGCAGAAGAGAGGGTGAAGTTTAAAAATGAATGGAGAATACGAGGAACACATTGCTAAAAGCAATGTTGTTGCACCAGGAGAGGGTATAAGGGATCAGGCGAGAGAAGAACGGGTGCCTGAGAATTACCATCTTGACCCAATCAAGATAGAGAATCATGCTTTCTATGCTCTTGTTGGGTAGGATAGGACAACAGTGATGCATATACATGACTGGTTACTAGTAATACAACCTAGGTTACCGGTCCTCAATGTAGAAACTTTGGGTTCTGAAAGGGTTCCTGAATGACATAGTCATGTTGGAACAATGAATAATGTGGGAAGGATGTAACATATGGCAAGAAAATAGACTATGCCATAAGTATAGACATATAGTATATCTATGATGGTAATGCCCAAGGAGGGGAAATAAGTTGAGAATTAAGGAAAGGTCTCTACAATTCTAGAAATATTTGCCTAGTTGTTCTAAAAAGCCAAGGTTAATGGTGCCACCGGTACAATAAATGCCTAGTGCACCGGTGCAATAGTCACTAAGTAAAGGTAAAAGTCCTAACTTTCCACCCGTAAGAACCTCTAACTTACCTTCCACATCAGTAATAAGACCGATAAGACCATGATACAAGGAAAAGAAATGTTATAGATATGGACATGTTGGGTATACTAAACCCTTTTGTTCAAAAAGAAAGGAGGAAATAATTCAACAACTGAGACATACTCAGTCAGGCTTATGAAAGTTACAGCCCAATAGTGTAAAGAAAGGAAAAAGCAACAAGACGAAATAGTTAGACTCCATGTTTTGAGTCAATCTGAAGTGGTAGATGACCCTGAGGGGTGATAGTTAGATAAGAGCATTTTCATTCTGATATATTTTCTCTTGATTTTATCTGATAATCATAAGAAGGATTACTTTTGTTGACTTCCCTTTAGTTGTCCTATGGGAACATGGGGAAGAAATGAGAAGAAATAGAATTTATATTATGTCTAGTAATCTTTTTAAAATGTTTTATAATTGATCTTGTTTGTATAAAAGAGGATGAGGTGTGAAAGAGATGCCTGGAGAAATCCATGGATATTAAGTCCTATGATTTGGATGATATGAAAAGTAAAGTATATGATACAAACAAGGTGCATACTACCTAATCTCAGTACTGGTATACCCTGGCCAGGTATTCAACTATTAAAGGTAGGATAAGTATGGAACTCTTAGATTGCTATCTTTCTGATTACTCTGATCAAGTAATCATTTTGAGACAATCTAAAGAGCATAATGAAATAGAAAATAAGGAACGAATGTTTCTATCACATCCTAAGCAACAAAATAAAAATTGAGTTTATCTCAGACTAGTCTATGTGTATGAGGAAGTAAAAAGTACAATCCTCATGATAAGTGAAAGGGAATAAGAAAGATGATCCCTGTTTAGATAAAGAATATGTGAAGGATAATAATCTCTTCCATAAATGTGAAAATGAGAAATGTGATAAAATCATAAAATGTTCATGAACATGTTAGACAAGAATAAAGAAAGGAATGATGACATATAACCATCCTTGTAGTTCCTATGTTGATGGCAAGGAATCTAGGATGAAATGAGAAGTAAATGTTTTATGAATAGTTGAAGGTTCATACAATAATAAGAGGAGATGATAATCTCTTCTCTTTGATAAATAACCTTGGTTGATGATGGGGTGATAAGAGGAATGTGTTTCTTTGTGTTCTTTCCTTTCAAAGATATGATATTTGATGTGCCTAGATTAGAAATAATCTATAGATTGATACTTTACAAAGTATCATCCAGTCTCGGATTTTGATTTCAAAGTAAAGATTATATGTGGCTAGTATGTCCCAAGATGAAAGAAAGGTCTTATTATATGTTTGGCTTTGGCAATGATAAGGACATGATGTGTTTTTGACACATGTCATGGATACCAAGGTAAAGAATACCCAGTATCCAAAAACTTTCAATAGTATGAAAAAATGAGAACACAACCCTTGATAAGATGAATCATGTTTTGTTACCTAGAAGGGCCACCTTTGAAATAACTATAGTATGGATATCATATGTTAGGGGTTTATGCTCTGCATAAACATCACATCAATAAGGATGTATTAATTTAAGGAACAATTGTAGAATCATTCTGGCAAAAGCTTATTAAACTAAATATAATTCCTTAGAATATCCCTATCTAGATCTGTTAAGGAAGCTTATACATAATGTCAAGAAATACTTTTGAGATACGTCCTTCTCTGATAAGTCTCTTCTCCTTATGAAAAGAAAATAAAAAAAACTAACAAGATAGTTGGTATAAGTTATAAGAAAATCTTAGTGTAGTGTCATCAGATTAGAATGACACATTAGATGTAAGATGAGATTTGTTGTTCCGAGTGGGTAACAGAACGTGACTCCGGTCTTTCCTTTAAAATGAAAATGCTAAAACTAAGTGAGGAGTATGGAAGACTCCCAAGGTCAAGAATTTTCTCACATAATTTGTAATATGAGAAGGTGATAATTAGTGAGATGTGATACCTAAGTTGAATAAGGTATGTATAATGCTTCTCTAACTAAGTAAAGTGGTACCTAACACAAGAGGTTACTCTACAGTTAGTAATGGAAAGGATAGCTGAGTCTGTGCCATATGTGACCGATCTTATGATAATATTTAATATAAGAAATTTGTGTTGATCAAAGTTTTATGGCATCTCTATGACATCAGAAGTTATGTGGAAACTTGATAAGACACATAAATGGCAATTGTTTTCCTTCATCTTGGATTTTGGGGATGAAATCCTTGTTAGGGGTTTATAATTATAAAATCCCTGACGTGGGTTATAACCTAACCCTAAAGGTTTTGATTAATTATGTAATTTACACACTTTTCCTAATCTATTGAAAAGTAATTAAGACTCTTTGTGAAGTTTATTTTCAAGTTTGAGTTTATCTGCAAACTATGAGTGTGTTATATGATAATCTAAGTGAAAAGTGCAATTTACCTGAGATGAGGGGTTATATTGCAAATGTCACATGTTGAATGTATTCTAAGTGTTTTAACATCATGAGAGAGATAATGATGCTAAGTGATAGCTTGTGGAAAGCCTAAATTCTAAGTGAGAACTTGTGTGAATAATGCTAAGTGCTTTGTGTATCAATTATGGTACAAATTGTAATATATTAAAAAGGTAGGGTTGATGTGTAAATTTCCACCTCTAGATTGTCTCTATCCCTTCCTAGTATCATCTAGAGGGGAGAGAAATAAGTAGACACTATGTTTGAATCTTCCTAGAGTGATGGCACTCTTAGTAATGAAAAGACCAAGAAAATGCATAGTTGAAAGCTATATATATGAGAGCTATATCGAGTTGTGGACTTAGAATGGGATTCCCTATCATCCATAGAGCCATAAAGGGAGTCTCCTATCGGTTTGTGGGGTCTTGGGTTTGCCCATGACGGGCTATACACCTCAAGGAGGTCATATCTATCGGCTACCATTTTTTCTTTGGAAAAGATTGTGTTTTATATAATAATAAAGTGAGTGGAAAGTAGCTTGCCCTAGAAGATAACTAAGGAGCCCGACCCATATCCTTTGCATTATTTTTGAGATTTTATTTTTGCATGGCAAGATAAAGATAGGATGCATGCATATACATGTGTCAACCATGCATGGCTATGTGGCACTTAGTAGCTTAAGCTAATGACACCTCTTCACTCTTTTTCATAAAACCCCAAGTATAAATACCCTTCCTTCACCTAATAGTAGAATTTTCGAAATCTTGTTATCAACCTTCCCTTTCATATTGTGCATACCACTCTTGTATCGTGCTTGAGTGAGGAGAGTTGTGTAGGAGGGCTTGGTATCGGCCAAGTAGGTCATAGCAACCTAGTAAGGTGATATCGGCCATTGTGAGTAGAGATATCATGCAAAAGCTAGGAGCTCAAGTCTTGGATCTTAGAGAAGCTCATATTCAAGATTGGAACGTGAATAGTTTAATCATGAAGCTTGGAAATTGCTTTAAGAGGTGGGTTATATAACTTGAACCCAACCATGTTATTATTCATTTCCAATATTGTTGAACTTGTTGATTATTTTCAAATTCGGATTTCCTTTGATCAATTGATATATCTATGAGTCCCAATAAGTAGTTAGGACTGTTGTCCATGGTTTAGAATAGAAATACAAAGGTCTTGAGTTTGATGATGATGACATCATCATGGTACAATCCGATATGGGTTGAAGTACCTTGAAATCTGATATGGAACACAAGATGGTGGTTCACCCGATATAAAAGTAGGTGATACCTCATACATAATATGAGGCATGTCTTATGGATGATATTGGAGATACCTACTTGCATATTATACATGATACAAGGATAAGGTTATACCTTTCACATGATATGGCATACTCTACCCGATATGGTGAAAACCCTAGATGAAGAAAGGGAACCGAAGATGATATGCCTTTGAAACCTGACATACCCCTATTACCTTGTGATGGGTTGAAGAGAAACTAAGTATCTAGCTTGTCGTGTAACTATAATGATATAATTGATCCTTGAAAGTACAAAAAGGTTATGAGCTTAAGGGTTTATCTAATATAGGTAACCCAATATTATACCCAACATGTAAACTGATATGGAAACCCAAGATGGGAATCCAATATGGTAAACCCAAGATGGGAAACCGATATGGCAACCCAAGATGGGAACCGATGCACCAATCCAAAGTAGAAACCCGATATGGTTTTGTGTATACATTATTTAAATGATACATGATGAGGAAATACATTCTATGCCCAATATGGTGTACCCTTGTACAGAATATAGAAACACAACATATCCTTATACATGATATGAGGTCAAGAATCTAACCCATACATGATATGATGTTGATTTGAGATGATAAGAACAAAGTGATAGCTAAATCGAGATGGATACATGATATTGTCTTAGGGGATACACCCTACACGATATGATGATGTGGTTACACCACATGCTCGTTATGGATACACAATAGGATGTGAAGGTTGTGTCTCAAACACAATATGATAGCATATATACACCATGATGTATGATATGGTAGGTATGCTTCAATTCAATTTGACTAAATGATATATGTGTTGGGTTATGTTAAATGCTATATTAAGAAGTAAAAATTTTAGTGCAATTTGATAAATTGTGAGTTAAGGTACCTTCAAGTGGAGGAATAAGTCAAACTTAATAAAGTAAGGTGTGGGCAATACCTTGAAGAGAGGTAAGGATGTACACCCATGAATGATCAAGGTGATACACCATATGATTGGTAAAATTAATACCTTAATGAGTAAGTGATGAGAGATATGATGATGCCTATCTTGATATACACCTAACCCAATACATGTGTTCAACTTGAGATACATGATTCAACCCGATACACCTTGTAACGGTGAGGACAAGACACTCTTAGTAGTGATGAGCGTAATACCAAGTCATGGTGTGGTTAATACCTTGTTAGGTGAAATACCTAAAGTATTTGATAATGTTCAACCATATATCAATAATAATGTAAACTGAGATGAGTTCATATCACTTGATGATAGATGAGAAATTCAACTGTGTGACTTATGACCAATACACTACAAGGTAAATGTGATGAGTTAGTGCATAAAGTATTAGGATGGGAAATACCCTAATACAAGATAAGCTAATGAACTTAAGTAAGTTAAAAGTAATGAGGGAAGTGATACACCAAAGCATGATAAATATCATATCCAGTACTTCAAGTTTGATACACTTGATGCTCCCCAAATCCAATATACTTGGATGAGTAACACATGGAGTATGTCATGATAATTGTTACATTAAGATGTAATGGGTTGAATGCACTTGGATAAGTGAAGGATAACATACCTTAAGAAACGGGTTAATCCAAGATAATAAAGTAGGATGTAATCAATATCCTAGTGAGGATGAGTGAGAAACTCATACTTTGTTTTGATAAGAATTTAATGATAAGTGATGTAGGATAAATACGTATGATTGAATACTTATGATATCAATGTATGCTCCTAAATGTATGGAGCAAAGAATTAGGGTTTAGATTGATAATGTGAACTTGAAACCCTATTCAGTTATAAAGGGAAACCCTAACCCTAATAACAGGAAGGTTGTATTTCCCTTATTGCATAAGCCTTGTGAGAATGTTAAATACTTGTATAAAAAGTATAATATTTATGTGGTCTGATGACCTAAAAGATATTTTCTCCCTAGTGACAGGGGACAAGATGTTTATATGGACTTTGTGAGCTATGTGAAATACATGTACAACAAGTATAATGTTCATATAATTTGATATCTTAAAAGATGGTTGTTGCCTAGTGAGATGTGACAAGATGTTTAAATGGGCTTTGTGAGCTATGTGAACTATTTGAATTAATACCTTGGTCTGATGACCTAGAGGTAATGGTTAACTGCTAAGTGGTGATAGTACTTAGTGATGAACTAAGGGTTTGAATACTGAAGAATGATGATGATAAGAGATTGAGACTCTAAGTGATCTATGTGTTCCAAAGAACATGAAAGTACTTCATAAACATATTTATGCCTTTCTTTATAGAATCTAATATAATTTTTGTTTGCAAATTGATTGATGCTAAAAGATACTGGAATGCACTTAATTAAGAAAGTTAAATATTATCATGTCATTGCCCAGACCATAGATCCATTCGATGTCAGGATTTGCTGAATGTAAAACGAGTTTAACCCGGTATGCATATTTTTGAATATGTAATCATTATATCGGAGTGCTCAATGGACTCCCCAACTAAATGAGGGTGCTCAATAGACTCCCCAACTAAACGAGGGTGATCAGTGGACTCCCCAAATACACCAGGTTGCTTAGTGGTCTTCCTGATGAAAAATAATCTGAGAAAGCTTATGGTCTTCTCCTGAAGAGAGCACATGCTACGACTGTAACTCTATATCAAAGATGCCACTATACCCCAACATATTTAAATTGTAGTTTCACAAGATGTCTTGCTAAATCTAAGTGGTATCGTACTGACCGAGACAGGTGAGGTCTTAAGAGAGGATTCAACCATATTTTAGGGCTTCATCTTGTGACATTTTGCATTTCAATCACATCTATACATATTAGATTACATGTTATTTCCCTTATTATGCATATTTGTGTAAAATGCACTTATGGACATTATTTACATGTTTTTCAGGTACTTGGATCACACTTGGATGGACGAGAGAGTTGGAGGGGCCCAAAGAAGGCCCCAGAGCTCCACCAACCTACCCCTAGTGGCCAAGAGTCAAGCTTAAGCAAAGAAGTCCATGGATAATGAAGTTTAAAGCTCAAAGTGCAAGAAAAGCCCCCAGCATGGTCATGGTAACACAGAACGGTCATGCTACAAATGAAGAAATCACAGGAAAAATCTCAGTTTTGAAGCAGCTGTAGAGCATACTCTACCACGGCCGTGCCACTCAGCATGGTCGTGCTGCGACCACCCACCACGGACATGCCACACAGCACAACCGTGCTACCATCTCCCACCATGGCCATGCCATGCAGCACGGCCGCACTACCATATCCCACCACGGCTGTGCTACGCAGCATGGCCGTGCTACCCTCAACCCACCATAGTCGTGGTGACCACCACGACCATGGCCATTTCAGCCCAAAATCAACCAAAACCCTGTTAACTTTGATGGAATAAACCCACAACCGTGCCCATCCACCACGACCGTGGTCTACCCTACCCACCACAGTCGTGCTACTCACAAAATCCACCCATTTTCCACTACTTTCCCCATTTTACCCCTAACTTAACCCTAGACCCCCTAGATCCCTATATAAGCCCTAGTGGCAGTTGGGGATCGGGGGGTTGGCTGCTTAGAGTCCCATTTTCACTCCCTTGTCACCTCCACTCCATTCCACTTCAGCTCCACCTCAAATCCACCCCATTTCACCATTTCCACCACATAACCCCCCATATCTAAGTCTTTCATCAGCTTCTCACCATCATCCCACTCCATTCCATCCAAGGAGAAGAAGGAGGACGTCCTTATAGTAGTTGGAGGGAGGAGATTCCTCATCTACACTGAGCTCCATGGCTACTTCTTCCTCTATCTCCTTTCTTTTTGTATTTTGCTTTGTTATGAGTAGCTAGGCCCTGTGGGTGGGTTGTTTGGGGGAAATTATGTTACTTTGATTCCATGTTGGGGGAAAATGACATGTAAACGTTGTAATTCCATTTGTTAAATATTTATATTCTATTTTCATATCATTCTCCATGGATTGCTTGTTGGTTTGTGTGTGGAATCACCTAGGAATTAGGCAAATTGCTTATATGTGTGAATTTGGGGATTTCCCCTAGGTCCAATTCTTGGATCCCTAGGTTTCCTCCCATCTTCCTACATCCTAATCAATCTCCCTAAACTTAAGTGAGAGATCTAAGAGCTATATTAGGTAATTCTAGTGAAATTAGCATGGAGCCTTCTCAAGGCTAGAATGTGGGGGAATTGGGGTCCAAAACCCTAATATCACCTCCCCATTACTACCCTTGGCCCCTAATTACCCTAGGAATGCCTAATCTAGAAACCTAGACTTGATTAGACTCTAATTGAATTGTACCTAATCCCTAACCCAATTGAGCCTTGTAAGGGTAGTAGGGGGTGTTAGGGACTAGTTCCCCTATGTACAACCTAGCATATCCATGGCCAGTTAGTAGCTTAGGTTAATTCATTATACTCTAACTTGTTGTTTGGTTTGGATAATCTAAATGGAATCATAATGTTCATATATCACCCCCCAACTTAAGTGATAAGTTCATACACCTAAACATCCGACACATCTCTTTATTGCTTGAAACCCTAATTTTGTGCTTGCTTAGCTTAATTAGTTATTTCCTTGCTTAGTTAGCTTCCTGCTTTGTTATTGCCTTGTTCATGTTAGTTTAGTTCTTTAATTGCACTTTCGCTCCTCTCTTTCTTGTCCTAGTGTAACTTGTCTTTTCATACCTAGCTTGGTCTTTCCTTGCTTGCTTAGTCTTAATCTAACGTAGGGTTAACATAGATTTCATTCTCATCTTTAATTCCTCATTAGTTCATAGTAGTTTAACAATCAAATCACCTTTAAACCTAGTCTCCGTAGTAGGAACGTAGCCAAACTAACCTAGCTCTAGTGCCCCCTCTTTTCCCTATGGATCGACCCTGTACTTAACACCTTCCTATACTACGATACGACCCTGTGCGCTTGTGGGTGTAGTGTTTTAGTGTGATTAGGTGTTAAGTTAGGTTTATAAATTTTGAAAGCAAATTCCCATCACGTGTGTTCTGACCTCATGGGGTGCATCTAGTCGGGTCAAATCGGCTGGTGTGTTGCACCTCTAATGGAATTGCACCAAGCTTTCTGGCGCCGTTGCCGGGGATAGAGGTGCTCCGCCTAGCTAGTTAGTTTTGCTTTGAATTTTCATACTGCCCTCGTCATTACTATTCTTTATTCATTACTCTTTGCATTCTTTGTGTATATTGGTTTTCTAACTTGCTTTCTTTTGTTTGGTTGTGCCTTGTGCATGTGACAAGACACTCGAAGAAGACAAGATGGAAGGCCAAAATGCACAAACCCATCCATTTCCTCCACCACCCTACCTCCAAGGCTATCCTAAGCCTTACACACCTCCACCACCTCCATTGCCAAAACCTTCCCACCACTTCACTTTCCCACCTCAATTCCCTCCTCCACTACCCTACCTCCAAGGCTATCCTAAGACTTACACACTACCACCACATCCATTGCCACAACCCTCCTACCAGTTCACCTTCCAACCTCAATTCATTGTACCACCTCCATCACCACAACCCTCCCACCAATTCACCTTACAACCTCAATGCCCTCCTCCACCTAAAGTCCAACGACCATCAACACAGATACCACCACCACAACTATCACATGCTCCCCTACTTCCCATGAGCAAAAGGATATGATTGAGACCCCTCTCTTTGGTGCCTATGAAGACCCATTCCTCAAGAGAGAGAAAACCTATGGCATGATATTTTTGAGGGTCTTAAGGCTGATTAAGATCTATGATGATGATCCTCAAGGAGAGAGAATTGCTGAAAAAGACTTACGAAGCTCACATGACCCTTGGGAGGAAGATCAATCAAGGAAAGCAATTGAGAGGATTGCTTATAATGGGGGTGAAAACATTTTGTTTTTGGACCATGGTTGTTGTGAAAGAACAACAAGCCCAGCTGAAGTCATGAAACTTAGCACTTGTGGGAGGTAAACCACCTAGGTTTGGGATTTTTTCACCCAAACTTCAATTTTTGATACTTTTGCTTTGCTTTTACACTTTCCAAGAAAACACACACACACACACTTTATGCTTGATGGTTTTTATTGTTTATGTCATTTTAGGATAGGTACATTGGAAGGAGAGTGATGCATGGATGATATTGACAAGGAGGATAACAAAAATGAAGAGAAAATTGCAAATTAGTAGAGAAGCTACGGAAAGGATATCAGCACGGTCGTCCCACACAACACGACTGTGTTGCATGCATTCCAAAATGGGTGTGGTGCACACCACAGCCATGGAGGCTATCCCCTACTCAATGGACACATTGGGATCTCTCTCCACTCTTGGAATTTATCTACCATGACTCCATGCCCTCTAACCTACCATTCTAAACTTCTATTTCATGTTGAGGACAACATGGTTTAAAAGTTTGGGGTGGTAGGAAAGTAAGCCCCTATTTACCCCACTTTCTTCTATGTTCCTTGTTCTAAGTTTTTGCTCAAGATGACTAAACAGTATAACCATCTCTCATATTTGTGTATCCATACTTTTTGTGCTTGTTTTGCATACTTGCATGCCAAGTAGTATGCTTCCTTGCTATTTTTGCGTAATTTTCAAAAATGTTGCTATTTTTGCCATGCATTGCATATCATGTAGATTTTTGGTAATTTTTGCATGTTTTGGCTAGGATTTGCTTGTTTGCTACTTTAAGTTTAATAATATAGGATTAGATGTGATTGGAGGCAACTAGGCATAGTTTTGGCCAATTTTGCCCAAATTTGAGATTTCTTGTCTAAAAAGTGCGTTTTGACCCAATCTCTATTGTTTTAAGTAAAAATGATGACCTTTGACAAATGCAAGGGAATTACCATTGTTTGTTGCTAAGTGGTATTAATGTTTGAATTTTTACATGTGCATCACCTCTCTTAGGATTGTAATTGATTTGGTTGAATTGTGAGTTGAGGAAGCTTTGAAACCTTAGTGTGTGTAGAATCACTTAATTGATATATCAATTTCATCTTATTCATTCATGTAGTGTGATATCTAGGATGAAGTATTGGATTAATTTTCATGAAGTATGTCTTATGTGGAGAATCATACCAATGACCCCTCTTTGATCTGATTCTTCTTCCACCATCTTCATACCCCTCTGCCTCATAAAAAGATGCCTTAGTGCACATAATCAGCCTTGGCCACATCCAGTTTGGGGTGGGCATATCTTTACCCCCTTTCTTCACTCTATCCACCATATGCCTGATAAATGTATATTTATCCCTTTTATTTGTATATTTTTTATATTTGTTTAGGATTGTTTTGTCATTTATTCTCTTAATTTCATAATTAATTTTATTATTTTATATTTTTCTCTTTAATTGGAGTTTTAATTCTATTTTCTTGGGTTTTGTAGGAAAATCACACAATTTGCAGCATTCCAGAAATTCGTATATACCCTCCACCAAAAGTGACATAACTCTCACATTCAAACTCCAAATTGAGTGTACATGTATTCATTGGAAAAGGAATTTAATTTCCTAAAATAAAGTCCTTTTATTTGGACCGTTTCTGTGCTTTTAACGGGAGAGAAATACATTCGAAGTCACTGCTGTGAGAATCTGCATTAAAGGGAGTTACATGGTCAAGATAATTAAAGACAACAAACTTTTAATTTGACCAGATCCAGAAAATTCGAAAATTGGTCTCCCTCTCTTTTTTCCCTCTTTTTTGAGGGCAGCCTACCCCCTCCTCCTCCTATAAAAGGAGAGAATTTTTCACTTGTAAAAGGCATTCCATTCTTCATTCTATTTCATCGGATTTTTAGTTTGTATTTCTTCTGGTCTTGTTATGTTTGAGTAAATTTCTCTGGGGCATGGAAGTAGCCCCTTAGCCCGGTTCTATTCAATATAATCAATTATATTTCTCCATCGAACAAATGTCTTCTCTCTGTTTCTTTGCGGTTATTTGGATGATCTGATATATTCTTATCGAGTGATATGACCGTGGATCTCTGTAAGAATGAAACAATAGTCCCTTAATTGCGATTATCATCTTTTCGTCTATTTAATCTTTGTTGTAATCCTTGGTGACGTGACCACCTGATCCTTGGGTTTGAACGCCGGTTTGAATTCACATGCTTTTTGATATGACCGTGGATAATGGTATGTTGGACGGTTGGGCAATGATCCGTGAACGCCGGGACCAATGGGTTCACGGGAAGTCTGACCCTTGTGAGTTTGTCCGTAAGGACATGTAAACACAAGGTCCTGATTTGATCCTTGGAGTTTAGAATTTGATTAGTTGAATAGGAACGTGATTTTGGTGGTGATCTTCCGGACCCCAGATCTTTATTTCTTTGCTTAGTTAAATTTTATTTCAGTACTTTTATTTTTTGTTCTTAGTATTAACAACTCTCTCAAATCGGAATTTAATTTTTGTACTTGCAATCGGATTTGGATTTTGACTTTTCCTTTCCGCCGTCCCTTGGATCGATACCTATCTATACTAAGTTGACTTGTTGTTCACAATAAGTTGACAACCGGGTTAGAAGGTTAAACTCTAGGACTTTTCCTAGTGATTGTTGCGTGTACAACGACGCACATCAATTTGGCGCCATTGCCGGGGACAGCACAGTTGTTTTTCAGATCTGGTTGCCTGTATATCTTGTATATTCCTTGTTCATATTCTCTAACTTTCATAACTTTAGTCTTTTTTATAATTTCTTTTAGATTTTTGTAATTTCTTTTTACCTTCCGAGCAAAATTCCGGAAGTGTATCTCCTCTTTCTGCTGAGTTTCCATTCCAGCAGTACTGCTTTCTAGTTATTTTTTTTAGTAATTTTAGTTTATTTCATAATTTTTTTTAGATTTATAATTTTTAGCTCTCTTTGTAATTTTTGACTACCTGTTATCTTACAATCTTTCTTCTCTCATTCATTGATTCACATATCTTTCAGGAATTTTTTTTTTTTCAAATGGAGTGGGCATCCCAATATCCCCCACAATGTTATTATTGTGGTCTCTACCACCATGCATCTCTTGCATGTCCAACTCTAACCCATGTTTATAATAGCACCCCTTTTAATTGCGAGCCCTTTCATCCTGGTGGGTATAATGTGAATCCACATTTTTCTGAGAACCATTATGGGGAACCTTGCTATCCATATTCTAATGGGGGATATGATCAACAAAATTTTGTGGGGTGTAACCAACAAAACCTTGGGGGTTATGAACATGTTTATGAAACCCAATGTAATCCTCAACAAGAAGAGAGACTTAGGGCCCTAGAGGAGATAGCATTAGAAGTAGAAAAAAAACTAAAAGCCAGCCAAGCCTTCTTAACTACCCTGCTAGAAGCCCAAACTCAAAATATAGATTGTTCAAATATGTTTCCTCATGATTTGGTGACACCTTATAATATTGAATCTTCCTACCAAGATGGACGCAATGGAAATTACAATCCACCATCTTTTGGAGATTATTATGAGGAGCAATGCCACCCAAAACAATATGAGGAGTACTATGGACAAGGACACTATGGGGAGTGTGGTGAGGGTGACCAAAATTTTGGGGTGTATAAATCCTATGGTGAAATGCAAATTGATCTTGATCCGGAAGAGAGACTTAAGGCCCTAGAAAAGATGGTAGCAGAAGCACAAGCAAAACTTGAATCCAGTCAAGGCATGTTAGCTACCTTTCTAGAGGATCAATCACAAACTCCCCCTATAGAGCTTGAGCAACCCAAGATGGTTCTTCCTGATGATGACGATGATGATCCTTATTTTGTGTCATATATGTCAGATCCTGAAGAAATAGAACAAACCATGGAGCCATATTTTGTGTGTGATGAGGACGTTGGTATCCCTATCTTTCCTTTAGAGACTCTTTTACTTGAATATGAAATGTCAAAGAAGGAGAGTCATTATGAAGATCCAACAACTCCTCCAATCCACAACATAAATATGAATGATACCATAGACCAATATCCTTCTTTTGAGTCTATTTTGAATAATCAACATCTAATTCCCTTTATGATTCTTCCCAAGCCATCACAGCCAATTTCCATCCCACACATGGCTGATCTAGAAGGGGAGATACCACCGTTGGAAGAAGCCCACTCACCCCCTTCTATTGTTTGTAAGGAAGTCATCCTCATCCCTCTTGAATCCTTGGGGACCCCTTGTACAAAAGAATTAGATCCATATGTTATATCAACAATGAAACTTACCAAACCCAATGTTGATGACATTATTTTTTAGGAGAAGCAAAATAATTTTGTAAATAATTTGAAATCTTTTGCATCAATTCTCTCATATGCAGGTCGTTATGATGGTGGAAAACCTGCGCCAAATCCTCCACTCTATCCTGCTCTAGCGACTTTACTGGTTGGGTACCCACCAAACTCCCCAAATCCACATCCATCTTCAACACTTCCCCTTCTATTGATGGAAGATCTTTGGATCCTATTGGAGGGAATGCGAGGTGAAAGAAAATATGAGCACCACACTGAGCTTCTACAATTACCCTATCATAGGGTACACTATGAAGCTCCTCAGATAAAGGTCCCAGCCCTCATACACATCCCCTTCAACTGGACATTTTTTGAGCTACCAGGGCCACCTAGAGAACCCTCGCTCTTCTCTTCCCTCCATCTCGGATTTTGATTTTGCTCGGGACGAGCAAAAATCTAAGTCCGGGGTGGAGGTGGGTGGTATGTTTCTATTCCACCCCCTTATCTTTTTTTCTGCATTATTTCTACTTTTTTTGTTTTGCATATAGTTGCTTTGTGCATGGCCATTATCTAGCCGGTCATGTTTTTATTTCTTTTGTTGTAAAATGGCCTTTATCTAGTCGGCCAATATGAATAGATGTTTATCATTGTACCCCTTTGAATTTAGTAAATGTTTTGCAAAAATTGTTACAAATTGCCATGTCTGAAACCACCATGTCACCTAGGACCCCAAAATAACATCACTCCTTGGAAAAGTTGGCAAGCCGTATGAAATCAATCAAAACCAAACACAAATTTTCTCTATTTTTAAACTGTTGATTAACTTGATATAAATCTTGTATAATGTGATTGACATGAATGTTCTTTCTGATGTAATGACACTTTCAAATAAAAATGTGTGAAGTTATAAGCACAAGGACACCTTTTGTTTCCCCCTTATTTTCTTTCTAAAAAAGAGAAGCAAAGAATCACCACCAGACAAAAATCAAGTCTGGGGTGGCATGCTTCCCATATAAAAAATTCCATACCCCACAAAGGGGCATACCATCAAAAGATGCCAAAAGTGTACATGAAAAAAAAAATTGTGACCAATGTAGCCACAACTCCACAAATTTAAATCCCAAGTCGAATAGAGGAGGGATCAAAAAAAAAAATTCATCACTTCCTTCCTTGTTTTCACACCCCCAAATTTCATCTTGTTCTTGTGCAACAACTCACATAAAAAAAATACAATAATAAAAATAAGAGTGTCAAAGCAGAAGTAAGATGAAGCATGTTTTTCGACAAAATCTTGATTTAGAAACAAGATATGATATTTGTTTTTAATAGAGAATATAGAATTTTGTGTTTTGTGGTTTTAGGAGATTGGGTTGCTTGGCCAAATTTGGAGGTAAGAAATAAAGTGATGTTACAAGGGTGAGGATAGACATGTTGTTAGTATAAATTGGAATAATTTGTGATTTTATTTGTTTGAGGACAAACAAAGATTCAAGTCCGGGGTATTTTGATAAATGTATATTTATCCCTTTTATTTGTATATTTTTTATATTTGTTTAGGATTGTTTTGTCATTTATTCTCTTAATTTCATAATTAATTTTATTATTTTATATTTTTCTCTTTAATTGGAGTTTTAATTCTATTTTCTTGGGTTTTGTAGGAAAATCACACAATTTACAGCAGTCCAGAAATTCGTATATACCCTCCACCAAAAGTGACATAACTCTCACATTCAAACTCCAAATTGAGTGTACAGGTATTCATTGGAAAGGGAATTTAATTTTCTAAAATAAAGTCCTATTATTTGGACCGTTTCTGTTCTTTTAACGGGAGAGAAATACGTTCGAAGTCGCTGCTGCGAGAATCTGCATTAAAGGGAGTTACATGGTCAAGATAATTAAAGACAACAAACTTTCAATTTGACCAGATCCAGAAAATTCGAAAATTGGTCTCCCTCTCTTTTTTCCCTATTTTTTGAGGGCAGCCTACCCCCTCCTCCTCCTATAAAAGGAGAGACTTTTTCACTTGTTAAAGGCATTCCATTCTTCATTCCATTTCATCGGATTTTTAGTTTGTATTTCTTCTGGTCTTGTTATGTTTGAGTAAATTTCTCTGGGGAATGGAAGTAGCCTCTTAGCCCGGTTCTATTCAATATAATCAATTATATTTCTCCATCGAACAAATGTCTTCTCTCTGTTTCTTTGTGGTTATTTGGATGATCTGATATATTCTTATCGAGTGATATGACCGTGGATCTCTGTAAGAATGAAACAATAGTCCCTTAATTGCGATTATCATCTTTTCGTCTATTTAATCTTTGTTGTAATCCTTGGTGACGTGACCACCTGATCCTTGGGTTTGAACGCCGATTTGAATTCACATGTTTTTTGATATGACCGTGGATAATGGTATGTTGGACGGTTGGGCAATGATCCGTGAACGCCGGGACCAACGGGTTCACGGGAAGTCTGACCCTTGTGAATTTGTCCGTAAGGACATGTAAACACAAGGTCCTGATTTGATCCTTGGAGTTTAGAATTTGATTAGTTGAATAGGAACGTGGTTTTGGTGGTGATCTTCCGGACCCCAGATCTTTATTTCTTTGCTTAGTTAAATTTTATTTTAGCACTTTTATTTTTTGTTCTTAGTATTAACAACTCTCTCAAATCGGAATTAAATTTTTGTACTTGCAATCGGATTTGGATTTCGACTTTTCTTTTCCGCCGTCCCTTGGATCGATACCTATCTATACTAAGTTGACTTGTTGTTCACAACAAGTTAACAACCGGGTTAGAAGGTTAAACTCTAGGACTTTTCCTAGTGATTGTTGCGTGTACAACGACGCGCATCAATGCCCTATCTACACCAAGGGCAAGAAAAAAAAACAAAAGAAAAAGAAAAGCAAAAACAAAATAAAAGGATGCTCCTGTTTAAGGGCATTTAAATAAAGAAAAGATGACTGTGTAAAAACACTCCAAAAATCTTACCACAACCCTTTCTTCCACTTTCATACCTATTGATCTAGGTAACATGAAACCTAGATCATTTTGCCTTTTTTCACAGCCACGTGGGTCTTTTGGTGTGATTTGAAACATAAGATTGAATGCATAAATGTGAAACAATACTCCTAGTCATCCTTGATACAACCATCATGAAACAATTTTCCCGGAACTTTATGGAAGAAATATTGATAACTTGTGTATTCTATGCGCTATATTTGATGTTCATATGCTTTGTGGTCTTTTCAAGATTGGATTGTGAAAGCAGGAGAGGAGAGAGGTGCAATGCAAGTACTTAGTCATCTTTGATACCATTCAACAATAATCATCTTTTACATTGCATATGTCATTTCTTATTTTTGGAAGATTTGAAGAGAAATTGAGTTGCAGCATACTTGAGGACAAGTATGTTTCAAGTTTGGGGTGGTGATTCAACCCTATTTTAGGGCTTCATATTGTGGTATTTTGCATTTCAATCACATATATACCTATTAGATTACATGTTATTTACCTTAATATGCATATTTGTGTAAAATGCACTTATGGACATTATTTACATGTTTTTCAGGTACTTGGATCACACTTGGATGGACGAGAGTGATGGAGGGGCCCAAAGAAGGTCCCAGAGCTCCCCCAACCTACCCCTAGTGGCCAAGAGTCAAGCTTAAGCAAATAAGTCCATGGATAATGAAGTTTGAAGCTCAAAGTGCAAGAAAAGCCCCCAGCACGACCGTGGTAACACAGAACGGTCGTGCTACAAATGAAGAAATCATACGAAAAATATCAATTTTGAAGCAGCTGCAGAGCATACTCTACCACGGCCGTGCCACTCAGCACGGTCGTGCTGTGACCACCCACCACGGCCGTGCCACTTAGCACGGCCGTGCTACGACCACCCACCACGGTCGTGTGATGCAGCACGGCCGTGCTACCAGCTCCCATCATGGTCGTGCCATGCAGCGTAGCCATGCTAACATATCCCATCACGGCCGTGCTTTGCAGCACGGCCGTGCTACCCTCAACCCACCAAGGCCATGGCCATTTTAGCCCAAAGTTGACCAAAACCCTATTAACTTTGATGGAATAAACCCATGACTGTGCCCATCCACCACGGCCATGGTCTACCCGACCCACCACAGCCGTGGTGACCCACTACGGCCATGCTACTCACAAAATCCACCCATTTTCCACTTTTTCCCCATTTTACCCCTAACTTAACCTAGACCCCCTAGATCCCTATATAATCCCTAGCGGCGGCTGGGGGTCAGGGGGTTGGCTGCTTAGAGTCCCATTTTCACTCCCTTGTCACCTCCACTCCATTCCACTTCACCTCCACCTCAAATCCACCCCATTTCACCATTTCCACCACATAACCCCCCATATCTAAGCCTTTCATCCACTTCTCACCATCATCCCACTCCATTCCATCTAAGGAGAAGAAGGAGGACGTCCTTGTAGCAGCTGGAGGGAGGAGATTCCTCATCTACACCGAGCTCCATGGCTACTTCTTCCTCTATCTCCTTTCCTTTTGTATTTTTCTTTATTATGGGTAGCTAGGCCATGTGGGTGGGCTGTTTGGGGGAAATTATGTTACTTTGATATCATGTTGGGGGAAAATGACATGTAAATGTTGTTATTCCATTTGTTAATGATTATATTCTATTTGCATCTCATTCTCCATGGATTGCTTGTTGGTTTGTGTGTGGAATCACCTAGGAATTTAGGCAAATTACTTATATGTGTGAATTTTGGGATTTGCCCCTAGGTCCAATTCTTGGATCCCTAGGTTGCCTCCCATCTTCCTAAATCCTAATCAATATCCCTAAACCTAAGTGAGAGATCTAAGTAGCTATATTAGGTAATTCTAGTGCAATTAGCATGGATCCTTCTCAAGGCTAGAATGTGGGGGAATTGGGGTCCAAAACCCTAATCTCACCTCCCCATTACTACCCTCGGCCCCTAATTTCCCTAGGAATGCCTAATCTAGAAACCTAGACTTGATTAGACTCTAATTGAATTGTACATAATCCCTAACCCAATTGAGCCTCATAAGGGTATTAGGGGGTGTTAGGGACCAGTTCCCCTATGCACAACCTAGCATATTCATGGCTAGTTAGTAGCTTAGGTTAATTCATTAGACTCTAACTTTTTGTTTGGTTTGGATAATCTAAATGGAATCATAATGTTCATATGTCACCCCCCAACTTAAGTGATAAGTTCATACCTCTAAACAACCCGCACATCTCTGTACTGCTTGAAACCCTAGTTTTGTGCTTGCTTAGCTTAATTAGTTATTTCCTTGCTTAGTTAGCTTCCTGCTTTGTTATTGCCTTGTTCATGTTAGTTTAGTTCTTTAATTGCACTTTCGCTCCTCTCTTTCTTGTCCTAGTGTAACTTGGCTTTTCATACCTAGCTTAGTCTTTCCTTGCTTGCTTAGTCTTAATATAACCTAGGGTTAACATAGATTTCATTCTTATCTTTAATTCCTCATTTGTTCATAGTAGTTTAACAATCAAATCACCTTTAATCCCTTAACTCTAGTCTCCGTAGTAGGAACCTAGACAAACTAACCTAGCTCTAGCACCCCCTCTTTTCCCTGTGGATCGACCCTGTACTTGACACCTTCCTATACTACGACACGACCTTGTGCGCTTGTGGGTGTAGTGTTTTAGTGTGAGTAGGTGTTAAGTTAGGTTTATAAATTTCGAAAGAAAATTCCCATCACGTGTGTTCTGACCTCGTGGGGCGCATCTAGTCGGGTCAAATCGGCTAGTGTGTTGCACCTCTAGCGGAATTGCACCAAGATTTCTGGCGTCGTTGCCAGGGATAGAGGTGCTCGACCTAGCTAGTTAGTTTTGCTTTGACTTTTACTACTGCCCTCATCATTACTATTCTTTATTCATTACTCTTTGCATTCTTTGTGTATATTGGTTTGCTAACTTGCTTTCTTTTGTTTGGTTATGCCTTGTGCATGTGACAAGCCACTCGAAGAAGACAAGATGGAAGGCCAAAATGCACAAACCCATCCATTTCCTCCACCACCCTACCTCCAAGGCTATCCTAAGCCTTACACACCTCCACCACCTCCATTGCGGCAACCTTCCCACCACTTCACTTTCCAGCCTCAATTCCCTCCTCCACTACCCTACCTCCAAGGCTATCCTAAGCCTTACACACTACCACCACCTCCATTGCCACAACCATCGTACCAGTTCACCTTCCAACCTCAATTCATTCTACCACCTCCATCACCACAACCCTCTCACCAATTCACCTTCCAACCTCAATGCCCTCCTCCACCTAAAGTCCAACGACCATCAACATTGATACCACCACCACAACTATCACATGCTCCCCCTACTTCCCATGAGCAAATGGATATGATTGAGACCCTTCTGTTTCCTGCCTATGAAGACCCATTCCTCAAGAGAGAGAAAACCTATGGCATGATATTTCTGAGGATCTTGAGGTTGATTAAGATCTATGATGATGATCCTCAAGGAGAGAGAATTGCTGAAAAAGACTTACGAAGCTCACATGACCCTTAGGAGGAAGATCAATCAAGGAAAGCAATTGAGAGGATTGCTTATGATGGGGGTGAAAACATTTTATTTTTGGACCATGGTATATGGTGAAAGAACAACAAGCCCAACTGAAGGCATGAAACTTAGCGCTTGTGGGAGGCAACCCACCTAGGTTTGGGATTTTTTCACCCAAACTTCAATTTTTGATACTTTTGCTTTGCTTTTACACTTTCCAAGAAAAAACACACACACTTTATGCTTGATGGTTTTTGTTGTTTATGTCATTTTAGGATAGGTACATTGGCAGGAGAGTGATGCACGGATGATATTGATATGGAGGAGAACAAAAATGAAGAGAAAATTGCAAATCAGTAGAGAAGCTACAGAAAGGATATCAGCACGGTCGTTCCACACAACACGACTGTATTGCATGCATTCCAAAACGGGCGCGGTGCACACCACGTCCGTGGAGGCTATCCCCTACTCAATGGACACATTGGGATCTCTCTCCCCTCTTGGCATTTATCTACCATGACTCCATGCCCTCTACCCTACCATTCTGAGCTTCTATTTCATGTTGAGGACAACATGGTTTAAAAGTTTGCGGTGGTAGGAAAGTAAGCCCCTGTTTACCCCACTTTCTTCTATGTTCCTTGTTCTAAGTTTTTGCTCAAGATGACTGAATAGTATAACCATCTCTCATATTTGTCTATACAAACTTTTTATGCTTGTTTTGCATACTTGCATGCCATGTAGTATGCTTCCTTGCTATTTTTGCGTAATTTTCAAAAATGTTGCTATTTTTTCCATGCATTTCATATCATGTAGATTTTTGGTAAACTTTGCATGTTTTGGCTAGGATTTGCTTGTTTTCTACTTTAAGTTTAATAATATAGGATTAGATGTGATTGGAGGCAACTTGGCACAGTTTTGGCCAATTTTGCCCAAATTTGAGATTTCTTGTCTAAAAAGTGTGTTTTGACCCAATCTCTACTATTTTAAGTAAAAATGATGACCTTTGACAAATGCAAGTGAATTAGCATTGTTTGTTGCTAGGTGGTATCAATGTTTGACTTTTTACATGTGCATCACCTCTCTTAGGATTGTAATTGATTTGGTTGAATTGTGAGTTGAGCAAGCTTTGAAACCTTAGTGTTTGTAGAATCACTTAATTGATATATCAATTTCATCTTGTTCATTCATGTGGTGTGATATCTAGGATGAAGTATTGGATTAATTTTCATGAAGGATGTCATATGTGGAGAATCATACCAATGACCCCTCTTTGATCTGATTCTTCTTCCACCATCTTCATACCCCTCCACCTCATAAAAAGATGCCTTAGTGCACATAATCAACCTTGGCCACATCCAAAAGTTTGGGGTGGCCATATCTTTACCCCCTTGCTTCACTCTATCCACCATATGCCCTATCTACACCAAGGGCAATAAAAAAAGAAAAGAAAAAACAAAATAAAAGGATGCTCCTTTTTAAGAGCATTTAAATAAAGAAAAGATGAGTGTGTAAAAACACTCCAAAAATCTTACCACAACCCTTTCTTCCACTTTCATACCTATTGAGCTAGTAAACATCAAACCTAGCTCATTTTTCCTTTTTTCACAGCCACATGGGTCTTTTGGTGTGATTTGAAACATAAGATTGAATGCATAAATGTGAAACAATACTCCTAGTTGTCCTTGATTAACACCATCATGAAACAGTTTTCTCGGAACTTTATGGAAGAAATACTAATAACTTGTGTATTCTATGCGCTATATTTGAAGTTCATATGCTTTGTGCTCTTTTCATGATTGGATTGTGAAAGCACGAGAGGAGAGAGGTGGAATGCATGTAGTTAGTCATCTTTGATACCATTCATCAATAATCATCTTTTACATTGCATATGTCATTTCTTATTTGTGGAAGATTTGTAGAGAGATTGAGTTGGAGCATACTTGAGGACAAGTATGTTTCAAGTTTGGGGTGGTGATTCAGCCCTATTTTAGGGCTTCATCTTGTGGTATTTTGAATTTCAATCACATCTATACCTATTATATTACATGTTATTTCCCTTAATATGCATATTTGTGTAAAATGCACTTATGGACATTATTTACATGTTTTTCAGGTACTTGAATCACACTTGGACGGACGAGAGAGATGGAGGGGCCCAAAGAAGGCCCCAGAGCTCCCCCAACCTACCCCTAGTGGCCAAGAGTCAAGCTTAAGCAAATAAGTCCATGGATAATAAATTTTGAAGCTCAAAGTGCAAGCAAAGCCCCCAGCACGGCCGTGGTAACACATAACGGTCATGCTACAAATGAAGAAATTACAGGAAAAATCTCAGTTTTGAAGCAGCTGCAGAGCATATTTTACCACGGCCGTGCCACTCAGCACGGCCGTGCTGCGACCACCCACCACGGCCATGCCACTCAGCACGGTCGTGCTACGACCACCCACCACGGTCATGCGATGCAGCACAACCATGCTACCATCTCCCACCACGGCCGTGCCATGCAGCACAACAGTGCTACCATATCCCATCACGGCCGTGCTATGCAGCACAACCGTGCTGCCCTCAACCCACCACGACCACGGCCATTTCAGCCCAAAATTGACCAAAACCCTGTTAACTTTGATGGAATAAACCCACAACTGTGCCCATCCACCACGACCATGGTCTACCCTACCCACCACGACCGTGCTACTCTCAAAATCCACCCATTTTCCACTGCTTTCCCCATTTTACCCCTAACTTAACCCTAGACCCCCTAGATCCCTATATAAGCCCTAGTGGTGGCTGGGGGTCAGGGGGTTGGCTGCTTAGAGTCCCATTTTCACTCCCTTGTCACCCCACTCCATTCCACTTCACTTCCACCTCAAATCCACCCCATTTCACCATTTCCACCACATAACCCCCCATTTCTAAGCCTTTCATCCACTTCTCACCATCATCCCACTCCATTCCATCCAAGGAGAAGAAGGAGGATGTCCTTGTAGCAGCTGGAGGGAGGAGATTCCTCATCTACACCGAGCTCCATGGCTAGTTCTTCCTCTATCTCCTTTCCTTTTGTATTTTGCTTTGTTATGTGTAGCTAGGCCTTGTGGGTGGGCTGTTTGGGAGCAATTATGTTACTTTGATATCATGTTGGGGGAAAATTACATGTAAATTTTGTAATTCCATTTGTTTATGATTATATTCTTATTGCATCTCATTCTCCATGGATTGCTTGTTGGTTTGTGTGTGGAATCACCTAGGAATTTAGGCAAATTGCTTATATGTGTGAATTTTGGGATTTTCCCCTAGGTCCAAATCTTGGATCCCTAGGTTGCCTCCCATCTTCCTACATCCTAATCAATCTCTCTAAACCTAAGTGAGAGATCTAAGTAGCTAGATTAGGTAATTCTAGTGCAATTAGCATGGATCCTTCTCAAGGCTAGAATGTGGGGGAATTGGGGTCTAAAACCCTAATCTCACCTCCCCATTACTGCCCTCGGCCCCTAATTTCCCTAGGAATGCCTAATCTAGAAACCTAGACTTGATTAGACTCTAATTGAATTGTACCTAATCCCTAACCCAATTGAGCCTCGTAAGGGTATTAGGGGGTGTTAGGGACCGGTCCCCCCATACACAACCTAGCATATCCATGGCTAGTTAGTAGCTTAGGTTAATTTATTAGACTCTAACTTTTGTTTGGTTTGTGTAACCTAAATGGAATCATAATGGTCATATGTCACCCCCCAACTTAAGTGATAAGTTCATAGCCCTAAACAACCCACACATCTTTGTACTGCTTGAAACCCTAGTTTTGTGCTTGCTTAGCTTAATTAGTTCTTTCCTTGCTTAGTTAGCTTCCTGCTTTGTTATTGCCTTGCTCATGTTAGTTTAGTTCTTTAATTTCACTTTCTCTCCTCTCTTTCTTGTCCTAGTGTAACTTGGATTTTCATACCTAGCTTAGTCTTTCCATGCTTGCTTACAGTGGCGGATCCAGAAATCTACCACAGGGGGGCTAAATTACTATGAGTAGTGACGATGAGGAAAATAAAAAGAAAAACACACCTAATAAGTGTCTCATTGTCTCCAACATATAAAATAAGCTATTTGTAAAAAAAATCTAACATAAATGAAATGATAAAATTCACTATTCAAAATAATGAATTTGTTTAAATATCTAAGGTCATAACTAACACATTATTTGACATGTCTTTCAGATTAAAAAACTAGATGATCAACAATATAATCATAATTCATGATCACTTGATCAGTACAATGTGCATACAATTGGCAATGCATAAAAAAAATAATAGTTATCTTAAAATGGGAACATAATCATCTTTTAAGTGGATAACAAGTATTAAAATCTAATATGACATCATTTAGTGGATGATGTCATACTATAAGACCCAAAAAAATTATAGCATTCAAATCTTATACTATAAAGGATATAAGTATAATGTACTTGGTATATTATAAGATCTTGACACAATGATCAGTTGAAGGAAACTTCAGAAAGAAAGAAGAAGGAAAATATTTAATATGGTTGTATGAACAACATATGATGGAGAAGCGCATTGGGAAATAAAAAGTGAAGAGAATGAAGAGAGAAGATCCATGCATATTTTTTATTTAAAAGTTGAAGTAGAGACATATGAAAGAAAAAATTATATATTTTTATTAACTTCCATTTTACTTTTCATTCTCAATTTTCTCTCTCCATTTTATTAAAGTTATATTTACTATATGGATTTTCTCACATTTTCCTCTCCTGCTTACCCCACAATTTATATATTTTTCTCTTCTCTTTTTTTACCTTATGCCAATTCAATCATCTTCTTTTCTTTTATAGATAGAAATATTGACATTATCTTCTCAAGTTCTTATAAATTTGTAATAATTGTTATTTATCTTAAAACTTATAATATATAAATCTTATGTAACTAAAAAAGTTTGTGAAATAAAATATAACAATAAATATTATTTAGATATATTTCTATATAATTATATAGATCTTTTCGTAATTTGAGAGTGATTGATTAATAAAATTTTGAAAAGAAAATATAAATAGAAGGTGATAGTTGTGCATGCATGGTTATCATTTTTTTCCAATGGTGTATAATTATAATTGACTGAACTTATTCAATTTATAGCTAATAATATTTGTTAAATAATAAGTCAACTATATTACATCAAATTTCAGTTAATAGGTCAACATGATGCATGATATATTTTTATAAACTTTATTTTGTATAACTATTTTCATATTTTAAGGGTATATACCCCATAGTCTTATAGAGATTCACATTCAAGTAGGGGAGACAATTTGTATAAGTCTTAGTACAATTAATATGAAACTATTAAGAAAATTTTAGTAGGATAGAAATCAAATGTTGATTTCTTAAACTCATAATTGATGACATACATATCAGGATGGTAAATTTTATAATTTGTGAGTATATACGACACATAATCCACAAATATATTAAGTTTAACCATTAATTAGTTCATATAAAGAAATATGATAGGATTGACTAAAATTATAAAATTAAAAGTCGCATTTTGTACGGTATAATAATGTTTTTTACAAAATACAAATTTGTACATGGTATCATAGTAATAATAAAAATATTTTTTAGGGGGGGGGCTTTAGCCCCGGCAGCCCCCCTCTGGCTACGCCCCTACTTTCTTAGTCTTAATCTAACCTAGGGTCAACAATGATTTCATTCTTATCTTTAATTCCTCATTAGTTCATAGTAGTTTAACAATCAAATCACCTTTAAACCCTTAGCCCTAGTCTCCGTAGTTAGAACCTAGCCAAACAAACCTAGCTCTAGCGCCCCCTCTTTTCCCTGTGGATCGACCCTGTACTTGACACCTTCCTATACTACGACACGACCCCGTGCGCTTGTGGGTGTAGTGTTTTAGTGTGAGTAGGTGTTAAGTTAGGTTTATAAATTTCGAAAGAAAATTCCCATCACGTGTGTTCTGACCTCGTGGGGCGCATCTAGTCGGGTTAAATCGGCTAGTGTGTTGCACCTCTAGCGGAATTGCACCAAACTTTCTGGCGCCGTTGCCGGGGATAGAGGTGCTCGACCTAGATAGTTAATTTTTCTTTGACTTTTCCAACTGCCCTCGTCATTGCTATTCCTTATTCATTACTCTTTGCATTCTTTGTGTATATTGGTTTGCTAACTTGCTTTCTTTTGTTTGGTTGTGCCTTGTGCATGTGAGAAGCCACTCGAAGAAGACAAGATGGAAGGCCAAAATGCACAAACCCATCCATTTCCTCCACCACCCTACCTCCAAGGCTATCCTAAGCCTTACACACCTCCACCACCTCCATTACCGCAACCTTCCCACCACTTCACTTTCCAACCTCAATTCCCTCCTCCACTACCCTACCTCCAAGGCTATCCTAAGCCTTACACACTACCACCACCTCCATTTCCACAACCCTCTTACTAGTTCACCTTCCAACCTCAATTCATTCTACCACCTCCATCACCACAACCCTCCCACCAATTCACCTTCCAACCTCAATGCCCTCCTCCACCTAAAGTCCAATGGTCATCAACACCGATACCACCACCACAACTATCACATGCTCCCCCTACTTCCCATGAGAAAATGGATATGATTGATACCCCTCTCTTTGGTTCCTATTAAGATCCATTCCTCAAGAGAGAGAAAACCTATGGCATGATATTTCTGAGGGTCTTAAAGCTGATTAAGATCTATGATGATGGTCCTTAAGGAGAGAGAATTGCTGAAAAAGACTTACGAAGCTCGCACGACCCATGGGAGTAAGATCAATCAAGGAAAGCAATTGAGAGGATTGCTTATGATGGGGGTGAAAACATTTTCTTTTAGGACCATGGTTGATGGTGAAAGAACAACAAGCCCAGCTGAAGGCTTGAAACTTATCACTTGTGGGAGGCAACCCACCTAGGTTTGGGATTTTTTCACCCAATCTTCAATTTTTGATACTTTTGCTTTGCTTTTACACTTTCCAAGAAAACACACACACACACACTTTATGCTTGATGGTTTTTGTTGTTTATGTCATTTTAGGACAGGTACATTGGAAGGAGAGTGATGCATGGATGATATTGACAAGGAGGAGAACAAAAATGAAGAGAAAATTGCAAATCAGTAGAGAAGATACAGAAAGGATATCAGCACGGTCGTGCAACACAACACGACTGTGTTGCATGCATTCCAAAATGGGCATGGTGCACACCATAGCTGTGGAGGCTATCTCCTACTCAATGGACACATTGGGATCTCTCTCCACTCTTGGCATTTATCTACCACGACTCCAAGCCCTCTACCCTACCATTCTGAGCTTCTATTTCATGCTGAGGACAACATGGTTTAAAAGTTTGGGGTGGTAGGAAAGTAAGCCCCTGTTTACCCCACTTTCTTCTATGTTCCTTATTCTAAGTTTTTGCTCAAGATGACTGAATAGTATAACCATCTCTCATATTTGCGTATCCATACTTTTTGTGCTTGTTTTGCATACTTGCATGCCATGTAGTATGCTTTCTTGCTATTTTTGCATAATTTTCAAAAATGTTGCTATTTTTTCCATGCATTGCATATCATGTAGATTTTTGGTAATTTTTGCATGTTTTGTCTAGGATTTGCTTGTTTTCTACTTTAAGTTTAATAATATAGGATTAGATGTGATTGGAGGCAACTTGGCACAGTTTTGGCCAATTTTGCCCAAATTTGAGATTTCTTGTCTAAAAAGTGTGTGTTGACCCAATCTCTACTGTTTTAAGTAAAAATGATGACCTTTGACAAATGCAAGGGAATTACCATTTTTTGTTTCCAAGTGGTATCAATGTTTGACTTTTTACATGTGCATCACCTCTCTTAGGATTGTAATTGATTTGGTTGAATTGTGAGTTGAGCAAGCTTTGAAACCTTAGTGTTTGTAGAATCACTTAATTGATATATCAATTTCATCTTGTTCATTCATATGGTGTGATATCTAGGATGAAGTATTGGATTAATTTTCATGAAGGATGTCTTATGTGGAGAATCATACCAATGACCCCTCTTTGGTCTGATTCTTCTTCCACCATCTTCATACCCCTCAGCCTCATAAAAAGATGCCTTAGTGCATATAATCAGCCTTGGCCACATCCAAAAGTTTGGGGTGGCCATATCTTTACCCCCTCGCTTCACTCTATCCACCATATGCCCTATCTACCCCAAGGGCAAGAAAAAACAAAAAAAACAAAAAGAAAAGCAAAAACAAAATAAAAGGATGCTCCTATTTATGAGCATTTAAATGAAGAAAAGATGAGTGTGTAAAAACACTCCAAAAATCTTACCACAACCCTTTCTTCCACTTTCATACCTATTGAGCTAGGAAACATCAAACCTAGCTCATTTTGCCTTTTTTCGCAAGCACGTGGGTCTTTTGGTGTGATTTGAAACATAAGATTGAATGCATAAATGTGAAACAATACTCGTAGTCGTCCTTGATTAACACCATCATGAAATGGTTTTCCCGGAACTTTATGGAAGAAATACTGATAACTTGTGTATTGTATGTGCTATATTTGAAGTTCATATGCTTTGTGCTCTTTTCATGATTGGATTGTTAAAGCATGAGAGGAGAGAGGTGGAATGCATGTACTTAGTCATATTTGATACCATTCAACAATAATCATCTTTTACATTGCATATATCATTTCTTATTTGTGGAAGATTTGTAGAGAGATTGAGTTGGAGCATACTTGAGGACAAGTATGTTTCAAGTTTGGGGTGGTGATTCAGTCCTATTTTAGGGCTTCATCTTGAGGTATTTTGCATTTCAATCACATATATACCTATTAGATTACATGTTATTTCCCGTAATATGCATATTTATGTAAAATGCACTTATGGACATTATTTACATGTTTTCTAGGTACTTGGATCACACTTGGATGAACGAGAGAGATGGAGGGGCCCAGAGAAGGCCCCAGAGCTCCCCCAACCTACCCCTAGTGGCCAAGAGTCAAGCTTAAGCAAATAAGTCCATGGATAATGAAGTTTGAAGCTCAAAGTGCAAGCAACGCCCCCAGCACGGTCGTGGTAACAAAGAACGGTCATGCTACAAATGAAGAAATCACAGGAAAAATCTCAATTTTGAAGCAGCTGCAGAGCATACTCTACCACGGCCGTGCCACTCAGCACGACCGTGCTGGGACCACCCACCACGGCCGTGCCACTCAGCACGGCCATGCTACGACCAACCACCATAATCGTGTGATGCATCACGGCTGTGCTACCATCTCCCACCACGGTCGTGCCATGCAACACAACTGTGCTATCATATCCCATCACGGTCGTGCTATGCAGCACGACCGTGCTACCCTCAACCCACCACAGCCACGACCATTTCAGCCCAAAATCGACCAAAACCCTGTTAACTTTGATGGAATAAACCCACGACTGTGCCCATCCACCACGGCCATGGTCTACCCTACCCACCACGACCGTGCTACTCACAAAATCCACCCATTTTTGCACTACTTTCCCCATTTTACCCCAAACTTAACCCTAGACCCCCTAGATCCCTATATAAGCCCTAGTGGAGGATGGGGGTCAGGGGGTTGGCTTCTTAGAGTCCCATTTTTTCTCCCTTGTCACCTCCACTCCATTCCACTTCACCTCCACCTCAAATCCACCCCATTTTACCATTTCCACCACATAACCCCCCATATCTAAGCCTTTCATCCACTTCTCACCATTATCCCACTCCATTCCATCCAAGGAGAAGAAGGAGGACGTCCTTGCAGTAGCTGGAGGGAGGAGATTCCTCATCTACACTGAGCTCCATGGCTACTTCTTCCTCTATCTCCTTTCCTTTTGTATTTTGCTTTGTTATAGGTAGCTAGGCCCTGTGGGTGGGCTGTTTGGGGGAAATTATGTTACTTTGATATCATGTTGGGGGAAAATGACATGTAAATGTTGTAATTCCATTTGTTAATGATTATATTCTATTTGCATCTCATTCTCCATGGATTGCTTATTGGTTTGTGTGTGGAATCACCTAGGAATTTAAGCAAATTGCTTATATGTGTGAATTTTTGGATTTGCCCCTAGGTCCAATTCTTGGATCCCTAGGTTGCCTCCCATCTTCCTACATCCTAATCAATCTCCCTAAACCTAAGTGAGAGATCTAAGTAGCTAGATTAGGTAATTCTAGTGCAATTATCATGGATCCTTCTCAAGGCTAGAATGTGGGGGAATTGGGGTCCAAAACCCTAATCTCACCTCCCCATTACTACCCTCGGCCCCTAATTTCCCTAGGAATGCTTAATCTAGAAACCTAGATTTGATTAGACTCTAATTGAATTGTACCTAATCCCTAACTCAATTGAGCCTCGTAAGGGTATAAGGGGGTGTTAGGGACCAGTTCCCATATGCACAACCTAGCATATCCATGGCTAGTTACTAGCTCAGGTTAATTCATTAGACTCTAACTTTTTGTTTGGTTTGGATAATCTAAATGGAATCATATCGATGCTTTACGTAACCGTGGTCGGTTGGAGTATGAGCGGTATACCTCATCTCCTCAGGGCATAAGTATGATTGTAAAATGTAATCAGCCGTGTAGCATATTTGCTTAGGGTTGAATTGCGAGAATCAATGGTTGATGATACATGGTCTATTATATCATAGTTGGATAAATGATATACATGTTCTTCATATTCCTTCTTAAATGAATGACTTGCTGCTTAATCAAGTTATAATTGAAATGATTGCATAGAGAATATTGCTCTGCATATCTTATTCAATGATTTACCTGCTGTTGAGTAAATATAATTCTACTACTCAGTGTTATTCTATTATCAGCAATGACAATGTTTCTGGCGGAGAGTTATATCTCTCGCTGGGGCAATTTTTATAATTGTCTCACCCCCGTGGGATTAAATTTTTAGGTAATCGCCGAAGAAGAGGAAGAAACCTTTCAGTGGGTGAGCAACAACAGCAGCAGTCATAGGGACAACAGTGATCCAACAGGTGGAGACATTGGCTGTCTGGTTTTGTGTAGATAGTCCTATGAGTCGTGTCTGTACTCTCGGGTCCTAGGAGTTAGTGTTTTGATTCTCCGATCTGAGATTTTGTGCAAAGAGGCATGATATGTATATATATGAACCAGGATGTAATGTTTTACTTTGGTTCTAAATGAAAGAGTTTTCCTATGAATGGATCTCTTGATAAATGGTTTTAATTTTTAGTGATTTTCAGTAATCCGCTGCTAACGATCGCTTCCGCATGTTTTATTATTGTTAATGACACTTGTTATCTTAAATGATGGCATGTTTCGTGACAGTTTAGTGGTATCAGAGCTCTAGGTTCGCTGAGTCTACAGAGACATAGGATTAAGGTAGTTGAGTATGTTCTAAGTGTCTTCCAGTTTATCTGATAGTGTCTTCTGCTCATATAGGAGAAGAAGAACTAAAGATGTCTGGATCACACGATGAACACGCTGCTGAGAGCAGTGTAGCTGCACCGGGAAGAGATGCAAGAGACCAAGATAGGGAGGAACCTGTACCTGATCAACCCCAGTTCAACCCAGCTGATATGGGGAACCCAGCCTTTCAGACTATGTTCGGGCAGTTTATGGCAGCTATGACCCACATGACGGGTAGAATGCCAATACCTGCACCCAGGGCACCACCCCATGATGCAAGACATGGTGCCGGGAAGACCTTTGAAAGGGTGAAGAGGGTAGGAGCATTAGAGTATGCTGGTACAGCTGATCCAGCAGATGCTGACCTATGGTTGACTAAATTAGAGAAAGCTTTCAGAATCCTCATGATACCTGATGATGAGAGGGTTAGGCATGCTGTATATCTCCTGAAAGGGAGTGCTGGACACTGGTGGACCATTGAGGAGGGCAAAAGACCTGGAGTTGTGATTGGATGGGATGAATTCAGGCGTGAATTTGTCACTAGATACTTTCCTAAGACATTTCTAGATGAGAAGATATCCCAGTTTGAGAGAATTCAACAAGGACCTATGAACATTAGTGAGTATGAGGCTAGGTTCATGGAGTTGTTGCGGTTTTGTCCGTACATGGCATCCAATGATGAGGAAAGAATTTGGCGATTCGAGAAGGGGTTGAACGCTGAATTAACCACTCCGGTGTCTGCTCTGGAGAACCGGGAGAGGTTTGCAACTTTTTTGGAGTCTATAAGACGCATAGAGAGGTCTATAGGTGAGAAGCGACAAACTAAGGGTAAGAAGGAATACCCACAGTTTCAAGGGCATAGTGCTGGGAGTTTCAAGAAACCAAGGTATTATGTGCCTACACCACCAAAGGAAGCTCACAGTTCAGCTTCTATGTCAGTAAATGGACCCCCTAGACCACACCAAGAGAATAGAACTTGTCATCGATGTGGACTAGTAGGTCATCTGGCAAGGGATTGCCCAACGGGGAATGCTGTGGTGAATCAACCCCCGAGACAAAGTCAGCAAGGTTCTCAGAGAAAGCAGTTTTCTAGTGGTACCCGAGGACGTGGACAAGCATCCCAGGCAGGATCTTCTGCGTCCAATAATAGAGCACAGGGCCAACAGCAGGCAACGGCTAGGCTCTATGCTATGAACCAGTCTGAAGCAGTAGTCAACCCTCGGGTTGTGACAGGTCAGATGGAATTACTTTAATTCTGATATGTCTTTATCCTGCTTCATATTTGTGTTAATAGATTCGGGAGTTGAGGAGGAAATATCCTACTCTTTTCTCTTAATGTTTTGTTGATGATTTCGGGGACGAAATCCTTATAAGGGGTGGATAATTTGTAACATCCCTGACCTGGGTTATGTTCTAACCCCAGAAGTTTTGCTTAACAAAGTTGATTATATGCTTGTACTTATCCTGTGAAAAGTAATTAGGGCTCATGAGGAACTTATGTTTCAATTTTGGTCCTGTTTGAACAATGTTAAAGCAATGATTGCTTATTTTGGACTAAAGTGCAAATTACCCAAGTTGAGGGGTTAACTTGCAAATTGCATATGATAAGATGTTCCTCTGATGTTGAGACATCATAAGGATGAATATGATGTAGTAGTATGGTTTCCACAAGCCTGGACACCAAGATAGAGCTTGTTGGACAATGTTTGTGCATAAAAAACCTAGTTTTGGTGTAATGTGCAATTTACCCAAAACCAAAGGTTCAATATGCAATTTATCACTTCAACAAGGTCCCTAATGTTTCTTGGCATCATGTAGAGCAAATAAAATGAGAGGGGTGCTTCATTTGAATTAAGTTGGAGGAGAGAGAATCTTGATATTAAAATAATCAAGATTTAATCCTAATTGAAACCCTAATTTGATTTAGGGCAAAAATGAATAAAAATAATTGAAGGGATTTTAACCAAAATGTTTTGGGTTGATTTTGAATAAGGATGGACGTTCCTTTGCCAATATAAGGAACGAAAATATCCTAAGTAGGTGAAATTCCACTCACCATTATTATAAGGAAAAGAAAACCCACTCACATATGGATATTAATATAATAAGCATTAAGGTGCTTAATTTGATTTTCTTTAAATCATGGATAATGGATAGGAATAAGAGGAAATGAAGATAGCCTCTTCCTTAAGGATTTTGAGGAGAATTTGAGGGGGAAGAGGCGGCACCAATTTTGGAATTAAATGCATTTTAATAATGCATTTTCTCTTTCATTGAATTTTTATAAAAAGGCCTTTTCCTAGCCAAATGAAAGGCTATTTCGACCCCACTTCTTCTCTTAGCTTGGAAACCGACCAAGGAAGCTAGGGAGGACCAGGAGGACGAACCCCAACCTGTGGGTAAGCTCTTGACCTTCGTTCTCCTTGATTTCATGGTGGAAATCGAAAATAAATTATGGATTCCTTCTTATTTCGATCTCCTCTTCAACCCTAGCCAACTTTTGCAATCAAAAGCTTGAGGACGAGCCTAGGGGGAGTTGCAAGAGCTTCATACACCATTAATGGCGTGAGCTTGGAGCTTTGGAGCTCAATTGGAGGCGGGTTTTATAACTCAAACCCTTAAACATTGCTATTGCATCAATTCTCTATGCTTTGTTGATTGATTTCTTCAATTTGATGCACTCTTGTTTCTTGCTACAATTTCCATCAAGAACGGTTGCTGTTCTTGGTTGTTCGAAGGAAGGGGATGATGACATCATCCTATATTCTTATCCAAAGAAAATTACCAAGCAAAACCGTATTGATAGCTACTCCAAATCATTTTAATTTGATTGGCTATGCGGTTTCAGCAAACCGTTTAAGGGCAAACGGTTTGAAACCGTTTGGGAGAAAACGGTTTCAAGACCGTTTGAGATGGTTGACCAAGTGTTGACCGTTTGGGAATTTTGTTCCTAATTATGTAGGCGGATAACCCTCCAAATTTGTGGGATTAACTCCAAAGGAATCGAGAGTTTAAGGCCAATCAGTTAGGCAATCGGATTGAATTATGTGCTGATTTTCAACCTGATTAACTTGACCTGGTTGAGAAAACGGTTTCAAGACCGTTTGAGATGGTTGACCAAGCATTGAAAGTTTGGGATTCCTGTTCATAATTATGTTTATTAATAACCCTCCAAATTGAGGGATTAACTCCAAAGGAATCGTGAGTTGAAGCCTAATCAATTAGGGAAACATAATCAGATTAAGTGCTGATTTTCAATCTGATTTAATTGAACTTTTTGGGCAAACGGTCTCAAGACCGTTTGAGTGCGTTGACCAAGCATTGACCGTTTGGGATTACTGTTACTAATGATGTGATCTAATGACTCACCGAAGTTGAGGGATTAACTCCCAAGGAATAATGAGTTGAAGGCTATTCAATTAGGCAAACCCTAATTGAAAACAGTGCTGAAATTCCAATGAGTTAAGTTGAGGTTTTGGGTTGATTAGCCCAAACGGTTTCAAGACCGTTTAGGGATCACCCAAACGGTCTCATGACCGTTTGGGGATCACCCCAAGACCTTTTGGAGGTCTGGGTTCAAGTATAGTGGACCAATTGAAGGTCCAAAGTTACTAATCATATTGCAATGTAGTGCTGATCTGTTGATCAACTGGATAGACCAATCCATGATGATTTTTCACTAGAATCCAAAGGTTGGATGGGCCAAACGGTATCAAGACCGTTTGGAGCTCATCCAAACGGTCTCAAGACCGTTTGGTGGTCACCCAAGACCGTTTGGAGGTCTAGGGTTGAGTATGGTTAGGTGTTTGAAGGTCTAAAGGTACCAAGCTGTTATACAATGCAATGCTGATTTGGTGATCAATCCAATGATCCAAACCTTAATTGGATGGCTTGGATTTGAGTGATATGATGGGCAAACGGTCTCAAGACCGTTTGGAGGTCATCCAAACGACCTCAAGACCGTTTGGGGTCAGGTCATACCCAATTTGGATAATGGTTCAATAGTTTCAAAGTAACCAATCTTGCATTGATGAGTGTTGTTGGATCTTCAATTCCAAACCCTAATTCAATTGAATCAATCCCTAATTGATGACCAATTGAGGGTCAATTGAGGGTCAAATTAGTTGAAGGTTGACCTATTAAACTCAGTTGAAGTATGAGCATAGGTCCAATTGATGATTGGTTCCATGAATTCAATGGTTGAAGGTCCAATGCAATCAATTGAAACACAATTAGTAGCATGATTGATGATCAACTTCAAAGCTCTAATTGGTGTTTATAAACCCTAATCCCATTGAGATCAGACCATAATTGAAGTCCCAATTGAGGGGTGAGCCATGATTCAAATGATGATTGAGTTGATGATCCAATTGGTTGAATTTCCATTGATTAGAATTGAGTGGGTTCAATTTGGTTAATTCAATTGGATACCTCATGTTATTGAAGGTCTAATTGATCAAACCTTTTTGAAAACCTAATGTGATTAGGTGGGAGATAACTTTAATGGTACTAGTCATTAATGCATAACAAATGCATGGACCCAATACATGATGTAAACCCTAATTGAGGTTGATTCAATGTATAACCTTAATAAGAGGTTGTCTACATGTGAAATCACTAATTAGGATGTTAGTAAACCCTAGTTGAGGGTGTATCCTTGTGAAACCCTAGTGGAGGGTGTATCATTGTGAACCCGGGTTGAGGGTGTAACCTTGTGAAACCCTAGTGGAGGGTGTATCATTGTGAACCCTGGTTGAGGGTGTATCCTTGTGAAACCCTAGTTGAGGGTGTATCATTGTGATTGTTTATAGGCAACTTTATAATAAAGTTATGCCTTAAACTAAGATAAGTCCATATCATGTGAGATAGCTGGACAATTCTAATGTGTGGCCTATGCATTATATGCTAAGGGTGAGTATTCTGTGATGGAATGTATTAAGAGGGGAAATACCTTAATACAAGATAAAGTTGGTTAACTCAAGAGGGTCTGAATTAATGAGAAATGGGAAACCCTAACCCTGGTAAGGGAATAGTGGTGTTACCCTTGAATAATGATGTTATATATTGTTTTGCATGGTGCTGATATGAAATTGATGTATTATCATCTGTACTAACCATGCATGTATGATGTGATGATGAACATAGCCAGGTATGAGCTATGACATTTTATGTATTGACATTGTTTATTGGGCCTTATGTGCCATGCTATACCTTATTGCCTAGTATGAGGTAATAAGAGAAGTAATGGGCCTTAAGTGCCATGAGAAGATGTTTATGTAATAAGCATCATATTTACCTTGGTCAGGTGACCTAAAGGTGATAATTACCTGAAAAAGTGGTAATAATGCTCAATGATGAGCTAAGGGTTTGAATACCCAGAACCATATGATTATGGCATTGAGTTGCAAAGGAATGAAAATTCCCAATATTGAAATGAGGGACTGAGATCCCCATGTCTTATAAAGACTGAGAAGTGATTAATGGAAATAGTACATGTTTTTTTATAGCATTTGTCTTATTAAGTTATGTTTGGAAACTTGGCTGATGCTAAAAGAATATGATAATGTAATTAATTAATCAAGTGATACCATATAATGTAGTTGCCCTGATCACAGATCCATCAGCGTCAGAATTAGCTGAATGGTGAAACGAGTTTACTCGGAACGCATATTTTTGAATATGTGGGGGTAATTGGGCAATTATATCCTTATGCCCCATTGGCATTGCTACGGGCTATGTCCTATGAACGAGATTGGTTACAGACCATACCCCAATAAGAGCATGGCTACGGTCCATGACTCCACAAAATAATATCGAGCATTGGCTACGGGCCATATCCTGAAGAGAGTATATGCCATGGGCTATAACTCTAATAGCGATGTTGCCAGTATACCCTGGAAAGCTATCTAGCAGAGACACAAGATGTCCTGCATGTTATCTCGTATTGACCGAGATAGTTGAGGTCATGGGAATCCGGCTCTTCCATTGACCTATGTGTGGTACCGATGCTTTACGTAACCGTAGTCGGTTGGAGTATGAGCGGTATACCTCATCTCCTCAGGGCATAAGTATGATTGTAAAATGTAATCAGCCGTGTAGCATATTTTCTTAGGGTTGAATTGCGAGAATCAATGGTTGATGATACATGGTCTATTATATCATAGTTGGATAAATGATATACATGTTCTTTATATTCCTTCTTAAATGAATGACTTGCTTCTTAATCAAGTTATAATTGAAATGATTGCATAGAGAATATTGCTCTGCATATCTTATTCAATGATTTACCTACTGTTGAGTAAATATAATTCTACTGCTCAGTGTTATTCTATTATCAGCAATAACAATGTTTCTGGAGAAGAGTTATATCTCTCGCTGGGACAATTTTTATAATTATCTCACCCCCGTGGGATTAAATTTTTAGGTAATCGCCGAAGAAGAGGAAGAAACCTTTCAGTGGGTGAGCAACAACAGCAGCAGTCATAGGGACATCAATGATCCAACATGTGGAGACATTGGTTGTCTGGTTTTGTGTAGATAGTCCTATGAGTCGTCTCTGTACTCTCGGGTCCTAGGAGTTAGTGTTTTGATTCTCCGATCTGAGATTTTGTGCAAAGAGGCATGATATGTATATATATGAACCAGGATGTAATGTTTTACTTTGGTTCTAAATGAAAGAGTTTTCCTATGAATGGATCTCTTGATAAATGGTTTTAATTTTTAGTGATTTTCAGTAATCCGCTGCTAATGATTGCTTCCGCATGTTTTATTATTGTTAATGACACTTGTTATCTTAAATGATGGTGTGTGTCATGACAATCAGGAGGTTTCATGTTTACCATCCACTGATACGGTATGGGATTGTAGTGAAGGATTGACGGATTACACATCTACATCAAACACCTACACTAGGATGTAAGGTTCTACACATCCATATACCCCACATACTCAAAAGTATGTGATCCAGGAGTTCCCTTAGGAAAACCTGTTTCACCATCATTTGATCTCTGACAATGATGGATCTATGATCAGGGCTCTACATTACACTTGATTAGTTAGGTACATTCAGTATTCTTTTAACATCATACATTGTTCTTCAAACAATGACATTAGCATAACAGCTATGAAATGAGAATACTAAATGTAACAAGCCTAACTCTCATCAATCATCATTTCTTAATACATTCATCACAAGTCATCTCTAAAGCATGACCTTGATGGTATTTATGGCTCTCACAACCCATTTAATTCATAGGTTGCCATTGACAAGGCATCAAGATATTTTACTATTCATAAAGCTAACAACATGCTTTCATTGAATATAGCATCATCATCCATACCTGGATATGATCATCTTCATATCAGAACCTGCAAGGTTAATTCAACTGATAAAAGCAATTCAAATCAAGAATTATACTTTCCACTCTTGCCATAAGAGCGAAGTTCCCTAATTCTCATCAATTAGGGTTTACTATTCACATTACATGCCATCACCCTCGAATTAGGGTTTATTATTCACATTATGGTGAATTGAGCTCATAGCATCATCATGTATAAAATCATCATCATTAATGCCCTCAAGTTAGGTTAAGATTCACTAATTATCATAATTAGGGTTTCCATGATCTCTCATAGGTGGATCATACCCTAATCATGCACATTCATATATATATATATTGAAGGTACATTACTTGGATTTCAACCATAATTGGGATCTTCTCTCTCCTCTTACTCATAGGTAATGATTACATCACTCTAGATTAGGTTGGGTTATGTCCTTATTGACTATCATAAGCCAAATCACCACTATCATGTGATTAGAGTTTGATTAGAATAAGGTATTACTCAATTGAACCCTTCAAGGGTATTTTGGTAAATTACCCATTGATCGTCATCATGGGTCAATTCATTAGTCATTTAGTCCATTAATGTCCTAAGTTACCATTAGGGTTTAGATTAGATCAACATTGAACCATTTACACCTTCAAGTGATTAAGTAAAAACAACCTTGAAAACCTTCAAACGGTTTCAACCTTCAACCACCAAACGGTCTTGAGACCGTTTGATCTCAAACGGTCTTGAGACCATTTGGGTGTGTTGACCGTTTGGGGAGAGTTGACTTTCAAACCGTTTGAAGCTTATGCGGTTTGAAACCATTTGATCTTAAACGATCTTGAGATCGATTGGTCCAAACGACCTTGAGATCGTTTGAGCCCAAACGGTCTTGAGACTGTTTGGCCCCAAACGGTCTTGAGACCATTTGGCCCCAAACGGTCTTGAGACCGTTTGGACCTCAAAAGTGGATTAAAGGTTATAAATGATTGGGGTTTTCTATGTTGAAGCCTTCAATTGGCCAAATCCTTGTTAGCCACTTATCAATTGAGACAATTAGGGTTATCCTTAACCAATTGGTCACTCAATTGACCCTCAATTAATATCCAATTAGGGTTGGAGTTGGTTCAATTAAGGTCTATAATCGTTCAACCATCAACACTCAACAATGTGAATCAAATCGAAGTTGATCCCATCAATTGACCTTCAATCGGGCTCAAACTTGGCCCAAATGGTCTTGGGATCGTTTGGATAACCTCCAAACGGTCTTGAGACCGTTTGCCCAAGAATTCATCAAAGTCTAAGTTGATTTGATAGGGGTTGAACCTTAATTAAGTCACAAATCAGCAATTTGATTATTTCAATAACCCACTGTAATTGGGCCCTCAATTGATCAAATTACCTTAACCCTAGACCTCCAAACGGTCTTGGATTGACACCAAACGGTCTTGATACCGTTTGGATGAGTTCCAAATGGTCTTGAGACCGTTTACCCATCCATCCTTTGGACTCTAGTGAAAATTTATCAAGGTTTGATCTATTGAGTTGATCATCACATCAATACTTAATTGCAATATGATTTGGTACCTTTGGACCTTCAATTGGTCAACTATACTTGACCCCAAACCTCTAAACGGTCTTGGGTGATCCCCAAATGGTCTTGAGACCGTTTGGATGATTCCCCAAACGGTCTTGAGACCGTTTGGGCTAATCAAACTAAAATCACTAATTAACTCATTGGAATTTCAACACTGATTTCAATTAGGATTTGCCCTATTAATCAACCTTCAACTCATAACTCGTTTGGAATTAATCCATTAAATTTGGTGAGTCATTAATCAACATCATTATGAACAGTAATCCCAAACGGTCAACGCTTGGTCAACAATCTTAAACAGTCTTGAGACCGTTTGCCCAAAAAGGGCAAATTTAACAGATTGAAAATCAGAACTTAATTCAATTGGATTTGCTAATTGATTTGCTTATATCTCACGATTCCTTTGGAGTTAACCCCTCAAATTTTGTGTGTGATCAGACTACATAATTAGGAACAGGATTCCCATACGGTCGTCGCTTGGTCAACTGGACCAAACGGTCTTGAGGACCGTTTTCCTCCATGCGACCCTGAAATCGTTGCCCACCAAACGGTTGTGCAAACCGCATGTGCAATTGGTTAGGACCGTTTAGTAAAGTGGAAATCCGTAGATAAGCATAGGAATTAATGCCCTTATCTTCTACCTCAAGAACAGTAGCAGTTCATCACGATTTTGCTTGCAAGGATGCAAGGGAAGATAGGAAAGAAGAAGAACTAGCAACTATATGCATAGAAAAAGATGTATAATCAAAGCATAAGGTTTAGAGTTATAAAACCCGCCTAAAGGTTGTTCCTTGAGCTTCAAGCTTCCAAGCTTCAGGTCTTTAATTGCGTCTTTGAGCTCCACAGGTCGGCCAAGGTGAATTCTCCAAGGAAAAGTTGGAAAGGAATGGCTAGAAAGATAAAGCTAGGTGAGCTAGCCATGAATTCAACCTTGAAATCGAGTTTCCTCCATGAATTCAAGCAAAAGGGATGATCCAAACTTACCTTGAACTCCCTGGTCGTTCTCCTATGCTCCAGAGCTCTGCCTTAGTCAGTTTGAGAAAGGGGGATAAGTGAGGGAATGAAAGAAACGTTCCCTTGCTTGCAAAGGAAGTGGTATATATATTTTGGGTGAAATTTCAACATAAGAACATATGCTTTCCTAATTTCTCATCTAAGTCCTTACTTTCTTCTTTGCACGTCCCCACATCTTATTTCTAAGGACAAAATCCTTCTAAGGTCAAAAATTGAGGGCAAAGAGGATCAACCCATCACTAAAGCATACACATAAAAGGGCTATTATACATACACCTTGATTATTCAATCACAAAGGTGTTCTTTATTATATGATTATTCAAATGAAGTGAACTTTTCATCATTTCTCTTCTAAATGATGCAAGAGTCATAAAATATATTTTAGATGATGTATTTTACAAGTTTCACCCCTCAAATTGGGTAAATTGCACTTTACACCAATTTAGGGTTTTCAAGTACAGGGGTTGCTTCCACAGCTGCACCTTGGTGCTCAAGCTTGGGAAATCCCTCAAACTTCATCATAAAAATCCTCATGATGTCTCATATCAGAGGAACATCTCAACATGTACAATTTGCAAGTTAATCCCTTAAGTGGGTAATTTGCACATAGATCCCTGTATTACAAAACAATGCTACAACTTTATATATAAAGGAGCAAAATTGAAATATATGTTTCTGAGGAACTTAATTACATGCCCAAAGTTAATCACAAGGATTTAATTACATATTTAGGCAAAACACCTAGGGTTAGTTCATAACCCAGGTCAGGGATGTTACATAACCCTAACTATACTATCTCCTTTACATGTTACTTGCTATGTTGTCTTGATCAGTTATGCTTATCTTACAAGTAATGCTCATGCTTTAGCTAGTAGTGTTTATTCCCTACATGTGCCCTAGATCTTGTTGGACGATATGTGGTGTGTTGGTTTCTCTTTGTGTCGGCCTACCCTTTGGATTAGTGGATCTTGAGAAAAACCCCTCTCTCGCTTTAGTTGAGAGGTGAGCTTAGGGTTCCTTAGTTCAAAGGTGTGTGTAGTGTGACTGAGAGGCAAGACCCCTCTCTCTCCTTGGTCTTGAGAGGTGAGCCTATGATGTTTAGACAATATGTTGAGTTGGTTGGCCGATAGTGTGTGGTTCTACCCTTATTTCCCGATATGCTTGAGGTTGTGCAAAACCCCTCTCACATGGTTGTTGAGAGGTGACCCAACACTCTTGGTATCCTTGGGAAATATGGTGTGGATGGTTGTGATGATGTTGAGACCTTCTAACCCTAGTAAACTGATATGGTGTGTAGGTGTGGTGACCGATATCCCTTTCCTACCCTAGGGTTAGGGTTTGGACAATAGGATTGGTTGACACCTAGTTGGTCCCTTGGCCGAGATATGTGTTCTGGAGGACTTGAGTTCTTGGGAAATATCCCCTTTTGTGTTGACCCCTTGGGCGTCATGGCCTTGCCTTGCATGATACCTATGATGGGTAGTGCTGCCCGATATCCCTCTCTTTCCCTTGAGCTAGGGTTGGGTGATACAGTAGGTGGCTATTGTGTTGTTCCCTTGGATGACACAGGGTTGTGTTGGGCGTTTGGGTCTATTGGTGCCTTGCACGAAATTCTCTTAGTTGGTGCTACCCGACACTCTGTTGTGACACACTGCTTGGTGTTGCTGCTATGCTGCACGACACAACGTTTCATGTTGTTTCTTGTTACCTCATGTAGGTGTGTTGCCCGCCATGGTGTTGCCCGATAGAGCGTTGCCCGTCATGGGCATTGCACGTTAAGTTCTTGCCCGACATGATGTTGTGTTGCACGCTTGGGTGTTGTAGGTTTCTTTCTATGCTGTTGCACGATATCAGCTGGCTTGTGCTTTACTCGGTATGGGTTTTGGCCGATAGTGGTGGCTGACATGACTGGATAGGGTTTGGTTGTAACTGGTATCCTTTAGTAAGGGATGTGGTATCTTTTTTGGTGAGGGCCGCTGCACCTTTGGTGAGGGTCACTGCACCTGTGGTGAGGGTGATTATGCCTTTCGGTGAGGGTTGTTCCTTACCTTATATGCTTTAGTGAAGGTTATGTTCTATGTTTTCTTAAAACCCTAATATTGTTTGGAATGTTATTTTTTGAAGTTACGTATATGTATGGCCATCTAATGTTGCACAACATATCTCCATGATCAAGTATTTATCTACCCTTAAGCATACTAACCATGCATGTTTCATCAATTGAGATGTGTACTCAGGTATGAGCTATAATGATGTCATTGGTGACATTCTCTTGATATTGAGATAATGAGGAACACTATGTGTTATGTTGACTATGATGGAACATGATGAGTGTTGCCTATGTGTTGGTAACATGTGCTTAATGATGGGATGGAATCCCTATGATGCTAGATCCTTGTAATGGATCATGATGGCTGGCAAGAGGCCAAGTGGCAATATGTGATGTTGGATCCTTGAGATGGATCATGATGATGATGATGATGGCATTGAGAATAGCAGTAATAGTGTGACACAGAATGTAGGAATCTATGTTGTTTACACTTATTTATGGGTTGCATTATATAACTTTGTTGATCCCAACAATCCACCTAAAATGTATTAATTAATTACAAATGAACCTTTCATGTAGTTTGCCCTGGCCATAGATCCATCATCGTCAGTAGCCGGTGATGGGGAAATGGTTTCTCCTACGGGTTGACCCGGAGCACATATTGTTGAAAATGCAGGGTTTCTCCTAGCCGAAAATAGGAGGATTAGAGTGCAACTACAGTTGTAGACTCAAGATGTGTATAAGAGCTTGGTGAACAGGCCTAAGGCTCAGTGAGATAGAGCATGGTGAATAGGACCATGGCTCAATGTGATAAAGCATGAATGCATTCATGGATCTGGAGCACAGTTAATAGGCCCATGGCTCAAGATTTACTAGCGCTGACACCTGTACCAAGGTGGGCTAGAGGAAAGGGTAGCTTTCAGAGTTAACCCTGTGACTAAGGTCACTTAATCAAGAGACTGCGGTCCTACTTTGGATATCATGCACTGACCACGAGGAGGTGAGGTTGTGGAGTCTGACTCTTCCATTGACCTTGTATGGAACCGTCTTTGGGTTTCACAACTAAAGGTTGGATTTGAGTAGTATGACTCACTTCCTCAGGGCATAATAAATCGTAATCCAGTCGTATAGTATATTTGCTTAGGGAAAACATGGAACATCAGTTGATGCCTTATTTGTATAGTTTCCCTAGTTATATCTTGTAGCTAATTACATGATCCTCAGATGTTATGATAAGACCCTATAATACTTGTCTTGTTAATCATGTTCCATATATTATCTATTTATATGCCTCTTAGATATCTTGGTAAGATGTTATAGAGGTAGTTCTGCCCAGTATATTGCATACATGATTTGCTTATATCAGTTACCTGCTTTATCTGTTATAGCTCTCCTGGGGTTTTATAGTTTCGGAGGGGGTTATGTTTCTCATTGGGACTGTGTGTCTCACCCCGTTGGTTTAAAACCCTTTTTAGGTGGACGTGCTAGATGTGGTGGTGATCATGATGTTGCAGTTGAGCAGCAAGAAGAACACTAGAAGGCAAGTGATGGATATGCTGCTATTTTTGGGTGTTTTGTAGTAGAGTCCTAGAGTCATCCCTGTACTCTCAGGTCCTTGGAGGTGTTTTGATGAGGTTTCACGATGTATAGTTGATATGGCTTTCTTATCCTATTGTTGACCTTGCTAGGTCTGTTATGTACATAAACAAGTGGTGAACTGTTGTGCTTATGGGACAACTAGTTCCTATGAGTTTTGGACATGTATCGAGTTTATGTATATTTATATAACATGTTTCTTTGCAGGATGTGGATCTGGTTGTAATAGTTCCCTTCTTATCTGCTTTCCGCAATCAGTTTTAATTAACCCGTGTTTTTGGTAATACGATGTTTAGGATGGTTCTACATGTTTTCGTGTGTTTTTTCACTATCTTTATGATGGCGGGATGTCACACACTCGATCAAAGTTCTTGTCGACCAAGAACCACCTCTATCAAACTTGTGAGCACTGTTCAACAACTTACACAATTGTGCTCTAAAATAGTCTTCAGTCAAAAATAATCTCGACCAAGTAAGATTCGGTCTAAAGCTTGTGACCATTAGACTGAGTGGTTGGTAGTTGGGAGTTGGAAATAGATGTTGCAATACTTTTGCCTAAAATCCAGGCTCGGTCGTAGAAAATCTCGACCGAGACAGTTTAATCGACCAAATTGTCGACCGAGTAGGGTTCTAGATTGTTCTTTTCAAGCGGAAACAAATTAACAATTGTGAGCCAACTAATGTACACATAATAGCTAGTTAAATACTAAGAACACTCTACAGACTCCCTAGAATGTCCCTAAACACTTACAAACCATTCCTATAAATGAAAGAGGCCTTAGGACACCTAAAGCACCTATGCTACACTTGAGCATCCACTATTTAGAGAAACAAAGCTAGAATTTGCTATCCATCTTCATCATTGTGCTCTAGAGTTGTGTCCTATAGTTACAATATCCTAGACACCACATGTAGCCACATCCATCTTAAGTGGATAGGATATATAAACATTGTATATAGGATCAAAACATTGTATTTCGTTGGATAAGTATTTTCTTTCTTCCAATCTATTTCTTCTACATTGTACTTTGTTCTCCTTAACTACTCCTAGTGTTCAAGGCTGATGAAAGGAGGTTGTTGGTTCTACTTCAACAAAGTGAAGGCTGCTCCAAGGTGTTCTTGAGATTACTTCAAGAAGGCTGCTTCAAAGGAGGTTGGAGCTACTTCTAGGTGAAGGCTATCTCAAGGTTGTGGAGATACTTCACGGTGGCGAAGGCTGCTCCAAGGATTGCTCGTAGTTACTTTAAGAAGGTTGCTTCAAGGGGATTGAGGCTACTTCAAGGTGAAGGCTACTTCGAGTGGAAGGTGATTGTATATTTATCTAACATTCTTGCGAGGTAATGAAATAAATCACTTTGAAAGTCCCAATTGGAAAAAATTGGGTAGTGGACTGAAAACCTTTGATTCAAAGGTTGGAACCACTCTAAATCGGTGTATTTCTTGTTTCCTCCTCCTTCTTTGGTTGAGTGTTTTAATTGTTTTAAGTATTTCAATTAACTTTAAATTATCCAAAAATCTCTATTCACCCCCCCTCTAGATCTTTCAATTGGTATCAGAGTAGGTGTTCAAGGAGCCATGACATGTCTTGATGAATGGGGGACAACATACTCAGTAACCTCAACCTTGAATGAACTCATGTAACTTGGCCACCACCCATAGATGGAAGCAACTACACCTACTGGAAAACAAGAATGCAATTCTACATCCAAGGACTCAGCTTGGAGTTATGGAGGATGGTGTCCACTCCCTGTGAACTTCCCACAATCGAATATGCATCATGGGATCCAAACACGGTAAAATAAGTTCAATTAAATGCCAAAGCGGTAAGCATACTATATTGTTCTATTTCGATAAGTGAATTCAATAGAATATCCTCATGTGATACATCTTATGATATATGGCATAAACTCTCCATAACACATGAAAAAACTACCCATGTTAAAAACACAAAAATTAATATGCTTAAACAAAAGTTTGAACAATTTTGTATTCTACCTAATGAATCTATTAGTGAAATGTATGTAAGATTTTCTTCCATTTTTAACAATATAAGTACATTAGGAAAGTATATAAGTGAGGAGGATCAAGTGTCCATAATTCTTAGATCGATACCTCCAAGATACAAGCCAAAGGTAATAGTCATTGAAAAAGCTAATGATCTCACCACAATGAGGATGTAGCAGCTCATTGGCAATCTAGAGACTCATGAGGTAACTCTTGAAGAAAAAGAAAGATTGGAAGACGAACACAAGAAGGAGAAAAGGAAGGGCATTGCTTTTAGGGCATCAACTAAACAAAGAAATGAAATAAGTGAATAAGAGAGTGAAGAAGAGGCACTCATTGTAAATGGTAAGCAATATATAACATTTCAAACTAAACAAAATTCTTCTGCTTCTCCCTCTTCTTCCCTTAGGTCCTTTGAATGTGGTAAGAAGGGACATTTAAAAAATGAGTGTCCCAAAGTCAAGAAGGGAAAGAAATCTTCTCTCAAGAAGAAAGAAAAATCCTACAAAGCAGCTTGGGATGACTCAAGAAATGGTAGCAAAGTGAGGAGGAAGCATAATGTCTCATTATGAAAGGATGTTTCATTGCAACAAAAAATGAAGAAGAAAATGGGGTAAGTCTTCTTGATTTATCTAAACAAGAGTTAGTCACTAGTATTTAAGAACTACATGATAAATATGTTGATTGTAAAATGAAATTAAAAAGGTTTACAAAAACTAATGAAGATTTGTATGCTAAATTGAATGATCTTACTTTTGAAAAGGAAAGTATTATGTCTGAAAAAGCTACTTTGAAATCATCTATTAATGATTGCAATATTAAGTTGTTTGCTCTAGAAACTTACAATAGTTTTCTCTACTAAGAAAAGGTTGAATTGCTTGCTAAGATAAATGATCTTCAAACTCAACCTATTCTATGTACTCATTCGGATTATGATGATATTGTCAAAGAAAGAGATAGTTTGTTATCTAATCTAGACCAAGCAAAGTTAGACATGAAAAAGAGAATGGATGAAATTTCTAAGTTGTGAAAGGATATTAGTAGCTTGAAAAACAAAGACATTCTTGATAAAATCCTAAAGGACTCATCAGGCCAAATTGGGAGGCGAGGCCTAGGTTATGTGCCCAAAGACAAATCATATCAAGAACCTAGACCTAAAAAGATTCCAGTACCCAAAATCAAAGTCATGTATGTACCTAAAAACAATCCAACTCATGACGACAATGTTAAAAAGAGAAATGAAATTGATTTCATCTACTACCATTATTGTTTACGTATTGATTGTTATTCATTTTCATGCTCTTACAAGAAAAATAAGGATAATGATCTAGTTTGTGTTCCAAAACCTCAAGCTTAGAAATGTGAACACTTAGTTGATATTTGACCTAAAACTTAATTTGAAAATCTAATTGTCTTATCTCAACTAAATAAGCTTCTGATTTGATCGGAAATAACAACATGCTTTGCTTAAAACTGATACAACACACAAAACCCTTCTCGGTCGACAAAGTTCTCGACCGAGACTCTCTTCGGTTGAATATATAACTGACTAGGAGTGGTTCTATCAAAAATGTATTTTATGGCAAATCATTTTGGTTGGCACAATAGCTCGACTGAAATATGATTTGGTCAAACAAATTATTGATCGAGTATTGTTCTGAAAAGAGATTATCAATAAACTTGTGACTATAATCAATCTTGTTAAACTCTTTCCAATTATCTATTCCAAGATATCTTAATAAATGATTCTATCCAAAAAGACCACTATATGGGGACCAAAACTTTATACTTCGTAGGTCTATAAAGATTGCCCAAAATATGACCAGAAATGAAAAGATTTCTACACACATGGAAACAAGGTCACATTTGGAGAAAGCTTCAAAGGTTAAACTACTAGCATAGGTACGCAAAATCCTCAAATGTTCTATATGTAAAAGAATTACAATGAACATGATTCACAGGAAAATATCAAAAGGAAAAATGATTGTAAATCTCTCAAATTTATGAACACTATGAATTTTTTGTGGCATAAAAAGATTGTTCATAAATTATCTCATAATTAATTAATTTGAAGTACCTTAGTATTTTTGATCTCAAAAAATTCTTGGTTATAATGTGCAAATATTTTTGCTCTGAATCGGATTCACAACACCAATTTTGGCTTTAAATCCCTTTACTTGGTTAGAGATACATCTATTAATCCCACTATGAGCCTAAGGAATATCATATCATTTCAAGGCTTAACATCCCTTGCAAATGGTTGAGAAATTATTCTTAGTGTTTGAATTACGACAAAACTTGACATTTTTTTGTAATCAATTAAAGAGTAATTATATTGACTTACTTGTTACTCCCCTAGAAAATGTACTCTTTGATATATGTGCTAAAAAATCTTAATTGAATTTCATGTTATTTTTATTGAACAAGATTCTAGTAATGTTTCTTTGATTAGTCACAATAATTTATTATCATGCACAAGTAAATAAACAAGCTCAAAAAATTCACCAAAACTACTTACAAACTCTTGTTCGGTCGAACATATTTTGGACCGAGCTTATTCTCTATTGATAAAATTGTCGACCGAGTTCTAGTGAGTGGAACCCTTGATTGACAAGGCATTTTTGAACCAAATTTCCTCTAAAAATTTTGCGACCAATTTTTTTGCAAAAAGGCCCCTCGTTCGAGCAAATTTTCGAACAAATTCTCATTGTAACTGTCATTTTTCAAACTCTAATGGTTGACCAAAGTAGCCATTATGAGGAGCTTCAGAAGAGAGTCGTTGGTATCTTGGTTGATGAAGTCGTCGACCAAGAAGGTCCTTGGTTTGTTATAAAAGGGACCCCAATCCTCCCATTCTACTCACACTTCAATTTCTCTCTTTTCCACCTCCTCTCGTGATCTTTAGAGATATTGTTCAGCAATACTCTTCCACTATCATCCCTAGTTCTTCTTCCACCTCCACTTGTTCAATATGGCCTCATAATCAGTCCGTGGTGGGAAAAAGCAAGTAGCGGCGAGGAAGAGAAGAGTGTTCACTCTGGCCTTGAGTGTCGTCAACGACATTACCTTCAACGACGTTTCTATTGGAGAATGCTACCTCAAGCTCACCTCAAAGACCCCTCTTCCTCGATGCCCGGTGGAAACCAATGACTTCATCACGCTCCTTGACCTCCCCGAGCTCTTCAAGGTGCAAAAGTTGACGAATTTTCTTAAACTGTCCTTTCATTTCTGGTCCACGCATGCCGTAAATGAGTTTTATGCTGATCTTACTAGGGACTCCAATAACCCCTTCTCTTTCACTTCCATGGTTGAAGGGTTAGGAATTTATTTTTCTAAAAAAGACATCCTTAAAATGTTAGATATAGATGAGGAGGAATACAGCGGTTTCATATACTTAACCACTAGAAACCCTTTATCCAAACTCTCCATGATGATAACACCATTAGCTTAGGAGACGTCAAATGGTCGATTTTCCTTCATTATACTTCATGTCATGAGAATAAGGGAACTTACTATGCTACGTGTCTCACACCTAAACATATGGTAGTAAATCTCATTATCACCCACAACATCTACCTTAGAGAAAACAAAACTGAAATCCCACAATTTAGGATGTATCTAATTTATGCTATCCTCGAAAGCATTCCAATCAATTTCATTTGCATTATCCTATCCAATATGTTTGAATTCTCTATAAATTGTCCCTATGCTGATTTTGTGTGTCAAATTATCCAATTTTTCCTTGACAAAACCTAGAGGATCTAAACTACAAGTGTGATAGGAATCCTCAAAAACTCACCAAACACACTATAGATAAAATGGGCATTGAATTTGGGCAGAAGAGGGCTAAGACCGAAGGAGAGACATCCACCAAAGCAAATCCTCCACCTCGTACTCCTCCTAGATACTCCATAGAAAATCTAGCAAATGATGTGTGTTATCTCAAAGGGGTTTCCTTTCATCTTGGGAGACAATTAGATTAAAATCATCATGATATGACCTATCTTAATCAAAGAATTTAATCCTTGTCTCCCAATGTTCTCGATACATACCCATATACACTCTATCCCGGGAGTCTTTATCCGTTTAACCCTTCAATCCAATACACCCAAATCCCACAACCACCTTCACATGGTCTTTCCCATACCCAATACTCACCCATGCAACTCCAGGACATTGTTGCCCACTTCAGGTTTGATAGGGCATCTACATTTTTGGAGGCATATGCTCTTACTAAGACATGTGCACTTGATTGGCAAACACTTGTCAAGTAGTATGGCGATGATCCATTTCTTGGGAAAGATCGTAAGGTTGTCGTAACTTGCAATCCTTCAAGTGATGTTGTCCTATTTAGTGAGTAGTACAACTCATGTAATCATTTCTAGTGAAGAGTATGATGTTATCTTATGTTGCTACTATCAATGGAATTGAGCTTGTTTGTGTTTACTTGATCATGTTAGTAAAATCTATCTTGTGGCTTTGATTGGACATTTTCTATCACTTCATTTTTGTATCTTGTGTATCATATTGAGGAGGCGTATCCCAGTCAGGGGGAGTAAAATGTTTATATAGCTATCTTTTTGAATTGACAATGGGGGAGAAATAATATTAAACAATGTAAATGAGTTTCATGTTCTCTTGGTTTAACATTAATTGATGCTATATTCTTTAAGAGATGGATATGCTGTTCCATATGTCTTTAGGAATAATTAGTGCACATTTGATGAAAACAAGAAAATACTCTTCATCTCAGGTATGAAACTCATCCCATTTATATTATTTTTATTATATTTTAGAAATGTTTATCATCTTCAAAAAGGGGGAGATTGTTGGCTTAATTGGACATTAGTATATCCTTTGTTTTAATGACAACAAACATTTCACACTTGTGGATCTAACATGTTATTTGAGTATTTTAGGGTTCAAAGGAATAAGAAAATCCAACTAAATGGGAAGATGAAGATTAATGCAAATTGAAGATCAAATGCACTTAATTGTGTAAATGTTCATGGTTGTACTCAAATTTAAACATTTGTACAAAAATATAACGTACAAGTACTTAGACATCATGTAAATCAAGTGTTAGATCTTCCCTACCCACTTATAACCCTTAGATGGGTCCCCCCCCAAAGTTAGAGTCACCAACACACATTGAAACACACACTTAATAGGTGATTCAGAAGTCTAAAATAGGGACGCACTTGGTCGAAGAACTTGTCGACCGAGACATACTCGGTCAAAGTTCTTGTAGACCTAGAACCACCTCGATCAAACTTGTGAGCACTGTTCAACAACTTACATAGTTGTGCTCTAAAATAGACCTCAGTCTAAAATAATCTCGATCGATTAAGCTCCAGTCTTGTGACTGTTAGACTGACTAGTTGGTAGTTGGGAGTTGGAAATAGACATTGCAATACTTTTTCCTTAAACTCAGACTCGATCAAAGATAATCTCAACTGAGACACAGTTCAGACGACCAAATTGTCGAACGAGTAGGTTCTGGATTGTACTTCTCAAGCACAAACAAATTAGCAATTGGTAGCCAACTAATGTACACCTAACGGCTAGTTAAGCACTAAGAACACTCTAGACACTCCCTAGAACGTCCCTAGACACTTGAAAAATATTCCTATAAATAGGAGAGGCCTTAGGACACCTAAAGCACCTAAGATACACTTGAGCATCCACTATCGAGAGCAATAAAGCTAGAATTCAATTGCCATCTTCATCCCTGTGCTCTACAGTTGTGTCCTATAGTTACAATCTCCTAGACACCACATATAGCCATGTTCATCTTAAATGGATATAAGATCTAAACGATTGATATAGGATCAAAGCATTATACTTCATTTGATAAGTATTTTCTTTCTTCCAATCTATTTTTTCTACATTGTACTTTGTTATCTTGGACTACTCCTAGGGTTGGAGGTTGTTAAAGGAGGTTGCTTGTTGCTACTTAAAAAAGGTGAGGGTTTCTCTAAGGTGTGCTTGAGATTAATTCAAGAAAGTTTCTTCAAAGGAGGTTGTATCTACTTCTAGGTGAAGGCTATCACAAGGTGGTGGAGCTACTTCAAGTTGGTGAAGGCTGCTCTAAGGATTACTTGTGGTTACTTCAAGAAGGCTGCTTCAAGGGGGTTGAGGCTACTTCAAGGTGAATGCTACTTTGAGTGGAAGGTGATTGTATTTTATGTAATATACTTGTGAGGTAATAAAATAAATCACTTTCTAAATCCCAATTGGAAACAATTGGGTAGTGCACTGACAACTTTGATTAAAAGGTTGGAACCACTCTAAATTGAAGTGTCTTCCTTGTTTCCCCCTCCTTCTTTGGTTGAGTGTTTTAATTGTTTTAAGTATTTCAATTAACTTTAAATTATCCAAAAATCTCTATTCACCCCTTCTAGATCTTTCATAAAGATCTAACACGTAAAGACCATAAGACATTGGGGCACTGTCACAAAAGATCCCATCTTTTGAAATAGAACATCAATCACTTTTAATATGGAACTCGAATGCATACTTGTACAAACAAGATATAGAAATGATGTTTCTATTTATAGAATGTAGTTAATATAAATTCTTTAACTCTATTACAAGCCCCATGGGTAAAGATATACAATAGGTTCCAACTGCACTAGCCACAACTCTTGTGCCGTTAGCAACTCATAGTTCCACCTCACCTTTTCCTAAAGGCCTACTTCCTTTAAGATCCTGCAAATGAGAACATATGTGAGATCCAAGTCCAGTATCTAATACCCAAGATGATGAAGTATATAGATTTATATCAATAACATATATACATGAAGTGGAGATCACCATCCCCATCATCTGCTTGTTGACAACCTTCAAGTACAAAGGATGAGTTCCTCTTGTACTGTTTTTATCCTTATATTGAGTGTTGAAGAATTGGACTTAGGCTTGACCATAGAGCTCTTCTTTGTCTTTCTTTGATCCTTGGACAAAGCCCCACTGATCACCATCATAAGCTTGTCCTTCTTCACCTTTGCTTCATCATGAATAAACATGGCAAGTAATTCTGACATCTGTCCAGCCGAATTACTTACATGGTAACATGAAATGAAACATCTATATGATTTTGGTATAGTCTTTAGAATCATATAAGTAGCCAACTCTTAGATCAAAGAGGATCCCAACTCTTCAAGATGATACACATGTCCAATCACATTGAGCACATGTTCTTCTATTGAGTTTCCCTCTGTCAGCTTTCACACAAGCAACACCTTTAAGATAGCGTTCCTTTCTTCTTTTCAAGACCAAGTGTTACCTTCTTGAGATGTGTCACCATCTCTATAACACTCATGTCCTCACATTTCTCATGCAACTCATAGTTCATGCAACTTAGCATAAGGTACTTTATCTCTAATTCATCATTGTCATGCTTCCAGTAAGCATCCACTTGTGCCCTAGGTACATCAGGAGGAGGTATTTCAAGCATAAGTTTGTCAAGGACGTAGATCTTGCATTCTTAATTGAGAATACTTCTCAAAGTCCAAACCAATCATGCAAATCTCTCCCGCCAAGTTTGTCTTTCTTCAGGACCAATCAAAAATTAGATTTCTTCATCATGGATTCTATAAGAGAATAATTGCATTTGTCAAAAACCATTTGTGATTTTATTTTATTTGAAAATTTTGATGATATTAATTAGGCCTATAACTATTATCACTCTGATTATTTTATTCAAAATGGCAGCCCTCAATATTAATTTGGAATATTACAACATACAATATTCTAGTGGGCCAAGATCCATGTAAGGAGTGGGACCCAGAGGGGATCCACTCCCTACTAAAAATTTGAAGAATAGAACCTCCAGTCCAAACAAACCCAAAAGGTAAGATGGAGTGGGTGTAAAATTTTCAAATCTTATTAATGGTATTTAAAACAACCAAAGTATACCTACAGAATAAAAATTATGACTATGATAAACTTTCCAAAAGTTTTACAAATGTGCATCTTAGTCCCCCACATTGGGTCTACATGTGTGATACAACACAAGGATCTAGTAGAAGGAAATGTAAACCATAACAACTTTATCTCCAAGATTTAACTTCTTATGCTAAGTCCAAGACTGCATGCCATGTCATCCATATCCTTCACCTAGGGTTGGAAGCATATCCCAACAAGGAGAAAAATAGATGACATCAACAAAGGCTGGTATGTGCATACTAAAAAGGAAATTGAGCAATATACAGAATAAGGGATAACAAATATAAAAGTCTTCCCATAGAAAAGACAAGGACTACCCAAAAGGGCATACATGGAAAGAATAACCATCACATTATGAAAGAGACACTTTCCATAAATAAAACAATAAAGTTGTGCCATACTAGCACATGAAAAGAAAGTAGGGCACACACCCCACAATCATCAACTTGCATGCATGTGAGATAAACATAGCCCTAGAATAATATAAAGACAATGGTGGCCAAGCCTCATAAACTTAAAACCTGATGGAGATTGACACATAACAAAAGTCCCCAATAAAGTGTGTGGGCTAAACCTCATAAATTTGAAACCCGGGTATGGGGCACATAACCTCCATCCCAAAAATATAATAAGGGCACATAACCCAAAACCAATGTAATTACACTACTCTAGTGCTACTGAATCATATAGCATGTAAAATGTAGAGGCAAGTAGAATGTATAGTAAGATTATACAAACTAGTCACCACAAAAGTGACCAACATATACATCCACCTCATAAGTGGGAAAATGACATCACATGTCATCATATAAAGTTCCATCATGAACCAAACATAAAATAGGAGCCCAAAAGAATATCCATGATCATAAGATCAATAACAAGTAGGGTACTTCACATGAAGCTAAATTTCAATATAAAAAGGCATTGTGTATAGGTTAATGTCCATATGACCAAGGAAAAGAAAAAACATAGGCTAATTGCTCAAAACAATAATTGGGGATTCAAACATACATTTAGAGAGTAGAATTATAAATATCTCAATAAAGAAATAATGTGGGATGCAAGCATACCTCACGGATGTATGTAATAGGTTAGGATCCACACCCTATGTCCAAACAAAGTATACCTTCACCTAATATTATATTAGATGCAAATCATTAATTAATGTACACATTTCAATACTATAAAAATCACTTTTTATTAAATTGGATTTAGACTCTGAAAGCATCACCAAACGATCTATTAGATTCTCCTTCTCAAGAAAATGTATCTTTTTGTCCTATTTGGAGTTTATATGATTCAGTTCAAATTATTTTGAGTTCTATACATATATTTTAATCTTCAAAAATCATCCTTTGAAAAGCATTGAAATTAGGATATGAAGTATTTTATTAGATGGAGAATATTTTTTTGATTCCAAAAAATATATTTTTTGTTAATTTTGGAAAAAAGATTTAAAAGTTATGAATTTTTCATTTTTAACCAATCAGAAAAAACCACATCATCAAATCCATTGCAAGAGAGGAAGAGAGAGGGGGAGGGGGAGGCCCTGTGACTTGGCCCAATAGGAGGTGACAAAGTCACTCGATCAACCCAGTCATCCATGTCAAAGGCAAACAAAAATGAGGTAACAAGATGAGACTACCTGGGTGAGAAAATAGAGGAAGAAGAAAAGCAGAGGGTTAAAACCATAAATCAACCTAGAGATTCCCCCCTCCACCCGAACACCATGGCCACGAGCAGACAAGATGCTCTCAAGGTGGGAATTGGGTGATTCTTGGACACATGATCATTCGAAAAAACAAGGGTACCAAAAGAAAGAGGATGGTAGGGGGGACTTACTGCTAGAAGCCATTAGCCGGAAGAGGTGAGGAGAATATGCTATGGTCTCTACAAATCTGAACTCAACCAAAGCGTTTTGTCATCCAAACACATGAGCAATGCGAAAATTGAGATGTTAGGATGTTCACAAGAATGTCAAGGAAGGTCGAGGTATGGCTTTATATAGATGGGGATGAGAGGAGTAGCAAAGAGGGAGGTGGCTGCAAGGCACTTTGGAGAAGGAATTAAGCATTTCCCTAAATCACAATGAAATCTCATAAATAATAGCTAAAAAGATTCACAATCTGATATAGAAACCATTGGCGAAAAAATCATGGAGTTTTGTTCAAAAATGACTGAGATATGACAATTTGAAAATCACTAAAACTGGGTGGCTACTATTCATGCCATTGTGAGGTTACAAATGATCCGCAAACAGTTGGAGCACGATCCATCAATAATGATCACATGTGAATCCATGAATTTAATACAATTTCCAAATGTAAATAGGACTATAGTTCATTATTTAATCAATCAACTTTTTCTCACTCTTCATTTTAGGGTGCAAACAAACTCAAAATTAATGAAATTTTGCAACTAGGCTTATTTGAGTATGTATAATATGAATATACAATTAGATTTTCCTTTTGAAGACTTTTATTATTTTATTTAAGTAAATCTTATTTTCTCTTTCCTCATGCATTAATGACTCTAGGATTCACTAAAATTAATGAAACTTCACCCATAAGTCATACTAAGTGTGTTGGATATGAGTTTTTCCATTAATTTATTTTTCTGAAATTGTTTGTTATTCTAATTAATGATTTGAAGATTCTACACACTTTGTCTCTCCTAAATTAACCTTCTCATCAAATACTTTACAAATTGAGTGAAAATTGACCCAAAGGCCTATTTTAACGTATAATATGAATTTGGAATTATTTATTTTTTGAAGAGTTTTATTATTTTATTTAATACATTTAAATATTATCATTTATTTTAGCCTTTTAATGAATTAGAGGCATCTATAAACTTTTGAAAATTATGAAACTTGGCCTATAAGCAATACTAAATGTGAGGAACACAGTTTTGGCATTAATTTTTTTCAACATATTATTTAATATTTTTGGTCTTTAAATTATTTTCTCTGTCCTGGATAAAATAAAATATTTAAGATTTTTCAAATTAGATGAAAATTCACACATAGACTCATTTTGACATGTAGATTACAAATTTGAGGTTTGTTTCCACTTTTGAAGTCATTTAATAAATATATTTAATAATTTGGAGAAAAACTCATATTTTCCAATTTCATTTAATCCAAAGATAATTATTAAATTTTCAAAATTGTGAAACTTATCACAAGAAAATTCAAACTCAAGGAAAACGAATTTGGCCTTAGAATTATCTTTTGAGTTTCCCTTTTTATGAGTTTTAGGCAATGTACTTCACATTATCAACACTTATCAAATTAAAACATTTAATGCCACATTTTTATGTTTATAGGTTTTCTATTTATTCCTTTTTCTCTTTCTTGTTCCAAAAGACCATAGAAAGTTCTAGGTCAAATTTATTTTATCATTATCCCACTTAAGTGGTTAAATTGCTTTTTAGACCCTCATTGAAATATCTTCTAAGATATTTATGCATATAACCTTACATTAATATAATTAGTGTTCAATTATATTCCAAACCATTAATATTTGAACAAATTAAACATCAAGGTCAAAAATGATATAAAGGTTATGAGAAACTAAGGGTTATGAGAAACTTATACTAACACTAAGGTAAGAATATACCCATGTTTCAGTATGTTACAACACTCGAACCCTTATAGAGGATTTCATCCTCGAAATCTAATCATCCATACATCATCAACCAATTACTCTCCACCCCTTAAAAGGTTTATCCTAAGAAGAAAAGCTACATATCGTCAGGGTACTATGGTCACTTTGCATCTTTTAATATGAATCTTTTAGGGTTTTATGTTGGACATGCATCCAACTAAAAGGTCATAACCAAATAGGGTCGATCTTTAGGTCCTTGTGTCTGTAACCTAACAACCCTAAGATTCACATGTCACAAATGTCATAGGGTAAAAAGAGTAGGTCGAATTCACCTTTACATTATTCCACATATCCCTAGTCACTTCTTCATAGACAAAACTAAGGTTAAGATTGTATTCCATATACTTCTAGGATTCCACTAATAAAACTTCACATGTCTCTTTATTGTGACTTTGTTTAAGAAAACATCGATAAAATCTAGAAAATGTTCTTTTGTACATATAATGCTGTAAAAACAATAATTTTTGGGGATGAAATATATTTGATTTAAAAAAAAGATTGATCCAAAATCAATTGAGGAAACCAAGTCACAATTTTTCCATGATAAGATTTCCTTGTCCTACTAGTACCTCATCCTCATAATATGATTCCATCATCAAGTAAAACCATATTGCATCCAAATATACATATCACCATAGTCCTATATGGTAGGGTAAGATTACCTAAAACCTCTTCACATAAGGGCTTACTCATCATGATTCTAATATATAGCTCATATCAAGCTTTCAACAACTTAGGAACAACATAGATCAATTCTATGGTGAACATCTCACCTAAAGGGTAATTATATAGGGCAAGGGTTCTAATTAGGGAGACAAAACTGAAATAGTCATATTCTGACTACCATGGGCTCTGATACCATGCCGTAAGGAGTGGGACCCAGAGGGGACCCACTCCCTACTAAAAATTTGAAGAATAGAACCTCCTGTCCAAACAAACCCAAAAGGTATGATGAAGTGGGTGTAAAATTTTCAAATCTTGTTAATGGTATTCAAAACAACCAAAGTATAGCAACATAATAAAAATCATGACTATTATCAAGTTTCCAAAAGTTTTACAAATGTGCAACTTAGTCTCCCACATAGGGTTTACATGTGTGATACAACACAAGGATCTAGCACAGGGAAATCAAAATCATAACAACTTTGCCTCCAAGCTTTAACTCCTTACGCTAAGTCCAAGATTGCATGACATGTCCTCCATATCCTTCACCTAGGGTTGGAAGCATACCCCAACAAGAAGAGAAAAAAAGATGACATTAGCAAAGGCCGGTATGTGCATACTAAAAAGGAAATTCAGCAATATATAGAATAAATGATAACAAATATAAAAGGCTTCCCATAGAAAAGACAAGGACTACCCAAAAGGGCATAAAAGGAAAGAATCACCATCACATGATAAAAGAGACACTTTTTTTTGGTCGGTCAAAAAGCGTGTTACTATAGAAACCAAAAAACTTTGGGCACAAAGTACCCCATTACATCAACAGGAGCTTAACAGCTCAAACAAAGATTAAGCTTCCCTCGTAAGGGGAAACACAAAAAACTCTAGACGAAATAAAACTAGGAAGACCTATCAAGCTACACAAGCTAACTCCAAGCAAACCTATCAGAAGAAGACTATACCAAACTACTATTACATGCATTCACCATACCCACAAATAGTAACAGAGCTTAACATAGAACAAGACTAATATTTCTGCCTAAAGCGAGCCTTGAAGCTTCTAACCTTCTTATCTACCAGAACATCAGGTTTCTAGAAGGGCAAGGTCACCCAAAAAAGAACCCCAAGATATCAGATCAGCATAGAGGCTGATCCAACCAAAATAGGATAAAAAAACCAGCATGTTTAAGCCATAGAGCATGGGGGAAAGAAGAACAGCTCCAAATCACTCCTTCATGCTTGGCACAACACCAACTATCCATTAGGAGTACCCACAAAGTGTGGTACTATGTCAAGATTAGAGAGATCATTGTCACTATCATCTCGCCCAACAGCCAAGTAGCTGACCTGCGAGGTCCTTGATCATCAAAGGATGTTGTTAACACATCACCAAACCATCAATGCCGGAGAAGACGCCAAGGCTGGTAATCACACATATGCATTCCTACAAACACCATGAGAGCACTCAGTAGCATCAGCAGAGTGACTGTTGTTGGTGTCAACCTAAGAATCAAACCTGAAGTGCTATCCACCCGCAGCAGCAGAGGGATCAAGGAACACCATGTTACCCTACACCTAGAGTAGGTCGGGAAGCTGAACCCCAGAATTGGGCACCACCAACGCAGTAGGGGTGAAGCCGCATCTCCAAGCAGACCAGGGGGACCCAGTCACCCATTGAGGGAGCTAGCATCACCGACGCCAATACACGAGGTGAATCTTCCTATTAATCGGCCACCCTACCACCAAGACTATCGAAGGTAGGTACATGGGGAAGACCCACACCGGACGGATGGGGGAAAAGCCCTAGCCGCCTGACAGAGCCAACCCACCGCCACTTGAAGGCCAGAGGCCATCGCCAGAGGAAGGCCACGAGCAATCATTGGGGGTAACAGATCCACACAAACTGACCTCGAGCTGACCTGGAGCTGCAAACTGCCCTGGCCTTCCCTTGTGTTGATAAGGCCATCGAGGTAGATCCCAACCAATTCCAAGAAGCGTCAAAAGACTGGGACACACTGGGCAAGCAGGAACAAGTGAAAGAAGAGGCGCGACGACCCCTAGTTTCAGCCACGATGGAGCCACACCACAAGTCAGAGCTAACTGGGACAGATCTATCCCTCCATCATGCTTGAACGAAGAGGATTTGACGAAACAACACTCCATCCACCAGCCAGTCTGAAAAATGCGGTGCGTCCCTATCTGCATCAACCTAGGTGGTCGAGGAGGTTTCTTTGAAATGGTCGGACACCAGATCCAATACTCCGGAAATGAGCGCTACCTTCAGGCACGATCGGTGTGGAGAAGGCCAAGGGGAGGGCACACCTGAAGGGACGACGTCCCTCCCCCCAGCAGGGAGAACCCTAGAGAGAAGCTGGAGCTCTCTTCTAGAGAGAGAGAAGCTGGATCTCTTGTTCTAAAGAGACACTTGCCATAAATAAAACAATAAAGTTGTGCCATACTAGCACATGTAAAGAAAGTAGGGTACACACCACACAATCATCAACATGCATGCATGTGTGATAAACATAGCCCTAGAACAATATAAAGACAATGGTGACCAAGCCTCATAAACTTGAAACCTGATAGAGATTGGCACATAACCAAACTCCCCAATAAAGTGTGTGGGCCAGACCTCATATATTTGAAACTCATGTATGGGGCACATAGCCTCCATCCCAAAAATTTAATAAGGGAACATAACCCAAAACCAATGTAATTGCACTACTCTAGTGCTATTGAATCACATTGCATGTAAAATGTAGAGGCAAGTAGAAAGTATACTCAGATTATACAAACTAGTTACCACAAAAGTGACCAACATATACATCCACCTCATAATGGGAAAAAGACATCACAAGTCATCATATAAAGTTCCATCATGAACCAATCCTAAAATAGGGGTGCAAAAGAATATCCATGATCACAAGATCAATAACAAGTAGGGTACTTCACATGAAGCATAATTTCAAAAGAAAAAGAAATTTTGTAGAGGATAATGTCCATAGGACCAAGAGAAAGAAGAAACATAGGCTAATTTCTCAAACAAAATAATCAGGGATGCAAACATACATTTAGAGAGAAGAATTATAAATTTCAAAATATAGAAATAATGTCATATGCAAGCATACCTAACTGATGTATGTAATAGGTTAGAATCCACACCCTAGGTCCAAACAGAGTATATCATCACCTAATATTATATTAGATGTAAATCATTAATTAATGTACACATTTCAATCCTATAAAAATCACTTTTTATTAATTTGGATTTAGACTCTGAAAACATCACCAAACGATCTATTAGATTCTCCTTCTCAAGAAAACATATCTTTTTGTCCAATTTGGAATTTATATGATCAAGTTCAAATTATTTTGAGTTCTATAAATATATTTTAATCTTCAAAATTCATCCTTAAAAAAGCATTGAAATCAGGATCATAAAGTATTTTTATTACATAGAGAATATTTTTCCAATCCAAAACATATTTTTTGTTAATTTTGGATAAGTGAGTTTAAAGTTATGCATTTTTCATTTTGACCAATTAGAAAAAGTGACGTCATCAAATCCATTTTAAGAGAGGAAGAGAGAGAGAGGGAGAGGGGGTGGCCGCATGACTTGGCCCAATAGGAGGCAACCAAGTCACTCGGTCAACCCAGTCGTCCGCGTCAAAGGCAAACAAAATGAGGTAACAAGACAAGACTACCCTGTGTGAGAAAATAGAGGAAGAAGAAAAGTGTAGGGTCAAAATTGTAAATCAACATGTAGATTCTCCCCTCTACACCCAGACACCATGGCCATGAGAAAACAAGTTGCTCACAAGGTGGGAATTGGGTGATTCTTGTACACATGATCATTCGACAAAATGAGGATACCAAAAGAAAGAGGATGGTAGGGGAACTTACTGCTAGAAGCTATTAGCCGGAAGAGGTGAGGAGAAGTTGTTATGGTCTCTGCAAATCCGAACTCAATCGAAGATTTTTTGTCATCCAAACACACGAGCAACGAGGAAATTGAGATGTTGGGATGTTTGCAAGGATGTGAAGGAAGGTCAGGGTATAGCTTTATATTGATGGGGATGAGAGGAGTAGCAAAGAGGGAGGTGGCCACAAGGCAGTTCAGAGATGGAATTGGGTGTTTCCCCAAATCACAATGAAATCTCATAAATAATAGCTAAAAAGATGTGCAATCTGATATAGAAAATATTGGTGAAAAAATCATTGAGTTTCGTTAAGAAATGAGTGAGATATGACAATTTGAAAATCACCAAAATTAGGTGGCTACTATTCACACCTTCGTGAGGTTAGGGATGAACTGCGGGCTCTTGGATCATGATCCAACAATCACGATCACACGTGAATCCATGGCTTTAATGTAGTTGCCAAATCCAAATAGGACTACAGTTCATTACTTAACCATTTAACTTTCTTTCTCTCTTCATTTTAGGGTTCAAACGAACTCCAAACCTAGGCTACTTTGAGTATGTCGAATCCGAATATACAATTAGATTTGCCTTTTGAAGACTTTTATTATTTTTTAAGCAAATCTTATTTTCTCTTTCCTCATGCATTAATGACTGTAGGATTCTCCACAATTAATGAAACTTCACCCATAAGTCATATTAAGTGTGTTGGATACGAGTTTTCCATTAATTATTTTTTTAAAATTGTTTGTTATTTTAAGTAATGATTTGAAGATTCTACACACTTTCTCTCTCCTAAATGAAATTTCTCATCAAATACTTTCCAAATTGACAAAAAATTGAACCAAAAGCCTTTTTTAAGACGTAGAATAGGAATTTGGAATTATTTATTTTTTTGAAGAGTTTTATTATTTTATTATTTTATTTAATACATTTAAATCTTATCACTTATTTTAGCCGTTTAATGAATTAGAGGCATCTATAAACCTATAAAATTATGAAACTTGGCCTATAAGCAATACTAAACGCGAGGAACATGATTTTGGCATTAACTATTTTTTTCAACATATTATTTAATATTTTTGGTCTTTAAATTATTTTCTCTATCCTGATAAAATAAAATATTTGAGATTTTTCAAATTATATAAAAATTCACATATAGAATCATTTTGTCATGTAGATTATGAATTTGAGGTTTGTTTCCACTTTTGAATTCATTTAATAATTTTTTTAATAATTTGGAGAAAAACTTATATTTTCCAATTTCATTTATTGCAAAGGTAATTATTAAATTTTCAAAATTGTGAAACTTATCACAAGTAAATTCAAACTCAAGGAAAAAGAATGTGGCCTTAGAATGATCTTTTGAGTTTCCCTTTTTATGAATTTTAGGCAATTTACTTTACATTATCACCACTTATCAAATTAAACCATTTAATTCCACATTTTCATGTTCATAGCTTTTCTATTTATTCATATTTCTCTTTCTTGTTCTAAAAGGCTATAGAAAGTTATAGGTCGAATTTATTTTATCATTATCCCACTTAATTGGTTAAATTGCATTTTAGACCCTCACTTAAATATCTACTAAGATATTTATGCATATAACCTTTCATTAATATAATTAGTGTTCAATTATATTCCAAACCATTAATATTTCAACAAATTAAACATCAAGGACAAAAAAGATATAAGGGTTATGAGTAACTTAGACTAAGTCTAAACTAAGAATATACCCCTATTTCAGTATGTTACAATCCGCATTTCATCAAGTCATGAGTAACCTTTGGTTGATCACCCACAACTTGACTATTTAGGTAAGTCATCATGCCAATTGAATCATATGCAACTCTTCGATAGATGATATTTGCAACTCCTTTCCATAACCATCTCCATCCTTCTGGGCTTAGGCGCTCTATGAATCAACAGCTAAGCCTGACCCAAAAACCGATACGATAATAATGAACCCGCTTTGGCGGCACCTACAACATTACCATCACAATTCCACGAGATAGATGGTGTATCACGCTTTGACATCACCTATGCTTGTTCGATCAAGCTTTTCATGTGTGCCATTTTGGAAAGCATGTAAGACTTAATATTTTAATTGAGGGAGTTTGTATTTATAAGTATATACATATGCTTTATCCAATCACCACATATATAGTAAATATCATATACATGTTATATCCCATGATGAAAACATGCAATAAATGAAAGTGATGGTTACAGCCAATCCTAATTTAATCCATTAGAGCCATGAGGAATTATGTCATATTGGTATACATCACATGCATACAACTATTTTTGATGAAGATCTGTGCTTTCCAATCTAGTTTATTTTGGTTAACCCTTAAACCAATTGGCTCACCACTTGGCTGGTTGTTAGGTCATCTCATCGGTTGTTTGGTCCTTCTGTCCACCATCAGTTGGCTCCCTCAGCAGATCAGTCGAGTCCACCAGGCGATTGGTCTGGCTTGTCCACCATGTCCTCCAAGTTCCTTCAATCGGATGACTCATCTTTGGGACGTCTTAACCTTCTTCATTATAGAAAGTAAACTATCTTACTTTTACATGACTATAAGGAAACCTCGAGTTACATTCAAGGGGAGAAAAGGTAGGAGAGAATTAAATTTACATTAGGAAGATAAGATAGAGGCTTGGTACGCAGACCGGGATAAGAGGATCAACCAACCATACAACAATGTACAAGATATAGGGGTTATTGGCCATAACCATGCTAACATCTGCCATCAAATTGCTTTTAGGGTGACGTGTGTAAATTTCATATATATATATATATATATATATATATATATATATATATATCACATATATTAGTTTGGTAAGATCGTGGTGTTGGTATTTGACAAGATATTATTTGCATCACATGCAATAATAGAACGACACAACTAAAATCTGATCATATTGGTTATCCCAAAATATAGTAAATTGACGTTGGCTCTGATACCACTATAGGGAAATATGGTTCAGAGTAGGAAATAGAATTGAAAATTATATCTACCATATTCCCCATATGTAGTAGATCGTGCTAATAACTATAATGTGGGAAAGATGGTTTATGGGATATAAATCATCATGGAGCAAGTCTGGCGACAATCCTCTTCATTGTAGATGCACAACTCTAAATCCTAGTTGCACTAGGAATCGTCTGACTACTATGCCTCTTGGTCTACACCACATACTACAGCCACAAATGTTGTCTTCTTCAGCAACTCCTCTTGTCACAGACTACTAGTTGATGTTGTCTTCTGAGCGACAAACAATGAATTCCTGCATCTATGGTAGTCCACATGGACCTCCTAGAACTCTTGCCATCCTACTAGGATGATCAGGAAGGAGTCATCACTTTCATTGGTGTACTAGTCACCAACTTGCTCTCCCATAATGACAACTCTCAGTTGTTCTGTCTCCCGTGCCTATCACTCCCTTGTTAGGTAGGACTTTCCTGGGCTCTTGTGGTTACCACAACAAGAGAGGAAAACAGTTGTCAGAGGAACTGATTCTCATTTTTTTGTGTTGGGCTCTAGGAAGCCCCCATTACCCCTTTATTTATAGTAGAGTCTACGATCAGGGTTCCCAGTTGCTATCTAGTACGAGATTAATGTGCGGGAGTGGAAAAGATTGAAATAACTTGAATTTTCACAACAATTCTATAAACTTTGCAACTTGTGGTAGCCAAATGGCCATTTGGCAAACCCAGATGGTCATCTAGAATGTGAGACATTCATCTCACACTGTGAGATGGTTGTTTTGCAATTTTCTAGTTGTACACAAATTTGGCAAATCAATTCCCATCTAGTGACCCAAGCTGAGCCGATTTGTTCAGGTTGGTTCGTTCCTTAGCCAAATTCAACTCTCAACATGCCTGACTTCTAGACTCCCATCTCAACACTTGAGACGACCATTTGGCACTTCCATACGGTCGTCTCAACACTTGAGATGGGCGTTTGGTATTACTAATAGCCTATTTGTTTTGGTAGTACTAATAGCCTATTTGTTGCCTGAATAAAATGCCTAAACCCTTTAGCACATAATTTGAATGATATTCGAGATCTGAAGTCCTCTTTTAGGTCAAGACCTATGTGTGTGACCCTACAGGTCCCATATTACATTGGAAGTGAATGTCCATAATATCTTATAACATCACAAGCAAAGAGTCATGCCTAGTCACACATCACTGCTATCCAAGTAAATGGAAAAGTTAGGGAACAACTTCAACCTACAATTTTTGTATGTTGTTGCAGTGTTTGTATAGTTCCTTTGTCACTGATGTCCAGATTGAACTAAAGGCATGGAGCAGTCACCCTCATCATTATTCAATCTTATTTCTTGAACCAAGAATAAACTGTCTGAGATATATGTAAGCTCAATATCACATATTGGCTCACATCCGCATGGCCATGCTTTTCTCAGTGTCACTAATCAAGAGGCTTAGGACATCAAACTCCCATAGGAGGGACAAATACCATATCTATCACTCACAATCAATCCACAAGTGTCAAAGCCACCCAATTATCACCGTTATAATAACCCATGTTTCAGGATTGTGTTTGATGATGTCAAAGTATACCCAATGACATGTGTTAAGTGCAGTGATTTTAGGTCTACTAACCACAACCACCACCATCACTATGAGACTTGACTATGACTTCAATAATGATAGCATCTGTTTGTTAGCCTCACAATGGGTCTATCTGATACACTTTCTCTAACATGTATTTGTGTATTTGGTTTGATATAGTCATATCATGACTCACAAGATTGTGTCATCAACCAAACCACACTTTGATCTTATGTACAATTGTTGTCTATCAGGCTTCCATGATAATAATCAATCAAGGACATAATGAGAATATGTATATCTACTCTTAACATTTGTATGATCTCGTTTCAATAAGACTAATACTTGAATACATACGTCATTGAGTAATATTGTTCTCTAGATATTTATAATGTTACATCATTATCTCATAACTAAATTAAATAAAATAAATTGGAAGATTGCCTTTTACCAATAATCAAATCATTTTTACATGATATGCCATTACAATCATCACATGATTGGCTCTATGGGCATACATAACCAATAGGAATACCATGTGTTGTCCCATCACTGCATGTCAAAACCTTGCCCTTTACCATCATATAGAATCTAGGTTAATAAACTACAATGCATATAAGGTAACATACAAATTTATATATTATTATATATACCAATAATAGTATATATGTATTGAACTGGAAGACAGTTATAGCAGAAAGTAACTTACAATGGATGGGTCCTAGAGGATCAATGGGAGTACTCCCAATACCTTCATGTACCTTGTCTAAAGAGCGACACATAATAGTCTGAGTGGGTTGAGTTCGATAAGGATGAACTCTTTTAATTGCTTCTTGTATCTCTGTTGTATTAGCTCATCTACCTCTTCCTATGATGTGCCACCAATACTTTCAAATTTGCATGGATGTTCTTATGAGTCACAATATCCTTTAGCCCAACACCAGCTCTGATGAATTTAACATGACCAGGATTCTCTTTAGTATCTAGAGCAACATTCAATTTATCTATTTGTCCCTTGGGGATGAACTTGACTTCTTTTCTTTTCTCATGGAAGACCTTCTAACATCATCAATGAAACTAGTCAATAAAACCTAATTATAAAAAAGAAATAAACATGCATTATGAGATTTGAACATTACTAGTGTATGAGCCACCTCAATGGTTGTGGGGTTGGGAACTACTCCTGAGTTGTTTTTTCTAGCATTTACCCACTCTTCATGTTGAAGTAGTAGACATGGAGTTGGATCTAAGTTTGATTATTCCCCAGAAAATTGCAAATTTTCCATGTTTTGGTAATGAAAGGCATAACCACTAGGACCCAACTGATGGTCGTACACATTCTTTGCACACCTTTGTTTTTTAACCTCATGTGTAATCTGGTTAATCCAAAATATGTGTTAGTTGTTTAATACCTTAAGCTCATATGATTAGAAATAAGAGTATGTTAAATTACTTCATACCTTGAACTCATTAGATTTCCTCATAGCATTAAACTGCTCCCATACATCAACATAAATATACTTGTATTTCTTAGTGGAAGGCTTCTTCATGTTGTCATTATTTAAGTATTTCCTTGTTGGATTAGTTTGAAATTTCTCCAAATGTATCCAAAGAATTAGAGTACATTTTTATGATGAGTTTTTTCTTTGAGGTGATAAACACCCTACAGAAATAGAATACTATTTTTATAATATATAAAATGAAATAATAAGAAGGTAAGAAACATATTATAAATGCATATAACTCACAACTACGTCCTTCCACATGAAGTCTTTTAGGGCATCATCAACTTCATGCCATGATTATGTGACTATTGGAATTTTGATATGATCAGTAACCCTATAATGGTGTCTAAAAACACTATGATTGGCCTGTATAAGATATATTGGATCATCCAAAGAAACAACCAACTTCACACCTTTTTCCCTAAGCGACACTAATCTACACATGATTGTGACACCTCTACACATGAGGAAACACCACTGTTAACCTCTTTAGAAGACTCAAGACATCCTCCTCAACATCTTCATGTTCAACATTGTCATGCTTAACATCCTCATGGTGCTCAACATCCTCCTTGTCAAAATCCATACTATAAAAATATGCAAAATAGCATATACAAAATAAGTATCATAAATATACACATACACCATATAATACATATAAAATATGCATAATATTAGCATGTAACAAAGTGTATTGTCTACAGTATAAAACACATGCATCTAAAATTGTTCAAATCACTCGTCAATTGATATTCCTTCTACGCGATGTTGACTCATATAGTGTTGATTAGTGTTAGCTTCAACATTAAAACTTGGCAAACCAACTAAGAATGAATAGAGTCATGATACTTGTCACAGTATCATTCTTCATTTATATGATATCCAATTAACTAACTTTTTTTATGAAGAATGATAGATCATTATAATTTGTTGGGTCATAAATGTAGAATACTTGCTTCACCTTTAATTCCATGATGAATGCCTCTTCATTCCCTCCTATCTCTTTGAAATTCACTAGTGTGAGATCCAACTCATCTACTTTGACTCATTTGTTATTATCAACTTGATACACCTAAGGACAAGAACTTTGAAATTTGTGTAGTCAAATTCCCATATGTCTTCAATGATACCATAATAAGACATATTACCTTCTTGTGAACTCTTATCATTATATATATATATATATATATATATATATATATATATATATATATATATATATATATATATATATATATATATATATATATATGGGATTAAGAGACAAAGATTTCTCTCCCCCTCTCCCATAACCCGTGGCGGAGGCCGGATGCTCGGGAGGGTGATAAATCAAGAGATGCTTCTCCGTGTGGTTTCGAATCCAGGTCCCTTCATTGGGGACCAGTGGAATTAACCAATCGGGCTATTCCCTTGCCAGCTATATATATATATGTATGTATGTATGTATATTTTTAGTTTTGTCATATCTTGTTTCCTCCTTTTATTGATATGTGAAAATGAAGTTTTGTGCACAAATCATAGCTAAAGATATGTATAAAAGAAAAACAACAAGCAAAGAGAAAACTATCCACTCCTACTTTTACATGATTCCAAAAGGTATCAAGATAACATTCTATGCCTTCAAAATTCTTACTACTTTTCTCCGTCCACAACTTAGGAATACAAAATATAATAAATTTTCTTGACTTTCCATCCATCATTATCTTTAGGTTCTGCAAAATAGATAGTAATCTTTTTTAGGGTGAGAAACAATAAGATTTTTTAAGGAATTCAACATAATTGGAAATGGTCTTCTGACTTATAGTGAAACTCCTTTACATGCAATGTCATATCACATTTATGCTTACTCTGGGAAAGGGATATTAGGAGAATGAAAGGAATTGTTCATGAGCTGTAGGAACACACCAAATTTATCAAGAGAAAATGTCCTCGAGTCGGTTCAATGTGGCTTTCTAGAGAGCACAGTTGGAAATTAATTAGGTGGCTTGAAGATAAAATCTTTTATCAACTATCTCAAACACCAAACAATGTTGCTCAAAATATCAGATGGCTAACCTTTAAACTAAAAAGAAATGTTATATCTTATAAAGGGTTTTACATAAAATAAAATCATTGAAAAAGTACATTACCTCCCTAGCCAAATAATTGTCAATAATACTCCATTTATGTAGATAATGATTTCGAACATCAAATTTTAAGAACACTTGTCTGCTGTTCAAAATGATACATCCAATGCAAGAAAACTAGACCCAACATCTTCACTTTCCTAGTCAAGTGGACAATAAGATGTACCGTGATATTAAAAAATGGAGGAAAACATATCAAGTTGACACAAGGTAACAATAGCTTCTTTTTTAAACTTATTAAGATTCTAAAAAATTATGACTTTACTTCATAGAGTGTTGAATAAGAAACAAATCTTGGTGATTGCAAACCTATAGATCAAATAGCCACATACAATATTTGTTGCATTAGGGTGTGACAATCATGAGATTTAATACCTATAAATTGTAGATCCTTTATTGACACCAATATATGGATATTGCAAGAGTATCCCTATTATTCTTTAATATTAAGAAAACATCGAAAGACGAGTAACAAGCAGGAGATAAATACGTGCACAAACTATAGTAAGGATGTATTTTTGGGAGAAACCATGAATGAACAAGATATACACTCTTGCCATCATATTTTAAATGTATTGAATTAGTGTCTTCCTCACATGTAGGGAACACTTTGGTTCCTTTTAAGTTGTATCTACATAAATTTCTATATGATGAAAAATCTCTAATCGTCCAAAAAAACATAGCATTCAGATTAAAGGTCTCCCAATGTGAACAACCATAAGTCATAATGCCTTCTTCCCATGTAAACATCAATATTATTTCAACGTTGTTTGAGCCCTAATATAAACATTGACATCATGACATACTTGTCTTTCATATGCAACTAAGGAGGAATATTGTACATAACAATCATACATGCCAAATGCTATCCTGGCTACTCAATATATCATATGGATTCATCAGATCTGTACAAATTCCAAGTCATAAATTCTTGACTTCTTCACCAAAATGAGTGTATAATAAATTAATTTTCTTCCATTTTTGAGAATCATATGCATGTTGTAGGACACCTTTATTGTTTGTCTTTTCTACCACATTCTAATATGCATTTTTTTCATCTACCAAATTAGCAAATATGTGCAAAATCATGGTCATATAGTTAGATACCATATAACCTTGGGAGGATAACCAATATTGGTCTTACGCAAAGTCATTATTTTGTATCTTGACAACGTGCATTTTGGAAAATATTTCAAATTGATACAGTCATTTTCATATGATGCACAAACATTTGGGCATACATGTATCTTCTTAGTCTCTATTTCCATTGGGAATAACATTTTCTTTATTTCATATGTCAGATCTCATTGCCTTCAGGAAGAATTTCTTTTAGCAAAGACAATATAGATGTGAAACTTTTGTGGCTCCACCTATTGTTAGCCTTAACGGTATACAATCTCTTCATAACACTATCCTCATAAACTTAGTACAAAATTTATTATTATGCTTCTTAGCATCATTATAATGTTTATAACTAAGGAAGGTGGGTTGGTAAGATTTACCCCACAACTATCTAGCATAGCATCAACTATGTTGTCCAGAAATGGTTCATTCATATCAACATCATTGGTAAGTTCTTCCACAAAAGTTCTACTATCAACATCTACTAATCTCATAATAAGAATCTCTCCATGCCAGTACCATTCCATACAGCCTTCAAGTACCATTTCACATGACATCACTTTTTATTACCTCAACAATGGTGAACTTCAAGTTGTTACTGCAACTCCTACAAGGACAATAGAACTATCTCCAAGTTGTTTCCTGTGTTCATCTACAAATCTTATAAACTCATCAACACCCTTTGTAAACTCTTTAGTGCGGTGATTTTGAATGGACATGCAACGCTGATCCATTCTAGCCTTAAATTGATGTTGCACTGAGTATTGAATGTTTTTAGCTATGTCAATTTTTAAATAAAACATGTTTAAACTAAGACCAAAGTACTTATAAGTTTTACAACAATATTTAGCATTCATATTGATGAATGGTTCTACCTATCCCATTATTGAACACTTAATGTCACTAGTAGGTGCATAATGAATCTTTGGTTTTTAAGAAAAAAATTTTAGTATTTCCTACAACTCTCCAGGTACAACAATGTAGATGGGAAAATTCTAACCTACATATGTATCTAGAGAAAAAATAGGGAAAAGAACATCAAAATATTCTTGAAAGATAAACACACATTATATAAACACATTCTAAGTGAGGTCAAATGTTTAAGAAGATTTTCAAACTAGGAACTACCCAATATATACTCTTAAATAGTAAATCATGGATGGGTTTTTAGGCGAACATGATATTTGTATATAGAATTCATATATTAATGAATGTGTACCACCTATCCCATTATTAAGAACTTAATGTCACTAGTAAGCATATAATATATGCTTAGTTTTCAAGAATATTTTGACAACATTTCCCAACATTTATCAAAGTATATTAGTGTAGATGGAAAAATAAACAATAACATATGTATGTAGAGAACAAATGGGAAATGACTATCAAAATATTTTTGAGAAACAAACACATATTATACACTCATATCCTAAGTGACACTAAATTTTCAAGCAAAGTCATAAACCTGAAAATATCCAAGATTTGTTTCTCATGACTAAATCTTAGATAGGTTTCTATGTCAAAAAAAAACACAAGACTATCTATGGATTAGGGTTTATGGTTTACGGATCTAGGGTTTAGGGTTTATGGCATTTGGTTTGACATTTAGGTAAATGCATATCAATTTCAGTGTAAATCAAGTAAATTTAGGTAATTTCATATCAGTTACATGTATTTACTCCTATATGTGATTATTTATCCATGCAACATTAAAATTTAACAAAGCATCCAACTTAGAGTATAAAGGAACACTCATCAATATGCATTTATACAATTATACATTCTAGACGATACAAACATGACAATATACATGCATTTTTAGTTCTACTTAGATAGGAAGGAAATTTAATTAGGTTCACTCAAAAAGCATTCTAAATCACTCAACTAGAAATTATACATGAATTCTAATTATAAAAACTATAAAATTCAAGAAACAAACATGCAATTATAAACAAAGAAAAAATAATACAAACATCAAATAGGAAAAGAAACATCATGAACAAAGATGAGGAGGCAATGGGAGAAAAAGCAGCAGTAGGCTGTAGTAGGATAGGGGCTAGCAGCAACAGATCCAGTCATGGTTAACAATGAAGATAGAAGTGTAAGTAAGAGTGGTTGTATAAGCAATAGTAACATGTGATGCCAATAGTAGACAACAATGACAATGGTGACAATTGTAATGGAAGCGGTAAGTAGTAGCACCAGCTGCAATGATAAGAAGTAGCACAGACAATAGCGGGAAACAATAGTGGGTATAGGGAACAAGAGAGTAAAAGGTTTGACAACAAACAAAAGAGAGAAATGAGGAAAGAAAGTATTTGTAGTGTAATATCCATAGACCTACCACGTCAATTTCAATTCTAAAAGTGGCGACGTAGTCAAAACAACACTTGTGTTTTGGGTCTTACATCATTTTCCTAGAAAATATATGTAAACTAAGATTTCTATTTCATTTTCAGCGACAAAACTGACATAACACATCTATAAAAGTTCAGACATTCTATGTTGATTTACCTTAGGCATGAATGTCAAAGACTTATTTGGAAGGAACATTGATTTTGTGGGAAGCATTGTAGGAACATTATAATGCTGGTATGGTTCCTAAAAATTGAGGTTCAAATTGGTTTGAAATCGCTATCATGTATAAGGTCCAATGTTGATTTTTGTTCTTAAAATGGTCACAATAGGATTTTTAGAGGGAATTTTTATTTTGCGGGTAGGATAAGCTCGGAAGGTTATGGTATTGGTTTACCCAAAAGTGACATTGCATGTGTTGTCTTAAAAATTTTCTTGGAAATTAAATTTGTCAAATATTTGTAATGGCAGTTTCTATTTAGAAAACTAACATGGTAACAAAGTGACGTCCAATTTTCCCCCCTCAATGGACTCTATCTTACTTTTGATATGCTTTGGACTCAACAACCAATGTTGTATATCTTTTGTGTTAGTTTGTAAGTGAATGTATTCTATATCATGCCATGTCAGAGGCCAACAATGTACTAGTAACTTAGAAGCATGGATGGTGTATAAGCTCATAGTAGGAATTATACAAAACTTTTTTTGTTTATGACCTTGCTTTAAAAGTAGATGCAATATGCATTTTTTTCTCCCCAATTGACAAATAAAACATATGTATATTATATTTACTGTTATCATAAATGCATTTTAGATGTTTTTTGTACCCTTATTTGTTAATTAAAAAGTATGGTAGTAATGACCCCACTTTTGAGTATCCTCAATTAAGGTGGACCACAAAGAGGACAATAGATACATATATTTCCATGATCCAAATTTAACAAATAATAAATAATAATCAACAACTTCCATTTATTTAATCTTGAATGAATACAAATATTTAAACAATATAACAAGTTACATGAATTTCTCAAAGGAAACTAACATATACACGTGAAGAAGTATAAATGTGTCTAATCAATCCTCTTCAGTACTAACATTAACATCATCAAGATCTCCATGTCTTCCTATCTTTATATATGGTAGTTACACAAAATACCGACATCAAAAGTGACAGATCTATATTTTACTATATTGTGTACGTGGGTGCATAAAAACTATGCATGCACACATATTCAATAATTAGATGTTAACACATATGAACTTGTATTTTCTCTAGAATAATCTAACACACTTTTGTCATACCATGGTGGTTGAAATGAACTCTTTACATCCATCATCAGACTTAGGTGAACAACCCAATCATAGGTCTAACCCTGGGTTTTAAAACATCTTAGTTCCATTATATGATACACATAATGGTATTACATTGAACTGGAACTAGATAAACATCTAAGTAGATATTTATAACAAAAATCATTGATAAATCCTAAGAAAATTTCAGAAGTGGATATATGCGATCATTCATAAATGACCACATAATGTTCCATGAAGAATTCATGCAAATTACTTCAAGTAAATTAATAATTAAATCCAACAATCATATCACATCTAAGAAAACAATCATTCAATCAGCATGTATGTATAACATTAGGGTGTCACTATATATTCATGAGATACTAATTAGGTCTAGTAGGTACTAACTAGTGTTTACATGTCTTAATCACCCTATATTTATGTATTAGCTATACTTATGGAGCTAGAATCATATATTGGTCATGAAACCAATTTTAGTGATGATCTACACAATTTATAATAAATTTGATATATAGTTTCATTATATTCTGAGTTACCTATTTATTTTCTATATTATTTGCAAATTAATATTTAGTAGATCAATGACCAATTTTCACATAAGTACTTTTAATATGATCAACAAATAGCCACACGGCCAGGACAAGCAAATGGTCCACAACCATATTAGCCAAGCACTTCTAGTGTAGCCGACCATAAGAGAATGGGTAAGAGACTCTAGTGCCCAAGTGTTGTTAGTTAATTTGTCATGCAATCTAGAGAAAAATGGCCTTTCTATCCTAGGGATTATCTCCGCCCAAATTGTAGCCTAATCTTGTTGCTCCAACCACATCCCAAGTAAATATCAAGTTTGACTCAAGCCATCATGGCATGTAAGTGACAATGAAGACCTAAACCCTATTCATCCAATTCTGACATACTTAGGGAAGCTATTGGGTTGATCTGTGAGGGGCTAGGAAACCATTCACAAGGTTGAGGCTTAATGGTTATGTATGAGACACTAAAATGAGTGGAAAGGGAGAAGTACCTCATGTTTTCTTTCTCCCGAGGATAGAGAGAGGTCAACCATGATCTAGAGATCATCCTTGTACTCTCATCATGGTCTGGGTGGTCAAAATCCTTGACATCCATATTCCTTAGGTGAAAAGCTTGCCAAAATAGGTGGCATGATAGGTGGATGTTTTTAGAGGTGTCTAGGGGCTGCTGGCAATGCGAACAAAGTGAGAAAAAAATGTGGTGGAGGCAACCTGCATTACTGAAGAGGACCAAAGATGCAATATACAACCAAAATGGTACCAATAGAGAAAAGAGCAGAAAACTTTTAGTTCATTCCATTACTTGTGTTGCCTTGGATGTACGGACATCAAATGGATTGCTTCGTGAACATTGTTCCTAAGCAACTTGTAGAAAATGCCTAACAATTTGAAATTGCTGTTTGTACAGAGTAGCTTGGGTACCTACTATATGATATGTTACTTTGGGTTTCAAATAGGTACATTGTATGACCTGATGCTACTTATTGTGTTCAATTGTTAGTTTTGGTGATAAAATGTTGCTTTTTGTAACAAACAATTATATTCTACATAAACAACATAACATTTAATTGTTAATATACTTTCTATAACAATTGCTCATGATTGCTCGTCATTAGCAGTTCAAGGATCTGGATATTCGGCGAGAAATGAATGCATTGAGGCTACAACAATTGCTCATGGTTGCTCATGGTTTAAAAGAAACCTTCTATGCTACGATATTGCACTATAAGATCCATAATCTCAAACATCATTTTATAATATCAACATGAAATATAATTACTATTTTGTACTACAACTTGTTGAAGCCACACTGTGTAATTTTTTAGTAATTGATTTTTCTAATTCTAATTAGTCAATGCTACATTAGGTCAAATTGTTACTTTTTTATATCACGTAGTTACTTTATTTTTCCTATAGTTACAAGCCTAAGCACAATTTATTTTCCGACCGAAAGGAAATTATGAAGCCAAATTATTTTTGAATAGCGGGTATTATATGCCATATATGTAGTAACACTACTATGGTATAAAAAGCAACTGTCCAACATCAAAAATAACACCAAGACACAAACTAATTATATGGTACAAAAAATAACTATCTGACAGAAACGTAACATCATGATATAAAAAGTAACTATCCGACAGTAGGATACAAAAAGTAACTATATGAGAAGAGTAACTATCTGAAATTAAAATTAACAACATGACAAAAATTAACTATCAGAGACTGCAAGTAACACCAGGACATAAAAAGTAACTATATGGTTAGAAAAGTAACTATCTCACACTAAAAGTTACACAAAGACACAAAAAGTAACTATCTGACATTAAAAATAGCATCAAGACACAAAGAGTAACTATATGGTATGAAAAGAAACTATGCAAAGTCAAAAGTAACATCAGACGATGATGACAACTCTGCAACGACATTGTCTCTCCCAGCTGACCACCACATCACATTATTCTCCTGCTCTGACTACAACGACTGTATGTGTCGTTCGGTCTTTCTTCTGCTTCCACCTCCTCCCTTGTGATGTATTTCCATCCCATTTAGAATATCCACCGTAAGCTTTGCCTCCAAGGCGTGTTGAACGTAATCAGGTAGTGTCTGTCTCTAGTAATCTTTCTAGGACGGGCACGTGAGAGAACCAGCTTTACTCTGTTGTGGTTGATGATGACAAGAACGACCACAAGGGTTGTGATCAATATTCTCCAGGGCAATGAAAAACGAGGGAGAGATTGCCAATGTTGCAGATGGTTGTGGCAGAGATGGAAGGAACTTGCCACAACGTTGTAAAAATCAACATACATTTCACATTGCAAGATTTAAAATTCAATCAGTGATCACCAAGCACTGCTACAGGAAAATAGTCTCCATGAACTTCATCTAATCTGAATCTGCCTCGCTCCTCTCTGAGTATTCTGACACCGACCGCAATGACCTTTAGGTAAATTGATTTCTAATTTATGATGACCCACTATTACTTTTAACTTCAAATGCTTACTTTTTATGTCAAATAGTTACTTTCTATTATATAAATTTACTTTATCTGTATCGTAGTTGCTTTTTATGTCATAAATTTACTTTATGTGTATCATAGTTACTTTCTTTTATTCCTTCTGATTCACTGTTAATAACAAGGAACTCCTAGAGTACTGATTTACTGCAGTTAAACAAAAATCTGCAAGAAAATAGGAAATGATATACATGAGCAAATCCATTCTTTTATATGTGAACATGACCAAAGGAACACATGAATCATTCATTTGTTTAGAAATATCTAAATCAGATTTTTCTAGGAGGAGAAGGATATGACCACGACCATAGAAGGAGGATCATGATACGTGAAGGGAAAGCCCATGATTCTCAAAAAATGGGAAAAAGGGGAACCTCTTGAACAAGAGAAGCTCACAGCGGTTCCCGTCTAGTTCAAGATCCTAAACTTACCCCTCGAACTATGGAGCGATAAGATGACCGCTCGTATTGCAACCTACCTTGGTAGACCACAATGTCTAGATCGCCAGACCAAGGCCAAAAGAAGAATGGAATACGCTAGAGCAAATGTACAGATGGGCATCTCCTCTTCTTTTTCGAAAAAGGTGAAGCTTAGAACTGATAATGGTGACCCGTACGTGTTCACATCGAATATGAATGGATCCCTGATCGCGGTCCTCACTACAGGATGTTCGAGCACGACAGTAGACTGTGCAAAGATCCTACAAAACAAAATAACGACTCCAGCAGTACAATGTCGTCCCCTCCTGAAACAAACACCAAGAACAACACAACTGACACAAATTCAAAAGCATCAGAGTCTGGGGAGAAGCATGCCGACGACTCTTCATCAAGTGCGCCGAATTCCAGCAGCTCACCTGTTTGACAAAATGTCGCGGACACTGATGGATTTTAGAAGCCAAGGCGGGCGTCTACTCTGAACAGAAGGAGAATGAGAAGTAACTCCAGTGGCAGATCCGGCTCTAGCAATAGATTCATCCACCTTGAAGGCAATGACAATGGTGACCCATCACCGAACAATGGGACCCAGGCTGGCAGTAAGCCGACCCATCGCCATAAATGAACCAACCTTCTACAATCTTAGCCTGGAACATCCGCGGCTTGTGCGATCAAGGCAAGCAGGATGTGGTCAAGGCTGAGATCCAGAGAGTAAAGGCTGACATTGCCTTTCTCATAGAAACCAAGATGAAAAGAAATAAAATTGCCAAGGCTTCACAGAGGATTTTGCCGAACCCTACTTGGCTAGATAACTCTTATTTTTGTAGAAAAGTGTGAATCTTAGCCCTTTGGGAGAATCCCAACTATTCCATTTTAGTTGAATTCCAATCCAAGTAGCTTCTACATCTTCAGACGAGAACATGTGATCAGTTATGTTACATCTCTGTCGTCTATGCAAAGAATGAAGATGCAAAGAGGACTGAACTCTGGGAAGACATCATCGACATCAACAAGAACATTAATCACCCTTGGCTCATCCTGGGTGATTTTAACATGATTAGGTGCACCACCGAGAGAAGTGGAAGATCTACACCTTCTAGACGTTCAATGGTAGAATTTAATGTGGATGTTCATCATGCAAATCTTTTTTAACTACAAGCTAAAGAACCTTTCTTTATGTGGAACAACAACCAGTTAGGAGCAGACATCACCAGGAGCAAAATAGACAGAGCACTTGGTAACTACATGTTCCTAAATGCCTTCCCCAAACATTGGCTGGAAACAAAATCAACTATCAATAGCGATCCATGTATGCAACTTCTTCATCTCTTCAAGTACCAGAAAAAGAAATAATATCCCTTCAGGTTCTTTAACTTCTGGATGAGCATGCCTGGATACAAAGAGGTTGTAGCAAAAGCATGGAGCTACCCTATCGCAGGCAACCCGATGTTTAAAGTTTGTCAAAAACTCAAAGTAGTAAAACATGGTATGCAAAAATGGAATTGGGAGCGCAATGGTAATATAGAGGAAGGGCTTAAACTTCTCGAGGAGGAAGCCTTGCAAGCGAGGAGTGATTCTGACTTAAATCCAAATGACCAACTTCTTCTTGAAATAGCAGTTGAAAAAGCAGCCAGAGGTAGAGAAGCCAGAAATGCAGAGGAGTCTATGCTTAGACCGAATTTGAGAATCTTTTGGCTTAAGAACGGGGATAGAAACTCTAAATTTTTCTACCTCTCACTTAAAACCAGAAGGAGAAGAAACCAAATAAAGATTGTTGAACACAACAACACCCACACCTCAGATGAAAAGGAGATTGTTGATATCTTCAACCGCCACTATAAGGAAATGTTCAACAAAAATCAAATGAGGCAAGAATTCAAGTACCTAAACATCCCCAAGCTAAATGCACAACACATCAAAAACATCACAAGAGAGGTGACTGATGTAGAGATAAAGGATATTGTTATGTCAACTAACAATGAGAAGTCTCCATGTCCCGACAGATTCAACACTCACTTTTTTAAGGAAACTTGGTCCATTGTGGATGAAGACATTACCAAGGTTGTTAAACATTTCTTCATGAAGGGTAAGTTGTTAAAGGAGACAAATAAAACTTATATTTGTCTCCCTAAAAAAGAAACAATCGATGAAGGTCAATGAATGGAGACCAATCTCACTCTGTAATTTTATCTCAGAAATCATATCAAAGGTCCTTGCAAATAGGTTGTGAGATGTATTGCCTACATTATGACTGAACTGGATGTACACGAGCATGTTCAGTAATCCTTGAGTTGTGAGTAGCAGTCTTAATCGGTCAAAATTGGTCATACATTGTTGATGAGCAAGTTGAGAGCATAGATGATCGCAAGATCGACATAAGATACCACATGTTGTCAATAAAGGGGAGGCCATAGACGTCCCAGAGACTGAGGGAAAGGGTCCAGGCAGATGGATGCCAGCCCCAGGAATGCAGACGATATGATGACTACTAGAATCGAGAACTTGTCTACTCTAGGCCTCGCTACTTATAGGCCATTGGATCGCAAAAGCTTATGGAAATATTAAAGCCAAAAAAGCACCATGATCTCCCTTCCACTCAGGTTGGTGCTGCAATAAGTAAAACTCACCACATGTCTGTTGTTCCTCAATTTTATCTGGAGCAACCCCATGAAGGCAAGATGCCGACCTTGAGCACACCAACAACGCAATCTCACAATGTCGTTCACCTTATAACACCCCAAACCTAAAACTCTAGAGATTGAACATACAGGTACCTACACTACGGTGGTTGAGCCATTTCTCAAACACCACAACGGCAATATGAGCTTTCCCACCACCTCATCTTTTCCTTGGTCAACGTTTTCCTCCATGGTGAGTACCAGGTTCTCCTCGAACAGTTTGTCTTGGACGTACGATCGGGGTGGAACATGCTACCTTGTCATCACTGGCTACTGCAGGACAAGGCATATAGGGGAATTTGGGGAAAAAGAGGACCTGGACACCCTACACAACGCCTAACCCCATAATTTCCCCTCATCCACATTTTGAAGACCCATAATCAACATGAATGATAGTCGATCTACCTTCAACCACATTAATCACGTCACCATCACTACTGCCTGTGTATACCTATGCCTTGGTCGCTCCACCGCCGCACAACTCCTCTGAAAACCAAAATGACATTGAGAAGCAGATAACACCACCATCTCCATCCCTCTAAAGATGTCTCCGTACCTCACGCACGATTACATCTTTGAAGTCCGCCGCCACCGCCCTAGAGCTAGACTATTGTTGGAGGAGAACGATGTGGAAACTATGACCTACGGGATGACCACGAGCGAAAATGTGAGTTGTTTACAATGGAGCCACCGTCCGCGTGAGTAATTACAAAAATTCCACCTTCTATTCAGAGCACGGGTAGCATTTGCTACCATACCTACGTGGGTATTAAAAACCATCTCTCTCTCTCTCTCTCTCTCTATATATATATATATATATATATATAGGTTAGGAAGTGTGTACCGGCTGGTACATGTAACTTATGTGTATCGGCCATATAAATAGCACATGTGGAGTATGTTGATAAAATCCAACCATATGGATTGATTCAACACTATATAGATTAGACGTATTTAAAAAATCATAATCATATCTCATATAGATCATGAGATATAGCAAGATATCATTCAATGATTTATACAAATTCTGCAACTTACCATTGATTAGAAAATACATATTTTATTTTTTTGGATGGTCTATAAATATCAGGTTATGGTGATTTTTTGTATAAATCTTATCCAAGGGGTATACTTTACATCCATAAGGTTGGATTATTCAATAGAATTTTTCAATCATCACAAATAAAGGTGGGTACATGTAAGCTACATGTACTCAGGTACATAATTCTTTTAGCCATATATATATATATATTATGTTTTTTGATTTCACTGTGTAAAGTCTGAATAGCTTTCATGTTTGATCTAAATAACATGTATCAAAACCATTGCTACATAAAAATCCTATATGGTACTAGAATTTATAGTTTTACTTTGATTTATAAAGTCAGGGAGTCTAAAACCCCATCTTTACAATCTCCCTCATGGAAGTGCAACATTAGGGCTACTAATAGCCTTGCGGCAGGTATTGCCCCTATGTAGGCTCATATTCAACATACCGCGACACAACATTAGGCCCAGATAACACATATCAAGGTTAAGAGCATTCACTCATGTTGTATGAACCCTGAGCACTAGTGTTTCATGTTGATGGTGCACCCAATGATGGACCATCCATGCACCTTTCTTCCCCAATGTGTCAATGTTGCATGGAGTACTATATGGGGAAGTGAGATGGCCAACGTTTTGTTGTGGTCTAACCTAGATTTTGGTGGTTCAAGGGCACACAATGAGTGTTCTCCGTACATTTTCATTAACAATGCCAAAAAAATCACCAAATTTTACCCACTCATTCCTCTATCTGACGGCACAACTAATAGAATCCTCGTGTCCCATTTCATCTAAAAGGATGTAACAGAAACGCTAAGCTCTTTAATCACCCTAGCAAGCAGCTTCTACAATTGAGCTTTGAAGAGGGGGTAAAACTGAAATTCACAACTCACCCCAAAGGAATCCATGCGTTCTTCACAATTGAGCACCTACCATTTTGAGATCTATTCCGGTTGGTGACCCACAAAGTATCCTCATGCCTAGTATCACCCACTTCTAGAATTCTCCATTGAATCTGAAGTCTTATTCATCCATTCTTAGCTGTTGTCCAAACTTCCTTAAAGACTTCATCAAATTAGTGTACAATAGGATCTTAAAACCATTATGTTATACTGTGAGGATGTGGTAACCCTTCATATTAATTAGAAATGGGATCTCGTGCCATCCACACTGGTCAATGATACAGAAGGCAGTAAGAGGGTTTATCGGCAAAATAGATGTCATATCATTAGGCATAGGTTGTCATCGAAAACAAGACATGGATTTAGTTGGAAACTCAAATGCTCCATATACCAATCAAACGACCATTTCGCGACTTACCCGCGTACCATAATGGCTGGTTGCCAAAGTCAAAGCGACATAAGATCTAACATAGCTTTCTCCATCCAGATCTGTCTATAGCTGTATACTTGCAGCGTAGGGTTCATTCACCGAATAGTTCCCAGTTACGGATCTAAGCTAAAACTTGTCTTTATACGGGTTCATGCTGCTCCGTTGAGGTACGTCGTTGGTAGCATGCATTTCTAGGCTTCTCGCATCACATAACCTGAGATCTAGTTATACTGCCAACAAATCGGCACACTGCCTAGAAGGTTAGAAGCTTTTGAAAGGAAAAATTCTAATCATAGTCATTTTCTCGCCCGCTCACCAACCCAAATCTTAGGAAGATGCGGCCAGCAACGCTTCTAAGAGATATTTCACATGCAGTTGATTTTTGCATTACAGCCCATACAAAATCATGCAAGACTCATGCAAAGTGCAGATCATGCATTCACTCCTCCACATATTTTACTTGTAAAAAAAATGTCAATAGCTACGTACAATATCTACATGAACTAATTCACAATTTACTAAAAGACACACGCATGTAACTAATCTATTTTACGTGTATAGTATATACATATATTTCAAAAATCTCTGATATTGCACATATTTTATTTTACACGTCATTACAATACAAAATGTACAATATAAGAAGTACAATAAGATGTACTGTATTAACATTTAGTGATGGATCAAGAATGTAGAGCGCTTGATTTTGGCACGAATAATGTGCTCCGGAAGGATTGATGATAGTTGTGAATCAGACGTACTATACTAGTGTGGGAAGGCTGGTGGGTGAATTGAGGCTGAAGAGAGGAGTTGGCGAGAGAACTTTGGAGCTTTTCGACTTCTGAGATCAAGCTTTTTACGAAAACGGGTGAGTGGTCAGGTATAGACGTGGTGACTATGTGTAGTGTTACTCTTTGAAAGATATGATAATTGTATGGTTCGAATTGCGGCATAGCTTCAAGCCCCATCATTTCTCCACAGTTGCGAGCTAGGCTGGAGAGGAAAAGCCTGGTAGTTTTGTGGGAGGCTAGCTAAGAGAATATTAGGGTTTGCATCAAACTGGCGAGGTATCAAGGTCAGGCATTAAGATCAAGTGCTATAAGGCGAACCCAGTCAATAGCTTTGTGAATGGGAGGGAGCATCATCATCTCCCTCTCACTATACCTTGTCCTTAATACCAGCTAAGCTGTCTCCCCTGGGCTTGGATAGACATCAAACGTAAGGCAGTCACATGGGTGGAGCCGTGGGTGTGGGTGGGAGAGGAATGTAGTCAATTCTGCAATCCAACATAAGGTACAGGTACAAGGACTGGGAGACGAATGTAGCCACACGATCAATCTGTCGCCAGTTTATGCTTGTTTCCATTCGGCTGTGATTTTGGCGGCGGTGCAATTTTTCACCTCAGCTACAAGTTGGAACACCGGAGATCCCCGTGAACTTTCGTTTTACAGATGGCGTATGCGTGAAGTAGGATACACGCGACATGGTCCTCCGGCCAGCCGCACTCGGTGCTGTCAACAGCTACAAGACGAACTCATGTGTTACTCTCCGCTTTGTTTTTATTTGGCAAAATAAAATATTTGGAACATGTCCGTCGACATGGGAAACTACCAAATTCCAAATTTTGCATTTGCTCACACGCAAACATAGCTGGTTCATCAGTCAGCTACATATATTCCTTTCTTCCAAATCAAAAGTGAATCCGTGATAGAGTAAAAAAGAACTGACATGGACATATCCGGATCAACGGGCCCAACGGATGACAGAGTTAATTATGTCTGCTTTCATCTTTTGCAACATTTAAAGGATATGGTCCACTATAACCACCCTATGTGTTTCAAGCAATGAGCTAGAGGCAAGATCGAAATATAAGAAGTCCTACCTTAAGCCAACAAAAACCTCAAGAACATGATCTCCCTCTAAGTGTACGCGCATGTATGTGCATGAATAGTCAGTGACATAGTTAGCAACTCCACATATAATTATATTTTCTATACTGTGCAAAGCGAATTGTGTTCTTGTCATGTGATTACATGTTCGGTAACTTCATCCTTGTGGAAATTAGTAAATAACGAGAGGAATCGAAATCTAGCTACACCCTACTTTGCACTAGAGGAGGACAACGAAGAGTACCACATATAAGAAATTCAAATCTAGTTTATTTTTTTATGCAAACTATCACTTTCCCATCCATTATAGTTGGAAATTTAAACCGAACCATCCAAGTCAAATTCATTGGGAGCAAGGCTTTTGGTACTGAAAGGATATGAAATACCATCATTGTTTTCATTAAAAGATCTATCCTACGAAGACCCAAATATGCATGAAGATATGAACACTCAACGCACTCTCATGCATTCTGAGCCCATACAAACTTTAGTTGGTGATAGTGTTTTGGAATAGTTCGTTCTTTAGAGTTAGGATACTTTGCCCTAATTTTTTTTTTCAATTAATCATCTACTAATACTTGAAAATTAAAATCGCAGAAACGAACCATCAAACAAGACATTCAAGTTTGAGAAATGCTTCTAAAAGATAGATTCGTTCTCATGGAAAAATTGATACTGCTTGTTGCATATTCCAAGATATTATCTAATCTGATACAAGATGAATGTAAAAATGGCATTAACAAAGAGTTAAAAAGATTTCAAAAATATCTTCTTAATAGGAGATTTAAGAACCTAAAATCCAATGTCACATAGTATATTTTATTTTTTTAGAGTACCAAATCATTATGAAGTGTCATGATTGTAGGGAAATATGGCAGCAGAGATGGCAAAAAAAATAAAAATTTTCATGTTATATTTTTCATAAACAGGATATCATGTCATTAACACTACTACAGAAATAGCCTTTGGCGTCGATTATTTAAGGCCTAAGGCGTCGGTTTCCAAGTGACACCCAAGTGGGTGCCGCTAAAAGTCGACACCTTCAGCGTCGGTCCCCCAACTGACTCCATAAACCTTCCCGCCACTAAAAATACGCCAGTAAGGGGACTACATGCGTTGGTTCTTAAAGAAAATCGACACCATAACCTGATTACATACGTCGGTTATTAATCAACAGCTGACACCATAACCCTTCCCGCCACCAAAAATGCGCTAGTAAGGGGACTATAGGTGTCAGTTTTATATATAAAATCGACGCCATATTCCCCTACTACCGAAATAGGCGTCAGTTTTACAGATAACCGATGCCAGAATGGTATAAAGAAGTCGGTTTGATACTAAAAACCGACGCCAGAATGAGATAAAGACGTCAGTTTTACACTAACAATCGACGCCTATGCAATTTGTTGTAAGTTTTAGACAAATAACCGACACCTATGAATTGATTTTTTCTTCTTATCAGTTTGCAGGCCTACTGTATGGCTGGTCAGCAGGATGCAGAACCTACAGTTTAGTTCTGAACTGTAGATTTACATCATCCATCAACAACAGGCCACAAACCTACAAAATTAACAAGATATACAATATTATATATATGTGATACACACACATGTATAAGCACATTTAATTCATATTATTTTTCATCACACACATGTAGAAACCAGTATCAAGCTGCAGTTCCATTCATTTCATCTCTTTTTACATTCAGACACATGTAGTGTTACAACCCCAATTTTGGGTTCTTTTGATGAGAAATGCAATTTCTCTTAATAAAGATAAATGAGCAAATAATGGTGTGTTTTGATTTGAATCAATGTATTTTCTTTATAATAGCCTTGATGGTTGCTTTATGGGCTTTATTGGCTATTGGGCCCAATAATAAGGAAAAGACAAAAGAAACTCCATTATTAATATGAAATGGAGAAAAGAAAGATGTAGAAACCTCTAGAAGGCAAGAGTATATAATCCAAAGGTGGATTTCATGCCTCTTGGGTTCCTTGGGTTCCAAGGAGTCCAAAGTTGCAAAGATAATGCAACAAGAAAAGAAAAGATCAATTAAATATTTCTTTATTGAGAAAGAAATTGAAAATAATGATAAAATGTAGAAAATGAGTGGAAAGAGGTATAATTGAGTCATCCTTGATGGATTTTCATATTCATAAGGTTCCTAATGTTAAAAAGGAATTCCAATAAGGAAAAATAAAAGAGAGATAAAGAGAAATCCTCAAAAGGAGATATTTTACTAAAGAAATGAATAAGATAATGAGAAATTATGGATATAGATGCATCTAGAAAGATAATAAGTACCCTTAAAAAGGAATTTTGAAATATTAGAGTTTCTTGGGACCCAAGGAGTCCCAATGGAGAAAAATAAAGAGAAAATACCAAAAATAAAAAATAAGAGGATAATGTGATACATAATTAATGGATTTTGTGGCATTGTTAAAAAGGAGGTATTCTCTACAAAAAGGAAATATAAATGCGTGCCAATGGATTAAAAGTCAAGCATAAAGAAGATAAGAGAAAGGATTTTTTGAATTCCTAAAAATCCCATGACCATGGTTTATTAAGAAGATGTTTAGGAGAGAGAAGATTGCTTCTCATTGAAGGAATATGATTCCTTTTGGGATAGGGCTTTGTTTCTTCATGGGCAAGCATGCTGGGGCATGGCTACCCTCCCCTATATAAGGGTAGAGACCATGGTCGAGCCCAAGGAGATCCCCCATGTATCTATCTCTTTTCTCTTTTTCTCCTTCGATTCAAACCCTAGCCATGTGGTTGGTGTTTTCCCTGGAGCAACGGGGGGCTATGGAATCATCTTGATGGAGGCTTGGTGTTCCCCGATGACCTGAGGACGATCAACTATCATCCCCGATTGCTCGATCTCGCACAATCACCTACAGCAGGTCTGCACGACTAGCCAGAAGTCGCAGGTTTGTCACGTTGGAAACGGCCACCTGGGCCGCGAAGAGAAGGTGCCCTGGGTACGACGGAGGGTGACAGAGGTCAGGCGACAGTCTCCGGCCACCCTCGGGCCTTGAGGTAGAGGGGTTGACCCCCTCCCCCCCATAGTCGACAAACACCAACCACAACGCTAGGGCACGCGGGGAAGAAGATGATGGGTCGTTGGACAAAAACTGCCCCTCCGTGTTGTTCAGGACTGGATGCATAAGTGAGGGAAATAGAGTCATTTCATTATATTTCCAAAACCAGCAACATTGCATGGGATAGATGACGTGGCATCCTCCCATTGGTCAAGTAATTTAAATTTGCAAAATTCATATCTTTGTATTCGTAGCTCAGATGAATGCACATAAAATATGAAAGTTGCTCAAAAATATGAGGGGAATCCAATAGTTTTAGAAACTAATTCCTCTTGCAATTCAAAAAGTTGTGGAAGTTATCAACTTTAATGTTGTAATAATTAAGAAATCCTATTTTGAGATGATTAATGTATTTAGTAGGGTTTAATGGATGATTAAAGTTGATATTAACCTGTTAATTGTAAAAAGGTACATTAAGAACAAAATGGATGAACTTTACACGTAATTGATTTAATTTAGAGTTTCATGTACATGAATGAGCTTTAATGGGCTTTGAAACCCTAATATTGGTCATTGTAACTCTTAATGGCTTTAATTGTTCAAATTCATGAATAAAGCTTAGACATGATGATTCCAAGATATTTTGAGTATAAAAGTTCCTAATTGTGGATAAATACCCTTAATATAGTAATTAGGATTTTTTAATGGATAAAGGTGGAATTAATGATAAATAGAGTTCATATGTGAATTAGATGATAATGAACTATGCGATGTTAATCCAGAAGGAACCAAAGATGATAATTAGGCCTAATGACCTTGTCATGAATTAAAAGGATAAAAATGGTAGTTTTAATGTAAAGGAGGTATCATGGACTTAATTGATGTTTAATTGTGCTTTTAATCCGAAATTAAGGTTATATGTTGTTAAAAGGTAACCTTAATATCTTTCGTGAAGAATAGATGACATAATTAGGGTTTGTGAGTAATTGTATAAAATTAGGGTTAAAATATTAAGTGATACCGTAATTGCAATGGATACCCTAAAAGTGGACTAGAAACCCTAGGAAGAAAGCTAGGTCCAATGGATCTTGATGGCATGATCAATAATAGGAAATTGTATGCATATTTCAGGATCTCATTGTGTGCTTGCTTGATTTGGATTTCTTGCATTGATTGGATTAATTCTGTCTCGAATCAGCCTGACAGGTATATGGTTAATTATGGTTAATCGCATTGGTTTCCTGAAGAGTTTCCCGGATGATTCATCACATTGAATGCAACTTAACAGCTTGGATGTTCATACTTGCAAATTATAAAGTCACTATGATTATCAAAATGTGTGTTCTTGCACCTACATGCCACCCTGATGGATGATGCCAAAAGGTCAAGCCTAGGAGGGAAGACCAATGGGCACCATTTGTGGTGACCCCAGACACTAAGTTTGGGATTGAGAAGGTGGTCTTTATAGAATGACTAATGGGCACTATGAGAGGTGACCCCAGGCACCAAGCTCGGGATTGAGAAGTTGGCCTTAAGTCAATGGCAAAAGTGAAACCCGAAAGGGGTTATGCTAGGGTTAGGGCAAAAGCGGTGGAGAATGTCACATTGAAAGTGTAAATTGGCTTGTTAATTAACTTGATTGTGATATTTATATTGTTAGCTATATTTGTGAAATTTTGGTTGTCCCCAGATACCAACATATTCATTTATGTTGACCGACATTTTGTTTGTCAGCGATTTAGGTACAAGATTGAAAAGGACAAATAGTAAAGTGGCATATGTGGAATTAAATAAGAGTTAAAGTACAAGGAGGATTAGTTAGAATAGACTCCTAATGTGGATAGAAGTAGATATCCCAGTTTTTGAAAAAGGTATGCAAAGTTTTATTTTATACCAGTTTTCAATTTAGTTTGTAGAATTTTATAATTATTATTGATTATTTGTCAAACCTTTAATCCTATTAATTGGGATAATGACTCTGACCTTCAGGTCTCCCTTAATTGGGGGTTACCGGGAGGCGGGGTCATTACATTGTTATTAATGCCTAGGTTCCTCATTTAATCTTTAATGATTATTAAATTTTAAAAACTCTGTAGAACCCAAGGGAGTTATTGGAGGACTTTCCAAAAGACAGAGGTGTCTAGAAAAGGATCACGTCTGGGGGTTGGCATGATTTTCCTCCACACTGCTAGTCAGAATATGAGGACTCCCGGATTAGTGTGACTGCCTGGCCAATGTCTCAGGATTTGACTCAAAATAAGATACCTTTAGGACTCTCTCATCTTGTTCATCCCTTCTCAACTCAAATGTTGTTAAGGACCCTAAGGATTAGGGTTTTCTCTCTTTTCCTCACCCTCTTGAGGTATGGGTAAGGTTGATAAGGGTTAAGAAATCCTCCACCAAATTAATGAAAAGCATGTAAATAAGATGTCATGGACATAAGCTTAATAGTTTAAGCGTAAACTAAAGAATAGATACATGCTTAGGTCATATGACATGAGTTGTCATGCCCTCAGGAGAGACCTAGGGCTAGACCTCCTTGTCAGGAGGATGAGTAGAGAAAGTTAGTCTTGGAGGTAGAGACCTCCATTATAAGTAGAGACCTGGCACATCCTCTGAGGATGATGCTAACCCTAACCATAAGTGGTGGTTAGAGAAAGAGATGAAACAATGAGTTAGATGTCATGATATACCAGGTGTGTGGACATGCTTTTGGATGCCCGTGACATTATTAGCCAAGTGAGGTTGGATAATCTAGTACCTCTGGAAACCCAACCCTAGAAAGGGGTGTGCATGTTAGAGTAAAGGATAAATCCTTCATGATGAGGTTAGAGAAGAACCTATAGAAACCTCATGGGCTTATGTGAGTAGGGTAAAAAATACACCCAGAGTATGTCAGTAGTGCTGATAGTAGGCTAAAACCCTGGCCTGGAGAGTATGAGGGATAGTTTATGATCAAGAAAGAGGGTTGGAATCATAGACTCTGAGGAACAGTGGGGAGTTGAGGATGATGTGACCTAAGTGGATGGTTGTGGTTACCTCATGCATGATCCCTGGAGGCTGAGGATATCTTGGTTGCCTTTGGAGAAACCAAAACCTAGAGAGAAGGTGAGCCTGCTGGTACCTATGAACCTATGTTATAGATGTTCACCTTCTAGGGTTAGGAAGAAAAGTTCCTTAGACCCTGAAGAGGCTCAGTAACAGGTTGTGAGGCCTTATACCTTGTTGGTTGTCCTTGTGGAGGACTCCAGTCCAAAGTGTTGTTCAAGTAGAAGGATGAAAGGAAGTGCATGACATACCTTGGACATGCTAGGTTCCTGATTAAAGGTTGAGCATGCTGTTGGACACCCAAAAAGTGAACCTAGGCCTAAGAGGGGAAGTGGTGTACCTGATGCTCCTAATGAGATTTGAGTTTCTATATATTCGAGCATGGTACTCCTCATGTTTAGACGAAAGGGAAACCCCTTAAGTTTAAGGTATGGTTGATGAATCCCTCACAGCCAAGGTGGGGACATGAGAAGGTTTGTTCTTGGTCCAATGTTGAGGAATGAAAATAAGTATGACCTAGCAAGGTTTAGTAGGTGGTATTCTTGTGCCTTAGTAGCTTGATAGGGTTAAGCATGCTCATGTGGATGTAAACCCTAGATATAAGGATGTTTGTGACCTTTGTTATCAAGGTGTAGTTTCCTCCCATCCTGGGAGAGGGACCCTTTTGTAGGGTGTATACCAATTTTTGTGGGTTTTGGGGAAACCTAAAGAGGTCTCATAGGATATTGAGAAGCTAAGATAAGAGTACATGGTAAGAGAATGAACTTGTAGACCCATAGTTAACCATCTCTAAGTGCATGTGGATGTGTTACCATGGAGGTAACCGGTATGGGGCCTGACCAAGGTAGGCAGGTCGTCATGACCCCCTGTGAAAGGATGAAATTCAACCCATGAATACAGAGAGAGATGATGGAGACTTGGGTAAGGTTCTAAGTTGGACATGTACTATGTTAGAATCCTAAGTCTATCCTAGGGTCAGATAGGGATAAGACCGATGGTAGTAGGAGTTGTCTAATTCCCTAGTTGCACATGACCATAGGGTCGGGAAGTAACAACTATCATTGTCTGAGGGCCATGGGTTAGGAGATTGATCACCTTCATGAACTCATGGGACCCAAAGGGCAGATGAGGAGGGAACTCTCTGGATGCATAAGGGAAGAAGGATGACCCCAAAAGTGTCGGCACCCTATAGACCTAGAGGAGATGACCAAGGATTGGGTGGTGGCCCCAGTAGGTTTGAAACTAGTTTTCCATGGAACTAACCTTTATATCGAGATGATTGTGATGTAGAGACATAAGTTGCACGTTTCAACATAGATTCGAAGGTGTACTGGCAAGGTGGGATGTACCATCTCTACTCTTGGAATAGGAAGAACTTTGTATTTGGACTGCAGCTAAATGCTTATTTCCTCTTGTTATGGGAGTGAGAGATAGGACAATATGCGTGCCACACACCAAGGATAAGGATGGTGTGAGTTGGAACGTTGCTATGAGGTATGAGGACATATATGATAACATACCCTTGTGTAGTGAACGGTGTGTGGATGGTTTGCAAACACTAAGAGTATTAAGGTAATCATCTTGTGAGGATGTTTTATCATGAGCCATGTGGAATTTGCAAGTGATACAAGGTTGAGTTTGATCACCATGAGGATGAGCTCAGAGTGTTCTCGATGAACATAGACTTCGAGTTTGAGCTGAGATGATAATTGGAATACATGGAGGTGTATGTCTTCAACATTACCTTTACACATAATGATGTGAAGTGGTTGAGATGCAGCTGCCTAGTTTAGCTAGAGGCTAAAAGAAGTTGTTGGGATAACCCTAAGTTTGAAAAAGGAGATGTGTTTGGCTAACACTCAAATGTAACAAGATCTCTTGAACAAGTTAGTAGTTGTTTGGTTATCCAGCCTAGGCCTTGATGCAATAAAAGGATGGTTGTAGAACCTTAGATGTACTTCTCTGGAAAAGAAGGTGATGAAACCCCGACTAGAGTGGTTTAGGGTTTCTGAAGAATCAATCTTGGCAAATCATGACATACATGAGATTGTAATGCACCGTGGTACTACCAAGATAGTAAGTGCCGGTAGTATATTAGATACTTAAGATGAAGTTGCATGTGGTTTGTCGCCATGCAAACCAGAAGGTGAAGGACAAACACCAGTAACCTAGTGTGTTGATATAGCAGATGAAGAGTCCTCGAGAGGGAATGGGAGTTCATCACTATGGATGTTGTGGTAAGTCTCCCCTAGACCAAGAAAGGTCAAGATGCAATATGGGTTATGGTAGATCGCCTTACCTAGATAACATGAGAAAGAAAGATTGCTATCAAGGGGATGATCTAGTTGAACTACATATGAGAGAGAGATGGTTCGACTACACCATGATGCGAGTTCAAAAGTTTTTTATAACCTAAAGATTCACCTCCATGAAGTGGAAGTAGACAAACTCGATGTTAGTACAATTTATCACCCCTAACTAATGGTTAGTATGAGCCAAACTAGATGGTCTGATGAGAGCATGTGTGCTTGTTTAGGGTGATACATGGAGACAGTTCTTGTCCTCTGTAAGAGGTGATGATAACCACCATAGCCAGTGTTGGGATGTAAAGAAGCTCTATATGGGAGGTAGTGTCGGTCACCACTTCATTAAGATGATGTTGGTGAAGGGACCTCACAAAGGTCAAGAAAGAACCACAGTGTGTGCAGATGAAGTCACTTTGATCATGCAATGGCTGAAAGAGAGAGAAAGCCCAGGGGCAACATGAGTCATGAGCTGATGCAAAGCAGACTGACATGTAGTTCACTATGGGAGGATATGTGATGTGAAATTCGACCCCTCTAAGTTATAACTAAGAGAGAGAGCTGAGTCTCGGCTGCATGGTCCATGTGAGATGGATTGGTGGAGATGGTTGTGTTTAACCTTACCCCTCCGGATAACATGATGTATAATGTGTTCCATGAGTCCAATCTAGAGCACTATGTGAGGTACCCAAGCCATGTGCTGAGCCCTAAATCTATTCATCTTTATGAGAGGCTGAAATGTCCTGAGTCACCTATGAGGGTATGATATACCAAGGTAAGAAAGAACTCATATGGGAGAGTATGAGATGATGAAGACTCTTGGGAACAACCATGGAAAGGGTGAGGCCACATGGGAGCCATGATGGACATATGAAAGGCTTATCCTGTTTGTTTGTTTGCTTGATGGAATTTTGAGGGAAAAATTCCTATAAGAGGGGAAGGATGTTACAACCCCAATTTTGGGTTCTTTTGATGAGAAATGCAATTTCTCTTAATAAAGATAAATGAGAAAATAATGGTGTGTTTTGATTTGAATCAATGTATTTCGTTTATAATAGCCTTGATGGTTGCTTTGTGGGCTTTATTGGCTATTGGGACCAATAACAAGGAAAACACAAAAGAAACTCCATTATTAATAATAAATGGAGAAAAGAAAGATGTAGAAACCTCTAGAAGGCAAGAGTATATAATCCAAAGGTGGATTTCATGCCTCTTGGGTTCCTTGGGTTCCAAGGAGTCCAAAGTTGCAAAGATAATGCAACAAGAAAAGAAAAGATCAATTAAATATTTCTTTATTAAGAAAGAAATTGAAAACAATGATAAAATGTGGAAAATGAGTGGAAAGAGGTATAATTGAGTCATCCTTGATGGATTTTCATATTCATAAGGTTCCTAATGTTAAAAAGGAATTCCAATAAGGAAAAATAAAAGAGAGATAAAGAGAAATCCTCAAAAAGAGATATTTTACTAAAGAAATGAATAAGATAATGAGAAATTATGGATATAGATGCATCTAGAAGGATAATAATTATCCTTAAAAAGGAATTTCGAAATAATAGAGTTTGTTGGGATCCAAGGAGTCCCAATGGAGAAAAAGAAAGAGAAAATACCAAAAATACAAAATAAGAGGATAATGTGATACATAATTAATGGATTTTGTGGCATTGTTAAAAAGGAGGTATTTTCTACAAAAAGGAAATATAAATTCGTGCCAATGGATTAAAAGTCAAGCATAAATAAGATAAGAGAAAGGATTTTTCGAATTCCTAAAAATCCCATGAACATGGTTTATTAAGAAGATGTTTAGGAGAGAGAAGATTACTTCTCATTGAAGGAATAGGATTCCTTTTGGGATAGGGCTTTGTTTCTTTGTGGGTAAGCATGCTGGGGCACGGCTACCCTCCCCTATATAAGGGTAGAGCCCGTGGTCGAGCCCAAGGAGATCCCCCATGTATCTCTCTCTTTTCTCTTCTTCACCTTCGATTCAAACCCTAGCCATGTGGTTGGTGTTTTCCCTGGAGCAACGGGGAGTTGTGGAGTCCTCTTGATGGAGGCTTGGTGTTCCCCGATGACCTGAGGATGATCGACTATTGTCCCCGATCACTCGATCTTGGACAATCACTTGCAACAGGTCTGCACGACCAGTCGGAAGTCATAGGTTTGGCATGCTAGAAACTGCCACTTGGGCTGCAAAGAGAAGGTGCCCTGGGTACGACGGAGGGTGACAGAGGTCGGGCGGCAGTCTGCGGCCACCCTCGGGCCTTGGGGTAGAGGGGGTGATCCCCCCGTAGTCGAGAAACACCAACCGCAGTGCTAGGGTGTGCGGGGAAGAAGACGATGGGCCGTTGGACAAAATTGCCCCTCCGTGTTGTTCAGGACTGGATGCTTAAGTGAGGGCAATAGAGTCATTTCGTTATATTTCTAAAACCAGCAGCGTTGCATGGGATAGGCGACGTGGCAGCCTCCCATTGGTCAAGTAAGTTAAATTTGCAAAATTCATATCTTTGTATTCGTAGCTCGAATGAATGGGCATAAAATATGAAAGTTGCTCAGAAAAATGAGGGGAATACATTAAAAATAGTTTTAGAAACTAATTCCTCTTGAAATGTGAAAAGTAGTGGAAGTTATCAACTTTAATGCTTTAATAATTAAGAAACCCTATTTTGAGATGATTAATGTATTTAGTTGGGTTTAATGGATGATTAAAGTTGATATTAACCTGTTAATTGTAAAAAGGTACATTAAGAGCAAAACAGATGAAGTTTGCATGTAATTGGTTTAATTTAGAGTTTCATGTACATGAACGAGCTTTAATGGGCTTTGAAACCCTAATATTGGTCATTGTAACTCTTAATGGCTTTAATTGTTCAAATTCATGAATAAAGCTAAGACATGATGATTCTAAGCTATTTTGAGTATAAAAGTTCCTAATTTTGGATAAATACCCTTAAAATAGTAATTAGGGTTTCTAATGGATAAAGGTGGAATTAATGATAAATAGAGTTCATATGTGAATTAGATCATAATGAATTATGAGATGTTAATCCGAAAGGAACCAAAGATGATAATTAGGCTTAATGACCTTGTCATGAATTAAAAGGATAAAAATGGTAGTTTTAATGTAAAAGAGGCATCATGGACTTAATCGATGTTTAATTGTGCCTTTAATCCGAAATTAAGGTTATATGTTGTTAAAAGGTAACCTTAATATCTTTCGTGAAGAATAGATGAGATAATTAGGGTTTGTGAGTAATTGTATAAAATTAGGGTTAAAATATGAAGTGATACCCTAATTGCAATGGATACCCTAAAAGTGGACTAGAAACCCTAGGAAGCAAGCTAGGTCCAATAGATCTTGATGGCATGATCAATAATAGGAAATTGTATGCATATTTCAGGATCTCATTGTGTGCTTTCTTGATTTGGATTTCTTGTATTGATTGGATTAATTTTGTCTCGAATCATCCTGACAGGTATGTGGTTAATTATGGTTACTCACATTAGTTTCCCGAAAAGTTTCTCAGATGATTCATCGCATTGAATGCAACCTAACATCTTGGATGTTCATAATTGCAAATTATAAAGTCACTATGATTATCACAATAATAGTAGAAGTGTGTGTTCTCCCATCTACATGCCACCCTGATGGATGATGCCAAAAGGTCAAGCCCAGGAGGGAAGACCAATGGGCACCATGAGTGGTGACCCCATACACCAAGCTCAGGATTGAGAAGGTGGTCTTTATAGAATGACTAATGGGCACTATGAGAGGTGAGCCCATGCACCAAGCTCAGGATTGAGAAGGTGGCCTTAAGTCAATGGAAAAAGTGAAACCCGAAAGCGGGTATGTTAGGGTTAAGGAAAAAGCGGTGGAGAATGTCACATTGAAAGTGTAAATTGGCTCGTTAATTAATTTGATTGTGATATTTAGATTGTTAGCCATATTTGTGAAATTGTGGTTGTCCCCACATACCAACATATTCATTTATGCTGACCGACATTTTGTTTGTCGGTGTAGTAGGTACAAGATTGAAAAGGACAAACAATAAAGTGGCATATGTGAAATTAAATAAGAGTTAAAGTACAAGCAGGATTAGATAGAATAGACTCCTGATGTGGATAGAAGTAGATATCCCAGTTTTTTAAAAAGGTATGCAAAGTTTTATTTTATACCAGTTTTTAGTTTAGTTAGTAGAATTTGATAATTGTTATTGATTATTTTTCGAACCTTTGATCCTATTAATTGGGATAATGGCTCTGACCTCTTGGTCTCCCTTAATTGGGGGTTACTAGGAGGCAGAATCGTTACATGTAGAAACATTCATGTATTGATCATCTTCACATTCACACATATGAAAATTCAGAAAAATTCATTCACATTCACACAAAAATAATTATGAGAACAAATTTTAGAAATATCATTCTTTATTCATCATCGTCATTATGCAAATTATATTTAAAAATTCCCACGACTTGTAGGGCTTTTGCCCATTGTTCTCTTACATCATTTGACTCATCCATCGTATAGGGAGTATGTACATCTAATAACTTTTCACCTATAGTGAAGTCAGTTTTAAACACCTGCAAAGAGAATGATGTATATATATAATTAATAATATATAATAAGATTGATATATTTCATATTATCTAATGAGACTACATATAATACCTGATGTATGGTATCGATTTACATTGCGGCATATTGGATAATTATGCTCATAAATCGCATCACATAGTATCCACATGCCTAGCCGTTGTCTGGTGTAGCACACTATAAATTGAAACATACAAAATATTCAAAAATACAAATAAGCATAGTTCACATAAATAATGTATACATTAGAGTTGGGAAAGTACATTCACATTCTGCCAAGTTAGTGGCTGGTTCTTTTTCTTGGGGACCTTTCCTCCAGCTTTGGCATACTCTTCTAAAGCCCTACATGTTAATGTAACAAAATTAAATTGCATAATTAAATAGTAATGTAATAACATATGTTAACGGATATAAAAATATGAAATATTTCTCATGAGAATAATGGCCTTTTCATTGGGTGTCCATATATATTCAATTCCTTCCCCGCAGGATCTAGATAATAGACAGTGAACGTCTCAGGGATAATAACTAGTAACTCCCAATGTTTACCACTAGAGGTAAGAAAGTTAAAAATTAATAACTCAAAAGTCACAATAAAAATGTAATTTTCTTAAGTACAAATTATAAGCAAAGTAAACTTACCCAACATTGAATGGAGCTATTATCACATTCTTCTTGTTTTTAAAAACATATTTAAAAACATCATAGCAGTAAAGTAACTGACCTAGGATTTTTACCTACAAGACTAGTCAAAGATGGAACCAAAAATCTTGCATGGAGAAATGAAAAATATGTACATATCGTGTGTAAGAGGTTGCAAAACATGTATTACGTATGCATTAATATATAAGAAACCAAATCACCGTATAAAAAACAAGGTATATGGATGTATAAATAAGATCTCGCCATATCCATAGCTCTATCATAGATGTATTCAGCCAAGCATAACAAAACATCTACAAAATATCTTGTATAAATAGCGTGTTATCGTATGATTGACCTGCAACTTCCTCCGGAATAGTAACAATTATAGGGAAATTTGGATCATGTTCGTCTATCCAATCTTCCATACCCCTACAATTAGGACCTAACAAGGTGTGTAGGTCCCTTAGAAACCAACTTGGTACTTTAGGAGGTGGATGTGGAGGCCGAGATGTAGCGGGTGTCTTCCTTTTGACCTATATATATAATTTTAGATCAATTGACTCATATATATGTACACACTAACAAATCAACATAATGTAAATTTACCATACAATATAAGTATAGAATGCTATTAACTAGTATCCTAAAAATTCGTAATCTAAAAAACTAAAATTGCTATTCACTAGTATCCTAAAAATTAGTAATTTACAAAAATAGAATTGCAAATAATAATAACTCACACATAGTTCCTTCCATACTAAGTCTTTCTTCCCCTTAGGAACTGTATGCCAAGATTCTACGTTCAGACTACAATGGCTGCGAGTAAGAACCCCAAGATATGAAATAAATGAGTTGTAGTTCACTCCAACTGGATTTCTTGCATGATAGAAATCCACAACCAGTTTGGGTCCATTGCCCCTTTGCTGTAGTAACTTGTTCATCATGTGATGCTCCTCACTTTCTCAAATTTTTTTGCTACTCATCCAGTGCCCCAATTTCTTTAGGGGGTATATCACCAACCTAAAATTTGACAAAAAGAACACACTTACAGGATATAACTATAAATGAACATATAGATTGAAACCTTAGGGATATATTTTTAAAACTTACATTGTGAGGCGACACATTGATGTCCTCACCCTCACATTAATCATTAGCATGGTCATTAGGAGAATGCTCAGCCATCTGAAAGTTCACATTCACATTGTAAAGTTCACATTGTAAAGTTCACATTCACATTCTAAAGTAATTCACATTGTAAAGTTCACATTCACATTGTAAAGTTCACATTGTAAAGTTCACATTCAGAAAAATAAAACATATAAAAAAATATAAACATGCATGTCTCTAATATTGCGTTCTTTTATCAATTAACAATCCTTCATTGTGATCTCCATGCACATACAAGTCATCATTAGCTTTGATATTTGGTGGTGTTGGCAACCCAACTGAGAATGGACTAGAGTCATCATACTTATCATAGTACTGTTCTTCATCTATAGGATCTTCAATGAACTGTCTTTTACCATGAAGAACAACCGACCATTTATCATTTGTAGGATCATTGATATAAAATACTTGTTTCGCATGTGATGCCAATATGAATGGTTCACCCTTCTCGCCAATCTTTTCAAAGTTCACTAATGTGAAACCCAATTCATCTACTATAACTCCTTTGGTGTTATCAAACCAATTATATTTAAAGAGTAGAATTCTGAAATCTACATAGTCAAACTCCCATATGTCTTCAATGACACTATAATATGACATTTTAGCTTCATGTGGACTCTTATCCTTTACACTTGCAAAAAACAATGAAGATGCTTGATCACCTAATAAATGTGTACCACCTATCCCATTCTTGAACACCTAATCTCACTAGTAAGTGTATAATGTGTATTGGGTTTTCAAGAACATTTCGGCAACATTTCCCCATTGTTATCCAAGTACATATGTACTTAGAGAACAAATGGGAAAATGCTACCAAAATTTTCTTGAAAACCAAATACACATTATACACTTACTTCCTAAGTGAGATTAGGTGTTCAAGAATAGTCCCAAACTGGGGACTATCCAAGATTTACTCCTAATGAGTAAATCTTGGATAGGTTTCTAGGCCAACAAATACATGTGCTATCATTCTTATATATATAGAGAGAGAAAGTACTCTATCATTATAATAATCACACAAGAGGCTATGTACCATCATCTCTTACTTGCATTAGGGTTAGGTTAAGGATTATAACTGATCTTGTCATATATGATTAGAAACTGTAAAAGACTGGATTTCTAGCTTAATTTCGAGGACAAAATTTCCAATAAGGTGTGTAGGATGTGATAGATTGAACTTTTGGAATCTTCAAATGTTCAATGACATAGGTCAATTCATGTGGGTTTGAATAATTTAAAGTAGTTCCAAGTAATTTGATAAAGCATGGATATTATTTGGTATTGAAATCATGATGGTAATTCTTAAGTTTATGACTTTTTCGGAATTTAATTGAGTGGGAAATGGTTGAGTTTTGGGACCAAGATTTGGGAGATATGTATGGTATGATAACAAAAGTCTATGTTCATGGTTTCATAACTCTTGATATTCCTAGATGGAGTTACTTAGGTACGAATATAGAGATGATGTGCTTTTTAGATACCATGCATCAAGGTCTAATATCTTCCAACCATAAGTTGTGATACGCCTAGTTTGGTTAGGTGGATGTTACCTGTGCATGAACGAGCAACAAATCGGCCTTCACGAGAGCTCATCTTATCCCTTAGATATCATCGGACGGTGTTGCACTCTCCTCCTACCTTCAGTCAAATGTGAGACGTGGGGAAGGACAAGGCAACAACTTCCCATCACCGCACGATGTGGTCATGGCTTTGAGAATGTGGATAAGAACCGAGATGAGGGAGGGAGTCCCACCTCCCCATCTGTACTAGTTATCAATCGCACCTCACAGACGGGGAGCATCGTGAGAGGAAGTCATTAGAGTAGAAGACTGGAAGCGTGAAGAGAGGACCAAAGGAAGAGCCATGGTGGTAGCAAGATTAATGACGAGGAGGCCCGAACACCCTGGGATAGAGCCATGGTGGCATGCCTGAACATGGATCCACACCAATGCTTGAGAGGAGATGAGAAGTGACGTCGAACCCTTGTGGCGGCCGGAGTAGACGGGATTGCGCCGGCGGCACACAAGACCCATGGCGCCCAGGATGAAGATGGAGGGGGATGTCAAAGGAAGCACATAGATAGGGAGAATAGGGGAGAACCACCAAGATCTAGCTCCCTCTATCACTGTTCCTCCTTGCTCAAGCCACGACGGTGCTTGAGAACGCAGTCAGAGGCACCTGAGTCATGGACACAGAGGAGGAAGGAGACCGCAGCGGCAGTGCCTTGGGTAGAGCAGTCCCTTCAGCCCGTGAGAGAGAGCAGGCGCATGCTCAGCATGAAGGCAGGGAAGAGGAGGACTCACAGATGCAGCCGCAGAGGAGCTCAGTAGAGCCCTAGCCCCAACGGAAGCACCAAGAACACCCATAGACGTAGGTGATAACACCAAATTTTGTGATGTTTTAGACTGTTTTTTTGTTATCAAAACTGCCCTTTTTAGCTATTTTCCTCTCTTTTATATGCACTTTCGCAATAATTAGCCTAGCAACGCTCTTAATCCAATACTTCCATCTTTTGCATAATTTTCATCCCATTTTGGCCCAATAAGGCCGTCCCGGCCCACAAGCAATAAGTCCAAACCTGCATCGGCCTTCTAATGGCCCGATACAAGCACTGCCCGACTGGGTGGCGCGACGCAACGACGCACGACACGGGGATACCGCACAAGAAGAAGCTGACGGACGACACACCCATTATCTAACAGGGAGCCCAAGCTCGCCCGACAGCCATGGCTTGTCGCCCGACACGGACCACCCACCGGTAGGCGCCGCCCGTCACGTGACCGATAGCTGAGATCCCTGTGTCGGGCGATATGTGTATCGGCGGTCCACCAAACTCACAAATACGGAGGATACGTGGCACTTCGAGCACCATAACTTCCCCCAACCGCTGCCTATAAATAGCAGCTACATGGAGCCAAAAAGACAGTTCAGACAGTTCGGATACTTCAGAATTCAGACAGTTGGGAGCTTTGAGTGATCTTCAGAGGAAATTGCGAGAGCAGGAGTATCGTGCCCCAGTGCTCATGCCGGGCGACACTAGGTGAGCCCTTCCTCGTCCCGAGAGGGAGGGGGTGGTTCACTTAGAACCGTCCCGTGCGACACTGCGGGCCAATATCGGCCAACGATGATGAGCGAAAGAAGTGCCTGATAGGAGAACACGTCGCTCCATGCCCGACACGATATCGAACCCGATACGCTTTGCCCGTAATGCATGCCGCCCGAGAGGGTGTGTCGCCCGACTTGAGCATATCGGCCAGGTCCTTGAACGATACAGTCGACCGTCACGGTGTGCCACTCGAGAGAGTGTGTCTCCCGACACCGCTGTATCGGGCTAGGCCCCTGTCCGGTATCGGGTGGGAGAGCCGTCGTGGTCTGTCACCCTTCTACATTAAGAAGGCGACATATATCTTTAGTTCTGTTATTTAATTCTTTATTTACGCATTGTAATTAATACCCTTAATGTGTATGGAAATAGAAAATCTTAATTACTTGTTGCTCTATGCTTGGTGCGATATATTGGATGACTGCTATGTTTGATATCTGAACTCTAGCTTGCATGTTTGGATCGCGTTTCGCTTAGCTACCGAATCGTGTTTTCCCGTCGCAACAACTTTGAGAGTTGTGTTGTGGCTATAGTGTTTGGTCCGCTTCTGGAGTACGAGAGTGCCTGGAACGGAGTTGTTTCGGTAATAATCCACTCTAACTTAAAGCCTAGCAACCTCGAGAAGGGTGTTGATGGTTGGTTAGAGGCACCCGCTCTGAGAGGAGGGGTGCAGGATGTTACTGGTGTCGCTTGTTTTGCTGTAGTCTTATCCTTCATACCTTGCTCTAGCTCTAGTATTATCTTTCTGTTTATGTTGCATTAAAACTCCTAAAAACTGCTAAATGACTAAAACCTTAAATCTTTCTAGTAGCTCCACTTGGAGATAGTTTTCTTGTTTTGTTTGTGACATCTTACTGTTTCCCTTCTGGGGAATTTATCATCTCTTTATACCTGCCGGAGTGTAGCGTGTCGATTCTGGGTTCTCAACACTACCCCCTTGTCCCTGTGTTCGACCCCATATATCTACTTCGACCCTGTAAACAAAGTTGCGGGGGCCTAGAAGGATTCGGGTTTATAAATGTAAAAGCTTGACTACCTCAACTTTTTGGACGCGCGATTTAGGCCGGTCAACTTTTTGGCACCGTTGTCGGGGACAAGGCAAAAATGGTACTGTAGACGAATCTGAATCCACTAACTACACTCCCGTGCCTCAAGCTTAGAAATGAGTTTGACAACACTCTTTTTCTTTTTCTTTTTTCTTACTACTGTTCTTTGCCTAAAATTAATAATTCAATTTTCTAAACTTGAGTTTTCGTGCTATTTCAGGCACTCTGAAGAACAATGATCTGTTCCACTGAGCACCAACTCCAACTGTAATGCCGCCTCACATGGAGCCATCCATTTTGGGAGACAAACGCCAAGGGGGGAGGCCTGGTTCACCTCCGCCAGGTGGCAACGATCGCTATGACGGCAACGATCGCCATGAAGATCAGGAATCGAAGCACTCCGAGGAAGGCCACCCCCATGTCAGGCATCGCCACCATCAGTGACACAGGAGACACCACGACCAAGAACAACATCGCGAGGCTAGCGACAACGATGAATCCGAGGAGGAGGAGAAGACGTTGAGAGGGTTGGCGTCCACAAAGGCCAACAACTCCCAATGTCCCGTCATCACCCCACGGTTCAACGCGACAAATTTTGAGCTTAAGCCGTCTGTGATCTCAATGATTCAAAAAAAAAGCTTTAGGGGGAGTTCGAAGAGCGACAACCCCTACCATCATCTCGATGCATTCAAAAACATATGTGATACAATAAAGATGCGGGGGGTCCCTCAAGAGGTTATCTACTGTAAGGGCTTCATCTTCTCCCTGGAAGACAAGGCCCTTTCCTGGTATCTTGGGTTACCCCGCCAGTCTTTGAACGGATGGGGAGCTTTGGCCGATGCGTTCGTAAACAAGTTCTACCCCACCAAAAGAACGGTCAGAAACAGGCAGAAAATAACTTCCTTCATGTAAAAGCCAAACGAAAGCCTCCACGACACCTGGGAGCGGTTCCAAGAGTACCTGAGGGATTGCCCCCATCATAATTATAAGAAGGGCTTCCTTGTCACCACCTTCTACAATGGTCTGACTCCCGATGAACGGGTGTCACTAAATGCGGCAGCAGGAAGTGACTTCTTAGGGAAAAATCCGGGAAAGTCTGAAAGGATCATCAAAAATATGGCTGAGCTGCAAGCCGGCGCTTAATATGATAGATCTGACAGAGGACAGGCGAAAAAGGTTGGTGAAGGGTCCTCTCTTGAGTCTAAGGCTCTAGAGACCATCAGTTCTCAGATTCAGAAAATAGCCATGGATGTAAAGCAGCTGAGGGAATCCGACGCGAAAGGGAAAAAGCAGATGGAAAAAGTAATGAAATGTGTAACATGTGGAGAAGGCGGCCATGGGGTAGATAATTGCATCTACACCCGACCAGAAACATCAAGCGACACTGAGTCTGAGGTCGAAGAGACTGAAAAGTTCTCTTTTGTAAATTTCAAAAGACCAGACCACCATGGTTTCATCTATGGCAACAAAGTGGCAACTGAGAATTCTCATCAGCTGCATAACTCCACTAGGCCGCCCCAAGCTTTTGAGAAGAGGGGAGGGCCAAGTCAATACATTAAAAACACCCCCTTCCAGCCAAACAAAGGAGGTTTGCAGGGGCAAGCTAAGTATCAAGGATCAGCCAGAGAGCAAGGATAGGACAAGGCTTCGAACCAAGCAGATGTAGTGGGACAGTTGTTTGATTTTGTGAAGAAGCAGGACACCGTTAATAACCAACTACCGCAAAGTGCGCTGTCCAATTCTGGCATTTTGAACTCGTTGCAGGTACAATTGGCAGACATGCAGACACATCAACGCCAAATCGACCAACAGCTAGCTCAGCTCGCCGAGATCATAAAGAACCCGTCGGGTAAGATCCCATCCAACACTGAACCAACCTAGAGATCCGGACAGTAACTGCGGAGGAAAAGGATGAAGAAGAAGCCAAAGACGTCTAGCTGAGGACGGAAAACTCAACACTTCTCGGGAGGCAACCCGAGCTGTTTTTAAATTCCTAGTATAGGGTGCATTTACTTTCAAGCAAAATGAGTATTATGAACATTATGGCATGTAATAAGGCCCGAGTTAGCGCATGCACCACATGTGCTGACCCTTATGGGCCACCGCCTTAGTTTTATCGACCGGGATGGGTAATACCATCTGAGGCCGGGATCTTAGTCTTTGGCCAATGATGTTTTACTCATCGACTGCTTTTAAACTGCTTTGTTTTCATGATGTATCGGATAGCAACCCAACTGGTGCTATGTATGTGCCCATATCAGGAAAGGGAATTTCAGGGATCGCAAGTGTCGTGCCGACGGATGGACTTGCCTGTTTTACTAGTTTCCCTGACGGCCGACACGTGCCCCAGATTTACCTATTTCACCCCAGTTGAGTTTGCTATTTATAGGGGCGAGTTTTTATCGTGTCGGGCTCCTTGCCTTACTGTTTTCTCACTCCTGTATTGTGCTAAGAACTTGTGCTTCTGCTCTCGTGTCGCACAAGACTGCAAATCTCTCATATCGTGCTGTAGTTCAGATCACAGCAAGGTATCGCCCGGTAGACTGTGTCGCCCGACACATTTCTTTCTTTAAGCAAATAGCCTATCGGCCTTACGATTTCTATGCTGAACAGTTTTGTATCGCCTGATATGGATGTCGCGCAACATACCTATGCCAGATACACCATCTCGGGCAATAACCGTGTCACCCATTTTGCATCACCTCACTTGTTTTTGCTATTGGACGACACGCTACTTTTCTTTCAAGAGGACCGTATCAGGCATTTTATCCTATCGCCCTCGTATCGCCCGACACACCCGTTTTAAGTGACAGGCCTGACGTGTATCTCCTTGGTCTTATCGCGTGGCGAGCGTCACCCACACCGCATATCGGGCACGAGACTTCACTTCTGAAAACCTCGTATCGCCCGATACGGGGGTGTGGGAACCTCACACTTTCAATTTAAATACAGCGTCATCATATTTAATTAATCAAGGAGTTTGTTTATTCATTTGCAGAGATGGCCCGCATCAAATCAACTGTTGTCCCTGTTGATGCACAAGGAAGAAGGATCTACCCCGCGACTGCCGCAGAAGCACCAACTACCGGGCAGAAACACCCGAACCCAGGACCATCTGGGGCGTCGACATCAGAGAAGAGGGCTAGGGTTGGAGAAGTGGCAACTCCAGCTCCAACACCTACATCTCTAGCAGCAGCGGAACTCCCAGAATTCTTGTCGGGGAGTTTCAAACCGAGAGACGATGAGCACGCTCGCCGATATGCTGAGCTGGTGACCAAGCTCTACCAACTGAGCAGGTTCTGCCATAGAGCCTCATTCGCTGAGCTAGGAATAATGAAGAGGCTGAAGGGCATACTGGCTGCGGCAGGGTTGAAAAAGATTTGTTTCATCCGGTCTTCTTCATACACTAAGCTGACGATGGATTTTATGTCTTCTCTCCGCCAGGTGAAGAACTCTACAGCGGAGAGAGAACAATTTGGCGGTCCAGACAGACTCCAGGCCCGACTCTACAATTTGGAGTACACCATCTCCGAGAAGCTCTTGAACAAGATCTTCTCCTCCAATGAGGAGGAGAAGACCCTGATGGACAACAGTGAGAGGATCACCGAGGGAGACGGGTTCAATCCCGTGCAGCTTTGGGGAAAACTTACCGGCAAATCTTCGTTCAAACTGGGAAGAAAGGTCATCGCGGTGCACTCCTGCTTCTGGAGGATAGTGCACAAGCTGGTGGCATGCTTGCTGTTCAACAAAAACGAGTCCAGCAACATCTACACAGAAGAGCTCCACGTCATGTGGCACATAATGGAGGGCTGAGTGATCAACTTCGGTCGGTTTTTGCTGAATAGGCTGCACCCAATGAAGGAAGCCACCAAAGAGTACTGCATGGGCGGCATCGTCAATCTCATCACAGTAGGACTCAGGTACCCAAGCGAGCCACGTAGCCATTCGAGGACGCAAGGCGACGAGGTGTTTGACACAAAGTACTTGATGAGGACCAACATCGTCAAGAGGGAGGGGAGGAACTTCTTCTATAAGTTTTTGAGGACAGATATACTCCTCCCCCTCCATCGCTGCGCTGACTATGATGCAGAGAAACTGATCTTCACCACCACTGAGATTGAAGCTATAGCAAATAACACAACTTTCAGGACCCTAGAGAGGCCCGCCCCAGAGCTACCGACGACAACCACTGATAGAGTTGTCGCCGCTCCGACCGTACCAGCCACTGCCACAACATGGACAGTAGCAGCTGAAAAAGCACCGATGATCGATGAAGTCACCGAGACAGAAACTACGGGATCTGCCTCAGAAGAGACGGGCGCAGTTCCCGACACTGTATCGAGACCTGTAGAGGCGGAAGGGGAGTTTCAGCAGGGCGACAGCAACGGGATGTTCGATGAGATCTGGAAAGAACTCGAAAGAACACTGACATTGCCACCGAAGTCCCCACCTACAGCGGTTGAGGAGATTGCCGATAGTACAGAGGTGGAGCAGAGTCTTCCCTCACCATGGCCATCCCCACCTAGATGAGAAGGCAAGATGGCGGTAATTGCAAAAGCACCGACGCCTCGCCTGGCGGCATCTGGATCGCAAACCATACTGATAGACTCTACCTCACCTGGTAGACGCTCACGCGTGCAAGATGTCGTGAGGATGGAAGGAAGATCTATCGGAGCTTCCCCGTCACTCAAAAAGATGCTCGGGCACAAGCTCAACAATTTGCGGGAGGTAACAAATATCAACTCTGACAATTGTATTTCCCTAACCCGCAAATTTGCGTCTTTCCAAAACAGGCTGAACAGCCAAGAGCGAGAGCTGCTGACTCTAGCAAGCCCTCCCGGTGGACTAGAGGCCTTGAATGCAATAATGCAGCAAATTCTCCAACAACTCGACAAGATCAAGGAGAGTTTGGACAGAACTGACGACCATCCGCACCGAAGGCAGCCGAGAAGGTCGCCGTCACCACCCAGCCGTGGCTCTCCTCCTTCTTCGTCAGCTCCTCCTTCAGGAACAACATCCTCCTCATCCTCCAGTGGGCAATCCTAAACACCCAAGGAGGGGATGCAACATAGCTCAGTCGAGGGAGCTCCAGCCAGCTAGGAGAGCCCCTTAGGCTTGGGAGATGCAAACATCTCGATCCCCCTAGATGAAGCCGAAGATGATAGCACAGATATCAACATCGAGGGAGACTCTTCTGATGAGTCGGAGGGAGAAAAAGGGGATGTCTACACAATCAATAAGAGACATCTTCCCCGAAGCAAACGCTCGATGGCGGACAAGTTCCATGAGCCATCCGAGATACCTTCTTTCGAGATGGCCGACTTCAATAGAAGAGCCATCGGACACCTGACGATTAGAGACCAGAACTTGTTGAATAAGGTCTTGAGGTCGCAGGCAAATGAAGATAACGTCGTCTGGACCGACGACTACCTATCCGTACGACGGGGAGTTATTTGAAACATGTTTTGCACGCCGGCCTTCTTCGGCAAAAGATAGTTCAGGGTCCTGGAAGGAGTGATAATAGAGCGTACCGACAACATGACAGGTCGGAGAATGATATACAACGCTACCCCGACCTTGGCAAGAAGTATGATGAAGGGAGATCCAGGCTCCCGTGCGGTGGCCGACATGTTGCAGCACATTGAAGAGCATAGACCAAACCTTATGTTGGCCCCGTATAAACACCGCAAGGTGTGGTTCCTCTGCATAGAAGACCTTAGGAACCACGACCTCCAGTTGCTGAGCTACAGCCGCAACGAGGTACCACGCTCTAGGGGTGTTTTCTGCCGCCCGGAGGACAGGAAGATGAGACTCCTGCCACTACGTCTGCTACGAGCTATAAAGCGAGGAAGCCAACATCATCAAGGTCCTTGGAACTTATTTTCTCTCCGAGACCTCCCCATTCAGGAAGGAGAGGGGAGTGGAAACAACGCTATCGTCATCCTGGGTGCCATTGAGGTGCTCAACACATTTGGAAATCTGGGGGTCCTCAAAGGCACATCCTTCTATCAACACATGGGCATTTACGCCATGTTGCTGATCAAGGACAAGCGTTATTTCCGGGATGTAGGGGTACCGGAGCAGCTGCTGGACAGTGACCTGGAAGAAGATTCTTCTCAATCCAGCAACTCCTCAGAAAAGGAAGAAGTGGCGACCGTCAAACATGGGGCAGGCAAGCAGTTGATGGTCCTGAAGAAAGTGCACGGGATGGAGGACGCTGCTTCGCCTAAAGCTTCAGAAGGGCTGATCTCAAATTTCGACCGCTTTTCATGTGCAACTCTCACACAGGAGCAGGTCCATATAATCCAGCTGAAGCTAGCTGATTCTACCCCATCGGTTGTCGCCTTTCAGGCAGGCGATGTCGTAGTCCCGGTCGACGATCTAAGAGACATGGTGAAGGAAGGAGGGTGCTTGGCTATAGCAGTTGCAGCCGCTTACATCCAATATATACAGCCAAAGCTAGAAGATGCATACATAGCCCAGCCCATGCTTTTCAACGACGTCTGCCTAGCCGACGAAATAGGAGCGAAGAAAAATTTTCTGGCAGAATTGAGAGGCGGGATCCCAGGCACTATCTTTTTACCAATTCTGCATTACAATCATTGGACGCTCCTAACTGTGTACACCTCGCAGCGAGCATGAATTTTCTACAACAACTCGGACAACAACAAGAACCATCCAGTTCCATGTACATCAGAACCTTTGACACCCGTCGAATGTCTGGTCCGCAAATACTACGACGAGGTAGCAAAGATGATCCAACCATTCATGGACATGCAAGGAGGAAAATGGCACGAACTCCAGTTCTGCCACCACAGTCCACAGTAGCTTCCCTTATCCAACGACTGCGGCATCTACGTCCTGGAATGGATAGCAAATAAGGAAACGCCTGACCAGCTCAACCACATTGTCTATCACAGCAGAAGGGGAGAATATGTGTGGGAGCTTCTGTCTGATGCAACTGCAACCTCACTGGAATAAACATTACCTCACCTTATCTACTTCACAACTCTGGGACAGAGTGTGGAGCAAGTTTGGGGGGTACCATGTACCAGTGAGGGAGGTACAAAATTTTGTCTGAATTTTCTAACTTAATCTTCTTCATTCTTTTGTCTCAAATTCTTTATTCTTTTGTTCTTTCCTGTATCATGTGTACATATATATATGTTCATACCAAAATTTTGAAAATTTTGCTTATTTTGTTCCCATGCATATGTACAAAGTCACTATATTAGTAAAAACCTGATGCAACTGCTTGCAGAGTTAGTTTTCTTTGTGATTAACGAGATACAAGTTCCGTTATATCTTTTTGATAATGTTGCTTCAAACAAACAAAAGAGTATGTTTTGCCATGCCAAAAATTTCAAAAAATATAATAATCTCGCAAACAACTAAGAGACGAGTATGGAGAAGGAAAAAGTTGCCCAAACAGTAGAAATCTCTTTGTTTCCCCTCATCCAACAAAAATCCCAAAAAGAGAAAGTGGCCTTATGAGAGTGAATAAAAGCATGAGAGTTGTGCCCAATGAGAGAAAAGAAAAAATATATACACACACTTGTTTTCCAAAAGTACCCATCTTTAGGCATGGTAGATCCGGGGCAGTGGTACGTAGGATGTGAAATCACTACTCTAAAGCCAACTGGCTTGGACTGCAGGGACCACTTGCCCTATAACGGACCCTTACCTGGATGGACTGATGGGAAACATGATGAAAAACCCAAAAAGCCTTAGCCTACCCTATACACAACTTTCTTCCCCGAAAATAAAGTTGTTTGGTGTGGAAGCTAACTTTGGAATCATACACTAAAGTCTCGCAGAAGCTGTAGAGAAAATTTTTATTGAAATAATAAGGCAGGAAACGTAAGGTCTTTTGTTTGTAGTAGGGTAGCATTATCTCTAAACGCATTACTATACTTGCTTTACCTCTTGGACTGAAAGCATACCAAGAAAGAAGAAGCATCACAAAATAAAGTTTAAATATTGATTGAGGACAATCAAAAAGCTAAGTTTGGGGGAGTTGATAACACCAAATTTTGTGATGTTTTAGACTATTTTTCTGTTATCAAAACTGCCTTTTTTAGCTATTTTCCTCTCTTTTATATGCACTTTCGCAATAATTGGCCGAGCAACGCTCTTAATCCAATAATTCCATCTTTTGCAGAATTTTCCTCCCATTTTGGCCCAATAAGGCCGTCCCGGCCCACAAGCAATAAGTCCAAACCTGCATCGGCCTTCCAGTGGCCCGATACAAGCATTTTCCGACAGGGTGGCACGATGCAACGACGCGCGACACGGGGATACCGCACAAGAAGAAGCTGACAGACGACACACCCTTTATCCGATAGGGAGCCCAAGCTCGCCCGACACGGACCACCCACCGGCAGGCGCCGCCCATCATGTGATCGATAGCCGAGATCCTTGTGCCGGGCGATATGTGTATCGGCCGTCCACAAAACTCGCGAATACAGAGGACACATGGCGCTTCGAGCACCATAACTTCCCCCAACCGCTGCCTATAAATAGCAGCTACAGGGAGCCGAAAAGACAGTTCAGACTGTTCATGTACTTTGGAATTCAGACAGTTGGGTGCTTTGAGTGATCTTCGGAGGAAACTGTGAGAGTAGGAGTATCGCGCCCCAGTGCTCGTGTCGGGCGACACTAGGTGAGCCCTTCCTCGTCCCGAGAGGGAGTGGGTGGTTCACTTAGAACCGTCCCGGGCGACACTGCGGACCGATATCAGCCAACGATGATGAGCGTCACAAGTGCCCGATAGGAGAACGCGTCGCTCCATGCCCGACACGATATTGAACCCGATACTCTTCACCCGTCATGCGTGCCACCCGAGAGGGTGTCGCCCGACTTGCACGTATCGGCCAGGTCCTTGAACGATACAGTCGGTCGTCACGGTGTGCCGCTCGAGAGAGTGTGTCACCCAACACTTCTGTATCGGGCTAGGCCCCTGTCCGGTATCGGGCGGGAGAGCCGCCGTGGTCTGTCGCCCTTCTACATCAAGAAGGCGACATCTATCTTTAATTTTGTTATTTAATTCTTTATTTATGCATTGTAATTAAGACCCTTAATGTGTATGGAAATAGAAAAGCTTAATTACTTTCTACTCTATACTTGGTGTGATATATTGGATGACTTCTATGTTTGATATCTGAACTCTAGCTTGCATGTTTGGATCGCGTTTCACTTAGCTACCAAATCGTGTTTTCCCGTCGCAACAACTTCGAGAGTTGTGTTGTGGCTCTAGTGTTTGGTCCGCTTCTGGAGTACGAGAGTGCCTGGAACGGAGTTGTTTCAGTAATACTCCACTCTAACTTAAAGCCCAGCAACCTCGAGAGGGGCATTAATGCTTGGTTAGAGGCACCCGCTCTGAGAGGAGGGGTGCAGGATGTTACTGGTGCCGCTTGTTTTGCTGTAGTCTTATCCTTCGTACCTTGCTCTAGCTCTAGTATTATCTTTCTGTTTCTTTTGAATGAAAACCCCTAAAAACTGCTAAATGACTAAAACCTTAAATCTTTCTAGTAGCTCCACTTGGAGATAGTTTTCTTTTTTTGTTTGTGACATCTTACTGTTTCCCTTCTGGGGAATTTATCATCTCTTTATACCTGCCGGAGTGTAGCGTGTCGATTCTGGGTTCTCAACACTACCCCCCTTGTCCCTGTGTTCGACCCCGTATATCTACTTTGACCCCGTAAACAAAGTTGCGGGGGCCTAGAAGGATTCAGGTTTATAAATGTAAAAGCTCGACTATGTCAAATCCACCTCTACTTTTGGACGCGCGATTTAGGCCGGTTAGTAGGTGGCAGTGGCAGTTTGCAGAAGTGAGAAAGAGAGATCGGGAGGTGTCAAGCTCCTTGTGATGGTCAGAGTGGGTGAGGAGAAGACGATGCAACCACGGAGACACCATGAGCAGGCCACAGTGGTGCCCGCTGTTCCAACAGACGACGCACGCAAACGTCGCGAGAGAGGGAAGAAGGCATTTTGGCCAAACCCATTTGAATCGGGACAAGAACCAGACGGCCCTCCTACCCCCAAGCCTTAAGCCGCGCCCCAGAGACCACGTGGTGAGTTCTGAGTGGCCAAGAAAAGGTAAAATCCTCATATATGCTCAGATCTTAGATATATCATAGAAAATAGCTCCGATGTCCGAAAAATACAAATAATATACCAAAATTTTTAGAAAAATGCATAACACAAGATGGAACAATAATATCAGGCTTTTGATGCATTAATATTAGTGATAATATGTAAGATGTGAAATGATCATAGGATGGATAATAAATATCAAACATCGACCAAAAATTATGAGAAAATACCAATAAGTGAAAAATCATATCTGTAATCCATCTAATGTCAGTAATCATGATGTTGATACATGAAATCATGTAATTTACTCCATATGGCTAGTTAGGGCTATTAACCCTAAATAATATGTAATTAATGCATACATGCTCAATAAATGATGAAATTTAAAGAGTAAGCTCATATCATTATCTGGAACCACAGAATTACATATGAGATCAATATGATACACATAATCTATGTTATACGATGATGTTTTCTCTTAATGTTATATAAACCCTAATTTGAGTAATGCATGTAACCTAGGGTTACCGTGTGACATAATGTTAATATGTTCAGATGATGAACTTTGATAATGAGACATGATATGGAAAGTGACATCAGTATGATAAATCTAAGATAAGAAGACAAGTAATAATGTATATAACATAATGAGATAGGAAAACCCTAAAATGGATATAAATAAGGTTAATGATGATGAGAACCTGATGATTGTATGTGATCTTATCTTTATCAGGGTTTGACCTGGGATATATAGTTGACCTGAGGAATATGTGATGATTAGGTTTCTCTTGATCAAGGTACGCTATTACCTCTTACTTGGCTTATTATACAATATGCTTATGTTATATGAGTAGTAAAATACTTAGCATATGGTATTGATTGAAATGATTGTTCTTGTATGCTATGTTGCTTGATTCTCCATACTTATTGCTATGAACACATGAAACATAATATATCTGTTCCATTATATCTAAGCACTTCAACTCTTTGGTAGTAAAGTACTTGGAAGTGATCCAACTCTTTGGTAGTAGATCACATTGTGAAATGATCCAACTCTTTGGTAGTAGATCATAAAGGCCTTAATGCATTCAACTCTCAAGTAGTAAATGCATGGATGATATAATGGAAAATGTGCTTAAAATATGTGTTCTCTTTTGTTGATGAATATATTTGTGCAAGTATATGCTTTTCTTATATTTCTTTATAACTGTCAAGTATATTAGTTTTATCTTATTGCCAAGATATGATGAGAGGTATATAAAAGACACGTAGGCGTACTCAGTACAATATTCTTGAAATATTGTGCTGACATGTACCGCATGCAATCTTTTGTATAGGTTATGGTTATGCTCTTGAAGATCCAGGATAGTTGAGAGTTGTATAGCGAGCTAACGTACAGGTGGACCTGTTGTCTTAAGATCCTGTTGTTTAGATGTAGTACATGTATATGTTATAGTTTTCTATTCAATATGTAATATCAAATGTTGTAACAATTCATGTTGTAATTATATGTTGAATGGTGAACATGTGTTGTGGTTTGTTTATTGTTCATGTGCATGTGCTACTGTTGTTTCCTTCTGACTCCCTTGATTTTCTTCTTCTTATCCTAGTGTGTGGTGCTCAAATTGGGATTCTCGCTGAGGTGAGGGTTTCAATTTGGACGTCACACATCAGATTAAGTTTTAGAAAATCCGGAGATGTCACAGGTGGTATCAGAGCATGAACAATAGCAAAGCCTGATATCTGCTCATTGTGCAACTCAAAGCTAAAGAACCTTAACTTAAAAACATCTTTAGGGTTAGATTAGTCGTCTTTTAGAGACTAGATCTGACCTAGCCTCTAGGTTAGCACCTAGATGTCTGAGAAATAGGTCTAGACTGGTGCTTGTTGAGTAGAAAGTCCTTAGATGTCGTTCTTTCGTTGTAGTGCAGCGGTATGGCACGTTGCACTATTTGGAAATGATGTGCATCAAGGGAAGAGAAACCCTAGACATATGGCGCTCGTTGTCTAGAGTAGCTACACTAGTCTACACCATGTTCTCACCCCTTTTAGTAGTTTTCATGACACTATACTCTCTACTATGTGTGTGACACTCGTTTTCAGGATTTGGTTTTTGATTCCAATCGGATCGAACCTTGGTAGTTTTCTCTGACGTATGTTTTATCGGAGAAAAACTATATAATATTTTATTATGTATATGTATTACAAAAATGTGTCCCCACACATGTACGAGTAGGAGGTGGTCATGCAACCTAAGTGAAAGTGAATGACATCAGTCTAGAAGAGATAGTAATTCTAGATTAGATATCTAGAGCCTTTGATATATATGATAGATAGAATAGATGAAATAAGTTTTCGTGATATGATGTAAGTTTGACAGAGATGACAAAAGATAGTTTATGATGATATATGTTTGTCTTTGAGGACCCAAGTTCAGTTTTGAGGATGTGAGATAAGCTTCGATGATGCAAGTAACTAGGTTTTTATGTGATACGATACGATAAGTTAAGACAAGGTTGTGAGTCAGCAAGAGCCTCAATCTCTTTTATGAAGGAGGACCTCTAGTGTTAGGACCAGTTTGGGGGTTAGCTCAAGAGAGAGAGAGACCCACAGGGAGAAGGTCAGAGAACCTAGACTCCATGATATGAGAAATATGTGATATGATATGTCCTAAACTAGAATACTCCTGAGTGATTGAGTTGAGTTTCTTTATGAATGATTCCTATAGTCTAGTTGAACCCTAGATTGTCCTTGGGAGGACCAAACCCTAGAGATAGAGAGAGGTTGGTTATATATGTTCATGTGAACATGAATATGAGTGCCTACCATCTGGGTGAGGGAGAGAGCCCAAGACTCTAGAGGAGGTATCTATGTTAGCTTCTTCGAAGCCTCATGCTCAGGTTGGTGGTTTCCCATATAGGAATCTAGTGGTGTGTATATAAGAGGAAGAGAGAGTTGAGAAATAATTTTCATGATAAGAGTATGTCATAGCATGTTTGATTTGTGCTTATGTGGCTAGAGCTTGTAAAGCTATCACCAGTGCCAATGAGGTAGACCTGGTAACCCTAGTTTAAATATGGAAGATAAAGTTTTTGTTTATGAGATACTCATAGAGTTGAGTTAGCTCAAAGAGTTTGAGCATGACAGTACCCGCATGATACGGATTAGGAGAACCTCAACTGGACTAGATGAAGTTTGATATAATGGGTTAACCTTTCTTAACTCCTTCAGAACATGGTAATATGATGTGGGAATCTTAATGCATGAGTTAAGATAAGGAAGCAAATCCAACATATGAGATATGTAATGACATAACCTAAGCTTCTAAACCCTTGTTTGAGCATTTTATGGAGTGAGGTTTCACCCTTGATGCTTTTGAAACCTCCTAATAGTGCTTTGGATACATGGTTCTAGGTAACCTTTGCGGATATGTTACACATAGAATGGTGCCTACATGTGGATGAGAGCAAGATAAGGTTTTCCCTGGAAGTATGAGTATGGTTTGCTTTCGAGGACGAAAGTTCTTTTAAGATGTATATGATGTAAAAGACTGGATTTTTGGCTTAATTTCGAGGATGAAATTTCCAATAAGGTGTGTAGGATGTGATAGACTGAACTTTTGGAATCTTCAAATGTTCAATGACATAGGTCAATTCATGTGGGTTTGAGTAATTTAAAGTAGTTCCAAGTAATTTGATAAAGCATGGATATTATTTGGTATTGAAATCATGATGGTAATTCTTAAGTTTATGACTTTTTTGGAATTTAATTGAGTGGGAAATGGTTGAGTTTTGGGACCAAGATTTGGGAGATATGTATGGTATGATAACAAAAGGCTATGTTCATGGTTTCATAACTCTTGATATTCCTAGATGGAGTTACTTAGGTACGAATATAGAGATGATGTGATTTTTAGATACCAAGCATCAAGGTCTAATATCTTCCAACCATAAGTTGTGATACGCCTAGTTTGGTTAGGTGGTTGTGACCTGTGCATGAACGAGCAACAAATCATCCTTCACGAGAGCTCATCTTATCCCGTAGATATCATCAGATGGTGTTGCACTCTCCTCTTACCTTCAGTCAAACGTGAGATGTGGGGAAGGACAAGGCAACAACTTCCCATCACCGCACGATGTGGTCATTGCTTTGAGAATGTGGATAAGAACCGAGACGAGGGAGGGAGTCCCACCTCCCCATCTGTACTAGTTATCAATTGCACCTCACAGATGGGGAGCATCGTGAGAGGAAGCCGTTAGAGTAGAAGACTGGAAGCGTAAAGAGAGGACCAAAGGAAGAGCCATGGCGGTAGCAATATTAGTGACGAGGAGGCCCGAACACCCTGAGATAGAGCCACGGTGGCATGCCTGAGCATGGATCCACGCCAATGCTTGAGAGGAGATGCGAAGCGGTGTCGAACCCTTGCGATGGTTGGAGTAGACGGGATTGCGCCGGCGGCACACAAGACCCATGGCGCCCAGGATGAAGATGGAGGGGGATGTCAAAGGAAGCACATAGACAAGGAGAATAGGGGAGAACCACCAAGACCTAGCTCCAGCGATCGCCGTTCCTCCTTGCTCAAGCCACGATGGTGCTTGAGAACGCAGTCAGAGGCGCCTGAGTCATGGACACAGAGGATGAAGGAGACCGCAGCGGCAGTGCCTTGGGAAGAGCAGTCCCTTCAGTGGCGGTAGTCCGTGAGAGATAGCAGGCGCATGCTCAGTGTGAAGGTAGGGAAGAGGAGGCCTTACGGATACAGCGACAGAGGAGCTCAGTAGAGCCCTAGCCCCAACGGCAGCACCAAGAACACCCACGGACGCAGGCGGCAGTGGCAGTTTGTAGAAGTGAGAAAGAGAGACTGGGAGGTGCCGAGCTCCTTGCGATGGTCGGATTGGGCGAGGAGAAGATGATGCAACCACGACGACACCATGAGCAGGCCACAGTGGCGCCCACTGTTCCAGCAGACGACGCATGCAAATGTCGCGAGACAGGGAAGAAGGCGTTTTGGCCAAACCCATTTGAACCGAGTTCATCAGACGAGAACCAGACAACCCTCCTACCCCCAAGCCTTGATCCGCGCCCTAGAGACCACGTGGCGAGTTCTGAGTGGCCGAGAAAAGGTAAAATCCTCATATATGCTCAGATCTTAGATAAATCATAGAAAATATCTCCGATGTCTGAAAAATACAAATAATATACCAAAATTCTCAGAAAAATGCATAGCACAAGATGGAACAATAATATCAGGCTTTTGATGCAATAATATCAGTGATAATATGTATGATGTGAAATGCTCATAGGATGGATAATAAATATCAAACATCGACCAAAGATTATGAGAAAATACCAGTAAGTGAAAAATCATATATGTAATCCATCTGATGTCAGTAATCATGATGTTGATACACGAAATCATGTAATTTACTCCATATGTCTAGTTAGGACAAATAACCCTAAATAATATGTGATTAATGCATACATGCTCAATAAATGATGAAATTTACAGAGTAAGCTCATATCAGTATCTGGAACCTCAGAATTAAATATGAGATCAATATGATACACATAATCTATGTTATACGATGATGTTTGCTCTTAATGTGATATAAACCCTAATTTGAGTAATGCATGTAACCTAGGGTTAACATGTGACATAATGTTAATATGTTCAGATGATGAACTTTGATAATGAGACATGATCTGGAAAGTGACATCAGTATGATAAATCTAAGATAAGAAGACAAGTAATAATGTATATAACATAATGAGATAGGAAAACCCTAAAATGGATATAAATAGGGTTAATGATGATGAGAACCTGATGATCGTATGCGATCTTATCTTTATCAGGGTTTGACCTGGGATATATAGTTGACCTGAGGAATATGTGATGATTAGGTTTCTCTCGATCAAGGTACGCTATTACCTCTTACTTGGCTTATTATACAATATGATTGTGTTATATGAGTAGTAAAATACTTGGCATATGGTATTGATTGAAATGATTTTTCTTGTATGCTATATTGCTTGATTCTCCATACTTATTGCTATGAACACATGAAACATAATATATATGTTCCATTATATCTAAGCACTTCAACTCTTTGGTAGTAAAGTGCTCGAAATAAGTACTTCAACTCTTTGGTAGTAAAGTACTTGGAAGTGATCCAACTCTGTGGTAGTAGATCACATTGTGAAATGATCCAACTCTTTGGTAGTAGATCATAAAGGCCTTAAGGCATTCAACTCTCAGGTAGTAAATGCATGGATGATATAATGGAAAATGTGCTTAAAATATGTGTTCTCTTTTGTTTATGAATATCTTTGTGCAAGTATACACTTTTCTTATATTTCTTTATAACTGCCAAGTATATTAGTTTTATCTTATTGCCAAGATATGATGAGAGGTATATAAAAGACACATAGGCGTACTTAGTACAATATTCTTGAAATATTGTGCTGACGTGTACCACATGTAATCGTTTGTATAGGTTATGGTTATGCTCTTGAAGATCCAGGATAGTTGAGAGTTGTATAGCGAGCTGATGTACAGGTGGACCTGTTGTCTTAAGATCCTATTGTTTAGATGTAGTACATGTATATGTTATAGTTTTCTGTTCAATATTTAATATCAAATGTTGTAACAATTCATGTTGTAATTATATGTTGAATGCTGAACATGTGTTGTGGTTTGTTTATTGTTCATGTGCATGTGCTACTGTTGTTTCCTTCTGACTCCCTTAATTTTCTTCTTCTTAGCCTAGTGTGTGGTGCTCAAATTTGGATTCTCGCTGAGGTGAGGGTTTCAATTTGGACGTCAAACATCATATTATGTTTTAGAAAATCTGGGGACGTCACACAAACTCTTGATGAATAATTGAAGTTTTTAGATTAATAATATTATTCATGCTAATTTAGTGTTTTGAAACCATGGACATCTTACTATGATCCTAATGCTAGTAATATGATCTAGGTATCATGGATAACTGACATGATTTTACCGTGCATATAACGCAAGTGCATGTATCAATGTAATATAGGTCTTGTAAGGCCCGAGTCGAACTCAGGGAAATGTAAATTTTAGTAGACTACTACTATCTGGTCGCGATCAGCTAGGCCGGTGGGGAAAATGAGTTTGATTTTGAAAAAGAAAATAAAACTAAAAGAAATAAAAACTGAACGATGATTAAATGTTTAGTTTAATCAAATTAAATGGGAATCCTTAGGATTGCAGTTTCACCGTGAGGTCTCACTGCATGCAAATCTACACAATTAACATAATTCGTTCTCTTTCCTTGATTATGGCATGTAGTTAGAATTGCTCGCTTCTACGATATAATTCACTACCTAGTTCTAGGTCAGTTCCATGCCAGTAGTAACTTATACCCTAGATCTAGGTGCTTTAATTATTTCTCTGAGTATCCACCATTAATCATACATTACCTTGTTTAAGGAATTTATTTATTAATGTGTTAATTGTGCCTTTTCAACCACTAATTCCCTATCAAAAGTAATTAACAGTATTAGAAATCGACTATGGTGATCAAGCATAGTAAATTGCAATGGAAACATGATAACATATCAAGGGAAAGTGAGACAAATTATGATAATCAATATAACATTGTCATACAACAATTCCTCAGGCTACTCCCGGTCCTAAGGGTAAGGGGATTAGCCCCGCATGTTCATCTCAACAGTACACATGGAGAAGCAAGAGGAAGACACGGGAAAACAAGAGAAAATATGATGTAACCCCTGAAATGGAGAAGATCCAGGTGATCCTCGGTGCGAGATGCACGATCTGCAGCCTTCCGGTGGTGAAATCGTCTATCTGCGGCTCTGGAATCTCCCGGGGCATAGCTATGGGCTCCGTTCTTCCCTCTTCTCCTTCTGGGACTTGTGCGGCTGAGTGAAACGTCCTTCTTAGGTTTTGGCCATCTTTTCTTAGGTATAGGCATGACTTACGACAACCAAAAGATCACAATCGTTCGATCGTGGCAATTCTGGGTGCAACTCTGATCTGACGACGTCGATACCATCGATGGGATGTCGATGGTATTGACACCTTAAGGTGCACTTCTGACGCTAAAAACAATGGAATCCATCACTAGAACCTGGTGAACTCTCGATACTATCGACGGTGCCGTCGATGGTATCGACGGGCTTGACTTAATTCCTACTGAGACGATCTTGAGACCATCGACGGCTTTGGTCGATGGTATCGACTTGGATGCTCTCCCTCTGGCCTGGGTACTGATGCCATATCGATGGTATCGATAGAGTCATCAATGGTATCGACGGGTCCACATATACAAAGTACCTGCAACTGAGAGAGGAACACAAATCAAATCCAAAAATTCTGATAATTTGTACAAAATAAGATAAAATAAACTGAATTTGATGCATATAGTGATTATAGGCTAAAGGAATATGAATCATGCTATTGTAGTCATAAAATGACACATAACCACACAAAGCAAGTATGAAACCAACCTATAAATGCGACTCAAATTCACTGCATCAAACTCCCCTAAGCTTGAATCTTGCTCGTCCTCGAGCAACAAAACTGAAAATTTGATTGAGAGGGTCAATTAAAGAACATAATCACAAAATTTATATCTCAATATGATTCATGCCTGCAATTCACATACCGACCCTTACCAACCACGGAATGACAACTACCCTTAAAGTGACAATAATCATTCATGAGAGATGTCCATCCCAAGATCACGAACACTATCAAGTAAAGCAGTTAATATAATAAAATCCTCAGGTTCTGGCTTGGTGCATCTTGTGATCTCCTATCTACGTTGCTCATTTCCTAACTACCATCTAAATGGAAGCAGATCTCCTGATATACATGAATGAGGAGAATATCATGGGTAGCCTATCACTTAGAGCAACAGGTGAATGGAATGGGTGGCTATGGAAGAAATGGAAGCACAGTACAGTCGATCATGCAAAAACAAAAATGAATGACCTATCATGATGCAAATGCAATTGAAAATTCCCTAATGCTACATTTTTTTATGTGAAATGATGCATGCACTATCATTCCGTCTCAAAGTGAGATGGAATATCTAAGTAACTACACCATGTTCTTGTTCTTCCTGAAATGTGGGTGAGAACATGTTCCTTTCTCCCTCTTATTCATACTTTTTTTTCTTTTTTTTCATTCATTTTTTCAAGCCCTCATTTTCATAAATGGTAATGGATTATTTGTTGGGCTTCCTTCTCTTTTTTTCTAACTAGCACATTTGATGCATTCTATTCGGAGGGTATGGAACAAGTTCAACACCTTTAATTTTTCAGAAGAACATACAACACATGATGTACAACTATATGCTCAAAAGATGTGAATGCACTTCATTATGACAATTATGCAAAAATGACATGCACCTAAGAATATTGTGCATGTATAACTACTCTATATCTTTCTTTTTCCATTTTTATGCAAAACATACAAAAATAACTGTAATGCATGACCTATCTACGTGGGATGCAATCAAAGAGTGAAAGACTGTAATGTGCTCCCAGTTATTATGGTGGAGAGTGAATGAAATTGCGGTGGATCAGATCACAAGACTAATTGACAAAACCTTGAGATAGAATTATATGTCCCTCCTTACTGACTTGTGTACCAATTAATCAAGGGGTTTCTCTCTCTCACTTCAAATTAAAGTCATGTTATCATTTGGTTGGTGTAGGCTCAACATCCATATCAATCCCCTTAACATGAACCATACAGATACACAATCATGTTCATATGTTTTTAAGTTGACCTATCCAATGAGTTTCACAAGCAATATCCTTGAGTTCTCACAAGACAAACTTTCAATTTCTTAAGTATTTTTCATTAAAAATCATTTTCTCACAAATCCCCAAGTGAAAACGAGATGACATGCAATTAAATTAGACTCCACTGATTACACTAGATTGATAGTGGATCCTAGAAAATAGTAAATCTAGCAATTGAGAAAACTAAGATAAAGAAAGATGAAAATTGCAAAAACTAATAAAAGATCAAATAAAAAAAAACTAGATAGGCGTTGTTCTAGCACCCCCCAAGCTTGAACTCAACTATGGCCTCATAGTCGAAATCCTAACTTAAGAGTGGAAAAACGATACCTCTTTATTGCTCCAGTGGTGGGTGTGGCGGGTACTGGTAGCTGCTAGGATCCCAAGAAGGATATCGCCCCTGGAATGACATATCATATGGGGGCATCGGTGGTGGTTGTGGGTATCCTCCAAAAAATTCTGGCTCCAGTAGTGGTCGTGAAATGGCTGCTGCTGCATCTCCATCCTATGCAACATGTTGTGGATGGTTTCTTGGTTGGCGAAGAGGAGGCGCTCATTCTCGTAGATTTCTTGTTGATTCTCGAACAGCCGGTTTGTTGTTTCTTGAATTCCCACAAAAGAGGTGGTATGCTGGTGCTGCATCTGCTGAATATCCTGCAACATTGTATACATCCCATGCATTGAATAGACATCCTCTCCACCTTGATAGGGATGTGGTGGCGGTGGCTGGGAAGATGAGGAAGCTCCATAGTGTCATGGATGCTTTCGCGGAGAAACCCTTCGTCAAAGAGGAATGGTGGCTTCCTCCTCTTCTTCATCATCGTCGCCATCTTGAATTTCCACTTCTTCAGCTTGTTCTTCCTCATCCTCATCAACATCAATGATAGGCCACCTGTAGCTTTGGCCATACCTAATGTTGAAAGAAGGGTCCGGTAGTTCCCTCCTCTAAAAGACTCCTGCCACATGGCATATGGCATAGACGGTGCCATGACGGGCTTCAACGAGGCCCGCATTCACAAAGTGGCTCAAATTGAGCGTGTACTTGCACTCAAGCTTGGGTAGCTCGTACTGATCCAGGCCCAAGTACATTGCAATCGGCGTAATTAGACCCCCAAAATAAATGGGGGCCTTACGAGAAGTGTTCCTCTTAACTGGCATTACGCACATGAGGAAGAAGGCTAAAAAATTGATGGGTGTCCTCTCCAGCAGATTATAGAGGAAGAACATGCTTGTCTCCTAAAATTTTCTTTGAGACAACTTCGATCTTACAAAGAAGGTGTTGGAGTAAATCTGGTGCAAGATCTTGACAAATGGATGCTCAAAATCAGCTATGGATCGAGTACCCCGCTAGTACAGTAACTTGCTTTGCAATCATGGCGTCGTAATCTGCATTGTGCGCTTGCTGGCAGAGGTCGCTATGGGTCCACCCATAAATGGCATTGAACTTGTGAAGGGTCATCATATAGTCCTTGTTGTAGAGGCAGAAAAAAACATGCCCCTCTTTCCACTCTGTGCACACCGGTATTAATTCATTGGGAATGACACAAATGTCCAGAGATGCCATGAACTCGATGACGATCTCCTTATAAGTGGGCCACCCGCTAAAGAATGGATGACCGTCGGTGTGGTCGTGACACAACCTAGGGGACTCGCTCAATTGTCACTATAGCACATATGCCATATTGGCCTCAAAGCCTAGATCCTTGATCAACTGTTGGTATCCATAGCAGCTCAGTTGGATGAAGCACTTCCATAGCTCCTCGTACACCTTTTTAACCTCCAGGGATGGATGGACTAGCCTCAGGAGAGGGACTAATCCTTCTGACGGTGTAGGTAGGGTAGGTGGGGCAGCCCTGGATGATGACGCTCCCGATCTCACCATTATTGCACATGCAATGAGTGAGAGAGAAAGAGGTTTAGCAATAGAGCTTAGAGAAGATTTGTCAGTGAAGATCGAAGAAGATGGAGATCTACAACGTCGATGGAGATGCACGAGGAATACTGTCGATGCATATTTCTTAAGCTTCCGGGTGATCGGGGCTGCTAGGGATCGAAGATGGAAGAGATGTCTTGAGAGTGTGAGATTTGATTGAATAATTTCACTCCCTTTTATAAGGGTTGACCATCGCTACTATTGGCGCGTCGATACCATCGACGGATCCGTCGATAGTATCAATGGGTAGCAGAATTCGTCGCTCACTGGTATCGACGGATGTCAACGGCTGGATGACGGGGACCCAGATCATCAAAGTGTCGATGGTAGTGACGGGGTGTCAATACCATCAACGGTGCCCTCAGATCGTCGATGTAGACCGTTGATGGACCATCGACTGGGTGTTGATACTATCGATGCCTGTGAATACTTTTGATCCTCGTGAGGGTTTGGTGGTGCTCTTTCGGATGGTGTGTCGATACCATTGACCAAGGTGTCGATGGTATTGACTTTACTGAGAAAAACCAGTCTAAAAATCTTCAGACATCTCACGACCATCGACAATACGGTCGATACTATTGACCTTTTTCTGTGTCAATTGTGATGTCCCCCAATTTCTATGTACTTTCCATAGTGACATTCATAGATATGCGGGCACTCATATCTATAGATGTCAAAAGGGAAAATATAAGAAATTAAGGTAGTCAACTAAAAACAGAGATTGAGCCAAGATCAAATCCACATCATCATATAATGCCACACGAACATTCATGCATAAGGATAAATAAAGTCATTACATATGGAGAGATAATATTGTTCTAGAGAAAAATAACTTTATTACATAGGATCTCAATCATCCCCAACATCAACTAGGAAAAGAAATAAACTAACATCTAGCAAGAAATGAGATAAGAGGGAATAGATCTATCTAATATATCCTCCATGCTTATTATTTGTGCCTTCAGGTACTTTGAGCATACATTTCACTTTGTTGTCAATTATTCCTTGTACCTAGAAAATATGAGAAACAAAAACATCAACAAAGTTGGTACGTGGTAAAGGTTACACTAATAAGATTTCATAAAGGAAAATATTTGAAAAAGAAGGAAAGAGATGTAAAACCATTTCTTAAGGCGAAAAATCAAGTAAACACCCCCTTTTATTACATTCATTTTGATGCGGTTGTACTAAACCTATTGCACTTGACTTACATCTAGTGTGGGCAATAGAATATCATCATACATCTAACATGGGCCAAGGAATCATACATCCATGTTAGGCAACATACATCCACACCAGGCTATGTGCTCTAGCAGCTACAACCCATCATAATCATTTATGTTTTCTTAAGTTTGGTAAATTATAACTCATACTAGTTCAACCAAGCAATCATATTAAAATACAACCATTCAAGATATTACATAGCATAGGCAACAAAAAATCTAGTCTTATACTTATAAGACCACATACCTTCTTGTTCAGATCAGATATCCAAGAATATATAATCAACTGGAAATAAGTCACCCTGCAAAGAAAGCAATGGTACAACATTAGTATTGGTCCATGTGACCAAGGATAAGATATGTTCTTAGCTAAAATTCCTTTTATGTTATCTAATATAGATAAGGGATTTCCCATGTTTTAATTGAGTTTAGAGATATTAGCATGTCTGATCCATCATTAATTAGTTTGCTTAAAAGATAGTATTGAATTACATAAAAAGAAGATTTTCATTAACTAGGGTTTCTAGGATGGTCGGATAAAAAGGAAACAACCCTTAAGATATTAATGGTACCATAATATCATGGTTTGAATTAGATTCCAAGACCGTTCATGATTACTAATAATCATCTAGTGATATTAGATCTTGATATAAAGATATAACTCTAATTCCAAGTATAAAGAGAAAACTAGATCTAGGGTTTCTCCTAATCCTTTGGTTATTTATCATCTTAGAATAGTGTTTCTATTTATATAGAAATTAGGGTTTTATCTAGGGTTACATACATTTTAGACAGCCGTACATCATCAAGAAAACCATTATTAATAATTGATTAAAAACAAGGAGGTCATTTAGGCTTTAGGCAACTACTTTCGAAAAAGGAAACGGATTTAGGACCTGATCATATTTTATTTGGATAGAGGATATTTTTCTAATCAAAATGGTATATAGATTCGCTACAATACGATATTCCTAGCATCTTTTATGATTTTTCTAAGGTAATACATTTTCTTGAGTAATAAAATAAATAAAAAGAAAAGAAAAACCTCGATCAAAGGTCGGATCTGACTGGATCAACGGCTCATATGGATATACACCGATCTGGGGTTCCTGGGTTGATCTATACTGATCAGACACTCCTAGCTTGATCCCGTTGGTATCTCCTTTGGTCTGCTGCTTGCTCGAGCAGTGAAGGAGGGACTCCGACGAGGTCAAGCTCTCCCCTTGGTGCTGCTCGCGAGTGGGAGAAGGTTGGGACAGATTCATGGGATCGATCCGAAGCCAACAAGGGTCAGAACAGGGTGCAAGTCCTTGCGTAGCTCATCGTCACCACGTGGGTAGGAAAGGTCATCGTAGTCGAGGTCGATATGGAGTGGGAGGTGATCAGAGGCTTCACGGTGGTGACGGGGAAATGCGTAGGGGCGAGGCGAATGTGCGGGGGAGGTTAGAAGGGAGCGGAAGGTACTGTGGTGCTCGGTTGGTGATGGTGGCTGGAGGTTGAAGACAATGGATAGGAGGTGTATACTTGGGGTATCTCAGGAGGAAATGAGGCTGCGGAAAGGTTAAAGGGGGAGAGGAGGAGCTAGTGGAGGCCTTAAATAGGCGTGAGGGAGGCTAGGCGAGGAAGCCCTAAATGGCGCCACCAGAGTGAGAGCGTGCCGCGATCAGGTTGTTGGGTTGGCGCAACGGTGCAAGAAACTCAGTTAAAACTGGTATGGTCGACCACAGATTCACGATACGAAGCTATCTATTCGAATGAAAGTTCGAGAAAAATGGGTGAGGTGGCCTCTGGGTGGAGCTCAGGCTCGAACTCTTCTGCCCGCCCTTTGCGGGAGGTAGAAGACGAGTCATGGACCCTTGGATCCAGCGCGACTCTGTTGCCATCATATTAGGTGGCTGAGGATTGACCCTCCACCAAGTGATCCGTGCCTAGCCTGAAAATGGGCTGCGTGACACATTTAAAAAAAAAGGAAGAAATTGGAACATAGGTCATAGGGTTCAAAATGAAATGGATTATGCACCAAATTAAATTGGTCATATCTCCCAATTGGTTGACCCAATTGCAACAAAATTTTAGGGTTAGTTTTATGATGTCATTATTCTACTATGGTATGAATTTGAGATCCAAAATCGAAAGTTTGATGTGTTCATTTACTAAATACATTAACACATGTATTTTATCATCATAGCATACTAGGGTTTGTATATTTTTGCGATTTGTGACACATATTTGTTCAATTGGGTGAGGGGAGTATATGAGGGTATTTTGGTCAACAAATTTGATAATAAAATTTTAATAGAGAGAAAAATATTATAAAAACTTTGTCACATTCTCCCCTCCTTTTAAGAATTTTGCCCTCAAAATTCAAGCAGCCTGAAAGAGATGTGGATATTTCAGCTCAACTTCGGACTTGAGCTCTCATGTAGCATCGGTTTGATCATGGTGGCTCTAGAGAACTTTCACCATATCTATACGCTGATTATTGTGAAGCTCCTTTGTCTTTAAATTGAGTATTTTGACTGGTGACTCAACATAAGACATATTATCTTTCAGCTCGAGAGGCTCATGATTCAGAATGTGACTGGGGTCTTTGACATAAGGCTTTAGATTAGACACATGAAAGACATTATGCATAGCACTATACAGAGGTGGAAAAGTAAGACGATAGGCACATTCTCCAACCCTTTCAAGGATCTCGAAGGGTCCCACATAACAAGAACTGAGCTTTCCCTTATTCTTGGCCAAGGCTCGAATAGGTCATATTTTCAGAAAGACATGATCACCTTCCTTGAACTGACATTCCTATTGGTGAGCATCTGCATATGATTTCTGCCTATCCTGTGCTCGCTTCATTCTCTTCCTGATCAGTGCAACTTTATCTGCATACAGCTGCATCTCCTCATATTTCATCAAGGTGTGTTCTCCGACATTGTCTCAATGTGATGGAGATCTGCACAGTCGGCCATAGAGAGCTTCATATGGTGGCATCCCAATACTTTCTTGATAGCTATTATTATAGGCGAATTCAGCTAAAGGTAGGTAATGGTCCCACGAGCCTTCCCAGTCAAGCACACAAGCTCATAGAAGATCCTCCAGAATCTGCACTGTTCGTTCTGACTGTCCTTATGTCTGCGGATGATAAGCTGTACTGAAGTTCAACTTGGTGCCCAATTCTTCTTGAACCTATTTCCATAGCCTTGAAGTGAACTTCGGGTCCTGGTCTGAGACAATGGATGATGGAACTCCATGCAGATGTACAATCTCCTGTATATAAAGGTCGGCCAACTCAGAAACGTTCGCAGTAGTCTTCATAGGTAGAAAATGAGATGACTTGGTGAGACGATCCACGATGACCCATGCAGCGTCGTACCCCTTCCTAGTCCAGGGTAATCCCACTACGAAGTCCATAGTGATATGTTCCCATTTCCATTCTGGGATCTCAAGGGGTTGCAGTAGACCACCTGGTCTTTGATGCTCGGCCTTGATTCTCTAGCATGTCAGACACCTGGACACGAAATATGCAATGTCATGCTTCATGCCTCTCCACCAGAACTGACGTTGTAGTCTTTGTACATCTTCTTCATGCCGAGATGGACTGTGTACTTTGACCCATGTGCCTCACTGAGAATCTTTGTCTTTTCAGCTGACTGCTCTGGAACCCACATACGGTTCTTGTATCGAAGACCACCATCAAGACCCACAGACAGATGTGTATGAGGTTTAGCTAGGAGAGAGGAGAGCTCTTCAAGCTCGGGGATAGCTTTCTGTGCCTCTAGAAGTTTAGAATGTAGGTTGGATGTGATAGAGATGTTATTGACATGCATGCGATCAGCCAAGAATTATGGTCTCCACCTTGCTAGGTCCTCCATGTTCCTCCATTCAGGTATGAACAGGGATGCACAAATGGCTCTTTTCCTGCTAAGAGCATCTGCAACCACATTGGCCTTGCCTGGATGGTAGCCAATGGTGAAGTTGTGGTCCTTCAGGTACTCGATCCACCGTTGTTGTCGCAGATTCAAATCATTTTGTGTCAGAATGTACTTGAGGCTTTTATGGTTGGTGAATATATCAAACGTTGCCCCGTACAAGTAGTGCCTCCAAATTTTGAGAGCATGGATGATAGAAGCTAACTCCAAATCATGCATAGGGTAATTCAACTCATTGGGTTTCAGCAATCTGGAAGCGAAGGCCACTACTTTCCCATTCTGTTGTATGACACACCCTAGACCATGTCGGGAAGCATCGGTGAATATTACAAATCCTTCATAGCTAGAGGGTAGAACAAGAACAGATGTTGACGTCAACTTTTGTTTAAGCTCTTGGAAGCTAGACTCACAAGCAGCTGACCAGATGAAATGCTCATCCTTCCAAGTAAGCTTAGTGAGAGGAAGTGCCACTTTGGAGAAATTTGGAATAAAACGACGATAATATCCGTCTTGACCTAAGAAACTTCAGATTTCAGAAGGATTACGAGGAGGTTGCCAATTAAGTACAACAGATACTTTAGTGGGATCGACAGATATATTTCCCCCAGAGATAACATGACCAAGAAACATGACTTTATCAATCCAGAATTCACATTTAGAAATCTTGTCATAGAATTTCTGGGCTCGAAGAATCTCAAGGACAGACTTAAAATGCTCCCGATGTTGTTCCATATAGTTAGAATAGGTCAGAATATCATCGATGAAGACGACCACAAACTCATCAAGATAAGGTTGGAAGACTTTGTTCATCAAGTTCATGAATACGCTAGGTGCATTGGTCAACCCGAACGACATCACCAGAAATTCATAGTGCCCGTAACGAGTCCGAAAAGCAGTCTTGGATATATCTAAATCCTTGACCTTAAGTTGATGGTAGCCAGAACGAAGATCAATTTTGGAGAAGACTTTGGCAGTACGAAGTTGATCAAAGAGGTCATCAATACAAGGGAGAGGATACTTGTTTTTATGGTAGCTTGGTTCAACATGCGATAGTTAATACACATCCGCATTGAACCATCTTTCTTTTTAACAAAAAAGACAGGTGCACCCCAAGGGGAAATGCTAGGGTGGATAAAACCCTTATCAAGAAGTTCTTGTAATTGTTTCTTCAACTCCATAAGCTCAGCATGTTCCATCCTATACGGTGCCTTAGAAATCAGAGTGGTTCCAGGAAGAAGGTCAATGGAGAAGTCAATGTCTCTGTTTGGAGGCAGCCCAAGAAGCTCCTCCGGAAATACGTCGAGGAAATCACGTACCACCTCTAGTCTTTTTACAGGCCCGTTGTCAGTACTGGTCTCTGAGATGAATGCGAGGAAGACTTTACATCCTTTAGATATGAGCTTTTTAGCTTTAAGAGAGGAAATTATTACATTATTACAGAATCCGCTTCCCCGAGGGATCACTACAGGAGAGGAATGAGGTTGAGAGAGAACTACCATCTTGTTTCTACATTCAATGTGAGCATGATATGTGTATAGCCAATCCATGCCCAGAATAATATCAAAGTCTTCCATGGTTAAGAGAATGAATTCAAAAGGCATATCATGAATTTCAAAATTTAGAGGGAGGACATCGGTTTTCTGCAACATAGTGAATATTTTTCCACTAGGAGTTGACACATCCAGAATATATCCCAAGTCCCTAATATGTAGGTGCAACATTGAAGACAGATTTTGAGAAATAAAAGTATTTGTGGATCCAAAGTCAAACAATGCTTTAACAGGATGTCCATTCAAGAAAACAATGCCTACACAGGATAATTACATTTTAAATAATTGAAGGCATTGAAGAAGATATTATATATATGAAAAAGATTCAAGGTTACCTTCTACAAGCTAGTTCGGATTTGCCCTAGCCTCCTCTGATGTTACTGCGAACACCCTAGCATTGCGGTGTCCCTGAGGGGGTGGAGCACCCGGTGGAGGTTTGCCAAGGATAGACGCATTAGGACACTTGGCAAGGAAATGTCCCTCCTTCTTGCAGTTGTAGCAGACTGGCTTGGTGTAGTGATAAGGTCCATCATGTCCTCATCCGCAAGTCTTGCATTTGTTGCGATAATCCATCAGCTTGCTATTTTTCTGTCCTTTCTTCCCTGAACCTTCTCCTTTTCCTGATCCTTTATTATGGCTGGGGTGGAACTTCTTGAACTTCTCTTCCTCAGTGGTGGTGAACCCTAAATATCCCATGCTAGAAGGCTTCTGCAATCCCTACTCCCTTTCCTACTTAAGGGCCATGTCTACGGCTTCGTCAATGCTTCGGGGACGAGATGCTATAACTAGGGTTTTCAGGTGTGCAGAGAGATAGTCTACATAATGCTCAGTGAGGCGGTCCTCAATCCGGATAGGGGAATAGCATTCCAGAAGCCTAAACTTCCGGGTATAATCGGCCACCGAGAGACTGCCTTGCCTAAGCTCCATGTACATCTTCTCTTTCCTCTTCCTCTTAGTTATGGGCATGAAATGGTCGGTGAATAGGGTATTGAAGGCTTCCCACCCCAAGTTGTCTACTTCCTCTCCCCGGTTCCCACCATAGTTCTCCCACCAGATCTTCGCCCCTCCTTTAAGCAAAAGGGTGGTGAATTTGACCTTCTTTTCCTCGGGTACTTCTAGGGTACGAAAGGCATTCTCTATGGAAAGGATCCAGGCCTCAGCCTTGTCCATGACCTCAGGCTGATCTGCCCCCCAAAAGGAGTCAGGGTTGAGCTTAATGAAGTCTATCACCGTCACCTCTTTTTTCCTAGAGGATCTAGGTTCAGGGGTTCCTTTTGTGGCAAGGGTCTCCATGAAGTCTGGTAGGAATTTCTTTTGTTCCTCCCACCTTTCTTTGGCCATAGTTTCGGGATCAGGTACTTCGGAGGTTTTAGGCTCTTTTCTCTTCTTAGAGGATGATTCCCCCGAGGCCTTAGAGTTGCGAGTTTTAGGAGGCATCCTGTAATTAATATGAACATATTAGATCTATTACTTCAACAATTATTCTCATCATTATCTTTATTATCATTACATGATATTTCATTATTCTCCTTTATCAATAATTAATGTTCTTAATGTTTATGATTTTGGGAGGATATCCTAGAATCCTTATCAGTTGATCCTTAGGACTTTCTAAATAGAGAGAATCCTTCCTAACCTTATAACAGAGGTAAGAGGGAAAAATTATTTTAAAACATAGATGAGAGGGAGAAATTTTTCCTATAGAAGAGGTGAGAGGGAAAATCTATAGATGAGAAGGTTCCTAAATTAAGGTACGCCCAAGAATAGGGGACACTTAGGATATCAGCCAGGTAGACTTATACTGCCATAAAGGTAGCCTCATGATTGCCAAGCTAAGTGGCTCAGAGACTTTAGTCAGACCCATGGCAGATGCTATCCTAGACACCTCCAACCTTCATATCCCTAACCCAAGGACTACCCTAGACTCAAATAGGGTGAATGAAATTCATGTGACTTGATGTGTGAACATTGTCTATGATACCAACTGTGATACCAACTCATAGATATGCGTGCACTCATATCTATTGATGTCAAAAGGGAAAATATAAGAAATTAAGGCAATCAACTAAAAATAGAGATTGAGCCAAGATCAAATCCACATCATCATATAATGCCACACAAACATTCATTCATAAGGATAAATAAAGTCATTACATATGGAGAGATAATATTGTTCTAGAGAAAAATAATTTATTACATAGGATCTCAATCATCCCCAACATCAACTAGGAAAAGAAATAAACTAACATCTAGCAAGAAATGAGATAAGAGGGAAAAGATCTATCTAATATATCCTCTATGCTTATTATTTGTGCCTTCAGGTACTTTGAGCATACATTCCACTTTGTTGTCAATTATTCCTTGTACCTAGAAAATACGAGAAACAAAAACATCAACAAAGTTGGTACGTGGTAAAGGTTACACTAATAAGGTTGCATAAAGAAAAATATTTGAAAAAGAAGGAAAGAGATGTAAAAACATTTCTTAAGGCAAAAAATCAAGTAAACACCCCCTTTTATTACATTCATTTTGATGCGATTGTACTACACCTATTGCACTTGACTTACATCTAGTGTGGGCAACAAAATATCATGATACGTCTAACATGGGCCAAGGAATCATACATCCATGTTAGGCAACATACATCCATACCAGGCTATGTGCCCTAGCAGCTACAACCCATCATAATCATTTATGTTTTCTTAAGTTTGGCGAAGTATAACTCATACTAGTTCAACCAAGCAATCATATTCAAATACGAGCATTCAAGATATTACATAGCATAGGCAACTGGAAATCTAGTCTTATACTTATAAGACCATGTACCTTCTTGTTCAGATCAGATATCCAAGAATATATAATCAACAGGAAATAAGTCACCCTACAAAGAAAGCAAGGGTACAACATTATTATTGGTCCATGTGACCAAGGATAAGATATCTTCTTATCTAAAATTCCTTTTATGTTATCTAATTCAGATCAGGGATTTCCCATATTTTAATTGAGTTTAGAGATATTAGCATGTCTGATCCATCATTAATTAGTTTACTTAAAAGATAGTATTAAATTAATCAAAAAGAAGATTTTCATTAACTAGGGTTTCTAGGATGGTCAGATAAAAAGGAAAAAACCCTTAATATATTAATGGTTCCATAAGATCAGGGTTTGAATTAGAGTCCAGGACTGTTCATGATTACTAATAATCATCTAGTGATATTAGATCTTGATATTAAGATATAACTCTAATTCCAAGTAGAAAGAGAAAACTAGATCTAGGGTTTCTCCTAATCCTTTGGTTATTTATCATCTTAGAATAGTATTTCAATTTATATAGAAATCAAGGTTTTATCTAGGGTTACATACATTTTAGACAGTCGTACATCATCAAGAAAACCATTATTAATAATTGATTAAAAACTAGGAGGTCATTTAGGCTTTAGGCAACTACTTCCGAAAAATGAAATAGATTTAGGCCCTGATCATATTTTATTTGGATAGAGGATATTTTTATAATCAAAATGGTAAATAGATTCGCTACAATCCGATATTCCTAGCATCTTTTATGATTTTTCTAAGGTAATACATTTTCTTGAGTAATAAAATAAATAAAAAGAAAAGAAAAACCTCGATCAAAGGCCGGATACGACTGGATCAACGGCTCCGATGGATCTACACTGATCTGGCATACCTGGGTTGATCTATACTGATCGGACGCTCCTGGCTTGATCCCGCTAGTATCTTCTTTGGTCTGCTACTTGCTCGAGCAGTGAAGGAGGGACTCCGGCGAGGTCAAGCTCTCCCCTTGGTGCTGCTCGCGAGTGGGAGAAGGTTGGGACAGATTCAGGGGATTGATCTGAAGCCAACAAGGGTCTGAACAGGGAGCAAGACCCCGCGTAGCTCATAATCGCCACGTGGGCAGGCAAGGTAACCGGAGCCGAGGTCGATATGGAGTGGGAGGTGATCAGAGACCTCGCGGTGGTGACAGGAAAATGCGTAGGGGCGAGGCGAAAGTGTGGGGGAGGTTAGAAGGGAGTGAAAGGTACTGTGGTGCTCGGTTGGTTGTGGTGGCTGGAGGTTGAAGACAATGGATAGGAGGTGTATACTTGGGGTATCTCAGGAGGAAATGAGGCTGCGGAAAGGTTAAAGGGGGAGAGGAGGAGCTAGTGGAGGCCTTAAATAGGCGTGAGGGAGGCTAGGCGAGGAAGCCCTAAATGGCGCCACCAGAGTGAGAGCGTGCCGCGATCAGGTTATTGGGTAGGCACAACGGTGCAAGCGACTCGGTCAAAACGGGTATGGTCGACCATGGATTCATGAGACGAAGCTATCTATTTGAATGAAAGTTCGAGAAAAATGGGTGAGGTGGCCTCTGGCTGGAGCTCAGGCTCGAAATCTTCTGCCCGCCCTTTACGGGAGGTAGAAGATGAGTCCTGGACCCTTGGATCCAGTGCGACTCTATTGCCATCAGATCAGGTGGCTGAGGATTGGCCCTCCACCAAGTGATCCGTGCCCAGTCTGAAAATGGGCCGCGTGACACATTTAAAAAAAAGCGAAGATATCGGAACATAGGTCGTAGGGTTCAAAAGGAAATGGATTATGCACCAAATTAAATTGGTCATATCTCCCAATTGGTTGACCCAATTGCAACAAAATTTTAGGGTTAGTTTTATGATGTCATTATGCTACTATGGTATGAACTTGAGATCCAAAATCGAAAGTTTGATTTGTTCATTTACTAAATACATTAACACATGTATTTTATCATCATAACATACTAGGGTTTGCATATTTTTGCAATTTGTGACACATATTTGTTCAATTGGGTGAGGGGAGTATATGAGGGTATTTTGGTCAACAAATTTGATAATAAAACTTTTAAGAGAGAGAAAAATATTATAAAAATTCACTTTGTCACATTCGATCCTCTCTTTCTCTATTTCCATGTTGATACTATCGACGAGGCCATCGATGGTATCGACAGAATGAAATCTCAGTAGCTGCTTTGCTATTACAATCTTGATACTAGCGACACAAGTGTCGATAGTATCAACTTAATCTCAGTCCTGCACACTCAACAAGCACATCAGGGTATCATTTTTACAAACTTACTACTATGGTAATAAAAACTACTTAGGAAGATGAAAACTAAAGAAAATGAACATGCAATCTACCAAGGTTGGGTTACCTCCCAACAAGCGCCCCTCTTTAACGTCTTAGGCTAGATGATACAGATACCTTAACCTGGATTTTCAAAGGATGTCTCTAGTTATTCACTTGGCAATTTAAATTCAACTCTATCTTTACCAATCCCCAACATCAAGTAGCCTTGCCCAATGGCAGTGATTACATCAACCGTAGCTTGGGACGACCTTCCCAATAACATCTCACATCCTCCATATCATTCATGTACATTACTATGAAGTCAATAGGGAAGATGAATTTGTCAACTTCGACTAGCACATCCTCGCATATACCTTGTGGCTTCAGAATGGATTCATCTGCCAACTCAATTGTCACGGAAGTTTGTGTTGGCTTCTTCAATCCCAACTTTTGAAAAGTGGCAAGTTGCATAAGATTAATGCCTGCTCCTGAGTCACACTGTGCCTTTGGAAAATGTTAACCACTTGTGGAACATGGGATGTAGAAACATCCTGGATCTTTCCTCTTTTTTGGCAGTCTTCCATGAATTATAGAACTCACTATTTCATCGACACATACAACATTTGTATCTTTGATCTGCCATTTCTTATTTATGACATCTTTCATGAATCTTCCATATGAAGGAATTTGCTCGATAGCTTCCACCAACAGAATGTTGATGTGGAGCTTTCGGAATATCTCAAGAAATTTCCTGAAGTGCCTTTTCTCTTTCCTCGGCTTCAGACTATCCGAGAACGGCACACTTGGCTCCTTTATGCGATTGTGCGGTGGTATATATGGAACTTTCGGGGTTTCCTCCCCTAAGCTTGCTTCAACGCCACCATTCAAGATCGGATTTGGTACATCATCTGTGGATGTCATGACTTGTGGCCGCTTCTACGTATTGCTAGTGGCTGCTCCACTCCGAAGTACAACTTTCACCTACTCTTCTGGACTAGGAATCTCTTCAAAAATCTGAGATGTGGGCACAGAAGTGGTAGAATCTTGGAGTGAGCTGCATGGCGTCCCACATCCTCCTGGCAATCCATATAAGTTGCGAGGGTATGGAACTTTGGGTTTCTCCTCCAAGTCTATATGCATGATACTCTACTCATGTACCTCCTCAACATGAAGCTCTGATGCTTTGTAGACTGAAATATATTTAACCTGTTGATGTGGTTGAGCGGGCTCTGCATTCCCAGCTAGTTTTTGTTGAATGATTTGCTTCATCACAACCACCTCAGTTAAAATTTGGGTCATGGTTGTCTCTAGAGTCCTCAATTGTAGACCATGACTCTGTAGAGTCTGACCAAATTGGTTTAGAAATCCCCCCTCTGACTGAATTTGCTTGCCGAATGTATTCATCGGCTCTTGGTTTTGCTTTATTACTTGATTTAGCAACTCATTTCTCTTGTCCTCTACACTTAGTTGTGGTTTTTTCTTCGGGTCTTGTAGAAAATTATTTGGATCCTTCCATGAAAAATTCTTATCCTTTCTTCAAGAGTAGTCATTGCTCCTATAGCCCTGTTGATTCATATATTTTACATATTCTTCCTCCTCAGACCCACTGCTCTCCTTCTCTAAGAGCTTCTTGTCCAATAGGTCTGTCTTCTCATTTAATGCTTGAATGGCCTTTGCATCACTTGCAACTTTGACCTGTTTCGGTGCATCTCTTTCACCCCAAGACTGCTTCTTGGCCATATTCTTCAAAATTTCTTGACACTTAGAACCTTTGTTATTTAAAAAGAACCTTATTGCAGCTGAGTCCAAATTACTCCCGTCGTGTTCATTAATGGCAAAATAGAAGATCTTTGCCTGAGTTTCTAGATCAAGCCCATGATGTGGGCATCTTTGCATCATGATATTGAATCGCTCCCAAGCCTTCGAGTATGTCTCATCGGCCTGTTGTTTGAAGTTATGGATCCTTCTGACAAGATCATTTGTCTTCTCATGCGGGAAATACCTCTCAAAGAACACTTCTATCATCATGTCCCAAGATTCAACATATTCGTCGTCCAAATTGTATAACCACTCCCTTGCATTTCCTGCGAGAGATGATGGAAATAGTTTTAGGTAAATGGCTTCCTATGGTAACCTATCCACCTTCACCATGTCACAGTTCTCCACAAACGTGCTGATATGGGCCACTGGGTCCTCATTTTTAAGACCATGGAAAGCCTATGACTTGACCAACTAGATCATCCCTGGGTCAATCTTGTAACTAGGTATGTTGATAGCCTATTTCTTGATTTGCCCCTTCTGTGCAGAATAAGAAGAAGCCTTAATCTTCTCCCATATAGTATGTTCCTCGTCCATTATGAAAACCTCAAATTCTTCTTCAAAGTCTCTGGGTGGTGTATTTATCCGTTCGTCTTCAGATCCCGAAGGCGGAACCTCAGGTGTCGACTATGCGTAGTCCGTACTACGCATCTTCATCATGCACTAGTACCTGAAATGTGGAAAATCGAATAAGTACAGTGCTAGACAAATAAAGAATCCGAATGATAGACAATTAATCTCTATAATTAAAATTGCAAGTAAAAAGAAAAAGTGGCCTAGAGTGGCCGCTTGCAGCACTCGTAGTGCCAAAATTTACCGTTCCCCAGCAACGACGCCAAAAACTTGACACAATTTTACCGTGCGTATAATGCAAATGCACGTATCAATGTAATATAGGCCTTGTGAGGCCCGATTCGAACTCAGGGAAACATAAATTTCAGTAGACTACTACTAACTAGTCGCGATCATCTAGACCGATGGGAAAAATAAGTTTGATTTTGAAAAAGAAAATAAAACTAAAAGAAAGGAAAAGCGAACGATGATTAAATGTTTAGTTTAATCAAATTAAATGGGAATCCTTAGGATTGTGGTTTCACTGTGAGGTCTCACTACATACAAATCTACACAATTAACATAATTCGTTCTCTTTCCCTAATTATGGCTCGTAGTCAGAATTACTCACTTCTGCAATACAATTCACTACCTAGTTCTAGGTGAGTTCCACGCCAGTAGTAACTTATACCCTAGATCTAGGTGATTTAATTATTTCTCTAAGTATCCACCATTAATTTTACATTAACTTGTTTAAGGAATTTATTGATTAATGTGTTAATCGTTCCTTTTCAACCACTAATTCTCTATCAGAAGTAATTAACGGTATTAGAAATCGACTATGGTGATCAAGCATAGTAAATTGCAATGGAAACACGATAACATATCAAGGGAAAGTGAGACAAATTATGATAATCAATATAACATTATCATACAACAATTCCCCGGGCTACTCCCGGTCCTAAGGATAGAGGGGATTAGCCCTACATGTTCATCTCAACAGTACACATGGAGAAGAAAGAGGAAGACATGGGGAAATGAGACAAAAAATGATGTAACCCATTAAACAGAGAAGATTCGGGTGATCCTCAGTGCAAGATGCACGATCTGCAGCCTTTCGGCGGTAAAATCATCTGTCTACGGCTCTGGAATCTCTCGGGGTGTAGCTCTGGGCTCCGTTCTTCTCTCTTCTCCTTCCGAGACTTGTGCGGCTGAGTGCAACATCCTCCTTAGGTCTTGGCTATCTTTTCTTAGGTATAGGCATGACTTACGGCTGCCAAAATATCGCAGCCGTTCAATCGTGGAAATTCTGGGCACAACTCTGATATGAAGGTGTCGATACCATCGACGGCGTGTCGATGGTATTGACACCTTAAGGTGCACTTCCAACGCTAAAAACAATGGAATCTATCACTAGAACGTGGTGAACTCTCCATACTATCGATGGTGTCGTCGATGGTATCGATGGGCTTGACTTAATTTGTGCATCCTACTGAGACGATATCGAGACCATCGACGGCTTTGGTCGATGGTATCGACTTGGATGCTCTCCCTCCAGCCTAGGTACTGACGCCATGTGGATGGTATCGACAGAGTCGTCGATGGTATCGACGGGTCCAGATATACAAAGTACCTGAAATAGAGAGAGGAACACAAATCCAATCCAAAATTTTTGATAATTTATACAAAATAAAATAAAATAAACTGAATTTGTTGCATATTGTGATTATAGGCTAAAGGAATATGAATCATGCTATTATAGTCATAAAATGCCACATAACCACACAAAACAAGTATGAAACAAACCTATAAATACGACTCAAATTCACTGCATCAATAACCTAATATGCTTAAGATGATGAATAAGGTTTCACCTAATATGCATAACTAAAGGTTGTAATCTTAAAAATAATGATATAATGGAATTAGGGTTTGTAACCCTGACTCCTAGTTCAAACATGAGACAACCGTAATTACTTTGGTCAAATTAAGTAAAATTGTGTTCATATAGAATGTCTTATGATGATCCGTCAAACTTTTATCATGGATTCATATCAATATCATCACGCCATATAATTAATTGAATCATGAGCAAACCATATTGATATGTAATGAACTAATGTATATGTTAAAAAGTTACTAGGAATTTCCAAGAAGAAGTTTGTTGATGCTACTATAATAAATAAAAAAGAAAGTTACCTAGGAATTAGTCATGCTAGCTAATAAATCAATCTTAATGCTAGTAATATGATCAAAATCAAGGAGGCCCAAGTTGCTAGCAAGTGCAGCCATGTGGTGAGGGTCCCTTTAATTTGAGTTAGCATCACCTCAATCGTGTCCAAAATGATGGAATAGAAGAAAATAGTGATGTGTAGTGATCATTCATCAAACTATCAGTTTGTATGAGTACATGTTTATGGGAGAAACAAAGCTAGGTCATGGGGGGATGACCTTGGGCGGTTGCGGAGACCTTGGGACTGACCTTGGACGGTAGAGGGCTAGGAGCAGGCAGAGGAGGACCAATCATATCACAACTGGGATTTTGGGTGGCGACGAGTAGGGAACCAGCGAGCACAATGCCGGCAGTGGCGAGCAGGGAGAAGGGAGGTGATGGCGGTGAGCAAGGAGAAGGGTGGCAGACCTCCAATAGTCTAGCAGTGGTGGCGGATCTCCAACAGTGGCAATGAGAGCTCTAGTAGCGGCAGTCGGTGAGCTCCCGAAGCGGCGGTCTAGTAGTGGTGGCCGACGAGATCCAGAAGCAGCGGCGGTAGGGCTGGAATAATGGCGGCAGAAAGATTGACGCTAGAGAGAAATCGTCAGAGACCTAACCTGAATAATCGAGAATGAAACAGAGAAAGGGGAAGAGTCTGCTTCGCGCATGTTCTATTAAGTTAACAATCAGCGTCGGTTGTTATAAACACCCGATGCAGATAACAATAGGCATCGGTTAACACAAAACACGGACATCTATGCTCAATGATAGTCGTCGACGGTTTCAACTAGAAAAACTGACGTCTATCTACATATGCCGACCAAAAAAATGTTCTCGAATTCTGACCATAGTCGTCGATCACCATCGAAAACTAATTCCAAATGGGGGTGAAAATTTTCACAGGGACAGTGTGCGAAAACACTTCAACGTCAGTTATGGCACGAACACTGACGATAAAAATGGCCCCAATTTCTGTCTCATGAAAAACCTTTAGTCGTCGGTGAATTAGTTAATAACCGACGTCATATGCTAAATTTTGGAGGTAATTTTTTTTCACTGCAAAATTTAGATTTGGAGGTCGATTTTAGGCATCAGTTGGTAGTTGAGGAACTGACGTTGAATAAAAAGCGATACTCATGTTTGGCCGCTCTTCACAGATAGATGTCAGTTTGTGTATTCAACCGACACTGTATGGTTCATGTGTCGGTTTCTTGTATAAGACCGACGCCTGTAAATGTGATGTTATAAGCCATTTCTGTAGTAGTGTAACTATGGATTGGGAAGGAAGGTTTCAAGGGATATACTTGGTTTTAGAGTAAGTGCAAAGACTATCCTTACAACGACATGCTTCTTTCGCAAGCAGCACCCGAACGGTTGTCAGTGGAAACCTCCTATTATAGCACCACAAATGATGATTGATGACATCTTCCTAGAGGGTGGCAACGGCCTCAACGCCTCTACAGAGTCCTCTCGGACTATCGGGAACTCCTATCATTCTTTTAATATTGACACGAAGTAGTTGTCCCTTCAATGTCAGCATGCTAGCATGGACTTCTCTCCCTTGATGTCTCTCCCTTGTTGTCTCTCCCTTCGATAGGTAAGACTTGCTCAAAATTTCACATTATCACAACTATGAGAGGACTACAATTGACAAAGCTTATTTTTGTCTCCTTTGAAATCTTTGACTTCTCCTCTATTTATAGGAGGGTTAGGGTTAGTGTTTCCAAATCAATTAGAAGTCGAAGAGACAAAATTTCATAAATTTTTTAGAAACTATGAATCACGCAACGGTAGATTCCATATTGAACTGGTCGGTTCACATGTGAAATTGTTGATTCAACACTTGAATCAGTCATCTTATCTTATTTCCTATTTGTAAACATATTGACTTTAATGTGACAATTAATGTATAACATGACGTTAGCATCAATCCTTGAGCCAATTTTATTGATCATTGAACTAGAAAATTCACAATCTGAATAAGTCAATTCAAAATTTAAATCCGTCGGTTCATATTCTGAAAAGGTCGATTCATTTTCCAGTTCAACTAATTTTTAGCCAATGTTGTTTAAATTGAATACTTAAACACTTTAGTAATAAATTTAAACCTTATTCATGAGTGAACTCGTATTCTAGGTGTATCCTATGTGTGTGAACATATAGGTCCCAAGTTACATTGGTAGTGAATGTCCATAACTAACTTCTGACATCACAAGCAACGAGTGGTGTCTAGCAATACATTGCTTCCCAAGTAATTGGATAGTTAGAGAACAACTTCAACCTACATTCCATGATCAGTGTTGCAGTGAATGTGTACTATCTTTGTCTCTGATATCCATATTGAACTTGAGGCATTGAAATGTAATTCTCTCAACATTCAATCAATGTTTCTTTAACTAAGGCAGACTGTATGAGAAGCATGTGATCTCACATATCATATATTTATTCACATGAGTATGGCCAAATGTTTCTCAGTCTCTCTTATCAAGTGGCCAGGATAGAACTCCAATAAGAGGAACACATCCCATCTACATCACTCATAATCATTTCCCACGTGTCACAACTTATCTGAGCATCTGCTTTATGACAACCCTTATTTAAGGGTCATGTTGGATGGTGTCAAAATACTTTGAACGATGTGTGATGAGTGTAGTCACTTTAGGTCTAAGAACCACATTCACCACTATCTCTATGAGAGCTCATTCTGACTATCATTCAATGATTTCCATGCATCACTCTCAAGGTGGGTCTATTTGATACACTATTCTCTAGCATGTACCTATGTATTTGGTTTGATATCACATACAATGGATAATAAGATTCTTTCATCAACCAACTAGTCTTATGTATAATTTTTGTCTACTAGCTTTTGCAATAATATCTGATTAGGTTAATAACAAGAATGTACGTACTCTTATCATACATATGATCTCACTGTTTAGGTCCTCAACATGTTGACATACATCATTAAGTAACATCATTCTTTAAACATCTATCATGTTATACCATTACCTTATAATTTAAAAAGCATATACATGGAGATTTTCTTTATTATTAATGAATTCATTTGAAAGATGTGCCATTACAATCATTACAAGATTGGATATCTAGGCATACATACCTACAGACTCCCACTTTTACTTAGATCCAATCACCCATGAACTTAAACCCAAGTGATATAACATGACCTTTATGCTTCTACTGCAAAAGTGCTTTTCCAAGGGGTCAACAACATTGTTTTCACTTGGTACTCTACAAATCTTCACATATCCTTGTTGTAAAATTTCTCGTATGAGATGGAATCGACATTGTATGTGCTTGGAATGCTGATGCAATATGGATTCCTTAGCTTGTATAGTAACTCTATGGTTGTCACATTGCAACTCTACTGCATCACTAATGCATGGAACCACCCCATGTTTAGTGATGAACTTCTTGATCCAAACAACATCCTTTGCCACATTGGAGGTAGCATATAATCGGATTCTATTGTAGAATCAACAACTATTTCTGTCTTGGAACTCGTCCAACTTACAACTCCATTGTTTAAGCAGAACACAAATCCAGATTGCGATGGAAAGTCATTTTTTCAGTTTGTAAGCTTGCATTGGTGTAACCCTTTACCACCAAGTATTTATCACCACTATATATAAGGAACTAATACTTAGTTATTCTCAAGTACTTAAGGATATTCTTTATGACAGTACAATGTCTTTCACTAGGATCTGACTGATACATGTTAATCATACTCAAGCCATATGAGAAATCAGGAGGAATATTTAACATTACGTACATGATATATCCAATTACTGATGCATATGAAATCTTGCTCATGTGTTCCCTTTCTTCACAAGAATTGGGACATTGAGCTCTAGAGATACTAATACCATAAGACATGGGTAAGTTTTCTCTCTTTGAGTTCTCCATGCAGATCCTTTCCGATACTTTGTCAATGTATGTGCTCTACTTAGACTAAGAACCCTTCTAGATCTATCTCTATAGATCTTGATTCCTAAAATATAGAATGCTTTGCCTAAGTCCTTCATAGAAAATGTATTTCTTAGATAGGTTTTTACCATTTGTAAAGTAGGGATGTCATTCTCCATCAATAGTTTGTCATCTATTTACAATGTAAGGAATACAATCATGTTGCACTAACCTTCTTGTAAACACACAATTCATCTTCATTTTTACTACAACCAAAATCTTTGACTATTTTGTTAAATTGAAGATTCTACTCTGAGATGCTTCCTTCATTCCATAGATTGACCTTTGTATCTTACAAACTTTATTTTTGTCCTTTGGTTTTATAAAACCCTTGGCTTGTGCCATGCACACGTCCTTAAGTAGATTGCAATTATATAATGTGGTTTTAACATCCATCTACCAAATCTCATAGTCATAATAAGCTGCAACGACAAGCATGATCCTGATGGAATTAGCCATGGAAACTAGACAAAAAAATTAATCATAGTCAACACCTTGAATTTGTCTAAAACCCTTTGTAACTGATCGACCTTTATAAGTTTATACATTATCATCAAAGTTAGTCTTCCTCCCCACTTGCACCCTATGGATTTTACCCCTTCATGTGGATCCACCAAGGTTCATACCTTGTTGGTGTGCATGAATTCCATCTTAGATTTCATGGCATCAAGCCAATTCTCAGACTCTGGTCCCTTAACAACTTCTATGTAGGTTATTAGCTCATCATCAATGACCAACTCATCGCCTTCTTGAGTTATAAGATTAGAAAATCTTTCAAGATATACTGGTGTCCTATTAGGCCTATGAGGTTCTTGTGTTACATGATGAATTCGAGATTTCATAACATGGTGTGACTCTGTACATTCCTCTCGTACCTCTATAGGTTCAATGTTTTCTTCTTGGTCTTCAACCTCTTTGACTTCTTCTATTCTCCCACTGATTTGTTTGGAAATAAATTCCTTTTCTAGGAACACAACATCCCTGACAACAAACACTTTGATGTTAGATGGAGTATAAAAGTAGTATCCTTTGGTTTCCCTAGGATATCTAATGAAATAACATTTATCTAATTTGGGTCCAAGCGTTTCAACAAACTTCTTTACCACATAAGCTTCACATCCCCAGATCTTCATAAAAGACACATTCGAAAGCTTCCCATACCATATCTCATATGGTGTCTTTTTAACTAATTTATATACTATACAAGTTTGTATAAATGTTGTGTTTTCTAGAGCATATACTCAGAAGGAATTCAGAAGACTAGCAAACTTCATCATTGATCACACCATATCTAATAATGTATTGTTCATTCTTTCTGAGACACTATTACATTCTGGTGTTCTAGGTGGAGTCCATTGTGATATGAAACCATGGTGTCGTAGAAGGACCTCAAACTCTTGGCTTAAGTACCCTCCACCTCCATCAAAACAAAGTTCTTCAATACTTTTTTCAAGTTGGTTATGTACTTCATTCATGAAATCGTTGAACTTTTTATGGGTTTCTGACTTATTTTTCTTCAAATATACATATCCATACCTATTGAAGTCATCAGTACATGTAATGAAGCATTGGTCACCGCCTATAGCATTTGTTCTAAAAGGTCCACATACATCAGTATGTATGAGTACTGATAGATCACTTGCTCTTTCATTGTTGCTAGTGTAAGGAACCTTTTTCATCTTGCCCAACAAACAAGATTTACATGTCTCTATTGATTTGAAATCAAAAGAGTCTAGATATCCATCTTTATGGAGTCTAGAAATACATTTCTCATTGATGTTCCCTAGACGAGAATGCTAAAAGTATGTTTTGTTTGAGTTATTCAGTTTCACCCTTTTGGTATTTATTTTATAAACATTTATTTCTAGATCTAATAAGTAAAGACCATAGGATATTGGGGCACTTCCATAAAATATCTCTCATCATTTGAAATAGAACATTGACCATTCTTTATATGAAATTCAAATCCATTTTTGTCCATACAATATACAAAAATAATATTTCTACTAATGGTAGGTACAAAATAGTAGTTCTCTAGCTCTATTATAAGCCCCATGGGCAGAGGCAAAGATGCATTACAACTGTAGTGGTAGCAACTTTTGCTCCATTCACAACATGTAGTTCGACCTCTCCTTTCTTAAAGGATTACTTCTTTCAAATCTGCATATTTGAACATATGTGAGATCCACATTCAGTCTTTAGTACCCAAGACGAAGAAGTAGACATATTTATCTCAATAACATATATACCTGAAGTAGAGAACTCTATTCCCTCCTACTTCTTCCTCAGTTCCTCCAAGTAAAGAGGGAAATTCCTTTTCTAGTGTCCAGGATGTTGATAGTGGTGACAATTGCCTCCCTTGGTCACCCCTCTCTTTGCTTTGAGTACAGTAGACTTGGGTTTCTAGCCAACTTAAGAACTCTTCTTAGCTTTGCCTTTGCCCTTGGACTACCCCTTTCATTTTTAGATAAACATCCCTTATTGGGGTTTGTCCTTCTTCATTTGCACTTCAGTGGTTCTCACCATGCCAAGTAATTTTGGAAATGGCTTGCTAAAATTGATCATGTTGTAGTTCATGACAAACTGGATGTATGATTTCGACAGTGATTGCAAAATCACATATGTGGCCAACTCTTGACTTAAGGGAAATCCTAGTCTAGCAAGGTTCTCCACATCTTGAGCACATCAGGACCTATTAGATCTCCTTCTACCATATTGCACTTCAACAACACCTTTGGGACATTATATCTCTCTTGTCTTGCCTGATCTTTGTACATATTCTTAAGATGTGTTACCATCTCAATAACATCCATGTTCTCATGTTGTGTCTACAAGTCATAGTTCACTGAGCATAGAATAAGGCACCTGACATCTATGACATCTTTAGAGTGCTGCTTGTAAGCATCCTTGTCAGCCTTAGGTGCGATGGGAGCGGGTTCATATAGATCTTATGTCTCTAAGACATAGAGCTTGCACTCCTATATGAGAACAATTCTCAGCATCTTTAACCAGTCATGGAAATTATTCTTGTTCAACTTGTCTTTCTCAAGGATTGATATTAAGGAAAATTTGTTATCGGTTGCCATGTGTTTCTACAAAATAAATTTGTAATTTTTCAAAACCCTATTGATTTGATTTGACTAAAAAATTTAACAATATTAATTAGGCCTTTAATTATTTGCATTTCCAATATTTTGTTCAAATTGATAGCCCTCACATATCAATTTTGAAGATTGGAGCGTACAACCTTCTAGTGAGCCAAGACTCAAAATAATTAGGTTATTAACCGAAGAATGCCAGCCTCCATAACCAATTATTAAGGTAGGTTATATTTTCCAATTAAATATCATACAATTCTTAGATTTATGGTATGCACAACTCCTTGCCATAGTCCATCTATATGCTTCTAAGAACTTAATCTGATTAAGGTCACCTAGTTAAGACTGACCCAAAAGACAACACGATAGTAATGCACCCTTCTTGGCAGGACCCCGTAACTACAATCACACTTCCATGAGAAAGCCGAGACACCACACTTGATGTGCCCGCACTTAGTCGATCAAGCTTTTCAAGTGTGTTTCTTATGGAAAGCATCTAAGATTTAATATTGACTTGAGGGATGAAATTTATATAAATACATATACATATGCAATCACCACATACTAATAATATGTATCACATACATACTATATCTACAAACAAAACATGTAATTATAAAATACGAGAAATGGTAATGGTCATACTAATACAATTCTTTGGAGCCACAAATAATTTTCTACCACCTAACATCCAAATCATATGTAACAACCTATACTTGTATAAATCTATGTCAGAACTAGTCTAGTCAGTCGACTCAACCCTTGAGTCGATCAATTGGCCTCCTAGTCATTTGATTGGCCTCTAGAATCAGTTGATTGGCCTTTGACTCATGCAGTTTTTGGACTCATCCCATCAAAATCGGATGGGACACCAGTCGATCGTTTGACTCCTCCTGACATTTGGCCTTCTCAGTCCTCCAGTTGATCAGTTCAACTTCTGAATCGGTTGACTTTTCAGGTGTAAAATGTATTCCCTTTGCCAAAATAAGAAATGAAACTATCTTATTCCTATTTAACTTATTACATCATAAAAGTGAAACTTTGAGTTACATTCATGGGGAGTATAGGAAGCAAAGCATGAACTTATATATGGATAAGAGAGAGAGGCTTAGTATGCAAAACAAATTTAAAAGGTAGGAATAAAACCATTCAACCATGCTCGTATATCCAGGGGTATTAGCCATAATGACGCTTACATCCACCATAAAACAATTTTTAAGGTGACTCACATAAATTATTTATATAATCATATGTTGTATTTAATTATGGAGGCAAATTAATCATTTTAAGTTTTTGCATCAAAATGAATAATCAAAAAACCTAATCATATAGATTAAATCACAAAAAATAGTAAATTGATGTGGATCTGATACCAGTGTAGAGATATATGGCATCAAAGATGACAATGGAAGAAAAAAATTTCCTACCATATTCCCCATAAATAGCAGACCACGTCACCAACTACGTATTGAGAAGGAAGGTTGCAAGGCATATACCTGATCCTCAAGAAAGTCTAGCAACAATCCTTGCAACGACATTCTTCTTTCACAAGCAACACCCAGATGGTTGTTGGCGGCGGCCTCCTAGTGTAGCATCATGGACGACAGTTGACAACATCCTCCTAGAGGGTGGTAGTGACCCTTATGCCTCTATGTAGTTCACACAGACCACCAAGAACTCATGTTGTTCTTTTGGAACTGAAAGGAAGGAGTTGACCCTTCGATGTCAATGTGCTAGCATTAAATACTATCCATTGCTGTCTCTCCCTTATCAGTTGTCCCTTTGAGGGGTAAGACTTCCTATGGATCACACATTACCACAACTATGAGGGGACAAAAACTATTAGAGCTTATTGTTGTGTCATTTGAAAGCCTTGACTGGCCCTCTATATGTAGGAGGGCCAGGGACAAGGTGTCTAGATCAACTGGGATTCAAAGAGACATAATTCATGAATTTTCTAGAAGCTGTAAATCACCAAATGGTCAGTTCATTGATAAACCAATCGGTTCACATGTGAAATGGTCAATTCAACATTTGAATAAGTTGGTTCATATTATTTCCTATTTGCATACATATTGACTTTAATGTGATGATAATGCACAACAAGACGTTAACATACATTCATAATCCAATCTTATTGATCATTGAACCAGTCAATTCAGAATTGGAACCGGTCGATTTAGAATCTAAATCGAGTGGTTCACAATCTAAACTAGTCAATTCAAAATCTAAATCTTTCAGTTTATATTATGAACTGTCAATTCAAATTCTAAACTAATCAATTCATTTTCCAGTTCAACCAATTTCCATCCAATCTTATTTAAATTGAATACCTAAACACTTTAGTAATCAAGTTAAACCTTATTCATGAGTAAACTCCTATTCCAGATGTATCATATACATGCGACCCTATAGGTCCCAAGTTACACTAGCAGTGAATGTCCATAACTAACTTAGGACATCACAAGCAAAGAACAATATCTAACAACAAGTCATTGCTACCCAAGATAATTGGAAAGTTGGATGTTGTCAGTATAAAAGTTGGTATGTGCATGTTAATAGGGAATTGAGCAACATAGGAAAAAATGACAGAAAATATAACAAGACTTTTCAAAGAAAGGAAATGTATTATCCAACTGGATATTAAGAGAATAAGAATTTTAGTAAAATGATAATCAAGAATAGAAAATTTCTTTCCTTGAAACAATGTCACAGTAATATCATATGTACTGCATGTAAACAACACAGACTAAGGTTATTTCAAGAAGGAATTGGACACCATAGGATATCAGTCAAAAAGTATTGGGTGGAATATGCACACCCAGGATGGAATATGCATGCCCTTTACATAAATATAAGTGGAATACGCCCACTCAAGATGGAATACGCACATCCACAAAATATAGTTGTAGAGATGTACCACTACAAGAAATAAATTTAGTCTAATCCGTGCACAATGTAGAGGCAAGAATAAGTTCGGTCAATTTAAAATAATAAGATGAGAACATGCAACAATTCTCATTTGGGGTCAGAGGACCCATAAACAAATATCCAATCATGTCCACAAATAAGATGCAACATAAGATCATAAAGTCCACCAGGAGAAGGATAGGATATAAAATACTCAAATTAGAACTACGAAATGGAATAAAATGAACAAGTTATATAAAAGATTATATCCAACAAAGTAAGATGATCGCTAGATCATAATCAATATAGAATGTTTCTCATGAAATAAATTCTCATACGAGAGAGTAGTTGTGTAGGCTAATTTGTCCATAAAATCAAGAGTAAGAGGGAATATAGGTGATTCCTCAATATGAATAATACGGGACACATCATACCTTTAGGTGTGGGTCAACTTGTCAAAACCATAGATCTAAGTTTGAAACATGGTGTTATGAATTTTTTTATGAGATTTGATAGCTTCACCAAGGAACTTGAATGGGGAGATAATGGAGAAGGTTAGGAGTCATGTCATATTGGTTAAGAGATTTGTATGTGTGTGAATGTCATGGAGAGGAGTTTATATATAGAACTATTCATATCGGTTAGCAAGAAACTTATTAATTTTTGTTTATTAGGGAAAATATGTAATGTACATTATAAAAGGAGAAAAATTATGTACTCATTAGCACATGACAGGAAAGAATAAACATAACACGTCAATTCCTTTCTATTTATTTATGTCTACATTTTATCATATATATGTAGGGAAATATGGCTACAGAGCAGGCAGTGAAAATAGGAATTTTATGTACCATATTCCCTTAATCATCAAATTATGTCAATTACTATAAAATAGGAAGGATAGTTTTGAGGATATACCTGGTCCTAGAGCAAGTCCAAAAAAATCTCCTCGTCATTGTCATTGTGCAACTCTAACTCATAGTTGCACTGGGACTCCTCTGACTGCTCCTTTAAGAACCAGACTCACACATCGTCTTTTTTGGTAGTTCATCTTATCATAGACTATTGGTTGATGATGATCTCCTAGCGACATACGACTACCTACCACCTCTAGAGATTTCCAGACGGACTGCCTAGAACTCATGTCATCCTATTAGAATGATTAGGAAGGAGTTTCCCCCTCCGTTCATGTACTAGTCACCAACTTTCTCCCCCACAACAATGATCTCAATTGATCTCTCCCTTACTATCCCTCCCTAGTCAGGTAGGACTTGCTTGGGCTCTCATGGTTACCACAAACAGAGAGGACAACATTTTTCATAACAACTATTTCTCAATTGTCTGTGTTGTTCTCTGGGAATCCCCCAATACCCCTCTATTTATAGGCAAGGTTTGGGTCTAAGTTCCCAGTCGATGAGGTAATGGAAGGGACCGAAAGATCTGAAATTTTCACAATAATTCTGGAAATCTCAAATTAAGCATCATCTACTTCTCCTCACACCTTCAAAGGAACTTTGAAAAGTTTTTAAGACATCTCTCAAAGTTTGGTCCGTAAACAAAGAAGTCATCCATGAATACCTCCATTATTTCTTCTAAGAAATCCAAAAAGATGGATATCATGCACCTTTGAAAAGTAGCTGGCGCATTACATAATCCAAAAGGCATTCTTCTAAAGGCATATGTACCATAGATACATGTGAAAGTAGTCTTTTTTTGATCATCAGGATGGATAGGGGCCTCATAAAATCCAGAATGTCCATCAAGAAAATAGAAATAGGATTATCCCGCAAGCCATTTTAAAACTTGGTCGATGAAGAGCAGGTGAAATTGGACTTTTCTCATGGCAATATTCATCAACATAGACAGATGTGGGGTAACCCAGACGGTCGTATGGCATGCCAAACAACTGTTTGGTATTTTCCTAGTTGTACAGGAAATTGGCAATTCAACTCCCATCATTGTTGTACATTGATTTCCTTGCACAACAAGTAATGTACAAGCAAAACAAATAGGAAAATGTATAGAACCTTCCCTTGACCAAACTGGACCATCTCATCCATGTGATATGGTCATCTCGGTCACCTAGACAGTCGTCACGTGACCCGAGTCAAGCCAGCCGGTTGGTTCGGTTGGCTTCTTTGCCAATTTCAACTCAAAAAAGGCCTAACTCCCAAAATACTTGTATCAACATTTGAGACGGCCATTTGGCACTCGAGACGGTCATCTCATGCCATGAGACGGGCAACTGGTAGTGTAGTTAGACTGTTAGTTGTGTGAATCAACTTGCCTAAACATTTTAGCAATTAGTTCATATGTTATTTAAGATCAAAATACTCTACTAGGTCGAGGCCTATGTGTGTGACCCTATAGGTCACATATCACGTTGCCAGTTAATGCTGATAACACTTATGACATCACAAGTAATGAGCGGTGCCTAATCATACATCAATTCTACCCAAGTAAATGGAAAGTTGAAGAACAACTTTAACCTATAATGTGTGTATGGTGTTATAGTGTTTGCATAGTTCATTTGTCACTGATATCCATATTAAAATTGCAGCATGGATCAATCACCCTCTTCATCATTCAATCTTGTTTCTGGAACCAGAGCAAACTATATGAGATATATGTAAGCTCAATATCACATATTGACTCACATGTACATGACCATGCATTTCTCAGTCTCGATAATCAAGAGGACTAGGACACCAACTCCTATAGGAAGGACAAATCCCATATCTATCACTCATAGTCCATTCCATGTGTCAAAGCAACACACAATAATCTCATTAATAACAACCCATGTTTTAGTTCTGCGTTTGATGATGTCAAAGTGTACCCAATGACATGTTATGCGTGCAGTGATTTTAGGTCTAAGAACTACAACCACCACCATCAATGTGAGACATGACTATGACTTCCATGATGATGGCTTCCATGAGTCAGTCTCACAGTGGGTCTGGATGATGCACTATTCTTTAGCATGTATCTGAGTGATAGGTTTGATATTGCCATATCCTGACCAATGAGATTCATTCATCAACCAACTCACTCTCTAATCTTATGTGCCATTGTTGTCTATCAACCTTCCATAATGACAACCGACCAGGGACACAATGAGAATATGATATGTACCATAACATTCGTATGAATTCATTTCTTCCAAATCTAATACTTGAAGACATACATCATTGAGTAATAATATTCTCTAGACATTTATGATGTTACATCATTATCTCAAAACTAAATTGAAGGGAATAAATTGGAAGCTTGCCTTTTATTAATAATCAAATCATTTCAAAAGTTATGCCAATACAATCATCATATGATTGGTTCTCAGGTCATACATACCAACAGACTCCCACTTGTACTTAAAACCAATCATCCACAAATCTTATTCCAACTGACCTAACATGACCATCATGATTCTTCTGTGAAAGTGTCTTAGTCAAGGGATCAACAACACTATTCTCAGTTGGTACTTTGCAAACCTTTACATCTCCTCGATGTACGATCTCTCATATGAGATGATACTACCTTTTTATATGCTTTGAGCATTGATGTGATCAGGGTTCTTTAGCTTGTGCAATAGCTCCATTGTTGTCACAATAGTTCGATTGCATCACTGATGCTTGGAATGACCCCAAGTTCTATAATGAACTTCTTGTTCGATACAACCTCCTTTGCAGCATTTAACACTTCAATATACTCAGCCTGTGTTGTAAAATTGAAAAATATTTCTTGCTTGAAACTCTTCCAAATAACAACTCCATTGTTTAGGCAAAACATGAAACCTAATTGTGATTTGTAGTCATCTTAATCATTCTGGAAGCTTGCATCGGTGTAACCCTTTACCACCAACTCTTCCTCTCCGCCATAGACCAATAATTGATCCGTAGTCCTTCTCAAGTACTTGAGGATGTTCTTCACTGCTGTATAATGAGCATCACCTAGATCTGAGTGATATATTCTTGTCATGCTCAAGGCATACAAACGTCTAGACATGTACACAACATTGCATACATCATTGATCTAATTGTTGAGGCATATGGAATCTAACTCATGTGTTACCTTTCTTCATAAGAACTGGGACATTGATCTCTAAAGATGGTCACTCCATGCAACGTCGGTGGGTTTCCTCTCTTTGAGTTATCCTTTCTTAACCGCTTAAACACTTTGTCAACATATTTACTCTGACTTAGTCCAAGAAGCCTTCTGGATTTATCTCTATAGATCTTTATCCCCAATATGTAGGATGCTTCTCCCAAGTCTTCTATAGAGAATGTATTTCCAAGCCATGTCTTTACCTTTTGTAAAGTAGGGATGTCATTCCCCATAAATAGTATGACATCTACATATAATATGAGGAATGTCACTATGCTCCCACTAGCTTTCTTGTACACACAGGGTTCATCTTCATTTTGAACAAATCCAAACTATTTGACTGTCTCATCAAAATGAAGATTTCAACTCTCAGACTCTTCCTTCAATCTATAGATTAATCTTTGTATCTTACCGATTTTATTTGCAAACTTTAGATCTATAAACCCCTCAGGCTGTGTCATATACACATCCTCAACAAGATTCCCATTAAGGAGTGCAGTTTTAACATCAATTTGCCAAATCTCATTGTCATGATAAGCTGAAATAGTAGGCATGATAGTGTTGACTTAACCATGGCCAATGACGAAAAGGTTTCGTCATAGTCAAAAACATTGAACTTGTATAAAATCCTGCAACCAATCTGCCCTTATAGTTTTGTACCTTACCATCCATGCCGATCTTCTTCTTGAAGAACCACTTGCACCCTATGGGTTTTACCCCTTCAGGTGGATCCACAAAAGTCCATACTTTGTTGGTATACATGGATTCCATCTCAGATCTCATGGCCTCAAGCCATTTCTTACAATTTGATCCCTCTATAGAATCTTGATAGGAAATTATCTCATCATCTATGACCAATTCACTTTCTTCCTAATTTACAAGATATCCAAATCATTCAGGCTCATGGCGTGTCCTGTTAGATCTATGAGGTTCGTATATTACTTGAGGAATTTGAGATTCCACAACACTTTGTGAATCTCTAGGTACCTCTTGTACATCTAATGGTTCAATATTTTCTTATTGGTCTCAAAGCTCTTCGAGTTCTACTTGCCTCCCACTCATTCCATTGGAAATGAATTCTCTTTCTAGGAAGACAACATCTCTGGCAATAAACACTTTGTTGTCATATGAATTATACGAGTAGTATCCCATGGTTTCTTTTGGATATCCAAGAAAATAACATTTTTCAGATCTAGGTCCAAGCTTTTTAGGAAACATTTTCTTGACATAAGCTTCAAACCCCCAAATCCCCATAAAAAAAATTTTGGGATGCTTCCCAATCCATATCTCATATGGTTTTTGAACCGATCTAGATGGTACTAGATTTAGTGTACATGCAGCGGTTTGTAGAGAAAAACACCAGAAGGTAGTCAGAAACTCTGCTAAACTCATCATAGATCACACCATATCCAGTAATGTGTGATTCATTCTTTTTGATACACCATTATGATGAGGTATTCCAGGTGAAGTCCACTGGAATAAAATGACATGGGCTCTAAGAAGGTCATTAAACTCTTAGTTTAAGTATTCTCCACCTCGATCAAAGTGAAGTTCCTTAATAATTTTACCAAGTTGATTTTCTAGTTCATTCATAAACTCCTTGAACTTTTTAAGAGTTTCTGACTTATGTTTCATCAAGTAAACATAACCATGCCTACTGAAGTCATCAGTGAAGGTAATAAAGTACTGATACCCACCTCTACCAGTTATTCTAAAAGTTCCACACACATCAGTATGTATGAGCCCTAATACATCATTGTCCCTCTCATTGTTACTAGTGAAAGGGGTCTTAGACATCTTGCCCATCAAATAAGATTCACATGACTCCATTGATTCAAAATCAAAAGAGTTCAGATAACCATCTTTATGGAGTCTATATATGCAATTCTCATTTATGTGCCCTAGAAAGCAATGCCAAAGGTATGTTTGGTTTGAGCTATTGAGTTTTAGTCTTTTGGTATTAATGTATATGCATTTTTCTTTAGATCTAACAAATAAAGACCATAAGACATTGGGGCACAGCCATAAAAGATCCCATCTTTTGAAATAGAACATCGGCCATTTTTAATATGGAATTCAAATGCATCCTTGTCCAAACAAGATACATAAATGATGTTTCTATTTATAGCAGCTATATAATAGTGGTTCTTTAACTCTGTTACAAGCCCCATAGGAAGAGATATACTATAGGTTTGAACTATGCTAGCAGCAACACTTACGCCATTAGCAACTCACAGTTCCACCTCATCTTTTCCCAAAGACCTACTTCCATTTAGATCCTACATATGTGAACATATGTGAGATCCCCATCCAGTATCCAATACCCATGATAATGAAGTAGATAGATTTATCTCAATAATGCATATACCTGAAGTGGAGATCACCACCCCATCTTCTGCTTCCTGAAAGCCTTCAAGTACAAAGGATGAGTTCCTCTTGTACTTTTCTTTCTCCTTATCCTAAGTGTTAAAGATTTGGATTTAGGCTTGACCACAAAACTCTTCTCGATCTTGCTTTGATCCTTGGACTCTGCTCCGCTGATCACCATCATGGGCTTGTCCTTCTTCAATTATGCATCAATATGGATCAACATGGCAAGCAAGTCTGACATCTGTCTAGCCATATTATTGACATGATAACATGCAATAAAGTAGATATATCATTCATGCACAGTCCTTAGAATCATATTAGTGGCCAACTCATGGCTCAAGGTGAATCCCAGTTCTTCAAGATGACACACATGTCCAATCATATTGAGCACATGTTCTTCTATTGAGGTTCTCTATGTCAAATTTGACTCAAGTAGCACCTTTAGGATAGTGTCCCTTTCTTGCTTTTCAAGACCAAGTGTTACCTTATTAAGTTGTGTCATCATATCAAGAACACTCATGTACTCACATTGCTCATGCAACTCTTTGTTCATGCAGATAAGCATAAGGTACTTTATCTCCAAGGCATCATTGGCATGTTTCTAGTAAGCATCCACTTGTACCCTAGGTGCATCAAGAGGAGGTATATTAGGCACTGGTTTGTCAAGGACATAGAGCTTGCACTCTTCATTGAGCACCCTTCTCAAAGACCAAAACTAGTCCTAGAAATTGCTTCCATAAAGTTTGTCCTTCTTAAGAACCAATCACAAATCAGATTTGTTCTTCCTTCGATTATACAAGAGAAAAATTACATTTGTCAAAAACCATTTTTGATTTGAAAATTTTGACGATATTAATTAGATCTTTAATTATTATCTCTCTCACTATTTTATTTCAATTGATATCCCTCAATATCAATTCGGAATATTGTAGCGTACAATATTCTAGTGGGCTAAGATCCATATTTCATCAAGTCATGAGTAAGATTTGTTTGATCGCTCACAACTTGATTATTTAGATAGGACATCATGCCAATTACATCATATGAAACTCTTGGATAGATGATATACACAACCCCTTGCCATGATCATATGCATGCTTCTAGTTCTTAGTCTCATTAAGGCATCATCTATTAAGCCTGACCCAAAAGCCAACATGATAATAATGCAAACCGCTTTTGCAGATCCTAAATCACTACCATCACACTTTCACAATATTGACGGAAAATTACACTTTTGCATGTCCTACACTTAGTCGATCAAGATTTTCATGTGTGCCACTTTTGTAAAGTATCTAAGATTAACATTTTAGTTGTGGGAGTTTGAATAAATACATATATTTTATCCAATCTCCACTTATATAGTATGTATCATATACATGCTATATCCCACAACAAAAACTTATAATAAACGAAAGACATGGTTATCGCCGGCCTAATGTAATCCATTGTTTCCACAAGTAATTACGATCATCTAGGTTTACATCACATGCAGAAACTTATTGGTGATGAAGATCCGTGCTTGCCAATTCGGATTGACTGGTTCAAACTTTGAACTGGTTGATCCGTCTATTAGCTGGTTGTTTGATCATTTCACAGGTCGTCTGGTCCTTCTTCTCACCATCTATTGTCTCCTCTAGCTGATCGTTTGGGTCCACCAAGCGATCGGTCCTAATCATCCTCCTAGCCTTCCATGGTCCTTTATTTGGTCTTCTCATCTTCGATACATCTTTTTCTTCATCATAACAGAAAGTAAACTATCCTACTTTTATATGATTATTCCAAAACCTTGAGTTATATTTTAGGGGAGTAAGGGTAGGAAAGAATTAAATTTACATGGGAAAGAAAAGATAGAGGCTCGATATGCAGATTGAGATAAGAGGATCAACCAACCATATAACCATGCATAGAATATAGGGGTTATTGGCCATAACCATGCTACACATCTACCATCAATACTACTTTTAGGGTGACATGTGTAAATTATATATATATATATATATATATATATATATATATATATATATATATAGTTTTGGATGATCATGGTATTGGATTTGATAAGATATTATTTGCATCACATGCAATAATAGAACGACAAAACCAAAATCAGATAATGTCAATTATACCATAATATAGTAAACTGATGTTGTCTCTAATACCATTGTAGGGAAATATAGCTACATAGCAGGTAGTGGAAACAAAACTTTTATGTACCATATTCTCATAATCAGCAGATCCCATGAATTACTATAAGACATGAAGGATGGTTTCGAGGATATACCTAGTCTTAGAGCAAGTGCAGTGACATCTCCTTGTCATTGTCATCATACAACTCTAAAACCTAGTTGCACTGGGATTCGTCTGACTTCTCCTTCAAGGACACCAGACTCACACATCGTCTTCTACAGTAGTTCCTCTCATAGTGGATTGTTGGTTGACGAAGCTTTTCTAGTGGCAGACAATGGCCTTCCACCACTACAAGTCCACACTGACCGCCTAGAACTCATGTCGTCCTACTAGAACAATCAGGAAGGTGTCGTCCCCTCTGTTGGCGTACTAGTCATCAACGTTCTCTCCTACAACAATGATCTCAATTACTCTCTCCCTTGCTATTCCTCCCTAGTCGGGTAGGACTTGCTTGGGCTCTCATTGTTACCACAACCAAAGAGGACAACATTTGTCAAAGGAATTGTTTCTCAATTGTCTATGTTGTGCTCTGTGAAGCCCCTAGTACATGTCTATTTGTAGGTGGGATTTGAGTCCAGGTTCCTAATCGATGCGAGAGTTGAAGGGACTGGAAGATCCTAAATTTTCACAACAATTCTAGAAATCTCACAACCTACGACAGCACAGACAGTCATCTGGAAACCTAGATGGTTTTCTGGCATGCCAGACGGTCATTTGGCACATCCTAGACGGCCATTTGGCTATTTCCCATTTGTACACGAAATTGGTAACTCAATTCCCATAAATGTTGGACATGGATTTCGTTTCACAACAAGTAATGTAAAAGCAAAACAAATAGGGAAATTTCTAGAACTTTTACAAGACCATCTTTCCCATGTGAGATGGTCATTTTGATCATCAAAATGGTTGTCTGGTGACCCAAGTCGAGCCATCTGATTGGTTCGGTTTGCTTCTTAGCCAATTTCAACTCAAAATAGGCATGACTCCCTAGACGCCTAACTCAACATTTGAGACGACTGTTTGGCACTCCAGACGATGGTCTCATGCCATGAGACGAGTGTCTAGCAATCCAATCAGGTTGTTGGTCGGATGAATCAACTTGCCTAAACATTTTAGCAATTAATTCATATGTCATTTATGATCAAACACCTCTCCTAGGTCAAGACCTATGTGTGTGACCCTATAGATCCCATATTATGATGGAAATCAATGTCCATAATGCTTATGAAATCATAAGCAATGAGTGGTGTCGAGTCACACATCAATGCTACCCAATTGAATGGAAATTTGGAGAAAAAATTCAACTTACAATTTGTCTATGGTGTTATAGTGTTTGCATAGTAATTTTGTCACTAATGTTCAGATTGAACTCAAGGCATGGAGCAGTCACCCTCTTCATCATTCAATATTGTTTCTTAAACCAGAGAAGACTGCCTAAGATATATATAAGCTAAATATAACATACTGACTCACATGTGCATGGCCATGCATTTCTCAGTCTCACCAATCAAGAGGCCTAGGACATCAAACTCATGTAGGAGGGAAAAATCCCATGTCTATCACTCACAGTCTATCCCCATGTGTCAAAGCCACCCAATCATCACCTTTATAGCAACCCATGTTTCAGGATTGCATTTGTTGATGTCAAAGTGTACAAAATGACATGTGACAACTGTATTAAGAACTACAACCACCACCATCACTATAAGACATGACTATGACTTCCATGATGATGGATTCCATGGTTCAGTCTCATGGTGGGTCTGTCTGATACATTGTTCTCTAATATGTATCTATGTGATTGGTTTGATATTACCATATCATGACCAATGAGATTCAGTCATCAACCAACTCACACTATGATCTTATGTGTCATTGTTGTCTATCAACCTTCCACAATGACAATTGATGAGGGACACAATGGGAATATGTATATGTACTCTTAACATCCATATGAACTCATTTCATCCAAGTCTAATAATTGAAGACATACATCATCGAGTAATTATATTCTCTAGACATTTATAATGTTACATCAACATGTCATAACTGAATTAAATAGAATAAATTGGAAGCTTGCCTTTTATTGATGATCAAATCATTTTACAAGTTATTCCATTACAATCATCAAATGATTGGCTCTCTGGGCATACACACTAACAACATATCCTTCTTCTTTTCAATGTCTTGGTCATATAAAAATTGACCACTATATTTACAATAAATAGACTTCTAAAAATCACATTGTGTAATTATTTACTCAATATAAACGTGTATAATAATTATATGTACAATTCTATAGTGTATAATTTTTGAATTCCTTTCTATTTTTCCATTTATCAACCTCTTGTATACATTATTCATCCCATCACGAAATAACATTTTCAAAAACTTTCTATTCTCAACTTTAGAGTCACTGAAAATATGTATAACAAATTTATTTCAATAAAAGGCATCTATTTGAAAATATTAAGTTAGATCCAAAATTTTGAATTTGAGTCAACCATATATTTTTCTAATATATTAATTATTTATGGAGGAGTCAAGTGCTAATAATTTTATATATCCAACATTAATTATTATAGACACATGAATTTCAAAATCAAAAGTGTGTAAGAATTATCTATCAAACCATTTTTTTTCTCTTGTTGCTAATGATTTTAGAAGGTAATAGGTGGGGGGTAACTGAGGAAGTCATTTTTTCAAGATTATCATTGTTTCTTATTTGAGATAAGTAATTTATTATATAAATCTAGGAATTCTTATTTGTTTCCAAACAAATATATAATCAAGTTAAAATACATATTTCCTTTATGATATGCTAATGTGATTGTTTTCATTTATTTATTGGTTTTAAACATTGAGTAGAGAAAAAATGTTCTTTTAAGTTTGTTCTAATTCATTATATTATCTCGCGTATTTGACATTGTTGCAATCACCTTAGTCACATTGTATTTCAAAAGTAAATACATTTTTGGATTTTACACCATGATAAATTTTCCATAGATTTAACATGCATGTACAATATTGTTTCCCTTTATGTTATACAAAAATTTCATTATTACAACTTCACCTAATATACGTACAAGCCATACATGTTGGTTTGTACTATTTATAAATATATTAGATTTTTTAATAATTAGTTTAATATTTTTTACTTTAATTTACATTTTCTCTCCTAAGTAAAACTGTGATAGATAAGATTATTTAAATAATGTTGAAATTCACACATAATATAATTTTGGTATGTACAATTTGAATTTGGGATTTATTTCCACTTTTTAAGTCACTGAACATAATTAATATTTTAGAGAAAAACTTATATTTTCTTTTCCAAATGAAACTAGGATCGTTATTGATGTTCAAATAATGTGAAACTTAACATCCAAGTTAATTGGGATCCAGTGAACACATTTTCACCAAAATATTTGAGTTTTTACATTTCCTTTTATGATTTCCAATGCAATTAGAGTTTTAGGCTGGTCACCAATATATTATTACAACATTACATCATCACCATTATTATTTATTATTTAGAGTCTTATTATCATCAAACTAATATAAAAATAGTTTCTCTACACTATTCTACACGAATTTCCATATTTTACTTATTTAACTTGTTTGGTTCATTAATTTATATATATTTTAAAACAATGATACATTATCCATATTTGTGGACATGGAAATTCCAATTGTTATTTAAAAGAACATTATACCTCTTTCTAAACATATTTTAGCCATTATTTACATTTTATTTAGCAACAAAATACAAATATTTTCTTACATGTTAGAACATAATTAAGTTATTTTGTTAATATGAGTGTATTATGATATGTGATGTTGATGATAGAACCTATTGCCAAATAACATGTTATATGAATTAACAATGTTTATTAAGGCATAACTTTTATCCCTATTTGGTCAAATATAAAGAACCAAATATTCTAATCTCCTAATCATGGGAATAGGATTTCTAGATTCAACAAGCTATGTTTGGGTATGATACAACATTCCACCCCTTAAAAAGGATTTCATCCCTAAAATTGAGCCATCCTTATACTACCGACAAACATCCCCACACCCCTTACAAGGTTGAACGTAGTAAGCCAAACTAAGAAGCATCAAGGTACTAGGGTTACTTACTAATAGTTTAGGGGTTTATGTTGTTCACAGATCATGCATCCAACTAACATGTCATACCCACGTACGGTTGAATGTTTATGTCCTTGTGTTTCTAACCTACCAACACTAAGATTCACATCTCAAAACTATAGATTCACCTAGTACAACTTCCCATACCTTAGAGGGGTAAAGAGGGTAGGTTCACTACGCATTTGTATCATGCCACATATTCCTAGTTACCACTTCATAGTCAAAACTATGGTTAAGGTTTCTATAGTAATTGATTCTAGGGTATCTCTATCAAGACTTTACACATATCTTCATTGTGACTTAAATTATGAAAACCTAGATAAAATCTAGAAAAACATTTTTTATATATATAATATATATAAAGAAAGTAATTTGATGGAAATTTTGTATAATGTAAAACTCAAGATAGGGCTGACATTCAAAGAGAGAACCAAGTCACAATTTTCAAGTTAACCTCTCCTTCTCTTACTACTTCAACATCCTATTAATTTCATGCTCATGTCAAACCTTAAAACATCCAAAAATGATGTCATAACCAACCTACTTTGTAGGGTATGAGCCACTAGAGTCTCAACACATTAGGGTTTACTATTCATGATTCAGATGCATACGTCATACTATTTAACACATTTCCTTCATCATATCATGAACCACATAGGTCAAACCTTGGGTAAACATATCACTTAGAGGGTGACTATACAAGTGAAGGGTCCAAACTAGGGAGTCAAAATTGAAATAGTCAGAGCCTTAATATTATGGCTCTAATACCATCTTGTAAGGAGTGGGACCTAAGACCGGATCCATTCCCTACATATTTTGAGGAGGAAATCCATCTATTCCAAGCACACTAAAAATATGTTGGAATAGGAAAAAAATTTCATTTTTCAAATGGCTATAAACAAAAGACCAAGTTGTAGTAGCAGAATAAAAGTCATGACTATATTTAATTTATACAAGATTATAAAAGATTCTCCCACTCGGGGTTTACATGAAAGAAACAACATAAGGATCTAAGTAGAGGGATATATAAACTATTTTACATACATCTCTCTGAGTGTCAGCTCCATAACCTAGGTCCACATATACTTGTCATGTCCAGCACATGGGGTTGGAAGTATACCCCACCAGAGAAGACAAAAATGGATGTTGTCATAATAAAAGTCGGTATGTGAATATAAATAGGAATTGAACAACATAAGGGAAAAAGGATATCAAATAGAATAAGACTTCTCATAGAAGAGGAGAAGTGTTATTCAAGTGGATATTAAGAGAATATGCATTTCAATAAAATGGTAATAAAGAAGGAGATATTTCTTGCCTAAAAACAATATCTATAATAATAACATACACAATGCATGTAAACAACATACGCTAAGGTTATTTCAAGCAGGGCTAGAACACCATAGGATTTCAATCAAAAAGTATAGGATGCAATACACAGACCTCGGGCGGTATATGTGTTTCCTTTATATATATATATATATATATATATATATATATATATATATATATATATATATATATATATATATATATATATATATATATATATATATATATATATATATATATATATATATATATGAGTTAAATACACACACTTGGGACAAAATAAGCATGTAAAATTGTATAGATAGACCACTACAATAAATAAAATTAGTCTAAACCATATACAATGTAGAGGCACAAATAAATTTAGTCAGTTTGAAACAATACGATGAGAACATCCAACAATTACCATGTGGGGTCAGAGAACATGGGGTTGAATATCCAGTCAAGTCTACAAATAAGGCACAACATAAGATCATAAAATCCACCACAAGAATGTTAGGATATTAAATACTCAAATTAATATTTCTAAATGGAATAAAAATGAACAAGTTTTATAAGAGTCCAATAAGAATATCCAACAAAGTATGATGATTACAAGATCAGAATCAACATAGATTTTTTCTCATGAAATAATTTCTCAGAAGAGAAATAGTTAATTAAAGGCCTAATTAATATCATCAATATTTTCAAACCAATCAAAAGTGTTTTTACAAATGCAACTTTGCTTTTATAGAATTAAATGAAAAATAATGAAACATTGTAATCGGTCCTTAGGAAGCACAAACTGAAAGGGACCAACTTCCATAATTAGTTAATGACTTTGTGAATGGTTCTCACTAATGAGAATAAGCTTTTTTTTAAAATAGCTCAATATCATTAAAAGTAAGCCATACGGCATCTACAAGATAGACATCTCTCAACAAGTAACCAAGCAGCAACTCCTTTTGTGAAATGACATAACACAAAGCTCAGACTGGGATGTGATAGGTACACTTCTGCACCGTCCACCTCTTGTAGTGGCTGTCTCAAACAGCTATCTGGGATGCAATTCATCAATCTACAAGAGCATGTGAGTACATCTTGATATGAGTTAGCATAACCACTTACTAAGATTACCATCATGAAGACAACGCAAGATCACCAGACAAAGAGCTCGACCACAAAGCAACAACACTGACCAAACAACACAGACACAACACCTACCCAACACTAGACAAGAAACCCAACTACGAGTGATGAGCACAAAGGTTGCACCAAACAGGAGACCCGGAAAGGAGGCCAAACCCCAGTGATGCAGATACAGAGGAAGGATGGCTCATGAGGATACAAAGGCGGGGAGTAGAGAGTGCCAGGAACTCCACCACCACTCCCGACCACCACTGCGAATAGGGGGCGGAAGACCCGCACAAAGCCCAAACCCAGCTTACTCCTCTTCAGCCTGGAGCACCAAGGGGTGACTAAGCTCTCCGTCCGCCCAGGAAGGAACCCGAGGAACGACACTATCCACAAATGACAACCACAGAAACCGATAGGCGAAGACAAAAACAAAAGACACCTACCAGTGATAAACAACCAAACAGAACAAACCTAAACCTACCGTGCCAAAAGAGGGAAGGAGGAAGGAGAGGCTAAGAAGCTCTGCCCGGACGGGGCCCCCTGCGTGTCACCTACCCTCTGCCCACACAGAGGCACAGGAGCCCACCGCCCGACCAAGGAGACACCAACCCAGACCTATACTGGAGAGAAACAAGAAGGAAAAAGGCAGACCAACCTGCCCAAACCAAGATCGACCAACGCAAAAAAAGAAAAGAGAAGAGAACAAGATGGAGGAGAGGGCGCCGCCTCAGCCAGCACCAGAAGCAGGAGCTCGGCTCGCCAGCCTCCCAGCTCGCCACTCCGAACAGCCACCGCGGGAAAACCAGATCAGAGATCCGGACCTGCCACAGCCGCCGCCAACCGGAGGAGAGACCAGAGGAAGCCGAGAGAAAGGCATGCGCCTAAAGACGGGGAAGAAGCGGACCAAGGAAGAGGCATGGGGGGAGAAGGTGGCAAGCAAAGGTTGTCGGACCCCTCCCCCAAGCCGGGACACCGCGCGGGGTAAGCTCTATGTCTTGGATACACCATTTCCAAAGGAACCCACTTCCAATACACCTAGGGCTGATGTAGATGCTTATTGGAAGCATGCCAATGATGACACCAACATTAAAAATCTTACAATGTTTTGTATGAACCTTGCATTGAATAAGAAATATGAAAACATGGACATTCATGTGATGGTAGCACATTTCAAGAACATGTGCCAAATTTATGCAAGGAAGGAAAGGTACAATGTCTCTAAGGCACTCTTTGAGTGTAAGATGATAAAAGGCTATCCAACAGAGCTCTGTGTGCTCGATCTCATTGGGCATGGATCATCTAGAGAGACTAGGATTTCTTTGAGCCAAGAGTTGGCCACATATATTATTCTAAAAAGTTTTCGGAATCTATAGCAAGTTTATCGAGTGCTATTACTTGAGTAACTTGGCGAAAACAATATTTGAAATGCTTGTCATGTTGATAAATGTCTAAGAACAAATGAAGAAGGAAAAATACATGATGGTGATTGGAGGAAGGGAGTCCAAGTGCAAAGACAAGGCCAAGAATAGTTCTGAGGCTAAGCTAAAGTCTAAGTCTTCTGCACTCATGGTAATTAGAAGGGTAAGCGCAAACAAAAACTATTCTTTTCACTTAAAGGAACTGAGGAAGATGAAGCAACGTATAGTGATATCTACTTTAGGAATATACATTATTCAGATTGAATTTTCCACTTATTCATCTTGGGTATTGGATACCATATGAAAGTCTCACATTTTATCAAATGTGCAAGATATAAGGAGAAGAAGACCTTTAAACATATGGTGAGGTTGAATTTTGTGTCGCTAATGGAGAAAGAGTTTTTGCCAGTGCAGTTGAAACCTATAAGTTATCTCTGCCCATTGGGCTTGTAAAAGATTTAGAGAACTGCTATTATATACCTACCATTAATAGAAACATCATATTTGTATCTTGTTTGGACAAGAATGAACCAAATGTCTTATAAAGAATGGTCAACGTTGTACTAGTAGAGAGGAGATGAGATCTTTTATGGATGTGCCCCAATGTCCTATTGGATATACTTGTTAGATATAGATACAAACATATATACCGTCAATACAAAATGCTAAAACTTGATAAATCAAACAAAACATACCTTTGGAATCATCGTTTATGGAACATAAATGAGAATAACATTTGAAGCTCCATAAAAATGTTTATCTGGACTCTTTTGGTTAAAAACTAATAGACACATGTGAGTCTTATCTGTTGGGTAAAGATGATAAAGAACAGTTCACTAGAAACACTGAGAGAACGAATGATGTATTAGGAATCATACATACTGATGTATGTGGACCTTTTAGATCAAATGTCAAAGGCATTACCAGTATTTCATTACTCTTACTAATGACTTCATGCGGTATGGCTATGTCTACTTGATGAATCATAAGTCAAAATCCCTTGAAAGGTTCAAGGATTTCATGAATGAATTATAACACCAACTTGGTAAAAGTATTAAAGCAATTTGATCTGATCAAGTTGTGGAATACTTATAAAAAAAGTTTGAGGATCTTCTGTAGGAATGTGGTATTATACGACAATGAATTCCACATGGTACACCACAACATAATGGTGTATCAAAAAGAAGGAATTGTACCTTGTTGGACATAATGCAATCGATGATGAGATTTTCCAATCTTCTGACTTCCTTTTGGAGACATTCTCTACAAACCGACACATTTTAACTAAACCACATAGTGTCTAAGCAGATTCAAAAGACATCACATGAGATATGGCATGGGAAACTTCCCCTTCTATGTCTTATGGAGATTTAGGATTGTGAATCTTATTTTAGAAACTATTTTCCCAAAAATCTTGGATCCAAATCAAAGAAATGTCATTTTATTATGTATCTGAAGAAAACCAAGTGATACTACTTTTACACTTCATCTAACAAAAAAGTGTTTGTTTCCAGGGATATTGTTTTCCTATAAAAGGAATTTATTTCCAAATGAATCACTGAAGGAAAAGTAGAACTCCAGAAGGTTTGGTATCAATGAAAAAACATTAAACCTTATAGGTAAAGAAGGAACAAGGAGAATTACAAACTTTTGTGGAATCTCAAATTCCTCATGTAAAACAAGAACCTCACAGATCTAGTAGGACATGCCTTGAGATTGATTTGGATATCTTTTCACTCATGAAGGTTATGAGTTGGTCAAAGATGATGAGATAAAAACTTACTTGTAAGCTATTGAGGGAATAGAGTCTTAAGAAATGGCTTGAAGCCTTGTGATATGAGACGACCTTGGTGGATTCACCCAAAGTGGTAAGACCCATAGGGTGCAAATGGGTCTTTAAGAAGAATACCGACATGGATAATAATGTAAAAACCTATAAGAGAAGATTGGTTGCAAAGGATTTTAGGAAAGTTCGAGGTGTTGACTATAACGAAACCTTTTCGCCAATTTCCATGGATAAATCCATCAGGATCATGCTTGACATTGGAGCTTATTCTGACTATGGGATGTGGAAAATGGATGTTAAGACATCTATCCTTAATTGAAATCTTCTTGAGGATGTTTACATGATACAACCCAAGGGTTTTATAAATCCAAATATTGCAAATAAAGTCTATAAGTTGCAAAAGTCAGTCTATGAATGGAAGTAAACATCTCAGAGCTGAAATCTTTGATTTGAGGAGGTAAGAAAAGAGTTTGGATTTAGTTAAAATGAAAATGAACCTTGTGTATACAAGAAAGTTAGTGGGAGCATAGTTTTATTCCTCATATTGTTTGTAAATGACGTACTATTGATGAGGAATGGCATCCCTACCCTACAAATGGTAAAGAACTGGCTTGAAAGTACCTTATCTATGAAAGATTTAGGCTAAGCATCCTATATCTTAGGAACTAAGATATATAGATATAGATTTAGAAGGCTTCTTAGCCTAAGACAAAGTACACACATTGACAAGGTGCTAAAGAGGTTCAACCTCCATGAATGAAAGAGAGGAAATTTTCCCATGTTACTTGGACTCTCTAGATCCCACTATCTGAGTTCTTATAAAGAACAAGAATGAATGAGTAAGATACCATATGTGTCCACATTTGGATCTATCATGCATGGAATGTCATGTAATCATCTAGATGTCGACTTTGAGCATGATGAGAAAATATAAGTTAGATCCTATTGAAGGTCACTGGACTTCTGTAACAAACATCCTTAAGTACTTAAGAAGGAATAAGAATATGTTCCTTGTTTATGGCGGTGACGAAGAGTTGGGTGAAAGTGTTACAACAATGGAAGCTTCCAAATTGACAAATATGATTATTGAACACAATCTAGGTATGTATTATGCCTCAACAATAGATTTGAAAGTTGGAAGAGTTCCAATAAGAGACAATTTCTAATTCTACAACAAAGTTTGAATTATTTCGACCTCGAGCACAACAAAGGAAGTTGTTTGGATCAAAAAGTTCATTAGTGAACGTGGAGTGGTTCCAATCATCAACGATGTGATAGAGTTGTATTGTGACAATAATGGATCTATTGCACAACCGAAGGAACCTATTTCACATCAACATTCCAAGCATATATTTCAGCACTTCCATTTCATATTGGAGATTGTGTAATGAGGACATGTGAAGATTTGCAAAGTACCAATGGAAAGCAATATTGCTGACCTACTAACAAAACACTTTCACATATGAAGCGTGATGGTTGTGTTAGATATCTTGGAATTAGATTCATGAGTGACTAGCTCTATGTGCAAGTGGGAGTTTGGTTGTATGTATGCCTAGAGAGCCATTCATGTGATTATTGTAATGTTTCATTACGTACTTGATTTGATAATAATGCTAAAGGAAATTCCATCTATTTATGTTTTCTTCAATTATAAGATGATGATGCATCATAATATATGTCTAAAGAATTATTTTACTTGAGATATGTCTTCAGGTTTAGGACCTGAAGAACGAGATCATATGTATGATAAGAGTACAAACATTCTTGCTATGTCCCTAGTCAGGTATTATTTTTGAAGCAAAATATATGAGAATAATTCATAATACTAGAATGTGTATTCACTAGTGACAAAGTCTCATTAATCACAATATTAGACATCAAGTCAAATAGATAGGTATGTGTTACAGAATGGTGTACCGGATAGACCCACCTTAAAAGAAATACATGGAAACTGTGGCATGGTAGTCAAAATTATATCTCAAGGTGATAGTGGTGAGTGTAGTTCTTAGACCTTAAGTCATTACACTCAGCACATGTTGTTCTATGGAATTTGACTCCATCTCACATGACCCTGAATTAGGGTTATTATAAAGGTGGTGATTAGGTACATTGTGACTCATGGGGATTGACTGTGAGTGACAAAAATGATATTTTTCCCTCTTATTGAGAGTACGATATCCTGGTCCCTTGATAAGAGAGACTGGGAAATGTATCTTCATACACATGTGAGTCAATATGTGATATGTGAGCTCATATGCATCTCTACAATCTTCTCTAGTTTAAGAACATAGAATGAGTATTAAAAGAATGACATTTCCATGCCTAAAATATCAATTTAGATATCAGAAACAAAGGAACCATATGATCATAGTAACACTGCTCATGGATTATAAATTGAATTTGTACTCCAACTTTTCAGTTACTAGGGTAGCAATGATGTGTTTCAAAATACTGCTCATTGATTATGTAGTCATAATGGTTATGGACTTTGTTGTCTATGTAATATGGGACCTATAGGGTCACATGTATATGATGCACTTGGAATAGGAATTTACTCATGGATAAGATTTAACATGGTTATTAAAAATGTTTAGGTAATCAAATTAAACAACACTAGCTGACTGGAGTGTCCAACTGACTAATTGGATCACTTGCGAAACCGATCAGTTTGATTGGGTCAAACAAAGATGCAAAATGACATGTTTGACTGGGTCAAACTATTAATGTTATGTGTAATGACATGCATTAATCATTGCTTAAAAATTAGTGTTATCGTCATTGGACACAAGTCAATTGACTAACTAGACAATCTAGTGTACCAGTCAATCGATTGATGGTCCAGTCTATGAACTGGTGGTGCAACAATTGTCAAACCATAAGATCTGGCCTTTTGTATGCCCTAGGTTTTGGACACCCTAACCCATGCACGCCTATATACAGAGGGTGTTGGACAAGGTTCTCCATACACTTCTCTTCTCACATTTTTGGTAATGTGTGAGAGAGCCTAAGTAATCTTATTAAGAAAGGGATAGACAACAAGGGAAACAAAGTTGACTCTATCACATTGACAAATAGAAGGACAACTCTTTTATGTCGGATCTAGAAGTCCTACGTGGTGGTCCACGTGGACTACATAGAGGTGTGGAAGCCATTGTTACCACGCTAGGAGGATGGTGTCAACTGTTGTTAGTGTGCTATTTGTGGAGGGAGCACATCACTGTGCAATGATAGTCACTAAACTTGCTCTAGGTTAAGGTACATCTTGCACCCTTTTTTGTAATACATTGTTGTGGATGTGTTATGTTGTGTAGGAAATATGGACGGAAATTTTTGTTTTGCTGCCTACTCTACAGTCATATATCCCTATGGTATCAGGGCCTCCTCAACTTACAGTGTATCAAAGAAATTTAAATTAATACAAATAGATTTAGGTTTTTCACTTATTTTGTTTCATATGATGTGAACATTTAATAGGTTAATGTGCATATATGATTAAATACCACATACACTTGGGAATGTCTCATAGATCTTATATATATATATAACATACATACAGATATATACATATAAATATACATATACATATACATATAAATATGCATATATATCATATTATATATATGAAACCCAGGTGTGTCATCTTAAAATGATTTTTATGGTGGATATATGTGTAGTTATGGCCAATACCTCTTGGTTACTTGTGTGGTTGGATGGTTTACTTCTTGCCTTACAAATTTTGGTTGCACAACGTGCCTTCCTATTTCTTTTCTAAATGTAGTTAATTCTTAACTCCCTATGCTCCCCTCGAATGTAAATTGAGGTTGTCTCCTTACATAAATTAATATGTTGATAGAGTTATGTTTGTTTGTTTTGCAAGAAGAAGGTATTCTTCCCAGGTGAGTTGACTGAGTGGGAGCCAGGTCTATTATTGGTGGACTATAGGAGCTATTTGATTGACTAGAGGACCTATGTTACTAATTGGATGAAGTCCAACCAACTATTTGCACCAAGAGCCAGTCAACTGAGCAATGGTGATCAGCCGACCAGAAGGAGGATGCACCATTCTACTTGATAGTCTAGCTAATCGATCGACCTATTTCCAGCACAAGAAGTTCCAATATAGGTAGATACATATGATGCATGACCTTAGGTAGACAACAATTTTGTATGGGTTGAAATAATTGCATTAGTATGTTCATATACATCACTCATATGTTTGTGATTGAATGTTTTTCTTGTGGTTATAGTTTGTATGTGATACATATTATTAGTATGTGGTACTTTCATATGTATTAGTATTTATAAATAAAATCCCTTGATAAATATTAAGTCTTAAATGCCTTCCATATCAACACATATGAAAATCTTGATCGACCAAGTGTGGGCATACAAAGCATGGTGTGTTGGCTATCTCGTGGAATTATTACGGTAGTTATGTGGGCTTACCAGATAGGGAGCATTTCTATCATGTTGGCTTTTGGGTTAGTCTTAACTAGGTTACCTTAATTAGATTAAGTTCCTAGAACTATAAAGATGGATTATTATATGGAGTTGTGCATAACATCTAGCCAAGAATTGCATTGGATGCAATTAGCAAATGTTGCCTACATTACCGATTGGTTATAGATGTCGACGTTGGTTGGGTAATAACTCAATGTATTTTGGATCTTGTACCACTAAAAAGTTATTTATTTGAACACAATAGTGGGAGAGATAGTTAATTAAAGTCTTAATTAATATCATTAATCAAATCAAATCAAAAGTATTTCAGAAATGTAAATTTTATTTTGTAGATTAAAATGGCAAACAGTAGCACATTGTGATAAGTCTTTAGAAAGGAAAAACTGAATGGGACCAACTTCCATAATTTGTTCATAACATTGCAAATGGTTCTCACTCATGAGAATAAGGTCTATGTCCTGGACACACTAGTGGCAAAGGAACCCACTTCCCACATGCCTAGGGCTGATGTGGATGCTTATTGGAAGTATTCCAATGTTGCCACATACATTAAAAACTTATTATATTCTATATGAAATGTGAGTTGAATAATCAACATGAAAACATGTACGTTCTCGAAATGCTAGCACATCTTAAGAACATGTGTCAAATTCATGCAAAGTAGGAAAGATACAATGACCCTAAGGGGATCTTTCAGTGTAAGATGACAGAAGGCGATCCAACAGAGCCCCATGTGCTCAATATTATTTGGCTTGTGGAACATCTGGAGAGATTGGGATTTCCTTTGAGCTAAGAGTTGGCCACAAATATGATTCTATGATCATTGCATGAATCATATAGTGAGTTTATCGAGTGTTTAAACTTGATTAAGTTGGCTAAACCACTGTTAGAATTGCTTGGCATGTTAACAAATGTCAAATCACGAATGAAGAAAACCAAACCTATGATGGTGATCAACAAAGGAGAGACCAAGGGAAATGTCAAGGCCAAGAAAAGTTGTGAGGCTAAGATGAAGTCCAAGTCTTCAACACTCAAGATAAGGAGAAGGGCAAGTGTGAAAGGAATCTATCCTTTTCACTTAAAGGAACTCAAGAAGATGAAGAAAGGGATAGTGATCTCTACTTAAGCTATATACATTATTGAGATTAACTTTGCCACTTCTTCCTCTTGGGTATTGGATACTAAAAGTTTATCTCACATTTTCTCAAATGTGCAATAACTGAAGAGGATAATACCTTTAGAGAAAGGTGAAGTCAAGCATGGCATCGTTAATGGAGCAAGAGTTGCTGCTAGTGTAGTTAAAACCTACATGTTATATCTACCCAGTGGGCTTGTTCTAGAGTTAGAAAACTTCTAATATGAACCTGCCATTAATAAAAACATGATATCTACATCTTGTTTGTACAAGAATGGATTAGAATTTCTTATTCAGAATGATCTATTTTCTATTAGTAAAGATGAGATGTTTTATGACAGTGTCCCAATGTCCTATGGTCTATACTTGTTAGATCTAGAAACAAGTGTATATAATGTAGATACAAAAGGCTAAAACTTGAAAACTCAAAAAAAACATACCTTTGGCATTGTTGTCTAGGAAACATAAATGAGAAACACATTTCTAGACTCCATAAAGATGATTATTTGGACTCTTTTGGTTTTGAACCAATAGAGACATGCAAGTATTTTTTGTTTGGCAAGATGGTAAATGCATCTTTTACTGGATATAGTGAGAGAGTGAGTGATTTATTAGGACTAGTAGATATTGATGTATGTGGACCCTTTAGAATGAATGACAAAGATGGTTAATAGTACTTCATTAACTTTACTAATGACTTCAGTAGGTATTGTTATGTGTACTTGTTGAATCACAAGTTAGAATTCCTTGAAAGGATCAATGATTTCTTGAATGAAGTATATAACCAACCTACTAAATGTATTAAAGCATTTTTTATTTAGATTGAGGTGGAGAATACTTAAACTACGCATTTGTGGACCTTTTGCAAGACTGGGGTATCATACCACTATGGATTTCACCTGGTAAACCACAACATTATGGTGTATCAGAAAGAAAGAGTTGTACCCTATTGGACATGGTGCAATCAATGATGAGCTTTGGAGAACTTCTGACTTCCTTTAGGGGACATGATCTACAAACTTCCACATTTATACTAAACTGCATATTGTCTAAATAAGTTCAAAAGACACCACATGTGATATAGCATGGGAAACGTCCCAATGTGTGTTTTATGAATATTTTTTTGTGACAAGATTATGTGAGAAAATAGTTTCTTGAAAAGCTTGGACCCAAATTTGATAAATGTTATTTTGTTGGATATCTCGAGGGATACTACTTCTACAGTGCATCTAACAAAAAAGTGTTTGTTGTCAGAGATGTTGTTTTCTTAGAAAAGGAATTTATTTCCAAAGGAATCAATGGTAGAAAAGTAGAAATTTAAGGGTTTTAATATGAACAAAATAACATTGAAGCTATAAAGGTACATAAGGAACAAAGAGAATTACAAACTCTTATGGAATCTCAAGCTCCTCATGTAACACTAGAGCCTCTTATGTCTGGTAGGACACACCTTGAGACTAAAAGATTTAGTTATTGATGTGTGTCATTATACCCTAATCACTAGGAAAAGTCCTAGAGTTTAATCTTCTAACTAGTTGTTAACTTGATGCAAGCACCAAGTTGACTAAGTATAGATAGGTATCAACTCAAGGGACAAAAAGCTAAAAATTCTAGTTTGTGAGAGCTTGATTAATGCTAGGATTGGAACAAAAATCTCAATATTAAACTAAATCAAGATCAAATACTAAAATAACCAGGGGTCTGAGGGCTCACCACCAAAATCCATGCTCTTACTCAATAAATCAACTCCTAGATCTTAATAATCAAATTAGAACCATGTGAATTGTGTCCTTATGGAGCACAAGATCCACGATCATATCATCCCACAAGAGTATATGAATTTATCTAATGATCAGAGAAGAAACATAGGTGAAACATTCTTTTATTGAAACAAAGAGTCAATTACATTAAATAATAACAAGCTATAGGGTTACCCGCCAAGCCCCATAAAGGGAACAACTCAAACATAATGTAAAGAACAAAGTAAGAACTAGATAACAAGGGATTGTTTTCTTGTGGCGTCCCCTTACTTTATAGGGAAAGGATGGGTGGAAATGTAGAAGGGAGGGGGAGAAAAGAGAGACTGGAGACTATTGAAGAAGGTTGATCTCCGGACATGAACCGACTGGTTCACACACTGAGCCTCCTAGTTCAGCTCCATGGGAGCATGGGTCAAGGGAAGCAGTCAAAACCCTAGACAAATGGGTGGCAGCAGCATTTTGACCAACCCTTGTCATTAAGGAACTGAGTCTTCAGTCTTGAACTTATAGCACCCTCTTCGGCTTTTGAGCTGATTGGGTCAAGGCATCAAACACTTACTTTGGTTGCTTGATTGGTCATTTTAGGGTGTGAGTGGAAAGATGAGTTTCTTGGTGGATCGACAATTTGGAATTCTAAATAGATCAATCTGCATGAGTGAACCAATTGAGTCATAGATGAGCCGATCGGTTCACTACTACAGAAATGGCTTATAATGTCACATTTACAGGCGGCAGTCTTATACAAGAAACCGGTACCTAAACCATACAACGTCGGTTGAATACACAAACTGATATCTATCTGTGAAGAGTGGCCAGACATGGGTATCACTTTTTATTCAGCGTCAGTTCCTCCACTACCAACTGATGCCTAAAAACGACCGCCAAATCTAAATATTGCAGTGAAAAAAATTACCTCCAAAATTTAACATATGGCGCCGGTTATTAACTAATTCACCGACGACTAAAGGATTTTTGCGAGACAGAAATTGGGCCCATTTTTATCGTCGATGTTCATGCCATAACCGATGTCGAAGTGTTTTCGCGTGAAAATATTCACCCTTCTTTGGTGTCAATTTTCAACGGTGACTTACGACTATGATGAGAGTTCGAGAACATTTTTTTTGGTCAGCATATGTAGATAGACATAGGTTTTTCTAGTTGAAACTGACAACTATCATTGAGAATAGGTGTCATTGTTTTGAGTTTACCGATACCTATTGTTATCTACGTCGGGTGTTTTTAACAACTGATGCCAATTGTTAACTTAATAGCACCCGCGCGAAGCAGACTCTTCCCCTTTCTCTGTTTCATTCCTGATTATTCAGGTTAGGTCTCTGGCAATTTCTCTCAACCGTCAATCTTTCTGGCACGATTGTGCCTGCCCTGCCTCCGCTACTTCTGGAGCTCGTTGGCCGCTACTACTGGACCGCCGCTTCTAGAGATAACCGGCTGCCACTACTAGAGCTCTCACTGCCACTGCTGGAGGTCCTCCGACACTGTTGGACTGCTGGAGGTCTGCCACCATTGTCCTTGCTTGCCGCCGCCGCCGACCTTCTCCCTACTCACCACCGCCGACGATGTGCTCGTCGGTTCCCTACTTGTCTCCACCCAAAATCCCATATGTGACCTTCTTAGTCCTCCTCTGCCTGCTCCCTGCCCTCTGCCACCTAAGGTCAGCCCCAAGGTCATCGTCACCACCCAAGGTCAGCCCCCCCCCATGACCTAGCTTTATTTCTCCCTTAAACATGTACTCATACAAACTGATAGTCCGATGAATGATCACTACACATCACTGTTTTCTTCTCTTCCATCATTTTAGACATGGTTGAGGTGATGCTAACTCAAATTAAATGGACCATCACCACTTGGCTGCACTTGCTAGCAACTTGGGCCTCCTTGCTTTTGATCATATTACTAGCATTAAGATTTATTTATTAGCTAGCAAGAATAATTCCTAGGTAACTTTTTTCTTGGAAATTCCTAGGTAACTTTCTTTTTTATTTATTGTAGTAGCATCGGCAACCTTTGTCTTGGAAATTCCTAGTAACTTTTTAACATATACATTAGTTCATTATTTATCAATATGGTTTGCTCATGATTAAATTAATTATATGGCACGATGATACTGATATGAATCCATGATAAACGTTTGATGGATCATCATAAGACATTTTATATGAACATAGTTTTACTTAATTTGACCAAAGTAATTAGGGTTGTCTCGTGTTTGAACTAGGAGTTAGGGTTACAAGCCCTAATTCCATCATATCATTGTTTTTAAGATTACAACCTTTATTTATGCATATTAGGTGAAACCTTATTCATCATCTTAAGCATATTAGGTTATCCATGATACCTAGATCATATTGCTAGCATTAAGATCATAGTAAGATGTCCATGGTTTCAAAACACTAAATCAGCATGAATAATATTATTAATCTAAAAACTTCAATTATTCATCAATAGTTTCTAATCATATATGACAAGATCAATTATAATTCTTAAACTAACCCTAATGCAAGTAAGAGATGATGGTACATAGCCTCTTGTGTGATTATTATAATGATAGAGTACTTTCTCTCTCTATATATATAAGAATGATAGCACATGTATTTGTTGGCCTAAAAACCCGTCCAAGATTTACTCATTAGGAGTAAATCTTAGATAGTCCCCGGTTTGGGACTGTTCTTGAACATCTAATCTCACTTAGGATGTAAGTGTATAATTTTTATTTGGTTTTTAAGAAAATTTAAGTAGCATTTCCCCATTTGTTCTCTAAATACATATGTACTTGGAGAACAGTGAGGAAATGCTGCTGAAATTTTCTTGAAAACTCAATACACATTATACACTTACTAGTGGGATTAGGTGTTCAAGAATGGGATAGGTGGAACACATTTATTATATATAAGACCTTAAACCCTAATGTTTTAATCATAAACCCTAATCTTTTAACCCTAGACCCTAATCTTGTTCTAATATATACTTGTTTTCTCTTTGATCATAGAATGGATATATCATGGATGTCCATTCCAAAACGCTACACCCCAGAGCTTATTTTTGTCTTGATCAGTTTATTAGATTTGCCAAGGAACATAGGAAACAACCTGGAGATAGGTTCTACTGTCCATGTAGGCATTGTGGTAACAACTTGAAAGTTAGAACTGGTGATGAAATCAAAAGTCATGTCATGTGCAACGGGATTATACAAGGCTATACAGAATGACCATGGCATGGAGATATTTCAAACCTGAAATTAGTGGATGTCGATAGCAGTTCTTGTGTGGAAGAAGAAATTGCCTCTGATGACGTAGATGTGAATGAACCAGTTCCAGTAGACATCGTGATGTGATGTTGGATAGTTGTGGGGTGCAGGCGCTAGTGTGGGCATCAAAGCATTCTTTTGGCCATCTCAGTGCAAACCTGTCTCAAAAGTGGGAGGTTCAAAAGTTGAGGTAACCTATTCTTTTTTTAGAATGTTATTGTGAAAGGGAATTCAATAATTGATAGGTACTTTTCTTTTATCCATGTATAGGTAGATGAATTAATTGAGAGGAAAGTCCAAGAAGCAATGGTGAAGTGGAAGGCATCTCAGACGGCCACTCAGACGGTACATGTGACGTGTCGCGCTTCTATTATTCCTACAGTAGAGGTTGGAAGTAATCATGTAGACCCACCACCTAGCACATCCTCTGTAAGTATTTTTATGACATAGTAGCTAGTCTTTTCAAGATGATATGTTTATTTATATATGTATATAACATTCTTAACGTAAATTTGTAGGGGTTAAAGCCATGCCGTCTAAAAAATCAAGAATATGTTGTTGCAGAGGCGTCGGCTTACCCAGCCCTTCCAGGAGAGATGTTCATGGGACTCCAGTACCAGATGGTGTGGTTTGTGTGAGCCTGATAAGTGTAGTCCCCAAATGGAGGGATCTTACATTGCCATATGCCCACCCAGATTCTAAAATGTTTGGTGATTCAGAAGGTAGAGTGATATTGTGGCCTAAAGCGGATGTCTTCTATACTAATATTGTATGGTAAATTTACATTATGTTAATTTGTTAGTGTGTATGTATATATGAATCAATTGATCTGAAATTATATATACAGGTTAAAAGGAAGACACATGCTACATCTTGGCCTCCACCTCCACCTCCTGGAGTACCAAATTATCTTACAAGGGACCTACACACCTCGTTAGGTCCTAATTGTTGGGGTATGGCAGATTTGATTGGTGAACATGATCCAAATTGCCCTATAAATGTTACTATTCCGGAGGAAGCTGCAGGTCAATCATACGATAACAAGCTATTTATACAAGATATTTTGCAGATGTTTCATTATGCTTAGATGAATACATCTATGATAAAGCTATGGATATGGTGAGATCTTGTTTATACATCCATATACCTTGTTTTATATATGGTGATCTGGTTTCTTATATATTAATGCATACATAATACATCTTTTGCAACCACTTACACATGATATGTACAAATTTTGCATTTCCCCATGTGGGATTTTTGGTTCCATCTTTGATTAGTCTTGTAGGTAAAAACCCTAGGTTAGTTACTTCATAATGCTGTGATGTTTTTAAATATTTTGGTAAAAACAAGAAGACAGTGATAATAGCTCCATTCAATGTCGGGTAAGTTCACTTTGCTTATAATTTGGACTTAAGAAAATTACATTTTTATTGTGACTTTTGAGTTATTAATTTTTAACTTTCTTACCTCTAGTGGTAAGCATTGGGAGTTACTAGTTATTGTCCCTGAGACATTCATTGTCTATTATCTAGATCCTATAGGGAAGGAATTGAATATATATGGACACCCAATGAAAATGCCATTATTCTCGTGAGAAATATTTCATATATTTATGTTTGTTAACATATGTTATTACATTACTATTTAATTATGCAATTTAATGTGTTACATTAACATGTAGGGCTTTAGAAGAGTACGCCATAGCTGGAGGAAAGGTCCCCAAGAAAAAGAACCAGCCACTAACTTGGCAGAATGTGAAAGTAATTTCCCGACTCTAATGTATACATTATTTATGTGAACTGTGCTTATTTGTATTTTTGAATATTTTGTATGTTTCAATTTATAGTTTGCTACACAAGACCGGCTGGGCATGTGGATACTATGTGATGCGATTTATGAGCATAATTATCCAACATGCCGCAATGGAAATCGATACCATACATCAGGTATTATATATAGTCTCATTAGATAATATGAAATATATCAATCTTATTATATATTATTAATTATATATATACATCATTCTCTTTGTAGGTGTTTAAAACTGACTTCACTACAGGTGAAAAGTTATTAGATGTACATACTCCCTATACGATGGATGATTTAAATTATGTAAGAGAACAATGGGCAGAAGCCCTACAAGTCGTGGGAATTTTTAAATATAATTGGGATAATGACGATGATGAATAAAGAATGATATTTCTAAACTTTGTTTTCATAATTATTTTTGTGTGAACATGAATGAATTTTTCTAAATTGTCATGTGTGAATGTGAAGATGATCAATAGATGAATGTTTCTACATGTGTCTGAATATGAAAAGAGATAAAATAAATGGAACTGCAGGTTGCTACTAGTTTCTACATGTGTGCGATGAAAAATAATATGAATTAAATGTGCTTATACATATGTGTGAATCACATATATATAATATTGTCTATCTTGTTAATTTTGCAAGTTTGTGGCCTATTGTCGGCTGATATCAATGGATGTTGTAAACTTGTAGTTCAGAACTGAACTGTAGGTTCTGCATCCTGCTGACCAGCCATACAACAGGCCTGCAAATTGATAAGAAAAAAAAAATGAATTCATAGGCGTCGGTTATTTGTCTAAAATCGACAACAAATCACATAGGCGTCAGTTGTTAGTGTAAAACTGACGTCTTTATCCCATTTTGGTGTCGGTTGTTAGTGTCAAACCGACGTCTTTATCCCATTCTGGCGTCAGTTATCCGTAAAACCGATGCCTATTGCGGTAACACGGACCTAGTGGCGGGGGAATATGGTGTCAGTTTTATATATAAAATTGACGCCTATAGTCCCCTTGCTGGCGTGTTATTGGTGGCGGGAAGGGTTATGGCGTCAGTTGTTGATTAATAACCGACGTCTGTAATCAGGTTATGGTGTCAATTTTTTTTAAGAACAGGCGCCTGTAGTCCCCTTGCTGGCAAGTTTTTGGTGACGGAAAGGTTTATGGCGTCGGTTGGCGGACCGACGTTGAAGGTGTCGACTTTTAGCAGTGCCCACTTGGGTGTCGCTTGGAAATCGATGCCTTAGGCCTTAAATAAAGGACGCCAAAGGTCATTTCTGTAGTAGTGGTTGGTGTTCTAGGAGGATTTTTTTTCTAAGTCGTTCGGTTGGGGAGATGAGACGGTCAACTACGAGGCTAGATTTGATAAATGAAGCCTCTGATTCTTGATTCTTTTGGGCTGTTAAATTAATATGAATATTTTCCTGCAAAACCCATGTAAATCACATAAAAACTCAAATGTAAGAAAGAAGGGCTAACTAAGATAATTTATGCTAAAACTATTCAATATCCAATTGTTTATTGTCAATAAATGATAAAAATGTGCAAATAAAGGTGATGAGTTTTCACTCATCAAAATACCTTGAACTTAAAGCTTTTGTTGTCCTCAAACAACATTGAATTTAAAGCACTGACACATAATGTTTTTTATTCTCACATGCATAACACCATTTCAGTCCTTCCACATTGTTTGTCCAAACAACCTTAACTTCCTAAATTAACATTTTTTTTTTCATATACCCAACTTAAAATTATTTCAAAACTTGGTTCTATTTCAAAAACACAATAAATAGATTTCACATTAATTTTGCATATGGTACTCCTACATATTAATATGAGTTATTGCACATGAACAAGTCTCAAGGATTTGGTGGGGGTCATGTGGATTCCCCAAGACATGCAAGTGGAGTGAAGGAGGTACGGAAGGAAGCAACCTATCCTCTATTCAATGTGAGGCCTTTTATATCTTTATTTTCAGTTACATTAACTGCATGTTTTATTGTGCTCTTTAAATTCTTTTTTAATATGTACCTATTAAAGTTACGAGGGGTATGGAATAAGTTAAAGTGGGAGGAGAAGGGGGTGCCATTCCAAACTTGGTGTTTGGCACATTGACTTTTTACTCTATTTTTGCATGTGAAGAGATAAGAAGGTGAAGGAAGAAGTGAACAAAAGACTCTTCTTTGTGCAACTTGTTTCTCTAAATTTTAATGTATAGGTAGTATCATGCAACGGGTCAAGTATTTGTAAATTATGTAAAATGAGGACATTTTTCAAATCAATCTATAACTCTAGATAAGGGAGCATTATTTTTGAATCCTATCAGTCCTCTATGACTTGTCATCTTTTCTAAGGAATGGTGTTGATTCCGATAATAGGTGACTTGATAATTTCTAGTAGTGGAAGATTTATGATTGTATTACAATAGAAGTTGCATCATTCAAGGGTGTATATTGATAAATATTCATATCATCAACGCCAACTAGGTATAGGTCACAAATAAAAAATGTTGAAAAATATAAAGTCTATATAGCATAATGAAAATTGCAAAAAAATTAAGATATAGTGGGTGGATGAGTACGTACTACCCACCTCCACCCTGAACTTAAAATTTTTCTCATACTGAGAGAGACTTTAATCCTAAGTGGAGGTAATAAAATCATTGGGTTGCCTCCCAACAAGTGCTCTATTTAACGTCGAGGGCCCGACGATAGTGGTATCCTCCAAGGTGCGGGAGACAGAGTTTGAATGGTGTTATATTGACTTGATTGTTTTCCCTCTAGCCACTACATCATCTTTGTTTGGGCTCCTTGGAATGTGTCCCTAATGGCATGGCACCCATCTGCGTACCAAGGACAATAATTGGGATAATAATTGAAAGGTTTGCATGGTTTGATATGTGAGAAGGAATAGTTATGGGGTATCTCAATTGTATGATAATAAAAATTATTATTAAAAAGTGCAGATTTTAGAATCAAGTGTGGATGCCTGATCATCCCACCATACTGGTCACTAGTGTCAATGGAGTGTAGATTGAAAGGATGATACATCATAACTTCTTGATTAGCTTTCAGTAGTACTTCTTGAGTTACCATTGGGAGTGGTAACCTATACGGGACCTAGTGGATAGCATAGACTAGTGGTTCAAGAGGGGAGGGGAGGAATAAAGATGGGGGTTGATTGAGGTGTGGCATGAGAGAAGGATAGGTTTTATGAGTGGGAGCTCTCCAGTAGAAAAATCAGACATTGCAAGAGTGGGGATGGTGGGAAGTGGTATCTCCATCATAATGGGGCTTGCTGGCACAGCTTCAATCTGGTTGTCCTCCATAGGAAATTAGGGATTCTATCACTGGTGGGATTATGGAGTCGAGGAAGTGTTGTCGCATCTGACTGAACTAGTGTGCAGTCAAGGAAGTATGCTTCTTCTTCGTTCATGTACTTTGTGCTACTTCCAGAGGGGGTTGGAACTTGATAAATTTGGTTCCCACTCGTAGTGAGAAGTAATGCCTCCACAAGGATCAGTGCTCTGGAAATGGTGAGAAAAGGCATGTGAAAATAAGTGGGTAGTGATGATCTTCCTTTGCATCTAGTATTACAAAGATGCATGAGATGTAAATTTTTCTGACTTTAATGGGTACATCATCAATAATGCCAAGTTTCTTAATGAAGTAAGAATATGTCACTTGGATGCTCATAAGAGAGGGTAGTGCATCAGTTAGACTGAGTCTCCTACACATGATCTAAGGAATGATGGAGATTCTTGCTCTAAAATTAGTTGATCATGATTGGCTGGTAGAATCTCCAAGAGCGCATGTGATCCCAAAGGATCGTGGGTGTTTTTTTTTTGTGTGACATCTTGCTTAGGTTGATGTCTGACGTGGTTCTAGCTTTCTTTAACATTTCTAATTCATTGGTAATGTAATTGTAGTTCAATAGGGTGAAGAATTTTTTCCACTGGGCATTTATGTCATGGCATCCAAGAGAGGGATATTGATGCTTAACTTTCTCATAGAGTCTTTGAACTTTCATGAACCTAGACCCCAATTGGGTCTTTTTTAGCCATCCAACAAAGGGGTTATGTGTCTTATGGACAAGAATCTTTTCTTGTGGCATGGATGAATCTAGTGGTTGTTGGACTATGACATCATCATCATCCCCTTAGTTAGAGGTAATGTGGGGAGGACTCACCCTTTCTGGATTGGTAAGGCCAGACCCAGTAGTGACATCCTTGAGATGTTCAATATTCTTGGGATTCATTTTAGGTTGCATGGTGAGAGATCCTACTGGAGGTCATAGGGCTACAGTCAACAAAACCACCTTGGTATCAACTAATTTTTGGTGATCTTGATTATTATCGTTCACAGTCTTTTGGCTGTCAAACATCATCTTTTGGTTGGATATTATTACCTGAATGTTTCTTTCTATGGTAGAAATCCTTTCATTATTAAGAGGAAGGGCAGTTTAATGGGGATTCTAGAATTGTTGTTCCCAATAAATTCCTTGATTTCTATAGTTTTGAAGATTGTTATATTGATAGATGGGGTGTCTTGTAGCATGTGGATTTTTGGTTTGATTGAAGATTTTATAAATTTCATTCTTAAATTGTTGTTGAGGTGGTCCTCTTTCATATGCATTGAAAGACGATTCCAACCGGTCTTGCCTAATCATCTTGATCTCCACAATAGATTTTAGCTTAGAGTGGTCTTTAGCTTTTGTCACCTTGAGGACTCGTACTTTATTAGATTTGGCCTAGATTTTGGCACTTCTCTGGATAACCTCCCATGTAATTTTGATATTTTAGAACATAAAGTTCATCCCAGAGGATGTGTCTAGGAATTCCTTCGCGTCATCGTCCATACCTTGATAGAACATATCAATCAATTGATCCTTGGGTATATTGTGGTGTGGGAAAAGGCAGAGGAGTTCCTTGAAATTCACCCATGCTTCTTATAAGGTCTCACCTGGAACCATGTGGAATTTGGTGATTTGTCCCCTGAAGATCTAAGCTAGGGATGGGGTAGTATTTTTCAAGAAAATTTTGCGTAGAGAGATTCCCATGTGGTGATGGGGTTTCCTTCTAGAGCATTATACAAAGTCATGGCTTGGTCAGTGAGATAGTATTTGAACAAAGAAGTCTGAAGGGGTCATCAGTTATGCTTAGTATTTTATGCAAGAAGAATAAGTCAAGGAATCATCAAAGGTGGTATTGATTGTTTTCTCACAATCTTCCCACAAATAGATTGCTTTGGAGGAGGTGGATCCATTGCATACGGATCTCAATTTGCGGAGTGGTAATTTCAGGAGGGACAAGAGGATGTCGATCAACACTCCTAGGGACTGAAAAATAATTAAGATGTTTATGTTGCTCGGCTTCTCATTCAGCGGCAGCTAGTGCTTCTATAGCCACTCACTATGCAGTAAGAGCCTGCTCAATCCACCATTGAATCTATTCTTCTTGATCCATCTTGGATCGACAAGATCAATTTAGATTGTGGAAGGTCATGTCGATCTCAGTATCGTAGGTGAAATGTGTGTTTGCAATGCCTCAGGGGCGTTTCATACACCATTAACACTTGAGGAAAAGGAAAAATGAGAGAGAAGTTTCCAAGAAAAATTGAGAAGGAAAAATTTAAAAGTAGAACTAAAAATTAAGAAAATAAACAAAAGAAAGTAATACTGCTAGAATGGAAACTCGGTAGAAGGAGGAGATACACTAATGGAATGGGTCTTGATATGCAAAGAAATTATGAAAATATAAGAAGGATATTATTAAACAATACTAAAATATGAAAGTAAATTAAAAAGAGATTTTAACATAGCTAAAAATTACAGAATAACTGTAGTTAGACAATAAAATGAACTAGAAGGACAGAAAAAAATTATAAAACAAATCTTAATTTTGTTATGAACAACTTGAGAAATTATGAAACAATATTAAAATTATGAAACAAGACTAAAAATTAAGGAATAAAATGAAAGTTATGAAAATAAGAATCTTAACTACACAAACAGTCAATTTCAAAAACAATGTGTGTCGTTCCCGACAATGGTGCCAAATTGATGCGTGTCATTGCACATTAATCACTAGGAAAAGTCCTACAATTTAACCTTCTAACCATGTTTTCAAAGTGATGCAACCACGAAGTTGACTATGTATAGATAAGTATTGATCCAAGGGATGTCAGAGAGGAAATGATCGAAATCTAAAACCAATTGCGAGATCAAATTCTGGTCTGTGAGAGTTTCACTAATGCTAGGAATGGAATAAAAAGCTCAGAATTAAACTAAATTAAGATCAAATATTACTAGAACTGAGGGCCCAAGAGATGAATACCAAAATACATGCTCTTACTCAACAAATGAACTCCAAATTAGGACCATGTGAATTGTGCACTTATGGAGCATAATAGCACAAGGGGTAGACTTCCCATAAACATGTGGATCCCGGTGCTTACGAATCCTCTTCCAATCGGTCACCATATAATTCTTTGAGGACTCAACTAGATATATGTGATTCCTATCTAACATTCGAGCCCCATGGATCAGGTGATCGCGTCACCATAGGCTATAGCATACAAGTCAAATGGGTAGAATAGATCATTATTTAAAGAAAGTGATCACGTCAAAAGATCATGAGTTCATTCAAGAAAGGGACTGATATCTCAATGCCCACACATGAATATAATCATTCTATCAACAAAACAAGTATGATACCAAAGGATAAATGGATAACAGTCAAAATTAAGGTATTATGGGTTCATCTTTGTGGGGAACCACAATCATATCAACCCCACAAGATTATATCAATTTATCCAATGATAAAAGAAGAAACAGAGATGAAACATTCTTTTATTGAAATAAAGAGTCTATTACATTGAATAAAAATAGGCTATGGCTCTAGCCCTCATGCCCCAGAAAGGGAACTACCATACATAATGTAAAGAACAAAGTAAGAATTAGATAATAAGGGATCAATTTTCTTGTAGAGTTTCCCCTTCTTTTATAGAGAAAGGAGGGGTGGAAACCCTAAAGGGAGGGGGAGAAAAGAGTGGCTGGCGGCTACTAAAGAAGGTTGATCCTAGCTGTGAACTGGACAGTTTAGATTTGTAGGATTGCGGGTCAAGGGAAGTAGTCAAAATCCTAGAGAAAGAGATGGAAGTGCCATTTTGACCATGCATTGGTCATTAAGGAACTCATCTGATAGTTTTGAACTTGAAATGCCCAATTCCACTTCTGAGTTGATTGGGTCGGGCCATGAAACATCTTTTTGGGCTGCTTGATTGGTCATTTCAGGGAGAAAGTGGGAAGATGAGTTGCTTGTTAGAATGACCATTTGGAATTCTGAATGGAGTAATATGCATGAGTAAACTAATTGGGTCATGGATTATTTGGTCGATTGGAGTTCTAGGAAGATGTTTTTTCTGAGTTAGTCAGTTGAAGAGATGAGACAATTGACTAGGAGGCTAGATTTGAGATATGAAGCATCTAATTCTTAAGTATTTTGAACTTTTGAATTAATATGAATATTATTATGTGAAACCCATGTAAATCAAGTAAAAACTCAAATTTAAGCTAGAATAGATAACCAAAATCATTTATGCAAAAATTATTCAATAGCCACTTACTTATTGTCAATACATGATAAAAACATATACAAATGAAGGTGATGAGTTTGCACTCATCATATGTCTTATGACTCAAGAATCCAGTGATTTGGTCGTACATGATGAGCCAATAACCTACCTAAAAGCTATTGAGAGACCAGGGTCTAAGAAATGGATTGAGACCATGAAATTTGTGATGGTCTCCATGTTGGGATTTGTGGAGAAAACATGTGCGGTGGAAGCAACAAAATTCCACTCCACCCGAAACATGATCTCGTCGACAACAACGTATTTGGATGGAGTGTTTGTGGTATATACCTTATCACGGAGCAAGTCCGATGATGTCCCACTACACAATGGTGTGCAACGACGCTGGCCTACACAGACGGTTGTTCTCTCCCATTCGTTGTCGCAGGAAGATCCGGCGGCACTCCTTTCGTGCGGTGGCGTACGCTGCTCATAACGCGCACAAATGGTCGTTTATGTCCTCTGAAAGCAGGCATCTCAACATCTACGTCTCTACTTCGTCTACGTGGATGGACTGGAACTCCACGTCACGCTTCCTAAGCCAGTGGGAAGGAGTCATGTCTATGCAGTGGCGTGCTAGCAGCACGTTGTTCTCCTTTCTCTCCTAAGGATGGTGACGGCTAGGGTTTACGTACATGAGCATAAACTAAAAAGCCTATCTCGATATCTTATATAGATATCGGCCGTCAAGCTCTTTTCAATAGGAGACAAAGGGAAGTAGGGTTTCCTAAACCCATCGGTAAATTGAAACACTACATTAATTAAAATGGTCGTGGATTAATTAGAATATTCTAGAATTCATTAATTAACCAAATAATCGCATTAATTGATTAATTAATTTCTAAAACCATGCAATTGCTTAGGATGGCTCTATGGGCATATATGCCAACACTCCATGTACACCAACAAGGTATGGGCCTTGTTCGATCCAAATTAAGGGGTAAGACCAAAGAGAGGAAATTTCCAATGATGAAACATTTTCACCGGTTGCCATGATTGAATCCATTAGGATCACTCTTGCCATTGTACATTATTATGATTATGAGATTTGTAAAAGTTACTTGAGAAGAACTAGGGATAATTTACTTATTTATGGTAGTGAGGAGGAGTTGGGGGTAAAGGGTTACACTGATGCAAACTTCAAAATTGACAAAGATGATTATCGTTCACAATCTAGGTATGTGTTTTGCCTCAGCGATAGAGCTATAAGTTGGAAGAGTTTCAAGCAAGAGACAATTGATGATTCTACATTAGAATTTGAATATATTTCTGCCTTGAGCACAACAAAGATAGTTGTTTGGATCAAGAAGTTCATCAGTGAACTTGGAGTGGTTCCAAGCATTAACAATGAAATAGAGTTGTATTGTGCAAACAATGGAGCTATTGCACAATCTTGATTGCATCAGTATTTTAAGCATATAATTCAGTGCATGCATCTCATACGAGAGATCGTATAGTGACGAGATGTGAAGATTTGTAGAGTACCAATTGAAAGCAATATTGTTGACCGATCACTAGTACAGATACTACATTTAAAGTTAGTTAAAATGAACTTTTTATGTCAGTTTCCAATTGACACCCAAGTGGGTGACTCTAAAGGTAGAAGCATACAACGTTGGTTCAAAAAATGATGACATAGACTTGGCCCCAATTGCAACCAAAAAAGAACTGACACCAGTAGGATCAATAGTCATAAGTTATCTAATGAAAATTGATGCCTATCTCCATACCCAAAAAAAAATGGCCCGGGTTAGGACATAGTCGTTGGTTATTTTAGTAAGAACCGATGACAAACTCCCTTTCCAAACAAAAGGTGTTTGGTTTATAGTCATCTATTCAAAGTAAAACCGATAGTACAGCTACAAATTTTGATCAGTTATGATATCATAAACTGACGCCTATCTCCATACCTAAAAAAAAGTTGGCCAGGATTAGTACGTAGTCATCATTTTTTTATAAATAAGTGATGACGTAAATCTTCATTCGTAGTTCTTTTAAATAACCAACGCATAAATGACATTTTTCTAATACCATCTTGTAGGTCTGCTATGCGACTGGTTAGCAAGATGCAAAACTTGCATTTCACAACATCCTGTGATTTCAACCTAACAATAAGCCACAAACCTGGAATATCAAGATGATCAAGATTATATATACATCATGTGATTCACACACATGTAGAAACAAAATTAATTGAGTCACATGATTCACAAACATGTAGAAACATGTAATTCCATTCATTCATCCATTTTCACATTCACACACATGTAGAAACCTGTAGTTCCATTCGTTCATCCATTTTCACATTCACTCACATGTACAAGAACATTCATTCATTCATCTTCACATTCAAACACATGTATATAGATCAAATTTCAATAAGATAATTCAAAAATGTCATTCACACATGTATATATAAGCACCACATATATACAGAACTAATGACACAAAAGTTTAAAAATGTCATTTTTATCATCTGTACCACAATCATAATAAAAAATTGCCTCCCTTTCAAAGTCTTTTGCCAATTGTTCTATTATATCATCTAATTTTTCTATTGCATAAGGCATATGTACATCTATTAGCTTTTCCCCTTTAATGAAGTCACTAGTTTTAAACACCTACAAAGAGAACGACGTATATATATAATTAATAAGTTTGATATTTTCATATTATCTAATGAGACAATACTTATGGTGATCAAGACTATATATTACATGTTGTATGTTTTTAATGTCTTGTGTAGCATATTTGAAAATTATGTCCACATAAAGCATCACATAGTATCCACATGCCCACCCAATGTTTTGTACATCACACTATAAATTTCAACATACAAAATGTTAATAGATAAAAATAAGCATAGTTCACATAAATAAAATATGCATTGGAGTCTGGAAACTACATCCACATTATTCCAAACTATTGCTTACTTTTTCTTGTCCACTTCACCTCCAACATTTTTGATATCTTTTAAAGCCCTATACATAAATGTAACACATTGAATTGCATTAGTAAATAGTCATGTAATAATAGATGTTAATGGATATAAATATAAAAAAATTCTCACATGTATAATGGACTCTTCAAATCGTGTCCCGAATGGTCTAATTTGTTCCCTTTGGATCTAGATAATAAACAGTCATTGTCTCAGGGACAACAACCAGTAAATCTGAATGCTTACCTCTAGTGATAAAAAAGTAAAAGATATATAACTAAAAATCCACAATGAAATGTAATTTTCTTAAGTCAAAAATATAAGAAATGTAAACTTACCCAACATTATATGGAGCTATTATCACGCTCTTTTTATTTTTACCAAAATATGTAAAATAAATAGAGCAGTATATGGTAACTGATGTAGGGTCTTCATTTATAAGACCGATCAAGGATGGAACTAGAAATCCTACATGAGTCATTGTCAAATCTTTATGGAACCTATGTAAGTGGCTGCAAAATATATATTACGTATGCATTAATATATAAGAAAAAAGATCACCATATATAAAATGAGGTATATTGATATATAAATAAGATCTCACCATATCCATAGTTCTATCATAGATGAATTCAGCCAAATCTAACGAAACAACTCCAAAATGTCTTGTAGAAATATATTATTATCGTATGATTGGCCTATAGAATCCTCCTCCATAGAAACAATAATAGGTGAAATTTCGGAATGTTCACCTATCCATATTTCCACACCCCTGCATTGAGGACCTATTGAGTCATATACGTCCTTTACAAGCCAACTAGGTACTTGAGGAAGAGGTGGAGGTGGAGGAGGGTGAGCTATAGCGGGTTTCTTCTGTTTGTCCTACATATATAACTTCATATCAATTGTCATGTATATACATATACCAATTAACTTAATGTAAATTTACCATACATGATCAATATAGATGACCCCCACTTTGGTCCACAAGACCACTCTACCTTCATCTTCACCAAGTGTGTCAGCATCTGTGTGGGCATATGGAAATGGATGTTGCCTCCAAGTGGGGAAGACAAGCCTCAGGCTCACACAAACTACACCATTGGGTATTGGACTGCCATGAATCATGTGCCCTAGAAGGCGTGGTTAAGTCTCACCCACTACGACAATGAATTCTTTCAATTTTAGACGTCATGGCCTCAACCCCTACAAATTTACATAGAGTATGTTATATATATACCTAAACATATCATCTTGAAAATACTATCTATTGTGTCATAAAAATACTTACAGCGGACGTGCTAGGTGGTGGGTCTACAAGATTACTCCCAACCACCTCTACAGGATCACTCCCAACCATCTCTATCATAGGGGAAGAGTGGCATGACACATGTACTGTCTAAGTGGAATCCTGAGATGCCTTCCACTTGCTCATTGCTTCCTGGACTCTCTTATCAATTAAGTCATCTACCTATACATGGCCAAAATAAATGCTTTTTGATTCCCAAATTCCCTTTCAAATAACATTCTAAAAAAAAGAACAGGTTACCTCAGATTTTGAAAATCCCTCTTTTTGGACATGTTTGCACTGTGATAGCCCAAAGAACGCTCTTAGGCCCACACCAATGTCTGCAGCCCTAACATATTTAGGATGCTCTCAGTTACTGAGAGAAACTATCAATTCATCCCTTGTTCCCTCAGGGATGAATAAGCCTTGCTTCCTTTGCTCGTAAAGCTCCCTCTAATCATCATCAATAGAAATTGGTAAGTAAACATAACAATCATCAATACTAATTGCTCTGAGAGTTGAATTTTACCATTTTAGTAGTCACCTCAATAGTTGTGGGGTTGGTTATATCTCCTTTTTTTGTTTTTCCTCCCAACTATCCATAACATCATGGCAATGCAGAGGTGCGGGAGTAGTAGAGGACTTTACAGACTCAACAGTAGGAGCAGTAGCCTTTAGAATGGAAGATGTCTGTAGTTTTTGGTGAAGGGCTGCATAGCCACCTAGACCCATCGTGTGGTCATGCACATTCAGTGCACACCTTGCTCTTTGAGCATCGTTCAAATACTTGTTCATAAGCACATTGAATTGGTTAGCATCAATCAAGGTCAATCGTAAATAGGTGAATTCATAAGAATGTTTACTAATTAAATTGGATGTGACACTTAATAACTTGAACTCATCAGTATTTCTCTTGGCAACCAACACCTCCCACTCAGTCGGGACCAGTTAGTTCCATTGGTCAAGGCCTGACTTCTTCCTCTTATTAGCCTCTCATATGCATTTTTGGTTGAGAGTTATCCTAGAGTTCCTTAGGACCCTACCATAGCATTGCATATAATTTAATAGAGCATTCTAAAAAATAGAATTATAAATAATATTAAAAATATAATTGCAAATGATAATATCTCACACATAGTTCATTCCATACTAATTATTTCTTCCCTTTAGGAACTGTATGCCAAGATTCTTCATTTACACTACAATGGCTACAAATAAGAACCCCAAGATTTTAAACAAACGAGCTACGATTCTTTCCAACTGGATTTCCTACATGATCAAAATCCACAACCAATTTTGGTCCATTTCCCCTCTGTTGTAGTAACTTGTTCATCATAGTGATGCCCCTGATTTTTTCAAATTTTTATGTTGCTCATCAAGTGGCACAAGGTTTTTAGGGGGTACATCCTCAACCAAAAAATTGATAAAAAAAACCCAAATAGGATATAATTTATAAACGGACATATAGCTAGATATATTGTAAAACTTACATTGTGACACTGTTCCCCACTCTCAATGGTAATCATCATAACGATCATCATACTCATGGTCAGTCATCTAAAAAAGTGTCATATAAAAATAATCAAACATTTAACATTTGATGAAATTGATATAACATTGTAAAGTTCACATCGATCTAACATTAAAAAATAAAACATTTAAAAATTAAAAACCTACCTCTAATATTGAGATCTTTTATGAATTAGTATTCTTCGATGTGATCTCCATCCACATATAAGTCATCATTAGCTTCAATATTTAGTGTTGGTAAGTCAACCGAGAATGGACTGGAGTCAGCATACTTATCATAATACTCTTCTTCATCTAAAGGATCTTCAATGAATTGCCTTTTATAATGAAGAACAATTGACCAATTTTCATTTATAGGATCAACGATATAAAATACTTGTTTTGCCTGTAATGTCAATATGAATGGTTCACCATTCTCACCATCTTTTCAAAATTCACTAATGTGAAACCCAATTCATCCACTATAACTCCTTTGGTGTTATCAATCCAATTACACTTAAAATTGGAATTCTAAAATCTACGTAGTCAAACTTCCATATGTCTTCAATGACACCGTAATATGACATTTTAGCTTCACGTAGACTCTTATCTTAATCACTACAAAAAAACAATGAAGAGACATGAAGGGTGACCCCACTTTTTTAGACAACGCTCTTATCATCTTGATGCTTTGTGTAATATGAGTACCCATTTATGTCAAACCCTTCATAAGAAACCACTTTCATTTTTGGTTTAAAGGTGGGGCATTTGATATTTTCAAAGGTGGGTCATTTGATATTTTCAACAATATTATTCGGTGTTTGAGATAGTTGACATTAGACTTTCTGTTCAAACCACTTTATAAATGCCTTGTTATTCTCTGTAGAAATCCACATTGAATTTGGTTGAGGATATTGTTTCTTGGTGAAATTGGTATGTTCCGTGATACAAACACTCACTTCATCGATGTTGTTATGACCCGTTCCAAAGTTTATTGGTAAGCATTATGATTTGATCCTAATTAAAGTTATTTGACTTAACATATGTGTTTATGATGTGGTTAGTGAATCATTAACTTGATTTAGTTGAATTAAGCACATAAGATCAATTAGTGCATAATTAAGATGATTAATTTGAGTAAAGTAATAATTGGATGCAATTGGAATTTTGAATCAGTAAAATAGTGTGATTAGCATGTTTTCATGCCTTGGAAGTGTAGTGGGCCTCATTCTTGAAAAGATGCAAAAGAAATCATGTTGATTGGACCTCCGAGGAAAAAGTTATAAGGATTTTCAGTTTCTGGGGTCAATTTAGCAATTTTTTCCAAGGTTCTTACTTATAAACGATCCTTTTTCTTTCCTTTCCTTTTTCATTTATCTTCTCTAGCCATCGCCTCTGTGAAGTCGGCGCATAGGAGCTGAGTGGCGATCGGTGAAGTTGAGGAGCAGTTGGCTCCGTTTTCCCCAGCAACCCACCTCTCTTCTTCTTCCCTTCTTCTTTTCTCCTTCCTCTTCCCCTACCTCTTCCTTCCTTGGCTAGCGGCCACCTGCTGCTTGGCCAAGCGGCACCTTGCAGCAGCCGTATCTGAAAAACACTAGAGGGGGGTGAATAGAGTTTTAAAACAATTTTAACAATTATTGAACTCAAACAACCACAATTGAAATTGGAAGAAGGAGACAGGTGTTTAGAGTGGTTCCAACTTTAGCAAATACTAAAGTTGTCAGTCCACTACCCGGTTGCTTACCCAACCGGGATTTTGAAAGTATATATTTTATTACCTTCACAAGGATTTATACAAAATACAATACTTTCCTTTACACCCCTTGAACAGCCTTCACTCGAAGTAGATGCACCAACTTGAGGTAGCCTTCTTGAAGTAACTCCAAGCTCCCCCTTGAAGTAGCCTTCCTCTCTAGAAGTAACCTCTCGTTGCACCAGCCTTCTTGAAGTAGCTCAAGGTCTCCTTCTTCACCAAGAAGATCTCCACCCTCTCCAATCCGCAGCCTCCAACCTAGGAGTAGCAAGGAGAGTACAAACAATAATAGAGAACAAGAAAGGAAAAGGAAATTACAACTTATCCGTTTGTAGCACAAGGCTTGATTTGCCTAGATCAAGCATATAGATCTCCTAACCAAAGTGTATGGAATTGTAATTGCAGTGGATAGGAGATGCTAGCCTATAGGACACGAATTATGAGCTAAGGAAGGAAGTAGCCAATTGTCACAATGCTCAATTTGCTCACAAACAGATTGCTCAAAGTATGCTCAAGGATTTCTCAAGTGTAACAAGTGAGTTTGAGTGTCCTATGGCTTGTCCTATTTATAGGAATGGCCTAAGGATGCTTAAGGACGTTATAGACAACTTCTAGGGGTTTCTAAGTGCTTAACTAGCCGTTAGGTATAAGTTTGTTGCTTTAGCAACGACTAATTAATTTACTCTGTAGTTGCTGTCAGAGTTTATCTCGGTCGAGGAATGGTCGACCGAGAAACCTACTCGGTCGAACTCTTGTCGACCGACAGGCTCTCTGAATCAAGTGTTTTGCAACGTTTATCTCCAACTACCAACTACCTTGTCAGTTGTGTCTAACGGCTACTTTGGATCTTTCTCGGTCGAGAAGATTGTCGACCGAGAGTGTCTCGGTTGAGGAGTTGGTCGACCGAGATTGATCATGTTTCAATGTTTCAATTTAGGCACTAATTATATGTATGAGTGTGCATATGTGATCCTATTTGAAGGGGATGACTTATCTAAATGTGGTGTTTAGCTAGGGAAGATCTAACGCTTGATTTACATGAAATCTAAGTACTTGTACATTATATATTTGTACAAGTTTTTACAAAGCAATTACATTTCATGAAAATATAAATATGTAAGCATATGGATTTCCCTAGTACTTTGTCATCCACCTTGTTCCTGCACACTCAAGTAGCTCGTTAGATCAATAAGAATGAAATGTTTTTCATAATCAAAACAAAGGGATTTATAGATATCCATTTAGCCAACAATCTCCCCCTTTTTGAAGATGACAAACATTTCCAAAATATAAATGAAGGAATTATAAAACAAATGAGTTTCATACCTGAAGATTGCCTTTTGTAGCCATTCTTGTTTTGCAAGTGAGTGCTTGGCCTTTTTCATTATGAAACTTAGTGATTATAGTGTTGATCTTTATTTTATTTTTATATTCTTTTCTCCCCCTTTGTCATTTCAAAAAGATATCCATGTTGAATATTTGATATTACTTCTCCCCCTTAATTTTATACTATGCTCCCCTTTAGATAGATATCCCAAGGTATAAATGCTTTGCAATAGATGTCAATTTAGCCATAACTTTAAATTTTAGGTATTTGCAAAGATTGCATCCTTTTTTATTTATTTTTATTTATTACTCCCCTTATTTTGTATGCTCTACAATAGTCTTATAATCCATATTCAAATGATGCCAAAAAGATATCCATTATAGGAAATAAAGATAACCAATTTCATTACAACGATGAAAAGATAGCCAAATCATGTAGAGATAACCCTTTTATTACAATTATGCAAAGATTCCATTACAACTAATACAACTCCAAATCTCACAGGAAAGACTTAAGAATTACATCAACATCAGGGTCTTTCCCAAGAAAAGGCTCAGCTCCATAATACTGAACCAAAGTTTGCCACTCCATCTTGGTTAAGGCATATGCTTCCAAGAAGGTAGGAACCCGATCAAATCGGAAATGAGCAGCAATATCTTGTAGTTGCATTGATGAAAACTGAGTATGCGTGAGATCTGTAGATGGTAGAGATGGAGGTTGATAGTAGTTGTAAGATGGATTATATGGATTGAGCATGCCAGGATTTAAAGAATAAGGATATTCATCTGGTTGGTTTGGAGAAAGGGTTTGCATTCTTTGGTTTAGATAAGTCATGGCATGATGGTTATAATCTAGTTGTTTACTAAGATGATATTGTGACCCAGCAACATAGGTTAGAGTGTTTTGGATGGGATCATAGGGTAGGTTGGTAGGAGGAGGTGGTGGTGGTATATCATGGGTAGATGTCTCACCTTCCGTCCTAGCCCTCTTGTGACCAAAATCAATACCCATTTTCTCTACTGTGTTTTTGCTTATTTTTTGTGGTCTTCTTTCCCATGTGTATCCCATATCCTCAATTTGTGTCTTAAGAAAGTGTTGAGTAATTTGGCATACAAAATCAGCATATGGGGGATTGCCAGAAAACTCAAGCATGTTCTTAAGAATGATGCGGATAAAATTTGTGGGAATACGTTGGATAATGGCATAGATTAGACACATATGAAAAATTGGAACTTCAGACTTATTGGCTCTAGGATGTATATTTGTAGAAACAATAAGATTGACAATCCTACATGCAGGTTTAAGATTTATGGCATAGTAGGTTCCCCTATCTTCGTGACAAGTAGTATTTGATTGAAAAATAGCTCTTTTGATGTCACTAAGACTAACGGTATGGTCACCTTGGGAAAATTGATTAAGTGGGTTTCCAGTGGTAAGGTCAAGGGTGTCTTGATATTCATCTAAGTCAATATTTAGCATGTCAAGAATATCGTATTCAGTAAATCGAAAGCTATGCCCATTGACCATTGAATAGAAGAAGTTGATTTCATTTTTAGAATGGGAGATGAGATTAGCATAGAATTCATTCACTACCTTGGAGGAGTAGGAAGGGAAAGAAGGGTTGAGGAATTCTTTCAACTTTTGCACCTCAAAAAGATCCTCCAAGTCGACGATGTTGAGGAAGTCCAGAACTTCAATTGGTCTTCGTGGGAGAGGAGCTTTGGAGGAGAGCCATAGATAGCGATCACCAGCATCTCCGTCGACGAAGGGAATGTCGTTGATGATCGTCAATGGTGGAGTAGCCTCCCTTCCTTTCCTGCCAGTGACCTTCTTCTTTCCAAGAGCAGAGGATGATGCCATTGCGTTGCTTGAAGGTGGAGAAGAAGCAAGGAAGTCTTGGGGATGAAGATACTAAAGATTTGCACAAGAATGCACTAGAGAGAACCTATGGAAGCAAGAATGTGAGAGTGTGAAGAAATGACCCGTTTTTGGTCCCTTTTATAGCAATCCAGTGACCGGGTCGGTCGACAATTTTTCGACCAAGCGTCCACAACGGTCATATTCCAGACGCGCCACTCGGCCGCCCAACGGTCGACTTGCAACGGTCGGCCGCCCAACGGTAACGGTCGGATTTCAACGGTTATATCCCAGCGGTTGATTCTCGGTCGAGCATTTGTCGACCGACTCTGTCTCGGTCGAACAATTGTCGACCGGAAGTGTGTCTGGTGTTAATTCTTCCTGGGCTCTGTCGGTCGAGAGAGGTAGGCTGACCGAGATGTTTTCGGTCGAAGAATACGTCGACCGACAGACTTACTGGGTACGAATTTTTGAAGCTGATTAATGCAAATGATAGACTAAATTTGTAGAGCATATATATATATATTTTCTAAGGGAGTAATATTGTGAATATTACCAATATTTGGACAATTTTGTGATCATAACTTTATGGTTCTTTTAATCACAATAGAAAATAATATTCAAATAAGTATTGTGTCAAACTTATTTTAGGTCGACTTTGACTACGACCATAGCGCCCCTTGATCGAATTTGATTTCAACCAAGAGGCAAAAATTGCAGATTTTCAATTTAAGCACTCATATGTGAAGTATCAATTTTGAAGCATGTTAAGTGATACTCAATATGAAAACATCTTCTTAAAAATGAAAGCGCGGTTAAAAATGCCAATTGAGAAAGTTTTACCTTATATGTTGCAAGCATTCTTAAGAGATATATCATTGTTGAATCATTTTGCTTGCCTATGTAGCATCAAGGATCCATGCATACAATTATCATTATTTATTCGTGCTAACACATCATTATCTTTATGAGCTGAACAATGTAATGATAAAGCAATAAGGCATATAATGATAATTCCATGATTGTAATCACATGATTTCTATATGGATAGAACAAAAAAAATCATGTGAATGATGATAAAACAGAAATTTCCTTTTATTAAACTAAGCATAATTTCAGTTTTAACTTAAATCATTTAGAGAATAAACCAAATTAATCTCATATAAGTTTTCAGGGATGATTTCCGAATTGTATACAGTCATTAATCATTAAGTAGATAGCAATTTTGATCAATTTAAAAGGAATTTAGCAATTTTACATCAGACTGGAAATCAGTGACCTGCTCAGTCGACAACTTCTCGACCGAAGGTCCTCTCGGTCGACAGTTTCTCGACTGACAAGATTTCTGAAATGTTTACTGTTTCCAAGTAAAACACGATTAAGCAAGCTAGATGTTTAGGAATTTGAATTGAATTTTGTTATCCCATTCTGTTGAGTCGAGATAGACATAGAAATATGCAACTAAGGTCCTTGGTCATATCTCAACTTAATTCCAGTCATTTAGTTTGGAGGTTTTGGAACCCAAACTAACTCGACATCCTTTCTCTTGTAAGGACGTGAAAAGGAATAGTGACCAAGACGCAAACAATAATGACAACATATCGAGTCAACTTCATATCTTTTTCTATGGTTGTGTTCTGAGTTGTTCTTGGGTGAAGATGTTCCTTTAGGTACATATATGGATTGATGAGCTTGTGTCTTTCTCCAACTAGGTTGTTGATAGGATTTCCCCTTGGGCTTGTAACCTAGTCCTCTTCTCCCAATTTGATGGTAGGGATTATCTAAGATTTGATCAAGAATGCCATTATTATTTAAACTACTAACTTTTTGTTGTAACTTGGCAATCTCATCCATTCTCTTCTTGATATCTAGTTTTGCTTGATCTAGGTTAGATGACAATGAATTTCTTTCTTTGACAATAGAATCATAATCTAGATGGTTGCATAAGATGGGTTGTTTTTTAAGATCATTCACTTGAGTTTGCAAATTAATCTTTTCTAAATAAAGTAGTTTGCAATTTTCCTCTATAGACTTTATCTCAATATCATGCTCTTCAATGATCTTTTTAAGATCTTCATTTTCGGATGTAATAGCAATAAGCTTAGCATGTAATTCATCATTTGCTTTATTAGATTTCTTTAATTTCTTCTTGCACTCAACATATTTATTATGTGTCTCTTCAAGACTAGCCACTAGTTCTTCTTTAGATAAATCAAAAAGACTTACCTCTTCTTCTTCTTCACTAGTTGTAGCAATAAGACAATCCTTGTGTTCATCTTCCTTCTTTGATCTCCATGGGCAGCTAGTTGTTGTGTGGCTTGTTCCTAAGCACCAATTGCAACATGTTGTAGATTTGTCCAAGCTACACCTTTTGTTGGGATTGTAATCACCATTACCCTTCATTCTTCAAGACCTGGTTAGGGTTCCTTGAAGCCTGCTCTGATACCAAATGAAAAACACTAGAGGGGGGGTGAATAGAGTTTTAAAACAATTTTAACAATTATTGAACTCAAACAACCACAATTGCAATTGGAAGAAGGAGACAGGTGTTTAGAGTGGTTCCAACTTTAGCAAATACTAAAGTTGTCAGTCCACTACCCGGTTGCTTACCCAACCGGGATTTTGAAAGTATATATTTTATTACCTTCACAAGGATTTATACAAAATACAATACTTTCCTTTACACCACTTGAACAGCCTTCACTCGAAGTAGATGCACCAACTTGAGGTAGCCTTCTTGAAGTAACTCCAAGCTCCCCCTTGAAGTAGCCTTCCTCTCTAGAAGTAACCTCCCGTTGCACCAGCCTTCTTGAAGTAGATCAAGGTCTCCTTCTTCACCAAGAAGATCTCCACCCTCTCCAATCCGCAGCCTCCAACCTAGGAGTAGCAAGGAGAGTACAAAGAATAATAGAGAACAAGAAAGGAAAAGGAAATTACAACTTATCCTTTTGTAGCACAAGGCTTGATTTGCCTAGATCAAGCGTATAGATCTCCTAACCAAAGTGTATGGAATTGTAATTGCAGTGGATAGGAGATGCTAGCCTATTGGACACGAATTATGAGCTAAGGAAGGAAGTAGCCAATTGTCACAATGCTCAATTTGCTCACAAACAGATTGCTCAAAGTATGCTCAAGGATTTCTCAAGTGTAACAAGTGATTTTGAGTGTCCTATGGCTTGTCCTATTTATAGAAATGGCCTAAGGATGCTTAAGGACGTTCTAGACAACTTCTAGGGGTTTCTAAGTGCTTAACTAGCCGTTAGGTACAAGTTTGTTGCTTTAGCAACGGCTAATTAATTTACTCTGCAGTTGCTGTCAGAGTTTATCTCGGTCGAGGAATGGTCGACCGAGACACCTACTCGGTTGAACTCTTGTCGACCCACAGGCTCTCTGAATCAAGTGTTTTGCAACGTTTATCTCCAACTGCCAACTACCTTGTCAGTTGTGTCTAACGGCTACTTTGGATCTTTCTCAGTCGAGAAGATTGTCGACCGAGAGTGTCTCGGTCGAGGAGTTGGTCGACGAGATTGATCTTGTTTCAATGTTTCAATTTAGGCACTAATTATATGTATGAGTGTGCATATGTGATCCTATTTGAAGGGGATGACTTATCTAAATGTGGTGTTTAGCTAGGGAAGATCTAACGCTTGATTTACATGAAATCTAAGTACTTGTACATTATATATTTGTACAAGTTTTTTCAAAGCAATTACATTTCATGAAAATATAAATATGTAAGCATATGGATTTCCCTAGTACTTTGTCATCCACCTTGTTCCTGCACACTCAAGTAGCTCGTTAGATCAATAAGAATGAAATGTTTGTCATAATCAAAACAAAGGGATTTATAGATATCCATTTACCCAACAATAGCTGCGTGCAGCAGTAGGAAATTAGCTTGGGCGCCAAGGCAATAAGAGGAGGTTGGTTTGAGCTCCGTTTTGGAGGTACAAGCCAGAAGCTGTAGCCTCTATTCAAGTCCAACCATCGTTTGAGCTCTCCGTCAACCTGTGCGTGAAACAGCTTGCTATAGGACCGTGAAATTGAAATACCAAAGGTCGAAAGGCAACCAAATTCTGCCCGGAAACAGGCCTTGGACACATTTCCGGACGTATCCGGACATCCCGAACCACTGTGAGTAGGAGTTCATTTAGTTATCATCATTTAACTCCTTCGTTGGAATTTTTCGGTAAACTGTGCATTTTTGCACTGATATCAGGCGTTTTATCAGTATTTGATGAAACTTGAATTTTATTTTATAAATTGCTTCGGTATGATTATACATGATCTAGAACAGCTTCTGATCAGTGTAGAACAGTTCAATGATTTTATTTGGTTCAACGGAAACCAAAAGTGCTTAATACAATTGTTGAAATAGATTTAACTAACTGAAATATTTTTGTTGTGTATGTTTGAACAATACAGATAATTGACTTGCTCTATGAATACTCCTGTATATACAGAGTAGCGGTTGAAATTAGTACAGTTCATAAACAAGTGTATTAATCCAGTTGTATGTTCTAATGTAATGAAAGATATAATTGTGTTATAATAGACTTAGGTGCCCCAACACCGTAGAATCCCATTGCGCGGTCTGTACCTTTGGGGTAAAACGGTCAGCCCTGGGGATACGCCCAGGCATCGGAGACTCGTGTCCAACAAATACCGAATGTCTCGGTGACACGAAGTCTGAGAGGTAGGATCCCCATCAGCCCTGGGGATACGCCCAGGCATCGGAGATCCGAGAGAATGTCCCGGTCAGCCCTGGGGATACGCCCAGGCATCGGAGACTTAGAGAACCTCCGACTGTGCACTACAGGTTGCGGGAGGAGTCCAGAGCACTCAGAGTTAGTGCAGTGAGGCCTTGTGAGCCTGAGAGTCCTGTGCAGACCAGGACGAGAAGTCAGACTTAGCATTTCCCGGGTGTGTCGCTAAGTCTTGTACGGTGGGATCGTAGTTCGCTACAGATCTTCATATGCAGAGTGTGCTGCATATGTTTGGGGCATAACTAAAATGTAATCGTATAGGATCACAGTAAATTTAATATGTTAGTAGTTTAGAATCTTCTGTGTTAGTTGTTAATAATTTCCTAACTAATTAAGATATGCAGTTCTTGATATTTAATGCTTACAGTTATGTGATACCTACTGTTATATAGAAATATGAACATTGCCTAATAGAATTATTATGCCATTAGAATTGCTCAGCATAGAACTGTTCATATGCTTTATTACAATTTTATATATCTGATGAGTTGTTTAGTGATAGCTAAATGAAAGGGTATTCACTGAGCGAGTAGGCTCACTCCTCTACTCAAACATTTTCAGGTCAACAACAGCATCAAGAATCTGAAGGATCTTTCCATCCTAGTTTTTGGCAGTAGAAGGTATATGTAGTTAGTTTAGTTAGAGGTCTCTTAGTCCCTTTCCCCTCGGTCCTTGGGACATGGTGTGGGTGAGAGAGAGTATGTATGGCGAATGTGTAAAAGATGTAAATTAACTGTTATGTTTTACTTTCTGTTAAACAATGTTACATGTTATAAACTCTGTTTATGTTCTCTATCCATTTTAATTGAAATGCTTCCGCAATAGTTTATTATGTTTTAGTTTACAGCAATAATCCGGATATCATTATGAGGTTTTAAAAAGAAAAAGTTCTCAGTGATTTGTTTATGTGATAATCCCTCTGTCGCGCCCTAATCTCGTGATTAGTGGTTAGTGTGAGATCGGGGTGTGACATCTTGGTATCAGAGCATTGGTTGAGTACATAGTTACTCAGAGTCCAGGTCAGGGGACGATAAGAGACCAATAGGATTAAGGTTTAGGTGTCTTTCTTCTATCTGTAGTTTTCTAACAGGAAATATTCTGTTATATTATTGCAGATGGCAGGAAGAGGTTATGGTCATGATGACCAGGCCGAGAGTCATGTTGGCCCTGATCCACTGTACATGGGTCCAGGTGGTGGTGACCACGTGGATGAAGCATCCTGTATGTACAGGATGTTTCTGGAGACCAGAGAGAGGTATAAGGCTGATAGGTGAGCTTCTACTTCTACCAGCAGTAAGGATTTGATGCGATCTTATGAGCTTGTGAAGAAGCTTGGTGGCACAGAGTTTAGTGGCACTACAGATCCCGCTGAGGCTGATGAGTGGTTGAGATAGATAGAGAAGGTCTTTCACTTGATGGAGCTTCCAGAAGAGAAGAAGATTAATCATGCTATTTACCTTCTGAAGGGCGATGCAGAGTTGTAGTGGCACAATGTGGAGGATAAGAGAAGAGGTACAGAGCTTACTTGGGAGAATTTCACTGAAGAATTCCATCTTAAGTATTTTCCTCCTACTTTCATTAATGAGAAAACCAGGCAGTTAGAGAACATTAAGCAAGGAAGCATGTCAGTTACAGAATATGAAGCACTTTTCACCAGGCTGGCGAACTTCTGTCCTCATCTTGTCCCTAATAACATAGAGAGATGCAGGAGGTTTCAAGAAGGGCTGAGGTCAGAAATCCGGCATATTGTTTCAGCGACTAGTAGAAGAAACAGAGAGAACTTTGGTGAGTTCATTGAGGTGGCCAGACAGGTTGAGGAATCTGTGAATGCTCATAAGGTACCTGAGTCTAAGAAGTGATCTGGGGAGTTTGTCAGGGGACAATCTAACAGCAGTTACAGAGGTGAAGGTAGAGGTTTCTTTTCCAAGCTTGGGTGTGGCTTTAGCTGCTTCAGTAAATAGAGATCCGAGGACATTTCTTCTTCTAGGAGCAGAGGGAGACATAGCCCAGGTAGATGGAGCTGTGCATCTAGTGGGCGGCCATCTGGATCATCTACTTCTGTGACTGGTCCACTGAGACAGGAGATGCGAGTATGTAATGCTTGTGGAAGATTACACTCTAGGCAATGTTGGGGTTCAGACCATACAGAATGTTACCAGTGTGGGCAGATAGGACATATAAGAAGGAATTGCCCTCAGATTCAACCAGCAACATCACAAGCTTCTCAGTCTCAGTTTTATGATGTTCAGAGACAACCTCCAGTTGAAGGACCGAGTTCTTCTGTGGCTTCCGGTTCTAGAGGTGGTGGAATGCCCAGTGGCATAGGTGGTCAGCGAGGACGTCGTGGTGGTGGTAGAGCTTCAGCACGATTCTTCTCTCTTACACCACAAGAAGGTATAATTTCTTCACAAGTTGTTACTGGAGCAATGCTCTTATTCAATAGTATGCCGGTTATAGTCTTGATAGATCCAGGTGCTACTCATTCTTTTATACAACGCTCTTTAGTCAGTGAACTTAACCTATTAACTCAAGAGTTGGTAGATGAGTTAGTGTTGAGGGTTCCACTAGGTGGACCAACAGTTCTGACTGAGTTTTGTCCCGGATGTTTGCTGTCTTTTGGTGGTTATACCTTTATTGCTAATCTCATACCCTTGGATGTAAATACTTTTCAAGTCATCTTGGGTATGGATTGTCTTGAGATGTATCGAGTGCAACTCGACTGTTGGAAGAAGGAAGCTATCTTTCAACAGGGTGAATTTTCTTGTGTCTTTATTAGAGACAGGAAAGTTCTGCCTACATGTATTGTATCTGCTGCTATAGCTGATAAGATGCTGCAGAAGGGATGTGAAGCGTTCTTTGCTCATGTGGTTGACACTAGAGCAGAGAAGAGTAAAGCTAGTGTTGATGATGTGCATGTGGTTTGTGAGTTTTCTGATGTTTTTCCATAAGAGTTGTCAGGCTTACCCCCTGTCAGAGACATTGATTTTGAAATTCAGGTATATCCAGGCAATCATCCAGTTGCACTGCCAGCCTACAGAATGGCACCTGCTGAGTTGAAGGAACTCAAGGTGCAGCTGCAAGAGTTGTTGGATAAGGGTTTCATCAAACCCAGTTCTTCACCGTGGGGTGCTCCAGTGCTGTTTATTAAGAAGAAGGATGGTACTATGCGTCTTTGCATAGATTACAGGAAACTGAACAAGATCACTATTAAGAACCAGTACCCTTTGCCGAGAATAGACGATCTGTTTGATCAGTTACGTGGAGAGACAATCTTCTCTAAGATAGACCTGAGATCTAGATATCATCAGCTCAGAATAAAGGCTTCTGATATTCCTAAAATAGCTTTCAGAACCAGGTATGGGCATTATGAGTTTCTGGTCATGTCGTTTGGGCTGACCAATGCCCCAGCAGCCTTTATGGATATGATGAATCGGATCTTCAAACCGTTCTTAGATCAGTTTATTGTAGTTTTTATAGATGATATTCTGATCTACTCCAGAGATGATGAACAACATGAGAAACACCTGAGAGTAACGTTGCAGTTGTTGAGGCAACATCAGTTGTATGCTAAGTTTAGCAAGTGTGAGTTCTGGTTGGCCGAGGTAGCATTTCTTGGACATGTTATCTCGAGAGATGGAGTTAGTGTTGACCCTAAGAAAGTTGATTATGTACTTCAGTGGGAACAGCCTAAGAATCCTACTGAGATTAGAAGTTTCTTGGGTTTAGCAGGCTATTACATAAGGTTTATACAGAACTTCAGTGTGCTAGCATCACCCTTGACACGTTTGATGAGGAAGAATGCACCGTTTGTTTGGTCTGATAACTGTGAGAAGAGTTTTCAGATCTTGAAGAGGAAGTTGACCACAGTGCCAGTGTTGGTTTTGCCAGAGGCAGATAAAGGTTATACAGTGTTTTGCGATGCTTCCAGGAGAGGTTTAGGTTGTGTGTTGATGCTAGAAGGCAAGGTTGTGGCCTATGCATCTAGACAACTTAAGAAGAACGAAGAGAACTACCCTACTCATGATCTGGAGTTGGCTGCCATTGTTCATGCTCTTAATACATGGCGTCACTATCTGTATGGTGAGACATGTCAGGTGTTTACGAACCATAAGAGCCTGAAGTATATCTTCACTCAGAAGGATTTGAATCTGAGACAGCACAGATGGCTTGAGCTGATCAAAGATTATGAGGTGACAATCGATTACCATCCTGGTAAAGTGAATGTTGTGGCAAATGCCTTGAGTAGGAAGTCAAGTTCAACAACAGATGCATTTTCTATGGCATGTTTCAAGAGAGACTTGCTTGTAGATATGCGAAAGTTGAACCTAGACTTGGGAGTGTCAGGACAGAGTGGGTTGATTGCACAGATGCAAGTCAAACCTACTTTCTATAGTCAGATTAAGGAGTTGCAGCAGAGTGATGATGAGTTGTGGCAGGTTATGCAACATATGTCGGAAGGGAGAAGGCCAGAGTTCAGGTTTTCTGTTGATGGTGTGTTATATCTCCATGACAGGTTGTGTGTACCTAGGAACAGTGAGCTGAAAGAGCAGATTCTTGAAGAAGCGCATGCTTCTACGTATGCTATGCATCCAAGTAACACTAAAATGTACATGAACCTCAAAGATTTGTACTGGTGGCCTGGTATGAAGAGGGATGTAGCTGAGTTCGTGGCTAGATGTGGGATATGTCAGCAGGTTAAAGCCGAACATCAGAAACCTGTGGGTACTTTGCAGTCGCTTCCTATTCCTGAATGGAAGTGGGAACACATCACCATGGACTTCGTGGTAGGGTTACCAAAGACGCCTAGAGGTTCTGACTCGATATGGGTGATTGTGTATAGACTAACTAAGTCGGCTCACTTTCTTCCTGTCAAGTCAACCTTTGATGTTCCAAAGCTGGCCAAGATATATGTGAATGAGGTAATCAGATTGCATGGAATTCCAGTTTCTATTATATCTGATAGAGATCCTAAGTTCACATCCAGGTTCTGGAATCAGTTACATCATGCTTTGGGCACAATGCTGAGGTTCAGTACAACTTTTCACCCGCAGACGGATGGTCAGTCTGAGAGAACCATTTAGACTCTTGAAGACATGTTAAGAGCATGCGTTCTGCAGTTCAGAGGTAAATGGGAAGAACACTTGAGCCTTATGGAGTTTGCATACAACATTAGCTACCATTCTAGTCTTGTTATGGCACCGTATGAAGCTCTATATGGCAGAAAGTGTAGATCACCTGTATGTTGGTACGAGGTAGATGAGAAAGAGATTCTTGGGCCAGAGATAGTGGATATGACTACAGAGAAGATATCTGTGATCCGGGAGCAGTTGAAAGCTGCTCAGGACAGGCAGAAAAGTTATGCAGAGAGACGACGTCGGCCTCTTGAGTTTGAGGTTGGTGACGAGGTTTATCTGAAAGTTTCACCGTGGAAGGGAGTGTTGAGGTTTGGTAAGAGAGGCAAATTGACTCCTAGGTTTATGGGCCCATATCCTATCATTGAGAGGATTGGACCTGTAGCCTACAGGTTGGATTTGTCGTCTGAGTTGGACAATCTTCATGATGTGTTTCACGTGTCTATGTTGAAGAAATGTCACCCTGGTACAGAGAAAATAATAGACCCAGAACCGGCACAGCTCAGAATAGATGTGTCCTATGTTGAAGGACCGGTACAGATAGTTGATCGAAGGATCAAGAAACTAAAGAATCGTGAGATACCTTTGGTGAAGGTTCTGTGGAGTAATCATAACCTAGAGGAAGCTACGTGGGAGCTTGAGTCAGAGATGCGTAACAAGTTTCCTTTTCTCTTTTAGGAATTTCGGGACAAAATTCTTATAAGGGAGGGAGATTGTTATGACCCGTTCCAAAGTTTATTGGTAAGCATTATGATTTGAGCCTAATTAAAGTTATTTGAGTTAACATATGTTTTTATGATGTGGTTAGTGAATCATTAACTTGATTTAGTTGAATTAAGCACATAAGATCAATTAGTGCATAATTAAGATGATTAATTTGAGTAAAGTAATAATTGGATGCAATTGGAATTTTGAATCAGTAAAACAGTGTGATTAGCATGTTTTCATGCCTTGGGAGTGTAGTGGGCCTCATTCTTGAAAAGATGCAAAAGAAATCATGCTGATTGGACCTCCGAGGAAAAAGTTATAAGGATTTTCAGTTTCTGGGGTCAATTTAGCAATTTTTTCCAAGGTTCTTACTTATAAACGATCCTTTTTCTTTCCTTTCCTTTTTCATTTATCTTCTCTAGCGGTCTCCTCTGTGAAGTCGGCGCACAGGAGCTGAGTGGCGATCGGTGAAGTTGAGGAGCAGTTGGCTCTGTTTTCCCCAGCAACCCACCTCTCTTCTTCTTCCCTTCTTCTTTTCTCCTTCCTCTTCCCCTACCTCTTCCTTCCTTGGCTAGCGGCCACCTGCTGCTTGGCCAAGCGGCACCTTGCAGCAGCAGGAAATTAGCTTGGGCGCCAAGGCAATAAGAGGAGGTTGGTTTGAGCTCCGTTTTGGAGGTACAAGAAAGAAGTTGTAGCCTCTATTCAAGTCCAAGTCAACTTGTGCGTGAAGCAGCTTGCTACAGGACCGTGAAATTGAAATACCAAAGGTCGAAAGGCAACCAAATTCCGCCCGGAAATAGGCCTTGGACACATTTCCGGACGAATCCGGACATCCCGAACCACTGTGAGTAGGATTTCATTTAGTTATCATCATTTAACTCCTTCGTTGGAATTTTTCGGTAAACTGTGCATTTTTGCACTGATATCAGTGGTTATCAGGCGTTTTATCAGTATTTGATGAAACTTGAATTTTATTTTATAAATTGCTTCGGTATGATTATACATGATATAGAACAGCTTCTGATTAGTGTAGAACAGTTCAATGATTTTATTTGGTTCAACGGAAACCAAAAGTGCTTAATGCAATTGTTGAAATAGATTTAATTAACTGAAATATTGTTGATGTGTATGTTTGAACAATACAGATAATTGACTTTCTCTATGAATACTCCTGTATATACAGAGTAGCGGTTGAAATTAGTACAGTTCATAAACAAGTGTATTAATCCAGTTGTATGTTCTAAAGTAGTGAAAGATATAATTGTGTTATAATAGACTTAGGTGCCCCAACACCGTAGAACCCCATTGCGCGGTCTGTACCTTTGGGGTAAAATGCTCAGCCCTGGGGATACGCCCAGGCATCGGAGACTCGTGTCCAACAAATACTGAATGTCTCGGTGACACGAAGTCTGAGAGGTAGGATCCCGGTCAGCCCTGGGGATACGCCCAGGCATCGGAGATCCGAGAGAATGTCCCGGTCAGCCCTGGGGATACGCCCAGGCATCGGAGACTTAGAGACCCTCCGACTGTGCACTACAGGTAGCGGGAGGAGTCCAGAGAACTCAGAGTTAGTGTAGTGAGGCCTTGTGAGCCTGAGAGTCCTGTGCAGACCAGGACGAGAAGTCAGACTTAGCATTTCCCGGGTGTGTCGCTTATTCTTGTACGGTGGGATCGTAGTTCGCTACAGATCTTCATATGCAGAGTGCACTGCATATGTTTGGGGCATAACTAAAATGTAATCGTATAGGATCACAGTAAATTTAATATGTTAGTAGTTTAGAATCTTCTGTGTTAGTTGTTAATAATTGCCTAACTAATTAAGATATGCAGTTCCTGATATTTAATGCTTACAGTTATGTGATACCTATTGTTATATAGAAATATGAACATTGCCTGATAGAATTATTATGCCATTAGAATTGCTCAGTATAGAACTGTTCTTATGCTTTATTACAATTTTATATATCTGATGAGTTGTTTAGTGATAGCTAAATGAAAGGCTATTCACTGAGCGAGTAGGCTCACTCCTCTACTCAAACATTTTCAGGTCAACAACAGCATCAAGAATCTGAAGGATCTTTCCATCCTAGTTTTTGGCAGTAGAAGGTATATGTAGTTAGTTTAGTTAGAGGTCTCTTAGTCCTTTCCCCTCGGTCCTTGGGACATGGTGTGGGTGAGAGAGAGTATGTATGGCGAATGTGTAAAAGATGTAAATTAACTGTTATGTTTTACTTTCTGTTAAACAATGTTACATGTTGTAAACTATGTTTATGTTCTCTAGCCAGTTTAATTGAAATGCTTCCGCAATAGTTTATTATGTTTTAGTTTATAGCAATAATCCGGATATCATTACGAGGTTTTAAAAAGAAAAAGTTCTCAGTGATTTGTTTATGTGATAATCTCTCTGTCGCGCCCTAATCTTGTGATTAGTGGTTAGTGTGCGATCGGGGTGTGACAGATGTTGTGTAAAATATACAAGTGAGCTTGTTCCCACATCTCATGACTGATTATTTTCATTGGTGCTCCCAAAGTCCTTTTGCCAGAATAGTCCTCAATATTCTTTTCATTTATAGGAGCTTCATTACCACTTCAAAAGTCATTGCAAAAATTCATAACCTCTCTCTCCAAATTACCCTCAATAATATTCCCTTCATGCCGATAACAATTTCAAACATCACAATTAAAATGCTCGTGTATCGTTCAAAAGGATTCATCCAATGTAAGAAAACTAGTCCCAATATTTTCACTTCCCTAGTCAAGTGGACAATAAGATGTACCATGATATCAAAGAATGAAGATGGAAAAAATGAAGAAGGAAAATATATCTCAAGCTGACATAGGGTAACAACCACTTCTCTTTGTAACTTATCAAGATTCTTAAGATCAATAACTTTATTGCATAGACTGTTGAAGAAGAAATAAAGTCTGGTGATTGCAAACCATACATGCTTTGGTAGTATACATCGAATTTCCATGGGCAATATTTGTTGCATTAGAGTATGAAAATTATGAGATTTAAGACCTATCAGCTTCATATCTTTCATTGATACCAAACTATGGATGTTGGAAGAGTAACCCTGTGGTACCTTAACATTGACCAAGAACTTGCAAAAAGCTTTCTTCTCCTTTCTAGACAATGTGTAAGAAGAAGGAGGTAAATATTTTCTCTGATCATGGCTAATTACTTCTGTTAATATTTTCCTTATTCCCATTTCACATATGTTCATTCTGGATTTGATGCCATCTTTAGTCTTACTTGGTATATTCAACAGAGTACCAATGATGCTATCACATGCATTTTTTTCAACATACAGGACATCGATATAGTGCCTAACTGCTAAAGAACTCCAATAAGGATGATCCCAAAATATTAACTTCTTATTGAATCAAGATTTGCCACTTTGTGTGGGAATGGTACATTATGATCTGTTACCAAATTTATTGAAAAAGTCTTTCACTCTTTCATAAATAACCTCCCTTGGTATAGGTTTAGGGGCACTTTGTTTGTCATTCCATCCATTGAATGCTTTGCTTAACCTTCGATACAAATGGAATTTTGGAAGAAACCTTCAATGACCACGATATACAATTTTGCTGCCATGTTTTAGTCATATTGAATCAATGTTCTCTTCACATATACACCATGATTTGGATCCTTTTACACTGTATCCAGACAAATTCCCATATGTTGGAAAGCCATTAATAGTGCAAAACAACATAGCATACAAACAAAATATCTCTCTATGTGAAGCATCATAGGTCATCACATTCAACTCAGAGTTTCTTTAAGTAATCAATCAGAGGTTCAAGATAAATGTCAATATCATTTCTAGATTATTTAGGGTCTGATATCAACAACGACAACATAACACACTTTTCATATATAACAAGGGAGGGAGATTGTATATAAGAAACACAACAGGGTAAGTGCTATGTTGGATGTTCAATGTACCATATGGATTCATCCCATTGGTAAAAAACCTAAGTCTTAGATTCCTAACTTCTTCACCAAATTCAGTGCACAATAAATCAATCTTCTTCCACTGTGGGGAATCAGACGCATGTCGTAGGATCCCATCATTATTTTTCTTAACTTCTGCATGCCACCTTAAATTCTCCACATCTATCAAATTGGAAAACAAGCGTTGAAAACATGGTATTATAGGTAGATATCTCATCACCTTAGCCAGAGAGCTAGCTTTGGACTTCCTCAAAGTCATCATTTTATACCTTGATGCCACACATTTTGGACAATCTTTCAAATCCACATAGTCCTTTTGAAATAATACACAATCATTCAGGAATGCATGTATCTTCTTAGCCTTCGTTCCCATTGGGCATAATATTTTATTTCACTCATATGTTAAGCTCAGAAGATCATTTTCTTTAGGAAGAATTTCTTTCAACAAAGACAACAATGACATGAAGCTTTTATCGCTCCATCTATTATTATCCTTCAGATTATACAATCTCAACATAGAGCTCAACTTCATAAACTTAGTACAACCTATGTGTAATGGTCTCTCAGCATCATGCACAATGTTCCTAAACAAATAAGGTGGATCGGTGTGCTCTACCCCACAATTATCTAGAATCACATTAACGATGTCTATCGAAATCAGTTTGTTCACATCTATGTCATCTACGACATATTCTTTTTCAACACAAGCATTGCTATTGAAATCTACTAATCTTAGGTTGAAATCTCTCCATGTTATTACCATTCTGTATAGCATTGTACAATCCCATTACACATGAAATGACTTTTGATTTCATCACTTTTGATTTCATAACCAGTGCTAACTTTCAAGTTGTTACCGCAATTCCTACATGGACATGATCCTCCATAAATCTAACAAACTGATCAACACCATCAATAAACTCTGGGGTGCAGCGATTTGGAATGGACATCCATGATTTATCCATTCTATGTTCAAATAGAAAAAAGTATTAGGGTTTAGGGTTTACATATTAAGTTAAGGATTTAGAGATATATTAGGGTTTATTGTTTTAGATTTAGGGATAAGGATTGAAATACCAGGGTTTAGGGTAAAAACATTAGGGTTTAGGGTTAAAATATTAGCATTTAGGGTCTTATAATGAATGTGTGTACCACCTCTCACATTCTTGAACACCTAATCTCACTAGTAAGTGTATAATGTGTATTCGATTTTCAAGAAAATTTCAGCAGCATTTCCCCGAGTTCTCCAAGTACACTGATGTACATGAGCAAGTGCCCACCAACATATGTACTTAGAGAACAAATGGGGAACTGTTGACAAAACATCATGAAAATCAAATATACATTATACACTTACATCCTAAGTGAGATTAAGTGTTCAATAACAGTCCCAAATTAAAGACTATCCAAGATTTACTCATAATGAGTATATCTCAGACGGGTGTTTAGGCCAACAAAACACATGTATGTTGTCATTCCTATATCTACAATCCTAGTTTCATCGTTCGAATTCTAGGTTTTAGGTAACATCATTTAATTTAATTTATTCTTCCATTTAGATTAGTTAATTAGGAGAGAAAGCAAACATTAACATCAATTGATAGAACTAGATTAGGCACCTTGATTTGAGATTACAAACAATGTAGGAGTTGATTTACAACAACAACATCTGGTATCTTAATCTTACCCTTGTCTAGGTACCATATTTGATAACATTGATATTAACATCTCCAATGTACATGCATGTTCATCATCAAAGTATAAATTATTCATAACCTTGGGAGTGAGAGATGACCTAAGTTAAACTAGAAATTAAGGTTAACACACTAAGGAAATAAGGAAAATGACACTAACTAATATACAACAATCCTAATTATCGCTAATCAATGCAAGAGAAATAAGTAACTAACCATAAACAAGTGATTCACTTTCAACAACATAACCAAAATATTGGGTTTTTGGGGGGATATGTAACCTTAACCATGTTAAGGGCCATATTTATGAACATACATCCAACAATTAATCTATGAAACAAAATAATAACAAGTAATGTAGATTATGAATCACATCCTATTAGTTGGCCATGGGTGACATCGTGGCATAAGGGAGCTCTCCTACCTAGTAGTAGGGGAAGCAGGTGCCTAATCTCACTAGTAGAAGCTTTGACCCATGCTCACTAGGTGGCGGTGATGAGGGTAGCACTAGTAGAATCTTCGGAAGAAGATGTAGATACCAAGGTAGTGGCAGATAGCTCAGGCACAAGGTTCGGCATCCTCCCAAGCTCGCATCCTCCCAACAGATCCTCCGATGGCTAGAAACAGTAGCTCCTTTAGCATCCTCAAGACGTTGTTCATTGTGGCGAGTAGCTCCTCAGGTGAACACAGAGAGAGTGGAGGTGGTTGGAGGAAGAGCGGAGGGGACTAGTGGAGTGTTGAGCAGTAGTGAGTGGAGGAAGAGTAATGGCAGCGATGGCGATGGATTGAGCAAAAACAACAACATCGACAGAATCACCAAAGACCTAGGTATAAATCATGATAAAATATAGAATGGGGAAAAGTGTGTTTTGTGTGGGTGATATTAAACCTATAATTGTTGGTTGTTCTAAAAAATCAACGACTAACTATTTTAGTCGTCGGTTACTTGTGAAAAATAGACAATTAAGTCCAAATCTAAACAAAAAAAAGTTTCCCTCGGTTTGGGTTTTAGTCGTCGGTTGCTAGACGTAAACCAACGACTAATTCCTAAACCAAAAAAATAGTCTAACATAGTCATCGGTTACCAATGAAAAATTGACATTTATATATGTATTAAAAAATTGATCTACTATTAGGTCCATAGTTGTCAGTTGTCCAATAAAAACCGGTGATGAAGGAGAAAATTGGGGGGAATATATTTTTGCGGAGCCAAGGTGCAAAAACACCTAATTGTCAGTTTCTAGTAAACAATGGACGCTATAGACCCATACCCTTAAAAAAAGTTTGTCTCGTGAATGGTGATTAGTCATCAGTTAGTTGATAGAGCCGACGACTAAAGAGGGGAGAATTTTTCTATGGGAACATGGCATGAAAACACCTAGTCGTCGATTTCTAGTAAACAATTGACGCTATAGACTCATCCCCTTGAAAAAAATTTTGGAAGTAACTTTTTTCCCTAGAAAATTGTATTTTGTGAGTAATTTTAGATGTCAATTTTTTTGAAAAGAAACTGACATTAAAGTAAAAGTGGTACCCGTGTCTTTTCTAAATTGATATAACTTCACATATGGTGATGATTATCTTATATAAACAATGTCGTTGTTCATTAGCATCAATTTTTTGTGTAACTGATGCCATCAAAGGTGAAGTTATATGTCATTTCTATACTAGTGCATTGACGAAAGAACTTATATAGAAGAAGTATGATGTTCATGTTTGATCACTTGGAATTAGATTTGTAAGTGACTGGACCTAAGTGCAAGTGGGATTTTACTAGTATGTATGCCTTGAGAGCCAGTCATGTGATGATCGTAATGTGCCATTATGTACATGATTTGATAATATTGATATAGGAAATTTTCTAAGTTTGTTCTAGTTATGAGATAATGACACATCATAAAAGATGTCTAAAGAATTATATTACTTGACATCATATATTTTCAGGTTTATGACATGAAGAATTAAATCATATGTATGATAATATTACATACATTATTGTTATGTCCCTAGTCAGATATTATGTTGGACAAAAAATAGACGTATTGACTAATGTTATAGTCTCTTTAGTCACGATATTGGATATCAAGTCAAACACATATTTACATGTTAAATAATAGTGTATCAGACATATCCACCTTATGATTGATACATGGAAACCATGAAATGGTAGCCAGAATGATCGCTTGAAGTGATAGTGGTGGTTGTGGTTCTTAGAGATGAAGTCACTACGTTTGTCACATGTTGTTCAATGGACTTTGACAACATCCAACGTGACCTTGAACAAGGGTTTCCATAAAAGTGATTATTGGGTATGTTGTGACACATGGGTATTGACTTTGAGTGATGCATATGCAATTTTTCTCTCCTATTGAGAGTTTGATTTATGGATCCCTTGATAAGCGAGACTGGGAAATGTATGGTCACACTCATGTGTGTCAATATGTGATATGTGAGATCACATGCATATCTATAGTCTGCCCTAATTCAAGAACTTAGATTGAGTATCAAGATGATAAAATTTTCATGTCTCACATTAAATATGGATATCAGAGACAAAACAACTACACGATCATGGTAAAAATTATCTTGAGTTATCAAATTTCCAATTACTTGGGTAGCAATGATGTGTTTCTAGATACCGCACATTTCCTGTGTAGTCATAATAGGTATCAAATTCATTGTCAATGTAATATGGGATATATAGGGTCACACACATAGGATGCACTTGGAATAGGAATTTACTCATGAATAAAATTTAGCTTGGTTACTAAATGTGTTTAAGTAATCAAATGAAGCAACATTGGTAGCACGGCGTGTCCAGTCGATCGACTAGATTTCCAGTGGGCCGATTGGACACTTTTAAAATTGATCAGTTTGACTGGGTCAAACAAAGATGAAAAATGACAAGTTTGATGTCAAATGATTAATGATATGTGTAATTACATGCATCACACATCAAATTGAAAGACAATGTTATTGTGTTGTTGGCCATAAGTCAATCAACAATGGGACAGCCCAGTCAAACAATTTGTGTGCCAATCAACCAACTGGATTGTTCACTTGACCGACTAGAGGCACGCAACAACCATCAAACCATGAGATCTGGCCTTTCATATCATGTGGGTTTTGGAAACCCTATCTCATCAACTCCTATATAAGTAGGAGATTGGGCAAGGCTCTCAAGAAACTTCTCTACGCACATTTTTTAAAACATGTGAGAGATCATGAGAAGTCTTCCCAAGAAACAAAGAGACAACAAGGGGAAAGGAAGTCGATCCTAGCACATTGACAAATGGAAGGACTACTCCTTCATGTCAGCTCCAGAAGTGTGACATATTGTTCCCAGTCATCCACATGGACTATGTAAAGGTATGGAAGCCATTTTTAACAGTTTAGGAGGATTATGATCATTTTTCATTTTTTACTTGCAAAGAGAGAACATCACTGTGTAAGGATAGGCATTGGACTTGCTCTAGGACAAGGTATGTCTTGCACCATCTTTTCTAATACATTGTTGTTGATGCAATCTCCTTGGTAGGAAATATGGATAGAAATTTTTATTTCTGCTGCCTACTCTACTTGTATATTTTCAGGGCCTCATTAACTTATGGTGTATCAATATAAAATTTGATGCAACTATATTTAGTTTTATCATTTATTTTGTTTCAAATGATTACTATACATATCCGATTAAATACCACATACACTAAGGAAAATCATGTAGATCATATATATATATATATATGCAATCCATCCATGTTTCCCCATAATGGTTTAGATGGTGTATGTATGTGTTGTTATGGCCAATACCACTAGGATGTTTGTGTGATTGGATGGTTTATTTCCTACCTTATAAATTTAGTATGCACACTAAACGTTCCTCTTTATTCTACAAATGTAATAAATAGTTAACCCTCTATGCTCCCCGTGAATGTATCTCAAGGTATTTTCTTTAAATAAACTAATACATAGATAGAATTAGCATTAGTTTTAAAAAGGTGGCTCAGTTGACTCAACCAACTGGAGGATTGCATCAGCCACCTGATCAACTAGATGGCCAAACCAACTAATTGGAAGAAGTCCAACCAATTGTTTGAGCTAGGATTTAGTCGACCGACCGACAAAGACTATCAGGCCAATAGGAGGATAAACTATCAACTTGATAGTCTAGTCGATTGACTGGCCTATTCCCACCACAACAACTTCCAATACAAGTGCATAAATATGATGTATGGCCTTAGGTGGATAAAAAATATTTTTGGCTCCACTCGATCGACTCAACCAACTGGAGGATTGCATCAGCCACCTGATCAACTAGATGGCCAAACCAACTAATTCGAAGAAGTCCAACCAACTATTTGAGCTAGGATTCAGTCGATTGGCCGACAGAGACTATCAGGCCAATAAGAGGATAAACTATCAACTTGATAGTCTAGTCGATTGGCCGGCCTATTCCCACCACAACAACTTCCAATACAGGTGGATAAAAAATATTTTTGGCTCCACTCAATCGACTCAACCTAGTGGAGGATTGCATCAGCCACCTGATCAACTAGATGGCCAAACCAACTAATTGGAAGAAGTCCAACCAACTGTTTGAGCTAGGATTCTGTCGATCAACCGATGGAGACTATCAAGCCAATAGGAGGATAAACTATCAACTTGATAGTCTAGTCGATTGACCGACCTATTCCCACCACAACAACTTCCAATACAGGTGGATAAATATGATGTATGGCCTTAGGTGGATAAAAAAATATTTGGCTCCAATGAATTGCTTATTTTGCCCATAACCATCACTCGTATATTTGTGAGTGCATGTTTTAGTTGTGGTTATAATATGTATATGATACATATTATTAGTATATGTCGATTGGATGTGTATATATATTTATAAATAAAATCCTTAAATCATATCAAGTCATAGATGCTTACCATAAACATAACACATGAAAAGCTTGATCAACAAAGTGTGGTGCATCGTCTATATCATTGAGTGTGATGGTAGTTATGTGGATCTACCAAGAAAGGTGCATTTCTATTGTGATGTCTTTTAGGTTAGTCTTAACTAGGTGATCTTAATGAGATTAAGTGGTTAGAAGCATATAGATGGATTATGACAAAGAGTTGTGCACACTATCTCTCCAAAAATTGCATTGGATGTAATTGGCAAGTGTTTCCTGCCTTAATAATTGGTTATGGAAGACTAAATTGGTTGTGTAATAGCTCATTTATTTTGAATTGTGTCCCACTAAAAAATTGTATGTTGCAATGTTTGTGAATCAATATAGAGGGATATTGATTTGAACAAAACAATGGGAGCAATAGTTTATTGGCTAAGAACTAATGGTGAGGATGAAAACTCAGATTCCTACCCCCCCAAAAAAAAATTTTGTGAAGACATTTTGTATGCAGTGAAGGTGATGGAGGTGAAACAATGGAGGATAGATGACTAACCCTTCTTCCGTGAATGTTATGTTATGGGGGACTCATAGGGTTTGGTAGTGAGGAAGGGGATACTAATGACAACCTTATATCATAGTTTTAGGGTACTATGAACCAATTCTTGATTGTTGTGAATCTAGACCTAGACGATCTATTCAATGAATTGTGAGGGATTTCTAGAGATGGGAACAATAAGATTACTGCTACCTGTGTGAGGGGTAGACACATGTCCCCTAGGATGACTACCCTTGGATGGGAGAGGTCTAAAAAATTGTTGATTAGGACCATGCTCACATCAAATATGAGGGGTGTTTCCTACCCAAAGCAACAAAGGATGGTGAGGAAGCTCATTCAGGAGGTCCAAACGTCGATGGTTTTTGTCTTGGAAATGAGAATCAAAAGGCAATCTATATAGAAAATTCCTAGACTTTTCCTGATGTATGTGTTTTTTTGTCTAATCTTCAAAATGTTGAAGGTTGTTGGATCGTGGTGGGATGGAACAAAGTGATATGGGAAGTTTAGATAATCCATGCTATTGATCAAGTCATGATTCCTTCATGCATTAACAATGGTGGTTTCCAAGACATGGTCACTGGTGTCTATGGGAACAATAATGAAGGGCGTAGACATAGCTTTCAAGACAGCATTAATATTTCAATACAATCTAAACTTTGACACCTAGTCATTGGCAATTTCAACCATGTTTAAAATATAGTTGAAACATTTGGTGGGAAAATAATTCCTTACTCTATTCTTAACAAATTCTAACCTACTTGAACTCAACATAATTGGTGGAGTTATTACTTGGCATAATAGGAGAAGCCCATATCACTTCATTTCCAACAATCTCGACCAGGGTCTGGTAAACGCATCTTGGTTGGATGTTTTATCAAACACCACACTTGGTTCGGCTGCGCACCAAAATATCAACCACACTTGGATGATGATTAAACTAAGGGAGAGTCACCACATGAATAGACCTATCAGGTTCCTCAACTTCTGGATCAACTGGTTGAGATTTGGGGATATGGTTAATGAGGCATGGGGATGCCTTATTATGGATAATCCCATCTAGTCTGGTTTGAAGAAACTAAAGAGAACTAAGAAGGCCCTTAAAAGATGATCTTGCAGCCTAATAAACTTTCCCAACTTCGTCAAAGGGGCTTATGGGGATTTTCAAGTGTCTTCTGAGGATCTTTGAATCCATCCCATTTATTCAATGAAGATTAAGGTAGAAGTGGCTGGGAATGATAGGATTTCTCATGAAGGTAGAGGAGGTTCGTTTATGGAAAATGAGTAGGATTGGATGGATTAGAGATGGAGATCAAAACATGAGGATCTATCATAACTTCACCATGAAGAAACATGTGAGGGATTTAATTAATGCCCTCTTGAAGCCTTATGGGTCTTCCACAGAAGTCTCGAAAGAGATTACAGAGGAGGATATTTCTTTTCTACATAACCTCTACAACAAGGCACAAGGCTTGCACCCTTGTCCTCTCTATGTGAGGAAGGTCACTAATGCCGTGAAGTGTAGCTTATGTTGACCTTCCATTGATCAATATATCAAAGATGTTGTCTTTTCATTGGTGTATGAATAGCCCTGGACCAAAATAGATTCAATAGGAAAATGTTCTAACACAGTTGGGATAGCATCAAGGATCATGTATTCTGTGTAACTAGATGGTTCCTTATTGGTGGTACAATGGTTATACAAGCTAACCATGCTTTCCTTCACCTTATTCCTGAGAAGATGATGTCAATCACACTCATTGACTATTGGCCCATACCTTTCTACTCCATTTTCTATAAATTCTTGTCCATGGCTTTGGATAGAAGATTGAAGAGCATGCTCAATGTGATCTATCCCTATCAGATGGTCTTTTTTAGATAAAATACATCTTAGATGGTGTTCTCTTGGTTGCCAAGTTCATGTGTGAGTTCAACTACAAGAAAAATACAAAAAGACACACATTAAGCTAGAAATTATGAAGGCTCATGACCATGTTGATTGGCCAATACTTTGGATCTCTTGGCTTTTCAATAGGTGGATCAATATGATGAAATAGTGTGTGAAGTTTACCTCATTTTCTATTTTTATTAACAACATACCCCATGGTTTGTTCACCGCTTCTAGCAGTCTACGCCAGGGTGATCCCTTGTCACCCCTTTTTTTCTCCATCTTCATGGATTTGCTCTCCAACTTGATTCATGGGGATGAAGAGGAAGGGCGCTCATGACTTTCAAGGTGAATGGGGATCCATTTGCTCACACCTAGTTTCAAATGTTGTCAGCCACTGCAAACATATTCGCAAGGTGAGAAATCTTCTCATGAGCTTCAACAAACTCACATGTCTCTATATTAGCAAGATTAAATCTAGCATGTTCTTTTCCAGGTCTTGTGTTGCTAAGAGGGGGAGACTAAGGGAGTTGATTGGCCTATCTATAACATACTGAAAACTCTTTGTACCTCTTTGTACTCTTTTCTATAAGCTTTAATCTCCATTTTTGTTCTTTTTGTCCTTGGTCTTGATTTAAGAGAAATTTAGATAGTTATTGGTTAAATATTTCCCATATAATCTTATTTCAAGGTTTCATGTACAAATGACTCAGTTAGATTTAGACAAGGGGTTTAATATGCAATCTCACTTTAAGAAATAAAAAGGAGATAAAATAATTCGTCCTAGAATCTTCTAGTGTTTCCTAGAATGTAAGAAATAAGGAGGAAATCCGAATTTTATAAAAGAAAGAAGATAAATATAATAAGTAAAAGAAATATGAGAAAATATGAGTAAAGAAGATAATTACAAAGATTTTGTAACAAACAAGATAATTTGAAACCATCATGATAATTTGATAGTCTAATTCGTTTATTTGAGGAAAGAATAACTTAAGGGTCAAGTATTATTTAAAATAAAAATATTAATAACATTATCAAAGGAAGATGGGAAATAAGACAATAAAAAGAAATAAAATACTTAATGCTCTCAAATTAGGGAAATAACTTCAAATTCGTATTCTAGACATAAAAATAAGACTCTGTGCAAATTTGCAATTAATTTGGATGACATATGAATAAATAGGAAAATAGGAGAGAGAAAGAGTGTAGAAAGTTCTAATCAATTTAATAAATAAAAAGATAATGTCATATTGAGAAGATAATTGCAAAATAGTGTTTCAAATCATTAAGAAAAACTTAAGGGTGAAGTTACATTAATTTTAGATAATATTAACACCTCTTTTGGAGGAGAGAGAAAATGACATATTAATTTATTCACATAATAAACTTTCTCAAAATGAAAAACTAACTCCATATTCGGATTCTATGCGTCGAAATAAGTCAGAGTACCAATTTTCATAATTTTTGGGCAACGTTTGAGCCCCCAAAATAAGAAAGAGAAAAAGGATTAAAAATCTAATAGATTTTAAAATCGGTTTTTGCTCAGGGTTATTTCCCTGATCTAACGTGAGATCAAACGGTCCAGGTTGATTAGTGGACCCGTGTCCACTGATCCGACGATCCACGATCGTCTTCAACCTCGAGTTAGATTAGGAAACAGGTTGTTTTTCTCGTTTACTTAAATTTGTGATAACTCGAGATTTACTCGACTATTTTCTCTGATTTTTGTTGCAATGGGTTCCTTGCAAGATTTCGCATAGGATTATCCCAAGTTTTTCGAGTTTTGTTGGGTATTTGTGAAACCCCCAAAGTGGCCGCCGACCTTCCCTTTGGTTTTCTATCAAACCCTAACCCGGGCCAACCTTGCCTATATATAACCTAACCCCTGGCTCCGCCATCACCTTAGCTACTCCCCCATACCCTTAATTTCTGAATTGGTCGAAGTTTGCACCTCCAACGAGCCGCCGGTTGCTCCTGTCTTGCGGCGCCTAGTGCTCTTTGCTCGCTTCGTCTCCGTCCAAATTGAAGGTACCATCCTCTTCGTCTTCTCGTTCTCGTTCTTTTGAGTATCTAAACGCAAGATTTGGTTGAGTATCTTGGATTTGCCCAAAATCGGGGCTTTGCCCACGTTTTCGTCGATCGGGCGAGCGGAGGTTGAAGACGACTGGCTTTTTACGATTTTGCCCTTCGCCGCCTTTTTCTTTCGATTTTTCTCGCGCGGTATTTTCGTCTTTTCGCGGTCCGTCGGCCTCCACCGCTCGGCCGATCGCAAGCGATCGCGAGCGATCGCGTGGCGCGGCTCGCCGCTTTCTGTCGCCCATCACCGCCCGGCCTCACCAGCCTTGCCTACGTGGCAGGCTGTGATTGGTCGGGGCTAAACAATTTTTATTAATTAATCTGTTGGTCAAAATTTAAAAATAAATAGTGTTTTGAAATCAGGAAAACGAGATCTATTCAATAAAAATATTTTTGAAATTTGATTTTGAGTTTTGCGAAAAAGTGTTTTTAAAATCAAATTAATTAACTTAAAAATCTCTAAAAATTTACCGTAATATTTATATTTCCAAAATATACAATATTATATGTTATTTTGATCAGGAAAACCTAACTAAGTCAATTATGAGGTTTTTGAAGTCTGAATCGAAGGTTTGTATAAAAGTTAGTAAATTAGGGTTTTAAATCTTAGAAGTAAATATATGCAATTCTAATAAATGAATTAAATGATATATTAGGAAGTTTGGATCTTTAGTTCGTGAGACGATCTGATAAGGGAAGCTAGGACATCTGTGGCAAAGGTATGTGTATGAGTTTAGTAGGGATTTTACTTGTTATGAGTCATGTTGTACATCTACCTACCAGTTGGGAATACTTAATCCAATACCTAGATTTTTCTTATGAGGTTTAATTGATCCAAACCATTGAATATCTTTGAAACCTAAATTGTCTTAATTGCCTCAATTTCAGTTATAGTACTCTCTTGTTTGGGTATCTATGCCCATTGCCATGTTGAATATATTTTGTTTATTCTTGCCATAAATCTCTTAGCATGAAATTAAATGTTCTATTTAAATTTTAAGTAGTGGTACTTTTGTACAACCACCCATAGAGGGCATGTATAAAATCGCCCTAGGGGAATGTTTATTATTCTCCCCATTAAAAATTTGTAGGTGACTTGGAAATGTTTATAATTCTTCCCTCACCTAAGGTTAGAGGTTCGGTAGGTGCCTCAACCCTACTTAGTTAGATAGACATATTAATAAGCATGCTAAAATCCTTTATTATCTTTGTTAATGGCAAGTTCTTTAATGAAAACCTCATACTCTTTGATATCCTTTTACACCAAATACTTGACTAGTTTCCTTGTTACATCATTTCTTTGCCTTGGATAGATTAGTAGAGTAACACATACTTTTCTTTGTTTTTCCCTCTTGCTGGGTGCCATCCCAACCACCCAGGTGTTGGAGCTTTTCAAGGAGAAGGAAGGATTTAAAGAAAGATTCCTTGCTGTGTTCGTTTGCTTGTGAAGAAGGATGGCTAGGTTGCTATAGCTTGATCCTCTATGCTATCTTATCTTTTCTTTTAGAAAACAATGATGTAATAAACAATAAAGCCAATAGAGGGCTTGTTATTTCTTTTCTTTCCGCTGCTATTGACATTTTATTATGTATCTGGAATCATGCTTATTTAATTGGATTATGATGCAATCATCCTCAAAAGTCTCAATTTGTGTTAAAAACTTGTGGATGTTGTATTTCCTTTAAATTTTAGTAAGGAGGTGATCTCGCCTCTTTACAGCATGGTATCAGAGCCTTTGGGCGACTATTAGGGCATGCAGTTGAGGCAATGGTGTCTAGAAAGGATCAGGGCATGGGGGCTGGCAAGATTTTCCTCCGACCCACTAGCTTGGCATACGGGGACTCCCGTGCCCATATGATCCGGCCTGGCCTGCGCTGATACGAACTGCCCGAAATAGTATGCCTTTAGGCAATAGCATTCTAGTTATCCTTTTCTCATCTCTATTTCTTTTCCCTCTCATCTATGATCCTTTACTCTTGAAAATTTATTAAGTTACCCCTAATTTCAGGAGAGGTGACCTGTTTGACAACTCGAACCAGGAGTCCAACACCGACAACCCTGACACTCCGGCGACACCTGCTGTGAACCAATTGAACTCTGGTGTTCCTGCTTTCACACCCGAGCAAGAACTGGCGATGCTGCGACAACTGTTGTCCTCCACCATGATGGGACAACTCAACACCATAGCTGCTGTTGCTTCCAAGCCGAGGGAGTTCACCCTCACCGACTTCATCAAGATGCAGCCACCCTACTTCAAGGGTGAAAGTGAGCCTAACATGGTGGACAAAGCAGATGACTGGGTGCTGGCCCTGGATCGGACCTTCGAGGGTATGGCTTGCCCTCCTCACCAGAAGGTTCGGTTTGCAACGTATGTGCTGGATGGACCAACACGGGTCTGGTGGAATGGAGTTGCTCGAACCCGAGACACTTCCTCCATGGAGTGGGCTCAGTTCTTGAAGCTGTTCAGAGAGAAGTACATCTGCCCCGCGTTCCTGAGGAAGAAGGAGGCTGAGTTCTACAGTCTCAAGCAAGGAAGCATGAGTGTGGCCGACTACGTTCAGAAGTTTCTGCTGCTGGAGCGTTACGCCACTGATCTTGGAGCTGATAGGAGAGCAACCTTGTTCTTGGAAGGTCTGAACTATCATGTTGGACGAAGCCTTGTTCCACAGTTGCCCCTCTCGTTTCAGCAGATGGTAGATAAAGCTCTCGCCATCGAGTCATATCCAGGATTCCAGTCCTCTAGTAGCTTCAACAACAAAAGGAAGAACCCGAACCAGCATGAGAACCGTGGTCGAGATCGCTGCAACAGATGCAATCGCCACCATCCTCCTGGAAGATGTCCCGCCAACAACACACCTGCTCGAGTTGGCAATCGTCCTCCCCCAACCTGCCATGAGTGCGGCCAAGTTGGGCACATCCGACCTAACTGTCCTCGTTTCCAGCAAGGGCAGAATCCGGCTCAGCCACCACAACAGCCGAGACAGAATCCTCCACCGCGAAACAACAACAACCAGAATCCGAGACGCCCGCCAGCTGAGAGGCGGAATGGGAGAGTGTTTGCTCTCAATGCTGAAGAAGATGGTGATGGTAATGAAGTAATTGAAGGTACACTACACCTCAATTTGCATCCTTTAAAAGCTCTTTTTGACTCTGGTTCCTCCAATACCTTTATATCTAGCCAGTTTGCCTCTATGCTTGAAATTGAATCTGAGTTCATGGATCATGTGTTAGATGTAAAAACTCCTAGTGGAAAAATCTGCTCCTCGTATCTCCAAACTCCTACACTGAACCTCTGTATATCCGGGATAATGTTTCCCACCGTTTTTGTCTTGCTTGATATGACTGTCTTTGACATCATCCTTGGTATGGATTGGTTGAAGAAGTTTGAAGCTGTTCTGTTCTGTGAGGAATCCAAGGTTAGCCTTTTCCACCCTGATGAAGGAAGAGTGTGTGTCAAGGGCAAGAAGTGAGGAGAACGACAGTTTGTCATTTCTGCCATCAAAGCTGAGAAGCTCATCTCTCATGGGTGTAGAGCCTTCCTAGCTTCCATAGTTCTCGAAGCTACACCTCCTGCCCTGGACCATGTTGATGTGGTGAAGGACTTCCCAGATGTCTTTCCTGAGGAGTTGCCTGGGTTGCCACCAAATCGCGAAGTGGAATTCTCCATCGAGCTCGTACCTGGAACTTCACCAATATCGAAACCACCTTACCGTTTGGCACCTGCTGAACTGGCGGAGTTGAAGAAGCAGCTTGAAGAGCTTCTTGACATGGGTTTCATTCACCCCAGTGTTTCTCCTTGGGGAGCCCCTGTCCTGTTCGTGAAGAAGAAAGATGGTTCGATGCGGATGTGTATGGACTACCGCATGCTCAACCAGGTGACAGTAAAGAATCGTTATCCATTGCCACGCATCGATGACTTATTCGATCAGCTGAAGTCAGCCACAGTGTTCTCCAAGATGGATCTGCGGAGTGGCTACTACCAGATGCGGGTGAAGGATGAAGATGTTTCTAAGACAGCGTTCAGAACTCGTTATGGGCATTATGAATTCTTGGTCATGCCTTTTGGTTTGACAAATGCCCCTGCTGCGTTTATGGACCTAATGAACCGAGTATTCCGCCCATACCTAGACAAGTTTGTGGTGGTGTTTATTGATGACGTTTTGGTTTATTCTGAGACGTTGGAACAACATCGCGAACACTTGCGGATTGTACTCAACACATTGCGAGAAAATCAATTATATGCAAAATTCTCGAAATGTGAGTTCTGGATAAAAGAAGTGATGTTTCTTGGTCATGTGATTTCTGCCGGCCACATATCTGTTGATCCTGCAAAGGTGGAAGCTGTGACCAAATGGAGTGCTCCGAGAAACCCGTCTGAAATCCGTAGTTTCCTTGGTCTGGCTGGTTACTATCGGAAGTTTATCAAAGGGTTTTCTGAGTTGGCTTTACCATTGACTAAGCTGACTCGGAAGGAAGTCAAGTTCACATGGACCCCTGAATGTGAGGAAAGTTTTCAGAAATTGAAGATGAGTCTGACTTCTGCTCCAGTGCTTGCTTTGCCTGTTGAGGGTATACCTTATGTCATCTACACTGATGCATCCCGACAAGGTTTGGGGTGTGTTCTTATGCAAGACGGAAAGGTGATCGCCTATGCTTCTCGACAGTTGAAACCTAATGAAGCTAATTGGCCTACGCATGATTTGGAGTTGGCTGCCATAGTTCATGCTTTGAAGATCTGGCGACACTACCTCTATGGAGAAAAGTTTGAAGTCTTCTCTGATCACAAGAGTTTGAGGTATTTGTTGACTCAGAAGGATCTAAACTTGCGACAACGTAGGTGGATGGAATATCTTAAAGATTACAATTTCACCATCACCTATCATCCTGGAAAAGCAAATGTTGTAGCCGATGCTTTAAGTCGCAAGAAGGATGCTGTTTGTGCTGCTCTGAGATGTTCCGTGTGGGAAAACCTTGAACATGTTGCCAGTTGGAGGCCTCAACCTGTTGCTTCAGTAGATGAAGATAAGTTGTGTGTTCATATGGCCAGTTTGTCTGTTACACCAACTTGGATCTCAGAAGTTGTGTCTGCACAGTTGGAGAGTTCCGAGCTTGAAGAGTTGAAAGCGTTAGCTGAAAAACCGCAATCTGACTTCTCTGTCGGAGTGGATGGTGCTATCCGCTTTAGACAAAGGTTGTGGATACCTGATGTTGGTAATCTGAGACAGAAGGTTCTGAGTGAAGCTCATGGTTCCAAGTACACTATTCACCCTGGCACAACCAAAATGTACAAGGACCTACAGCGAAGTTTCTGGTGGAAGAATATGAAGAATGATATAGCTCTGTTTGTGGCAAGATGCTTGACATGTCAGCAAGTCAAGATTGAACATCAACGACCTGGTGGTCTTCTTCATCCTCTTGAAATTCCAGAATGGAAATGGGAGAAGATCACAATGGACTTTGTTACTGGTTTCCCCAAGTCCAAAAGAGGGTATGATGCTGTTTGGGTGGTGATTGATCGGCTTACTAAATCTGCACATTTCTTGCCTTTCAAAACCACACATAAAGTTGCTGAGATGGCTCATCTGTATGTGGAGTGGATAGTTCGTCTGCATGGTGTCCCTGCTGTGATAGTTTCTGATCGAGACCCGAAATTTACTTCTCGTTTGTGGGTTCAGATTCAGGAAGAGATGGGTACTGATCTGCATTTCAGCACTGCTTACCATCCGCAAACTGATGGTCAGTCCGAGAGAACAGTTCAGATTCTAGAGGACTTGCTTCGTGCCTGTGTGATGGATTGGGGTGGTGCTTGGGATCGGTATCTACCATTAGCAGAGTTTGCTTACAACAATAGCTACCAAGCCAGCATTGGTATGCCACCTTTTGAAGCTCTCTATGGTAGACCTTGTCGTTCACCTTTGCACTGGGATGATGTTGGTGAGCATTCCCTGGTGAAGACTGATGACATGCAGATGATGCTTGAGAAGATACAGTTGATAAAGAAACGGATGAAAGCTGCTCAAGACCGAAAGAAGATGTATGCTGATAAAAGAAGGTCTGATGTAAGCTTCTTAGTGGGTGACTATGCTTTTTTGAAGATCAAGCCTATACGTTCTATTGCAAGGTCTAAAGTAAAAGGCAAGTTGAGTCCTCGTTATGTTGGACCATTTGAGATCTTAGATAAAGTGGGAGATTGTGCATATCGCCTAGCTTTGCCTCCTGCTTATGACAAGATTCACAATGTGTTCCATGTTTCTGTGCTGAGGAAGTATGTTATGGATCCGTCTCATGTGCTCTCCATTGAACCTGTGGAGATTAATGAGAACCTGACCTATGAAGAGCTACCTGTGAAGATCCTTGACTCCCGAGTGAAGCAGTTGAAGAACAAGGAGATAGAGTTAGTAAAGGTTTTGTGGAGATATCATGGTTTAGAAGAAACCACCTGGGAGTTGAGAGATGAGATGTTACGTACTCACCCTTCCCTTTTTGTATGAGATTTCGGGGACGAAATCCTTTTAAGGGGTGGAGTGCTGTAACATACTGAAAACTCTTTGTACCTCTTTGTACTCTTTTCTATAAGCTTTAATCTCCATTTTCGTTCTTTTTGTCCTTGGTCTTGATTTAAGAGAAATTTAGATAGTTATTGGTTAAATATTTCCCATATAATCTTATTTCAAGGTTTCATGTACAAATGACTCAGTTAGATTTAGACAAGGGGTTTAATATGCAATCTCACTTTAAGAAATAAAAAGGAGATAAAATAATTCGTCCTAGAATCTTCTAGTGTTTCCTAGAATGTAAGAAATAAGGAGGAAATCCGAATTTTATAAAAGAAAGAAGATAAATATAATAAGTAAAAGAAATATGAGAAAATATGAGTAAAGAAGATAATTACAAAGATTTTGTAACAAACAAGATAATTTGAAACCATCATGATAATTTGATAGTCTAATTCGTTTATTTGAGGAAAGAATAACTTAAGGGTCAAGTATTATTTAAAATAAAAATATTAATAACATTATCAAAGGAAGATGGGAAATAAGACAATAAAAAGAAATAAAATACTTAATGCTCTCAAATTAGGGAAATAACTTCAAATTCGTATTCTAGACATAAAAATAAGACTCTGTGCAAATTTGCAATTAATTTGGATGACATATGAATAAATAGGAAAATAGGAGAGAGAAAGAGTGTAGAAAGTTCTAATCAATTTAATAAATAAAAAGATAATGTCATATTGAGAAGATAATTGCAAAATAGTGTTTCAAATCATTAAGAAAAACTTAAGGGTGAAGTTACATTAATTTTAGATAATATTAACACCTCTTTTGGAGGAGAGAGAAAATGACATATTAATTTATTCACATAATAAACTTTCTCAAAATGAAAAACTAACTCCATATTCGGATTCTATGCGTCGAAATAAGTCAGAGTACCAATTTTCATAATTTTTGGGCAACGTTTGAGCCCCCAAAATAAGAAAGAGAAAAAGGATTAAAAATCTAATAGATTTTAAAATCGGTTTTTGCTCAGGGTTATTTCCCTGATCTAACGTGAGATCAAACGGTCCAGGTTGATTAGTGGACCCGTGTCCACTGATCCGACGATCCACGATCGTCTTCAACCTCGAGTTAGATTAGGAAACAGGTTGTTTTTCTCGTTTACTTAAATTTGTGATAACTCGAGATTTACTCGACTATTTTCTCTGATTTTTGTTGCAATGGGTTCCTTGCAAGATTTCGCATAGGATTATCCCAAGTTTTTCGAGTTTTGTTGGGTATTTGTGAAACCCCCAAAGTGGCCGCCGACCTTCCCTTTGGTTTTCTATCAAACCCTAACCCGGGCCAACCTTGCCTATATATAACCTAACCCCTGTCTCCGCCATCACCTTAGCTACTCCCCCATACCCTTAATTTCTGAATTGGTCGAAGTTTGCACCTCCAACGAGCCGCCGGTTGCTCCTGTCTTGCGGCGCCTAGTGCTCTTTGCTCGCTTCGTCTCCGTCCAAATTGAAGGTACCATCCTCTTCGTCTTCTCGTTCTCGTTCTTTTGAGTATCTAAACGCAAGATTTGGTTGAGTATCTTGGATTTGCCCAAAATCGGGGCTTTGCCCACGTTTTCGTCGATCGGGCGAGCGGAGGTTGAAGACGACTGGCTTTTTACGATTTTGCCCTTCGCCGCCTTTTTCTTTCGATTTTTCTCGCGCGGTATTTTCGTCTTTTCGCGGTCCGTCGGCCTCCACCGCTCGGCCGATCGCAAGCGATCGCGAGCGATCGCGTGGCGCGGCTCGCCGCTTTCTGTCGCCCATCACCGCCCGGCCTCACCAGCCTTGCCTACGTGGCAGGCTGTGATTGGTCGGGGCTAAACAATTTTTATTAATTAATCTGTTGGTCAAAATTTAAAAATAAATAGTGTTTTGAAATCAGGAAAACGAGATCTATTCAATAAAAATATTTTTGAAATTTGATTTTGAGTTTTGCGAAAAAGTGTTTTTAAAATCAAATTAATTAACTTAAAAATCTCTAAAAATTTACCGTAATATTTATATTTCCAAAATATACAATATTATATGTTATTTTGATCAGGAAAACCTAACTAAGTCAATTATGAGGTTTTTGAAGTCTGAATCGAAGGTTTGTATAAAAGTTAGTAAATTAGGGTTTTAAATCTTAGAAGTAAATATATGCAATTCTAATAAATGAATTAAATGATATATTAGGAAGTTTGGATCTTTAGTTCGTGAGACGATCTGATAAGGGAAGCTAGGACATCTGTGGCAAAGGTATGTGTATGAGTTTAGTAGGGATTTTACTTGTTATGAGTCATGTTGTACATCTACCTACCAGTTGGGAATACTTAATCCAATACCTAGATTTTTCTTATGAGGTTTAATTGATCCAAACCATTGAATATCTTTGAAACCTAAATTGTCTTAATTGCCTCAATTTCAGTTATAGTACTCTCTTGTTTGGGTATCTATGCCCATTGCCATGTTGAATATATTTTGTTTATTCTTGCCATAAATCTCTTAGCATGAAATTAAATGTTCTATTTAAATTTTAAGTAGTGGTACTTTTGTACAACCACCCATAGAGGGCATGTATAAAATCGCCCTAGGGGAATGTTTATTATTCTCCCCATTAAAAATTTGTAGGTGACTTGGAAATGTTTATAATTCTTCCCTCACCTAAGGTTAGAGGTTCGGTAGGTGCCTCAACCCTACTTAGTTAGATAGACATATTAATAAGCATGCTAAAATCCTTTATTATCTTTGTTAATGGCAAGTTCTTTAATGAAAACCTCATACTCTTTGATATCCTTTTACACCAAATACTTGACTATTTTCCTTGTTACATCATTTCTTTGCCTTGGATAGATTAGTAGAGTAACACATACTTTTCTTTGTTTTTCCCTCTTGCTGGGTGCCATCCCAACCACCCAGGTGTTGGAGCTTTTCAAGGAGAAGGAAGGATTTAAAGAAAGATTCCTTGCTGTGTTCGTTTGCTTGTGAAGAAGGATGGCTAGGTTGCTATAGCTTGATCCTCTATGCTATCTTATCTTTTCTTTTAGAAAACAATGATGTAATAAACAATAAAGCCAATAGAGGGCTTGTTATTTCTTTTCTTTCCGCTGCTATTGACATTTTATTATGTATCTAGAATCATGCTTATTTAATTGGATTATGATGCAATCATCCTCAAAAGTCTCAATTTGTGTTAAAAACTTGTGGATGTTGTATTTCCTTTAAATTTTAGTAAGGAGGTGATCTCGCCTCTTTACACTATCCTTGGGAAATTTCACTACCAAGTACCTTGGGATTCCAATTTATGGTGGTAGAGGCAAGGGATGAAATTATGGAATGACAATTGATGATTTTCAAAGGAATTGACAGATGGGCTGGAAACTCCATATCCATTGAAGGTCAATTGGTTTTTATTACACTGATCCTTCTTCCCTGAAGCAGATCTTCCCCTCTTCAACATTGACAAGGAAACGAGTATTATCGGTGGGTTCTTATGGGGTGGGAAACCACATGGTGTGTCTTGGGCCACCATTGCCAAACTGTTCGATTGGGTTGGGTTGGAGATGGATGAACCCCTCTATTTTGTGAATAGGATGACACCCCATATAATTGATAACTTTATGATGAAACCATATTATCCTTAGATAAGATTGATATCCTAGAGTTATGGTTTTTCCTTTCACTCCCCTCTTTCTATGGGATGATTTAGAGTTTGGAATGCCATGGTATACAATTGGCAGTTGGTGAGAGGTTCTTAGGGCATGTTTGGCTTACAGTATTATGAATGGGATAGGACTTACATTCCATTATTAATCCCAATCCCATGATTGTTTGCAAAAAAAGGACACAAGGAATATAATCCCTTTGGGACAAGACCAAAATAGAACTTTCCAGTTCCGCACCCCCCCTAGGTATTAAGTGGTATAACTATTCCTAAATACTCCGACCCTCGACCGCCGACCCCAACTTGCGATATTTTTTTTGTGACGGCGCCTTCCTATTCTCTCAGTGTGCAGAACACCGACAGAGGATGCCTCTAGTTGTTTCTGGTTGTGCACACCAACAGCTTCGCAGACTTTCGACATGTACGTATCTAACCGAATCAACTATCCATAGGCGTAAAGTCTCTCTGACTGTGCTTCTGGTTGTACACACCAACAACTGATTTGTTAATCAGTTTATAGATCTTAGTCTGATAGGAACTTTTCCCCCTTTACCAGTGTGTTGCTGCTGCGGCAAGGAAGCACTATTGGTTGCTTGTTGGGCGCTGATTTCCATCAACGATCAGTAGTCGACTGACCATCCTTTATTTATATATACTTTCTATTTCTCTGTTCGAGTTCGGAACCGGCTCTTCTCAAAAAAAGGCATTGTTGATGGTCTTTTTTTATTGGTATTTTATTGCTGATTGGTGGAGGATTACTTCAAAGAATACCCAACAGGTATCTCTTCTTCTTCATATTGTTGTGTGTTATAGGAACACTTCATATGTCTACATAAGTCATGACAAGTCTTATCCTATGTTGCATCCAAACATAGGATGGGATCTTCACAACTCCCATCCTCCACCTATACCTGCTAATCCCATCCTTTAGCATATCCCGTCCTAATCCTTTCATGCGAACCAAACATGCCCTTAGGGTTTGCCACTTGTACATCATAGAGTTTGTGATATTTTTCTGTTGGGAAGGTTCTTGTGTGTAAGATTGGTATTTAAACCTTGGTTGATCCATTCTTTGGGTTTGCCTCTTATATGGATTCTGCTAGTGTGGAACAAGATATATACTCCTAAGTGGAATCGTTACCTTTAAAGGTGTATCATGAGTCATCTACCTACTTTTGATAGGTTGAGGGGTTGGGGACTTGATACCAATCCTCTATGCCTCCTGAGTAAGACCACCTATGAGTCCCATGGACATTTTTTTTCTTGCCCCTACAATAAGTACTTTTGGTGCAAAATGTCCCTTAAATGTGGAAGGGAGGGCAAACCACCTACTTTTCTAGATGATGCATCATCCCATATGATGCTTTGCTGGTCTTGGCATTACTTCTATTTCTTTCTTGATTTTCTTGTTGACAGACTCAGAGATGTTTATATGACCTAACCTAATCTCCATAAAGGATTGGACCTACTTGTGAAACAATGGTGGAGTTTTTGTACTTGATGCATTCTCTATACAGTTTATGCATCTTACCCTATACATCTTTTTGAGATCTAGTAATATTTTACCATATAATAAAGTCAGTTAATGGATTCCCACAGGATTCTACTTCCCCATATCAACATTTCTTTAAAAATATGATTTTGATCCCCTCTCTTATTGTTTCCTTTTGTGATTAATTATTTTTAATATTATTTCAAACTGAAAACAATCCATAAATAATTTATGGTTTTAAATTGGTGCAAAAAATCATGTTATACTGTGAATGCAATTTGTAGGATTATGTTGCCTTTATAATTTTATAACCATGTGAATCATCTACATATTATGATGTACAAAAAAATACCATATGTATACATGATTTAAGCTAAAATATTACAAATTTAAAATATGATTTTACATTTACTAACTACAAGTAACAAATTGAAACATGTTTAAAATTTGAAACAAAAATATGCATAAAGTGTAAAATGTATCCAGAAAATGTACACATGACTAGGAAACAAAAATGGACTCCACATTATCTCAAATATATTAATATACCTGACAAATATTTGTAAGGTAGTGGACCAATGAAAAGAAGGAATAGAGATACTCATCTATAGTATGTTGTTGTATTATAATGTATATATTATTAAAAACATATTCCCATAGAGTGATTGAGTAGAGTCTAAAAACATGAGACGTTATAATTTTTTAAAAAATATGAAGGTGTATTCCACACATAGATAAAAGGGATTTTCTTGAGACATTAAGTTTCTTGCACACACACCTCTTAAACGTATGTGATTCAAAATAATTGTTGTAATGATAATGGTCATAAGAATCTAGTTTTGAGGTATTCCAAGAAGGTGACCGTCTTTGTGAATCTTTAATTATATGCATACAACTAATACTAATAACATTCTATACCACTCATACTACAAGACATCAACTATGATACCCCAAACTAGGGTTGGTCGAGAACCCTAGAAGTGGATATTTAATATCTTCCAAATAACAATAGTTGAGTTCATAATAAGTGAGCATGAGGATAACATCTCATGATTCAATAGTAGAATTATTGGTATCTATATTATGATGTTATATAGGTCTAATTTTCTTATCTCATTCGAGTTAAGTTCCTCTTCCTTGTACATGCCCCCTTTCCTATATATAGGATAGGAGTTTTCCATCTATCAATTAGAAACTCATTGTCCTTCCATATTATTTTCTACATGGTACCAGATAATAGATCCTAACCTTTGGGAGAAAAAAAGAGAGCCTCCTTCTATGGGAAACCATCATTTGTTCTTGGCATGGCCACCTGATAGGAATTATCCTAGCTGCCATGATCCTCTTCTATCTTCTCTTTCTTAAGAATCTAATGTTTTTGAATAGATTAGTATGTGATCACCTTCTCGGCCATGACCTACATTTATGCACCTCTCCCAAATACCATCTATCTAGTTGAACATTCCATGAGTCCTCGCTTACTCCAACCTCTACATCGACATATACATATCAGTCATAAAAAAAAATTGTCCTACCCGCCATCATTTCCATCTGCAACCAGAACTCGTGGTCCACCTATTCATCGCCATTGACCACTATGGCCAATAACAAACTACCAAAAGGTAGCTACCACATCCACTACCTCCTCCACCATTTGTTGTTATATTGATGCTAGTTGCAGAACTGAAAGCCACATGAACCACTCCAGTGGTAGTCATGACGGCTTTCCGCCACCACATGAAGTTGTATCGGTGTAATGACCATCTACTTAGTAGGTAATTTTGGATCATTTGACCCCAATCCCAAATTTCAAATATTTACAGTGAATTTGATATCTAATATAGATTTTGTTTCTTATTTAGATTCATTGCATGAAATATATAGGATTTCATTATAAATCCTAATATACTATACTTATAGCATGTTAAAACTTGATGTACTAATTCTTTATAGCATATTAATTAGAATATATTGAGAAATTAAGTGATAAAAATAGAAGTCAAATAAATGCTTTTTATTATTTTATTGATAATCTAGATAGTTCTAAAAATTGAAGGTATATAAGATAACCTTTAGTGAAAATATGTTAAATTTCTTAGAGCTTTTAGTTGATTTATGGACTTGTTTATGAGCTGACTTTTATCAAGAAATATTCAATCATCCATATTGAACATACTAAAATTTTATTGTTAGAGTATTCAATTTTATTATATTATAGGTAAGTCCAAAATGGATGAAATTTTATACGTACATGTAAAAATGTATTTTAAACAACTTACTTAAATTTTCAGAATTTTTCAATATCTGTTAAGGGGTCAAACAGTTGACATATCAATTAATTTTTTTTAGAGTCAGTGGATGACGCCGACCAATTGTTAGGATGAGGGTAAAATGGTAGTTGACTAAGTTAACAGTGGTTATATTAGGTAAACTCAAGTTGTCTGTACCTCTAAAATTACTTCACTGATTCCAAAACCCTACATTTTAACCTAGGGAAATCTCTTGGGCGATTGATGGAATTTTTCTCTAGAACAGGAAGAACAATGGATTGTTCTTTATTTTGAGGTGAAAACAGAGTAAGTGTATGTTATACCAACTATTTTTGTTTATTGTATCTAAAAAATTATGTATACAATGATATTATTATTCTTTGATCTTATCTTCCATGTATTTACTCCTAGGTCAGCTCGAAGATGGGTTTAGGAACCCTGTTCTTAATGTAAACAACCCTATTCTTAAAGGTAGCCATCTATTCTTGATGAATTTATTCAATTAGAGATAAAATAGATTTTTTTAAGATCTCAATTCAAATATATGTAGATTAACATGAGTGGATGAAATAAGCATTCATAAATGGCAATTAATTAGATTATTTTGGTTGAAATTATCAATTTTCACTCTTTTGAATTCTGTTTATAGTTAAATTTATTCAATGTTCCAAATATGATCGATTATATTTATATGTTTAAATGAGCACTAAAATCCATGTATCTTAAATATCAGAGAATTTTGAAATTTATTTGAGAATATTTTGAAAATGTACATTTCTAGATATTTTGGATGTTTGAACAAAAGTCTAGTCAAAACCCATTTAAATGTGAACTTGATCTTTCTTATGCAGTTAGGTTTTTTAGCAGACGTGTTTGATCGATCTTTTTGATATCTTGAAAAGTTAGAAATTTAAGTTTATATGATACATATTTTTTGAATCAAGTAATCAGTGATGGAAACCCACGATAGTATGCTTCTAAAAGGGTACATGTCTAATTTAGTAATAAATAGTTGATTGAATTGATTCACATGGTATTTTGGGTTTCTAGTTCAATATTATTATATACACATGTCATGTTTATTACTAAATTTGAAAACTATATGTTAGATCCTTGTCAAGAAATGGATGAGTTGTTATGCTACTGTAAGTAAATCAGAAAAGATGTTGCCTCAATTAGAGATTTTATTGATGCTTTACATGAATAAGAGAAATAGTGAATGATAATGATTATATCAATGGACATGATATATATTTGAATATACAAGAAATATTATATGTGAATGATCTATGAGAAACCCTAAGAGAAGGTTGATCAGTAAGCTAAGGATTCAGTTATGTTTTCATCACTGAGTTTAGTTCATTTGTCCAAGTAGTCAGTAATATACATTAATAAAAGAGATCAATCTAAAAGAAACGTACAATCAAAAAATTTAGTAATAGTAGATGTTGTGAACACCATATAACTAATGAATGTAGGTCTACATCCAGAAAGTGAAATGACCCATGGACTATTAAATATAGGAAGAAGTATCTCGAATACAAAGATACAAAGTCCCAAAACCAATCAGTTAGGTAATGGTGGTAGTACAACAAAGTACCAAAAAATAACCAGAGATCCCAATGGTACTAGTTCAATAATAGTGGTATCCAATGATAGCTAGAATTTTTGGTGGTGCTCATAACAATTGGAGTTTATAGATCTTGTGGACCTACTCCTTCTAGTAGTTACTTTGTATTGTGTGTCATCCCTTGAGGGTCCAGATTGCTTGGATTTAAAGGGTTTTTATCCTAGACGTACCACTTGTGAGTACCCAGGTCAAGCGGCCACAATTTTGCACCTAGCTTTTTAGACGCTTCCATGCCTTATGAGGTAACCTCGATGCAGACCAAGCAATTAGTAGAAGTCTTGATCTTGGTTTTACATTAAGACTTGTATGATGAGTCATACATAAGTGTCTTTCACTTGGATGGTATGATCTATGTGATTCAGGGGCAAAGTAAAAGAGAAAGATAATTGAGTTTAGTTAAGTCTAGGGAAAGAGTTCAATTAGTCATATTAGCCGGTTATGTTTAGTTCACTAACAAATTATTAGTCTGTTTAGTAGTCCAGTCAAGTCAAAGTTAATGAAATATAAGAAAAAAGAATAATAAGGAATGTATTTTGATATTTGCATGTTTTTAGTGATGCATGATATGATGTTAATAATAAATTTCTATATATCCAGGTTTATAATTTGCATTACTACCTTGATTTTACTTCAAATATTCTAGAAAGATAAATGTCTACTGTAGTTCTTTAGATTATTTTATTGTTTTACACATTCACTGAGCGAGTATCTCACCTCTGTACAAAAAATATTAGGAAACCATGTGATTCGAAGATGTTGATGCATCTGAGTAGATTTACAACAAGATTTAAGTATCAATTTAATGGAGTTCACTTGGTCCCTATCATTCTTGGTCCTTATAAGGAAATAAGAGAGTTGTAAACAATGATGTGTAACATCATTTCTTTATTAACAAGGTATTTGTTATCATGATTTGTGTACATGGAAGTAGAATATTTCATATGAACATTTTGATATTTATCCTTATGATTAAATATGTATCAATATTTAGTTCATGTGATTTAATGTGTCAAACATGAGAATTATAAATTAAAAAAAATGAGAGTGATATTTGGTACTATGTTTAATCATCTATTTATGCCCTAGTATGAAGAGTAGCAGTTATTGTGAGATACATGTGTAGAAACTTGGTATTAGAGCTTATGCTGAGTTTTCAGGGACCGTTAAGTCAGTATGTTGGAGTCATAAGTGTGGAAGATAGGGGATGATATGATAATATCTCTGGGGGTTTAAGCATTTGGATATCAGGGCCCAATATCTAATTGCTTTGTGTCAAGCAACAACAAGCTACTTTATTTATTCTTTGATGTATGCCTTGGCCAGGTATTCAGTTGAAGGATGGGCCAGAGAGAAACCCTAGAAGTATCAGGGTTAGAAGACTATAATGACTATAATGAAATAAAGAGAGTAAGATCATAAAGATAGAAGGTAATGCAAAATTTTGATCTATATAGTTGATTTCATTCAAAAGGAAAAGCAGTGATCTTGCTCATATAAATTTGATATAGTTAGTTCCTAGATATGCATTATCTTCTAAAATATCTTTGTACATATGTATTTGCAGTCAGAGATTATTCGTGTTCTATTCATTAAGTAGATATAGTGTTACTCTTAATTGAGTTCTCTTGGATTGATGGTCTTCCTACATCTTTATGATGGATAGGTTTATTCAATCTTTAGTAATTACTGGCATTATGACTAGAAGTACATCCTAGTCCACCTGACAAGATGTGATACTAGGATCTAATGAATCCTATATGATTTGAATAAGAACATGATATGATAATGGGATATCAGGAAATATGAGGGCATGAGAAAACTAAGATATAGTAATTCAAAGGAAATGTTGTAGTAACTAAGAAAAATCGGTTGCAATAAGTAATTCAGTGATGATTTGAAATAAGGATAGAAAAACCTATTTTCATGCACATACAAAAAAGGGGGAAATCAAAGATATGCATGTGTATAACTATTTAAATACATGTACAACTATTTAAATAAAACTTTACCAAGGGAAAAGTAATGATAAAAAGAAAAGGAAAATGGTTGAAATTTGACTTAGGATATGGAATTATCAATTTATGAGAAAAATATAAATATGAGTTAATGAACAAGATAAAAAGGTAGACATCAAAAGAAACCAAAGAAAGGAAATGGATTCAGAAGAATAAAATCCATAGTTGAGCTTCATAGTTATATATTCCTTAATTTAGGAAACATTATGTGAAAAGAGTAGCATGAGAAACTTAAAAATCCATTAAAGTTGAATAATTCTCATAAGAACAGAAGTAAAGAAAAATTTAATTAAACATATGAATACTTTAGATTTGAGGCTAAGATTATAAATATAGATAAAATAACAAGAGAACAAGGATAAATGTTTATTACAATCTACTGAGAAAGGGATGTATGATAATATGAGTACATGTGAACATAAATCCCAAGATGTACTAATGTATTCATCCATATCTCCATTTAATATAGTAGTTTCTATCAAGTAGTTAGTTGGTTTTACTTTGACATGCTTAAATAGTTACTTGTGTCTAGATAAATCTATGAAGGATGAAGAAAAATATCCAACAAGTAAATGAGTCACTTGGATATTAATTGATAATAATATTTAGATGAATATTTTTTCTTTATTGGTTGAATTGAAAGGAAAGGCATGTCATCTACTATGTTAAATAAGGCAAAATGAACTGAGAAAATATTGAGTTAGTAATTTAATCCATGGGAACAATGAGAACTATACACATTAGTTATTGAATAATGAATTTGCATAGATGTGTGAATGAGAATTCAATAATAAGAAATTAGTGAAGGATAATGATAGATGGAAGGAATGGTGCATAGAAAGGACACAAGAATGAGCAGTACAATGATAATGTACGAATGATAAATTGATACTTAAATCATGATAAAAAAATAAAAGGATAAAGAAAATGTTGAACAGATGTTTTTTATTTGATAATAAATGATTAGATGTAGACCAGATAAAAATAATAAGGTTGATAAGAAAGAAGTATTCAGTAAATATTTATAGAATAAAATTGAAATACAGAAACATCTCCTTATCTTCTATATCTTCTTATGTGAAAGTAAAATAACAAGGAATACCCACCAAAAATGAAATCATATTCAAGTAAATGGGGTATTCATAAAATTATTTGAAGATGAGAAAAGATACCAATGGAGAAAAGTGATGATGAGCTCAGAATAGGTAATGTACTAACACTTGTTTATGGATCCCTCTCTAGTGCAAGACAATGAGTATAAAAATTTGTTGGGCCACATAGACTAAGAGGAGAGGGTAGAAGGATTTATAATTTGAGATTCACTGATGTATTAATTGCTAAAAAATTATCTGATGTAGATTTTTTTATATGCTTGTAACATTCTTCATATGAATGTATTTTTATTTTTGGAATCTTAGAAAAAATGTGGGAATCTGAAAATTTTCACAACAAAGAAATATTCTATTAGAAACATAATACAAAGTGTTAGATTAATTAGTTTATTTGTACATGGGCGTAATTGTCTTGGTCCACTGGGGTTAAGTTATGCTTCCTTTTACTTGCCTCCCATCCTATATATAGGAGGGGAGTTTTCCATCTCTCAATAGTAAATATCTTTCTAGCTCCATCTTATTTTCTATATGGTATCAGAGTGATAACTTAACCTTAACACTCCCTCCTTTTTAGTCATGAATGGACCACAAACATCAGTATGAACTAAGTCAAATATACAAAATAATTGTTTAAAGATACGAGCTGGGAAGTACACACGATGGTGTTTTCCTAGCCAACAGGAATTACACTAAATAGAAGACAGTGAAGATAAAAAATTGTCTAATATTTTAAGCTTGTCTTAAGGTAAATAGAAATGACGTAGATGCAACTAAAGTGGCGTGGAGGCAAGAAAAGCTTATGGTAGGTTGGAGGGTGGGGCAGGGAAGTAGTAGAGATCACCAAGCGCACTCTCTGCCCAATCATCCTCAAATTCCTTCTATCTGTTAGAAGAGGTGGCTTGGTGGGCAAAAGAACCGGTAGTGGGTAAATCCATGACTTGCTAATTTGAAGAGGCAGAGGTGGTAATGTTGTTGTTCAGGGAGAATCCCCGTAATTAATATTGGGCAGCTTGGTGAAGGTGTTTGTATTCCTCATGAGATAATGAGATATGAGAAGTTTGAGAAGATGACTTTGGTGAAGTATGTCCACAAGCAATCATCGAGGTTGATGCTTGACCTACATGGGCATAGCCTCTGCCACACGTCCTCTCCCATAGTATGTTGGATATCCATGCTTCGAGTGACAAACATCTTCAGTGTGTCCCATCTTGACACAATAAGTGTATTTTGAATGTTGATCTCGTCCACGACCATGACTTTTGGCCGCCACAACCATTGTTGGTGGAGGTTCAAATGCAACAATGGGAGAGATGTAAGGAGCAAGCATATCAGACTGGGCCAGGTGTGCTTATGACTGGTCCATAGATATAATGATTGCACCAACCAAGTGTAGTTGTCAGACTGTATCAAAGCAAGGATGAAGCCCGTTGAGGAAGTGACCAGTTAGAAGAGTCTCCCGCTCCTCAGTGACTTCACCGGACTTTTTCGGAGAGAAGAAGTTGAGTTTGTTTGTCAAGCTCTTCATGGTGTCAAGTACATGGACAAGGGTCGCTATCTTTGATGTTCGGAGAAGAACTTATCTGTGATATTATATATGCATGGGCAATTGTCTTCTTGAGTAAAAAACTGCTTCATCTCCTTCCACATAGTCTTGACGTTAGAGTGTCATATATATTTGACCGCCACCTCCGGCTACATGTATACCTAGAGCCATGAGAGTTCTTGACTGTATCATGTCACCCTAGATTCATTTGGAACCGTAAGCGAGTCATCGGTGATAAATTTGAGTTGGTCTCGGGACTCAAGGAATGCTCTTGGACAACATTCATCCACAACATAAAATTATCACCATTTAGTTTAACAGCAGATATGTGAGAAATATCTTGTAAATGATATTCAGCTTAACAACACCACTCATCATGAGGTGAGTAAAGTGCTAGATATAATGATATATATGATAAAAAAGAAAATTAAAATATCAAAATGTAGCACGGTAAAGAAAAAATAGAAAAAAAAAACAAAGAAGAGTGCATCCGCCTGCGGGCCGCAGCTATGTCTTCTTGTCTTGACCGCCATCCCGACCTCCATGATCATCTCATAAAAATCAAGTTTTTTTAATGTGTCCCCGCTCTCCTTCCCGGCATGGACATTTATCTCCTTCACGACAGCAACTCCCTCTCCCTGTCATGATCTTGCCAGCTCGCAACATCTCCTTGGACTCTGCCGCTGCAGCGGGCACTCTGACCTCACACCTGGCAACGACGTTAGGAATCACCGGTGGCAGTTTCCATGGTCAAGTACATGGCTTGCTTCTTTCCAATGGTGCCGGATGACATCTGAACTAGTTTCGTGCATGTGGCTGATTGTGAGGCGGCCACATTGGGAGGACAGATTCATCGTGTGGAATTCCTTTGCTCTACGCTGATAGTCAGTCCCACGTTCAAGTCATCCCGAACTGCCGCGGAGGATACGCATGATTTTTTTTATGTTTTGTTTGGTAAAGTGGTGGTGATTGCTCGGACACTAATGGATAACTACGAGCAGCAGGTCAATCACTACCAATCACACTTCCAAACACACGGTTGCCCACCTCTCTTATTTTACAGTACCGACCACTCATTTCTTATTTTATAACTTTTATCTGGAGCGATTGACAAACTCTATCAAGCATTTATTTCTCATTGTGAAAAATTGTTACTATAAGTCATCTGTGATGGACCACCGGTGATGAACATAATCGCTTTGTCAAAAGTAGCATTAATGCTTTGTTTGGTAAAACAGTAAGGATTGCCTGGACAGCGATAGGCAATCACGGGCAGTGGCTCAATCACGTTGTCATACGCACAGTTAACCATCGCTTCCAATTTAAATTGTATTTTTACTTCAAAGCAATTGACAACTTTTATCCAAAGTTCATTTCTCACCGTGAGATATTGTTACTGTTACGGTGAGTCATCAACACTACATAACCTTCTTGAAACGGTTGGTAGAGAATATTTAATCATTCGTTGTTATGGCGGCAACATAATTCTCAATGAGCAATTGTCGTGCCTTTAATCAGTAACAAATCTTCTTTTATTGACCTTATGGTCAACTTTGTCACAATTAAGTTTCAAGATGAAAAATTGCTGGGTCTCCGCTTTTGCAATACACATGTTATTGCACTTGACATATTATTCTAGGGAGTAGCATAGTCGCCGTTTCTTTTTTTTTCTTTCTCTAAAACGTGCTTCATTAAACAGCACTAGATGTAAACCTGTGCCATGTACGGACTTGTAAATTACAAATTCAGCAATAGTAATAGGACTAACACAATAGTTGTGACCATCAAATTTTACTTAAAATGTATTAAGATGATGGAACAATGTATACATGCCGTCTGAACACAAGGTGGTACGAAGACCCTCAGAGGGTGCATGGTTGCTGTTAATATTTGCTTCCATTGGAATATGCATTTCTAATTCATATATGATTAATTTTGAACATCTAATCTCAGAAATATATGTCATGACAAATACAATTTATAACTAAAATAAATGGTCAGAACCTGAAAATTTTTTGGTGGATATATACTACTTTCAGATATCAATTAACAAACTTAGTAGGTTCATGTTTAATATTGCATTAAGAACTAGAGCATGTGTGCACAAATATTTATTATTACTACAGAAAGTACAAAGTACATCTGTATATGTACATATATAAGAAAAGAATGTTCTGTTTGTTCCCGTAGAGTCCAAAATGGAACGACGCGGCCAACATTTGTTTAAGTAATTTAAACATCATTTCTTTGAATAACTTTGGCCTCACATTCAGCTGCTTATTCACTTTTTCATCACCGGTGGATGGACCTGTTGATAAGTTGAAGAAACTAAATGAAGCATAGTATAACGTCAGTGTAATGTGCTTTTGTGTTTGTATTGTTATATGTACATGGAAGTGAGAAATATAAGACCAGTATATTGAAAGAGTAGAGCATACATAGTGATGAAAAATATGAAATGTAAAAAAAGCTCAAATTCGATGGTTAAACTGGATATAATCAATCTGTAAATCAAATTTCAATTAATTAAGCTGAATTTGGGGCCCATAGTACACCTATAGTAGGTCAATTTGTGTGACTTCTAGCAACAAGATCCTCACCCCAATGGCAAATAGTGTGAGACAAAAAATTCGGATCTATGACAGTAATAACAACGCAGAACATATTCCACATATGACTAGGACAACCCATCACATTTAAACACTTCTTACATGCCAAAGAGGCCGAGCACTTTCAACCTACTATAGAAAAAAAAGTTTGTTAGTTTCCATATCGAATTTTGTTTTAACAATAATAAAAGATAACATTTTAAAGATAAGAACATAAGAATACGGTAGAGCAGTCAATAATTTCTAATAGGATGAGTGGAATGAAGTGCAACGGCCAAATATTAAATTCCATATTGTCCATTTAAATTGCATTGAAAAGTTAGAGAGCCGCCAGACTCTAGATAAAAAAGGCCATTGCGAAATGCCATCTTTTCATTTACAAATAATGTGTGAAATAAAAATATTCAATACCATACGCAAAATAATGATCCTGAGTTGTAGTCTACATATTTTTTTACAATACATTAAGATAATACATACATAACTCCATAAAGGTATAGTTAACTACACTAGACACAAAGAAAGCTTCTTTTACATACAAAATAAAGTGTGATTGTAAAAAAATAATCAACTATACATTTGGTCAGATTCGATGAACAATCACTTCAATGCTAACAAATGTCATTGAGTTTTCTAATTTACCTAAGTTGTGCCACGTTGATATAATCAAAGAAATTAGATCTGTTGAAGAATGGAATTAATGAATGATCAAACCATTGAGCATAAAATCCAACTGTAACCAATGATGGAAAGTACCAAAGTTTATTATATTGTTTTTCTCCTTGACGCTGACGAACAGAAGAAGTATCATATTTTATGGTATTGTGATCATTTACAAAGTGATAAATGGCACAAAAACGTTTGTTCCTTGGTTTCTTACTACTGCACATGTGCAGCGAATGACCACGGCATATGAAAATGGTAGCAGAATTTGAAAGTCAAATTCTGAGAATAGGAGTAGTTATCTATTCTAAAGGAGGCTGCCACACCAATCGTCTATTAATTAATGGCTTAATTTATTGGGGGTTATACTTATACCAGACTATATAACTGCCATTTGGTTAGCTATTTGGACATTTAAATGGGTTTGTCGACTGAATTCAACTTCATTAGCAAAAAACTTCGAGTTAGTCGGATACCCTTAAAGATTGGTCTGCGTTACATTAAAAAAGTAAGTGTATATAGAAAAAATTTCATCCTTTAAGAATTGAGAAAAAAATCTAGTTAGTCATCTTCGTTGAGATCGCATGGCAAAGTTAGATGAATATAATGTGCCATCCTCTCATGGACATTTAGATTTATTCAAGTCCTCATGGTAGCAGCTTGTATTTCACTACATGCTTTTTTGTAGAGATACTTCATAAATGTATACGTAAAGACAAATGCAACTATGTTACAACAAGATAAGCATTAAAGCAAGGCAAAAGGTAAGGTACATGAAGGTCAAAGGTATGTATTTGTATGGAGTTCAGACTCCATCTTTTCTAGTGCGTATTGTTAATATATTATAGTATCAGTTGCTCAATTATGCCGAAGTCTGGACAAAGGAGACAGAGAGTAGGTTGCATGTAGCTATACATTTCTCAGACATAGAGTCTCAAATTCTTTTATTTATCGGTGACAAAATGGAGACATTTATCTAGTAACACCTTGTAGTAGTGAATGCGACCAGTAATAGTAAATCTAATTGATGGTCCAAAGTTGATATTACTGATCATTGACGCTGGCACAAGGTTCCACTGACTCGAGCTTGCACACTAAAAAATCACGATCCATAACATTATTGACAAGGTATTAGTGATAGAAGCAAAAGCATCAGTGACAAGATTAATAGCAGCGGCGAGGATTAGAAAAGAAAGGAACCAACACAGGGCAAACATTAAATTAGCTATATGCACTGCAAATTAAAAATAGAAGGGGCAAGCGACAATAACGTAGTGCCCCAGATTCCAATCGATTGGTCAAAATGAAAATTATACAGTGAAAGTTTGAAAGCAACACCTACAGGCGTGTGAATGTTGGCGCTGCTGCTTCACTTCTGGCAAACTTCACAGTCAAAATTTCACTTCTCACTAGCCAGTACCATCGCATACGAACACCTATTGCCAGCCAGAATCGCAAATGAACACCAAACGCTAGCCAGAAATATCGCAGAAGAACCCTAGCACATAACCAAGTGAAGTCGCTAATGAGGAGAAATGACCATCCACATGATGTTCTGGACAACCTTTGTTAACTATTGCTGAGATCCCCTTGAGTGGATTTTTCAGTAGAAAGGATCATTTTGTAATTTAGAGAAATGAATGAAAATATTACAGAAGAAATCCAAAATGGTCTTCTTATATAGTATAGATGTCAAGAGATTGAACAAAGGGCTGCAACCTTTTGTTAACTATTACTGAGATCCCCTTGAGTGGATTTTTCAGTAGAAAGGATCATTTTGTAATTTAGAGAAATGAATGAAAATATTACAGAAGAAATCCAAAACGGTCTTCTTATATAGAATAGATGTCAAGAGATTGAACAAAGGGCCGCCGCCTTTCTCTGCTTCGACCCCAGTGTGTTTCATCACACAGGTATGATCCTTTATACCACCGCCTGGCCAACAAAATAATGTTGCAAATAAAAGACCTTGTGTTAGATTATAAAGTACAAAAAAAGGAATAATTAATTTTTTTCTTCCTACTATGCTTATTTTGGTAGTGCTTTGTTTTCCTACTAAGATCCATTCTGGTACTGTCACTCATCTTTCTACCGAGTTTTAATTTTAGTGATATTTTTGTTCTGTTATACCGTGCTTATTCTGGTAGTACTTCGTTCTTCCTGTCGTGCCTTTATACCGGTGGTACTTTATTTTTGTGTCGTCATTCCTCTACCAATATTTATAACTTTCCACCTCAACCACTCTCATGATCTTTTTCGTGATTAGAGTGAGGGGGAGAATAGAGGAATTAAAATGAGAAGAAGAGAGAAGAGGAGATAAGATGAAGAGAGAATTCATATCATCTGACCATGTTTCCTAATTTCTGCATATTCATCCATATTTTTGATACCTACTATAGTGCACATTCCTATCGTGGTACATCTCAAGCACGTGCCCACCTACTATGGTGTCATATTCCTGTAGCAATACTCTTACCCAACTACCGTGTTCCGGATTGGTGCTTCTTGTGTGAAAAACTTCGACAACAATGACAAATCAGATGACTTGTATATATATATATATATATATATATATATATATATATATATATATATATATATATATATATATATATATATATATCGAGTCAGGCTAGAATACACTCGAATGTATCCGGAACGGAATACACTCAAGTAGTTTTTCATGATACAATATATTTTTTTAAAATCTAATCCGTTGATCTTGTTAAACATCTCATGAACAACTCATACGCAAAATTTGAGTATATTTGGATATGTATAGCTCATGTTATGAAGACCGCAAAAATTATGCATTTCAAATTAGTTTCGCGCGTCGATTTTGTTGCCCTTGGATGAGTGACTTACACTCATCCAAATGAGCTCAAAATTTGTATGTAGCCTATTTATAGTATGACGGTAAAGATCAACGGTTTACATTTTGCAAAAAATAGTCTTCATATGCAAACACACTTGAGTGTATTCGTGCGATCCGTACACTCGAGTGTATTCTAGCCTGACTCTCTCTCTCTCTCTCTCTTTCTCACTCTCTCTCTCTCTCTCTCTCTCTCTCTCTCTCTATATATATATATATATATATATATATATATATATATATATAGTCAGGCTAGTGTACACTCGAGTGTACGGGAGGAACCGTACACCTCAGTAATTTTTAAAGATGCAATAATGTAAAAAAAAATCTAAACCATTGATCTTCTTAAATATCTTAAGAACATACCATATAATAAATTTTAGCTTATTTGGACACTTATAGGTCATGCATCTAAAGGATGCAAAAAATAGGCATTTCAAATTAGTTTTGTGCATCGATTTTGTTACCCTTAGATGAGTGACTTACACTCATCCAAATGAGCTCAAATTTTATATGTGGCCTATTATTATTGTAACCATTAAGATCAATGGATTAGATTTTAGAAAAACATGGTCTAGATAGGAAAACATCATTGGGGTATACAACGTAATCTGTACACTCGAGTGTATTCTAGCCTGACTCTCTCTCTCTCTCTCTATATATATATATATATATATATATATATATATATATATATATATATATATATTCCACCATCTATATTATTCTAGTTATTTGTTATAGATTCAAAAAATAATTTGTGATTACTTCTACAAGTTCGGAGGTTTTCAGATTTCAGAGGGAGTGCACCCTATAATTACTACTTCTGCATTAATCTTATGATCATTAAGGGGAGAAGATTCATTTGTTGCTACGTGCTATCTTTTTCAGGAAGAGTGTTAACGTGTTTCAATTTTGTGTTATAAGTTTCAGGGGGAGGCCATTTCTTGTAGGGGGAGATCGATTTTTTGTATGAGCTTTTTTTCTCATGTATTAGCAAGTTGGATATGTGTACCACCCGTGCTCCAACTTGAGGGGGAGTGTTAGATTAATTAGTTTATTATGTACATGGGCCTAATTGTCTTGGTCCATTAGGGTTAAGTTATGTTTCCTTGTACTTGCCTCCTCCCATATACATAGTAGGGGAGTTTGTCATATCTTAATAACAATTATCTTTCTAGCCTCCATCTTATTTTCTACACAAAAAAATGTTAAATATGAATATTAAACATTATAAGTAATATATCAATTTAAGAGTTATTGTGATTTATTATAAGTCATAATGATCAAAAGGAACAACTAGAAAGTATGGTTTAAGGAAAAGAAGAAACACATAATAGAGAAATATATAATATATGGATATTAAGAGAAGAGTTACCTAAAGAAGATAAGTTTCAAATGAAGAATACATGAAAGGTTGTTTTGGGAGTTGGTAATCTAAAAAGATAAATTTTTACACGACCTTGGACGCCAATGAGGTTACATGAGAAAACTTAAAAATGGATACGAAGAAGGTAAATAAACTATTAATATATACTTAAGGCATAAAAGATCAATTCAAAAAAGTGAGTGAATCGTATGGGATGATTAAGAAAAGAGAATGCCAGAGGAAATGAAAACCAAAGAGATGTAAGTTAAGAGAAACTAATGAATGACAAGAAGTCCATGCTAAATTTTGACTATTTGAATATTCATAGTCAATCATCTTTTCATAATGTAGTAAAAAGGATGACGATAAATAATAAGAGATAAGTAACGAGGGATGATGGAAAATGAATCAATGGAACAAGTTATTTCATATTTTTCATAAAATATAGCATGTGAAGTTTTGGTGGAAAAAAAAAGAAAATATAGCATGTGAAAGATGTTTCAAGAAAAGTAGACTTTGTTTATATGATTTTAGTTGTGCACAAATGTATGCTAACTAAGTGGGCATGACAGTTGATCATTATCCCTATCACACAGATGCCATAATTTTATATCAGTGGTAGAAACATACTTATTTTGATCATGTGACTTATGGGTGCTTCAAGATTGAGATATCACAACAACAATGTTAGATTTTGTAATATCAATTGTTCTATAGAACAATAATAGAAAAATAATTTTATAAGTTGGTAAAGTACAGAACAAGATATAAAAAGAATAAACCTCAAGAGCATGTACTAGGTCAAAGAAAAGGCATTATTAGCAATCAATTGTCAACATACTGTTATATGGTTGATGTTGAAATAATTTGTTACAAGCTAATTTGAACTTAAATGAATAGCAATGTATTCATTTTAGAACTCAGTATTCTGATAAGAGATTCAATAATAAGAGAAGTACCAAAATTTAGAATAATGAAATAATTTTTGAATAATTTTTCTTTACATTTTAAACATTGGAGGGTGAAACTTGTTAAGGGGGTAAGATTGTAATAACATTGTCCCTACTTAGTAGGTATTTAAACGTTATAAGACCCTAAGCTCAATTTTTCGATGTTTGATGTGAATTTGATTACTAGTCTAAATGAGCATGGTGATTATTGATATACATTCCATATGTAGAATGAACCAGAATTCCTAATTTACTGCACTTATAGCTAGTTGGAGATGAAAATACTAATTGTAATAGTTTATTAATTAGAAATATGATGAGAAATTTAGTGATAATTATAGCAAGGGGATAAAAAAATATTATTTTATTGGTAACTCATTTTGTTATGAAAAGTTGGTTTATATTAGATTACTTTCATGTGATGTCTGATAAAACATTTAGAATTTTACGTTAATTGATGGACACATTTTCACCTGAGCTATATCAAAAATATTCAACAAAACATACATAACTTTTTGATATATTATCAACATAGTGTTGGATATTTATTATTTTATTGCCAAGAAAAAATTATATAAGATTTTAATTGTATATCTAAAAATATATTTTAAACAACGTAATATCTATATAGAATGTTTGGATATTATTCATGGGGTTATAGAATTAACGTATCAGTTACTTTTTGGAGAGTTAGCATATGGCACCCACCAATTATTAGGCTGAGGTTTAAATGTTATTTGACTAAGATAGAGATTGTTTTCATAGCTAAAAATTGATTTGTAACTCCTCTCAACTTATTTCATTGATTTCATACACTATATTTTATCTTAGGGTGATCTCTTGGGTGATTTGAAGAAGTTTTATCTAGAATAAAAAGAACAAAGAATCACTCTTCATTTATAGATTAAATTCAACTAAGTGAATGTTATACCAACTATTTTCTTTTCATGAAGCTGCAAATTTTTGTAGATAATTTCTTCTCATCTACTCCTCACTTCCATGTATTTGCTCCTAGGTTGGACCAAAGAGGGGTTTAGGAACCATGTTCTTGTTGTGAACTGCCATGTTCTTATAGAGAGTCTATCTTTTCTTAATAAAATAAATCCAATTGGGGATAGTGTCGGATAGAGCAGTCGTACTCAGTGCTTAGTGTGGAGGGTACGGCTGTTTTACACGGCATGCGACTCGCTCTTAGGGAAGGCTACATGTATATAGTGGGCGAGACAGACTGTTTTCTTTTGATGGAGGTGGTAAAGAAGGGGAATGGCGGACGCGTCTATGAGGAGCTCATCATCCGTGACATCATAGATCTCTCTCTTAGTTTCCTTTCTTTTAATTTTTGTTCTGTTAGGAGGCAAGGCAATAGAGTAGCACATGCCTTGTCTTCTTTAGCGTGTCATTTTTTTAACCCTCACTGTGTTAGGGAGGGATTTGAGGATCGGATCCTTGTACGGGTTGCAAACGATTTGATTACTTAATAAAATGGTGGGTGCCCTTTATCAAAAAAATCCAATTGGGGATCAAATGGATTTTTCACTAGGTATGAAATTAAACATATGTGAATTAAGGTGAGTGGCTAAAAAAATCATTTGGTAAGTTACACTTAATTAGATAATTCTAGTTGAAATTCTCAATTTATCACAGTTATTGAATTCAATTTACTGGGAAACTCAATCACTTTTTCAAATATTATCAAAAAATATTCATATGATGAAATGGATAGAAAAATACATGAATCTTGAATACTACAAAATTTATAAATTTATATGATAATTTTAGGAAAATCTAAATTTTTCAGTTTTTGGGTACTAGAACGATAGTCTAGCCGAAACCCTTTAATCCATCATGTTTGATCAATTTTATTTGATATCTTGACAAGCTAGGGTTTCAAATTTATCTAATACATATCTTGTGAAATGCAAGTAATCAGTGATGGAAACCTAGTCTAGAACACTTCTAAAAGTGTACATGTCCAATTTAGTAGTAAATTGGTGATTAAAGTGGTTCATGTGATACTTCAACTTCTAGTTGAATATTATTGTGCATGCATATACAATTTTTATTTTGTGATGTGGAAACTATTGTTTAGCTCATTTTCATGAAATGAATTGGTTGTTATTCTACTACAAATAAATAGTAATGTCATTGTCTCAATTAGGGATTTTATTGATGTTATACATAAATGTGATAAATATTGGATAAGAATGATTATATCATTAGGCATGATATCTATTTGAATTTGTAAGAAATATTATATGTGAATGGTCTATGAGAAACGCTGAGAGAAGGGTTATAAGTAAGCTAAGTATTCAGTTCAAAATCATTAGTAAATTTAGTTCATTAGTCGAAGAAGTTAGTAAAATACAAAAATAAAGGAGATTAGTCTAAGAGAAAGTTATTATCTAAATACAGTAGTAGTAGATGCCCTAAATACCTTGGTACTCATCCTTGAAGGTCTACAAAGAGAAGGATGAAACTGGCTATAGCCTAATAGATATAGAAAGATGTTTCCTGGATACGAGGATAGGAGGTACCCAACACCAACCGACTTCATATAGTGGTACTTCAGGTCAAAAAAGTACCCAATAATAGTAAGATATATTCACGATACTATATTAGGAGTAGGGTATCTGATAGTAATTGGAGATTTTGGTGGTAGCAATGATAATTGGAGTATATATCCCATGTAGACCTATTCCTTCTAACAATTACTCTGTATTGAGTGTCAACCCTTGTGCAACCACATTGCATGGTGTCAGGGGATTTTAAGCCTAGAGGCACCCCTCCTAAGCACCCATGATAAGGGATCACACTTTACGGACAATTTTTTAGATACCTGCAGGCCTAACGAGGCAACCACAACTCAGACTAAGGAGTTAGTAGAAAACTTAAAATCTTGGGTTTATGTTAAGACTTGTACATCGAGTCACACATTAATGGATTTCATTTGGATGGTACCATCCAGGTGAGTTTAGGGAAAAGTAAAAGAGAAATTTATTTGAGTTCATTGATGTCTAGAAAAAGAGTTTAATTAGTCAAATCAGTCAGTTATGCTCAGTTAATCAACATAGAAATAGTAGATTAGTAATCAAGTCAAGTGAAAGTTAATGGAAGATAAGAAAGAAAACATAAATATTTTTTTTATATTTAAATATTTCTACTGATGCATGATATAATGTTATTTATGAATTTCTTCATAGCTAGTTTTTTTTGCTTTAATACCTTTATTTTATTTTAGTTATACAAGAAATTTGAATACGTATTGTAGTGCTTTAGACTATTTTATTGTTTTACTCATTCTCTAAGTGATTAGTTCACCCCTCTACTTAGAAATTTCGAAGGAAAACATGTGAATTGAATATGATGATGCATCAGTGATCTGTCACAACTGTAAAGCATCAATTTAGTCAAGTTCAATTGGTCCTTGTCAGTTTAGGTCCTTGTAAGGAACTAAGAAAGCTGCAAAATATGATGTGTACATTTTTTCTTTATTAACAAGTGTGTATCTAGTTATTAAGATTTCTATACATAGAGAGATTTAGTGTGAATGTTTTATATGGATTCTTATGATTAGAACTAGAAATGCAAAGGCGGTTCATGTGATTGAATGTATAAAATATAAATATTATAATTCCAAAAAATAAATAATGTTTGGTACTATGTTTAATCCTCAGTTCATGACCTAATATCGTGATTAGTGGTATAAATATTATAATTCCAAAAAATAAATAATGTTTGGTACTATGTTTAATCCTCAGTTCATGACCTAGTATCGTGATTAGTGGTTATTCTGAGATACATGTGTTTGAATGTTCGCTTGGGTTTGCAGGAGATCTGCTAAAGAGAACTGGATTGTCGCAGTTGCCATTGTAGGACACCATTGTTAATCAATTGTGGAAAACTGTCACCATGAGATCGTACTTCTACTACCGACCCTCCCCACGAGCATGAACTGTGACAAAATGCATCTGTAATTCATTCTTACACTATCGTGAAACCTTCCATGACATCTCTACTTAGGGAGGGATCTGTGGCGACCAAATCGATAAATCATGATGTAAACTCAGCGGAAGTGATTAACTAGCAGTGAAATTATCAAAATCACTAAAAATTTAAAACTTTTTGGAAAGAGATCTTTAAACCATAAAACTCTTTTATAAGAAAACAAGATGAATTGTTTACAACATGGTTTGACATTACATCTCTGTGAATTCACATCTCGAGTGATTACATACATCCATTGCCCTGTTACATGTATAGGCAAGATACAAAAATCTCGAGGCATTAAGCCAAAAAACTCAGATCTACTAACTCCTAGGACCTGAGAGTACAGAGACGACACATAGGACCTACTATCTACAAGACTTGACAGTTAGTATCTCAACCTGAGATTCACTGCTGCCCCTGGTGTTGCTGCTGATGTTGTTGCTCATCTCTAGATGGATTCCTTCATCCTCGGCGTCTACCTAAAAAGTCGAATCCCACGGGGGTGAGACAATTGAATAATTGTCCCAGTGAGAGTTATAACTCTCCGCCAGAAGCTTTGTTATTGCAATAAGGAATAACAATAAGCAGTATAATTATTAACATTGAACAGCAGGTTTAATGTCAAGTAAAGCAACATTTCAATTATAACTTAATTGGATATCAAAGCATATCTCATTAAAGAATGTGGAGAACATGTATACTAGTTATTTAACTAGAACATTATAAACAATGTAACATCAATCATTGTTTCTCGTAGTTCAACCTAAGCAGCTATGCTACACGGCTGATTATGCTTTCCAAACATTATTATGCCCTGCGGAGATGAGGTATACCGCTCATACTCCAACCGACCATTATGAAATCACGTCGGTACCATACATAGGTCATCAAAAGAGCTGGAATCTTATGACCTCATCTTCCTCAGTCAGTGTGAGGATTTACATGTAGGACATCTTGTGTCTCTGCTATGATAGCTATCTAGGGTATTCTGGCAACTTCGCTATTAGAGTCACAGTGGTGTTATGTACTCTCTTCGTCATCGAGTGATCTCTTCTTTATATCTCATCAATGCGGCATTAATGATTCCCTCGGGAGATTAATGATACATCATCCCGGCATAGACATGTAATGAAGGATTGATAGGTTAAAGATACATCCTACATCAATTCCTACATTAGGACGTAAGGATATTCACGTCCATAATCCCCCATATACTAAAAAGTATATGTTCAAGGAGTTCCCTTAGGAAAACCTGTTTCACCATCATTTGGTCTATGACAATGATGGATCTATGGTCAGGTCCCTACATGATATGATCATACTTGATTATTTAAGTACATTTTAGCGTTATTTTAGCATCAAGCATGTTTTCAAACATAAACAATTAAAACATCTTCTATAGAAGAAGAATACTAAATGTATTAAGTTTATTTCACACCACTTATCATTTCTTAACCATCTCATCATTATGGTTCAAGAATAGGGGTGTTCAAACCCTTAAATCATCATAAGTCATCTAATAGCATGACCTTAATTGTAACAATGTAAATATTACTCAAGGCTCTTACAGCCCATCATTCTCATATGTTACCTCTTAAACCAGGCAACATAGTATATCATTATTCATAAATCTTATAACATGCTTTCAATGAATAAAACATCATAACTCTTACCTGGCTATGATTACCTCTTGCTAACAACCTGCATGACTAATATAATTGAAGACATGCTTATATAAAAATATCAGTACAATACCAATTCTTTTCAATTTATTCATAGAACACTACGACCGTGCAAAGGGAAGCTACCACGGCCGTGCTCCATAGCATGGGCGTGCTATTAACATCATACCATGACCATGTTACATCACCATGGTTGATTTCTAGGGTTAGGGTTTATTCAACTCAATTAGGGTTATTAAACCCCTTTGACTTATAAGGCATAAGGATTCCTCATATTATAATTCATTCAAAGGGTTTCATACTTAAAAGCATAACCCAAACTTAGGGTTAAAGTACCCTACCTTTCATTAATTAGGGTTTCCTGTTCACATTATTAGTTCAACTCTAATATAATACTCCACTACCCTTGGGAGCATTCAAAGATGTTATAAGTGTTTGATTTTGGTAATTGTACTCATCATGTATCATTAATGATCATCACTTCTAAGTATTAGCCCATTCCTCATATGATGCATATATCATATATTAGAATTATCCAATTATCTGTAATGATATAGGTTTAAACATTGTTGATATAGGATAAATCATCATCAACTATTCTAGGTATCTTCATATTCAGGATGTTATCTACATCATGCTTTAGTATACATCATTTCTAAGAGTTTGATGCCCATTATTATTGTAAGGTGTAAAATCTATTACTCATTCATAGGGATGTTTGGATCTAGGCATCTTACCTCTTAAATCCTTATTTATTGAAATTACCACATTTATCATTCACATGGTTCACTAACCCTATTCTATATGTTTATGACATAATCATCTTATTTAATTGATTTAGATACACCTCACCTTATTGTACTATCTAGTAAACCATCTCAAGGTTTTCATGATTAATAAGCCATAAGTTAAGCTTGCTATTCATTTTAATAAGGGTTTCCCATAACATCACCTCCAATTAGGGTTTCTATTCATATCACATCTCCCCTATATTAGGTTTATGATTAATATCCCACCATTAGGGACTACAATTTCACATCATGTTATTCCCCTAGAATTAGGGTTTACTATTCACATTACATGATTTACCCTAAAATTAGGGTTTACTATTCACATCACAGTGAATTGAGGTCTTACCATCATTATGTATGAAGATTACTTCCATTAACACCTTCAAATTAAGTTAAAATTCATAATCTCCATAATTAGGGTTTCGATGATCTCCTTATGAAGGATCATACCCTAATGGTGTGTATTGATACATTTTAAAGGTATCTTATTTGATTGTCATTGATATTAGGAGTCTTCTCTCTCCTCTTACTAATAGATGATGTTTACATCACTCTTGATTAGGTTAAGTCAACTCAACTTTGACTGACATAAGTCAAGTCATCACCATTAAGGTCATTATGGTTTACCTGATCGAGGGTACTAGTCACACTAACCCACTAAGGGTACTTTTGTAATCTTCACCATTGACCCTAACATACATTAGTTCACTAATTACTTAACCCCTTAATGACTTTAGGTGTCTTTAGGGTTTAGGTTAAACAACCATTGCACCATCTAAGTCTTTAAAGCATTAAGCATTCTTGACCTTAAAAGATCCCAAACAGTTTTGCACGTTCAACCTCCAAACGGTTTTGAAACAGCATGGAATGGTTGACCGTTTGGACCCTTTGACTTTTAAAACCACATGGCCAACAAACGGTTTGGGATCTTTTGGTCCCAAACGGTCCTGAGACCGTTTGGACTCAAACGGTCTTGAGACCGTTTGGTCCAAACACCCTCAAAATCACATGGACCAAAAAGTGTATCAACACTTCCAATTGAAATAGGGTTTTCAATGTTGAACCCCTCAATCGTTCATGCCATGGTTAACCACTTATCAATTGAGTCAATTAAGTTAATACTCAACTGATGTGACCCTCAATTGATCCTCAATTAATCACCAATTAGGGTTTGGATTGATTGGATTAGGCTTGGAAATCGATCATCCTTCAACATGTATCAACATGAGCCTAATTGATGTTGAACCCATTGAACCATCACTCAATTGGGTCATGACCTGACCCCAAACGGTCTTGGGATCATTTGGACATCCTCCAAACCGTCTTGAGACCGTTTCCCCAATGTCCCATCAAAAACTAAGTCAATTACTTAAGAGTTGAACCCTAATTAGGTCACCAAATCAGCACTTTGATTACACTTTAACTTAGTATCATTAGATCATCAATTGCTTAACCATACTCACCCCTAGACCTCCAAACGGTCTTGGGTGGCCTCCAAACGGTCTTGAGACCGTTTGGATGAGTTCCAAACGGTCTTGAGACCGTTTGGCTCATCCAACCCTTGGATTCTAGTGAAAATCATTAGGGTTTGAGCTATTGAGTTGATCATCGAATCAGCACTTGTTGCATTTCAATTTGGTATCTTTAGACCTTCAATTACTCAACCATACTTGACCCTAGACCTCCAAACGGTCTTGGGTGACCTCCAAACGGTCTTGAGACCGTTTGGGTAATCCCCAAACGGTTTTGAAACCGTTTGGGCTAATTAACCCAAAAAGTCAAATCAACCAAGTTGAAAATCAGCACTTAGTCCAATTAGGGTTTACCTGATTGATTAGCCTTTGACTCATGATTCCTTTGGAATTAATCCATCAAAGTTTGTGGGTCATCAACCAACATAATTAGGAACAGGATTCTCAAACGGTCAACCCTTGGTCAACGCTCTCAAACGGTTTTGAAACCGTTTGCCCAAAAAGTCGAATTAATCAAGCTGAAAAATCAGCACTTAATCCAATTAGGTTTCCCTAATTGATTAGCCTTCAAATCACGATTACTTTGGAATTAATCCCTCAAATTTGGTGAGTAATTAAGAAACATAATTATGAACAGGAATCTCAAACGGTCAACCCTTGGTCAACTCACTCAAATGGTTTTGAAACCGTTTTCTCCAACCGATCTAGTGAAACCGCATGCCATTCAAACGGTTTTGCAAACCGTTTGGGCACAAGGTGGAAACCGTTTGATAAAGTAAGATAATGATTAACATTGGAATTAATTCCACCTTCTTCTACCTCAAGAACCTGGTCTGTTCTTCACGGATTTAATTGCAAGAAGGCATAGAAGTATTGGAAGAAGAAGAACAAGCAATATTTGCAAGAAAGAAAGTGCATAATCAAAGCTTAAGGGTGTAGAGTTATAAAACCTGCCTTATGATCAGATCTAGAGCTCAAAGCTTCGTAGCTTTAATGGTGGCTTGAGCTCCACAGGTCGTCCAAGGTTTCTTCTTCAAGAATTGGTTGGAAAGGATGTCTAGAAAGAAGAACTAAGTAAGAAAAACTAGCAAACCAACCTTGTATCATGATTTCCTCCATGAATCCGAGCTAGAAGATAACCAAAGCTTACCCAAACCTTCTTGGCCATTCTCCTCTACTCCTGAGCTCCTTCCTTAGTCGGTCCAAGCAAGAGATAAGTGAAGAGAGGAAGGGAAATGATCCCTTGGTTGTAAAAGAAAGGTGTATATATACTTTGGGCATGTTTTCAAGATAAGGACAATCTTTTCTTCTATTTCTCATATGGGTACTTCTCTCCTTCTTGGCCACGCCCCTCCTTTCTATACTTAAGCAAAACTCCTTTCTTAGCCAAAGTCTAGTGAAAAGGAAGCCAAACATCCCACTAAGTTGCACATATAAAAAGGGTCATTATGCTTACAACTTGGTTATTTAGTTACAAGGGTTATCCTTCTTATTTGATTATTCAAATGAAGCGCCCTCTTCATCATTTTTACTCTAATTGATGCCAAGAGTCATAAAAGATACTCTAGAAGGTATATTTTACATGTTGCACCCCATCTTTTGGGTAAATTGCACTTTACACCAAAACTAGGGTTTAAAGCACAAGAATTGCTCCACAAGCTGCATTTTGGTGCCCAAGCTTGGAGAATCCATAATACTTCATCAAATTCATTCTTATGATGTCTTATTATCAGAAGAACATCTAAACATGTGCAATTTGCAAGTTAACCCCTCTAATTGGGTAATTTTGCACATAAGTCCACTTTTAACAAAACAATATTACAATATTGTTTAAAAAGGACAGAAAGGGAAATATATGTTGCTCGGAAGATTTAATTACATTATCAGTAGATAACCACAAGAATTTAATCACATGATTAAGCAAAACACCTGGGGTTAGTTCATAACCCAGGTCAGGGATGTTACAAATTATAAACCCCTAACAAGGATTTTGCCCCCAAAATCCCAGAAAGAAAAGGGAAAGCATATATTATTTAAGCATCATATCATTACATCCATAGATAACATTTCGTTATTATGGAGATATTATAAAGTTTTGATCAGCTTTTCTTAAGATCACACTCATACTCTGTTATTTATTTTGAGACTATATAAGTGCTTCCATTCCTTGATTGTATCATCACATCTGATAACACCATACTAACTTTCCTTATTATTTGCACTAACTATCTCATTAGTTTTACATTCTCTTATCATAGGGAAAAGTTACTTATCAAACAAGGACTTATTTGATAGATATCTTGGAGAAAGATATGTTTATGAAAAACATAAACCCCTAACATGTGATGTTCATATTATTCTATATGTCTAATTTAATTTCATAGTTGACTAGTCTAGGTAATTAATATAAATCATTTGATATATTATTGCATTCTTATTTTGGTACCTATCACATGTGTTATCAACACATTACATCTCTTTCTTCCTTTCATCTTGGGACATTACTTATTACATATATTCTCATTTTAGAACCAAAGTCCTGATACCTTTATAAGTATTCATCACATAAACATCTTTATTATTATTCTTACAACCTTTACTGATCAGGGTTGACCTTCCTTATTATCATATTTCTTATTTTATGATTCTCATTAGATTGTCTCAGAATGACTGCTTGATCAGAGCAATCAAAAATATAACAATCTAAGAGTTTCCATATTTACTTTATCATCAACAACTGTATACCTGGCCAGGGTATATAAAAACTGAGATAAGGTAATATGCACTTGTATACTACCGTATTCCTTCTCTTTTCTTATCATCATAAGTATAAGTATTAATCTTACTGAATTTTCTATCCAGACCAATTCTTTAATACCTCATCTTCTTATGAAGGTAAGCATGCAACATGAAATATCTATTTTATACAACATTATAAGTCTTTATAGGACTAATCAAGGAAAGTTCAATCAATTGCTTTCTCAGTTTTATCCAAGAGATCATAAAAAGGCATATAAGAAATACCATTTATTTTGTCTAACTTGTCATGACTCGAGGATTATTCATTGTTTCAGGTTGATTCTGCCTCAGAGGTTGATTTGACACCTCTATCCTCCCTATCAGCCCTAACCCCAATGGTGGCTACCCACCACTCTCCATTGCTACCAAACCACCCCATATCTACAACATGCTTAACATACAGATAAATTTGCCTTTTTAGGTTGCATAAAGATGTTTTTATTTTTCTATATGAGTCTATCTAATTTGGTTATGTAGCACATTGACTTTTGTAATCAGTTACATCTATGACATATTGAAAAATCAAAGACCCTATATTAGTTTATAATGCACACAAAAAAGGGGCATTGTGGTAATTTTTTCCTTCCTCTCATTTGATAATTTTATTCCCCCTACCACACCTCTTATGACCATCCCTTTTCATGTATAGAGTTATTGTCTCTTTTAAACACCAACCACTCACTCACTTCATAATTGGTGTTTAGGGGGACACAAAGGAGAGAGAGTACAAGGAGGTAGAGAGAATGTATCAAGAGGGACTATAAAAAGAAAGAGAGAGATGATATGTATCTGTCCATTCTATTCTAATCTCCATAGAGATTTTTATTGTCAAACACGTCCATCCTCTAATGTCTTTGTGGCACTTTTTCATTAAGCATCGTTCTTCCATAGCATCATTGGTGTATCTCTTTCTTAGTGAGATTGTTCTTCTTTATGCTTTCAGTGGATCATTGATGTATTTCTTTCCCAAATACATTGTGCTTCTTTTCATTAAATAAAATGAGTTTTGTTTAGTAAGTCAAATAAGAGTATTGTGTATCCTATATATATGATCCAAAGAATACATGGGCTAAATATAAACACAAGAAAATACAATGTGCCTAAGCCCAACATAACCAAGTATATCGACAATCCCTCTCAAGTTGGAGAGTAAACATCGTGAAGGCCCAACTTGATGCCCATATACTTGGATAAAGGAGGAAGAGGTTTGACGAGGATGTCTGCAACTTGATCACCTATCCGAATGTGAGGAGTGATGATCTGCTTGGCTTAGACTAGGTACCGCTCAAAATGGCACTCAACTTCAATGGGTTTTGTGTGCTTGTAGAAGACTAGATTATTAGTAATGTGTATAGCCATCTGGTTGTCATAGTTAAAAGTAGATGGAATTTGAAAAGGAATTCCAAACTCAGACACAATGGAATTGAGCCACTATAGATCATAACATGCATGATCCATTGCCTAATATTGTTCCTCGATGCTAGAGCAAGCTAACACCACCTACTTTTTACTCCTCTAGGAAACTAGGTGAGTGCCAATCATGACACAATAGCCGGAAGTGGACCATTGGTCTTTAGAATCATCAACCAGTATACATATGAATATACTTGGAATATAGTACTTTGGAATGAGGACATTTGTAAAGCAATGCTCATCCTGGAGAACTCTTGAGATAGAAAATAATGTGTTGAATGCTAGACCAGTGGGCCTGGAGTGGTGCACTCATGTGTTGGCTTACTACCCCAATATCATATGTAATATTTGATTGAATAATAGTCAAGTAAATTAGATTCATGACTATGATACTTCTCTGGATAAAAAAATAGTTCTCCTTAATTCATAAGCTTCGTATGATAGTCCATCAAGGTAGATAGTGTTTTTTCTTCTGCCATGTTGTCCACTTGAAGAAGGTCCAAGGCATAATGTCATTGTGATTGGATGATCCCCGAGGTTAAGTGGATGACTTCAATCCAAAGGAAGAATCTAGGGTGGCCAAATTATTTTGTATGAATATGTTCATGCATGACTATCTAGGATATCCCCATCATATCATAGCCTATGATGATGATGTCATGAACATAGATAGAAATAAGAAACATGGCATTTGGAAGACGTGGAGAAGAACAAGGAGTGGTATGTGGCTGATCTTTGAAAGGTAAGTTGTGTAAGGATATCACTTAACTTATTGAACAAGGCCCATGGAGACTTATTGAGGTTGTAGAAAGATCATAGGAGGTGATAGACATTGTAATAAGATGCCCCCTAAGCAACAAACCTAGACAGTTTCTACATGTAGACTTCCTTTAGGAGATCTCAGTGAAGAAATGCATTCTTTATGTCAAGCTAACAAAAAGGCCAGTCAAGGTGAGATGCAAGGGAGATAAGGATGAAAATGGAGGCAATACATGTCACTAGAGAGAATATATAAAATAATCTACGCTACAAGTTTAAGTGAATCTGTTAGCAATCTGGCACGCCTTGAGTCTTTTAGCAGAGCCATCTGACTTATTCTTTATAGAGAAAACCCACAGACAACCTATGATATTTTTTCTTATTGGTGGGGTCACAAGATGCCATGTCTTGTTGTCATGGAGAGCCCACATTTATTTCATCATGACAACTTTCCATCTAGGATGATGCAAAGCATCTGTGGGACACTTAGACATATGTTATGTCAATGGCAATAGCAAAGGATGAGGCAGAAGAAGAAAGATGTGATAGACAACACATATAGGAAATGGGTAGTGCCACTCATAGATTGCATTGGTCTAGAACTGATCTTCCATTATGTCAATTTAGTGTTGTTGATGGTAGAGGAGGTGGTGTTGGTGGGATGAGTGGATCAGACAACAAGATCATAGTATCAGTATGATCTGTGGGAGATCATCATCATAAAAGGTGACGTTTGAAGAGATATAGAATTTGCTAGAGTTAGTTTCAAGACATATATAACCTTTTTGAGGAAAATGATAATTGAGAAACATTGTTCAAATAGCTTGAGGAAAAATCTTATTGGACTTGGGATCAAAATTATGAATGAAGGTGACACAACCAACAACCCAAGGCGATAGAGGGAACTGTGTGGATTGTAGTTAAACAATGGAAAAAGGAGTGTGCTTCTTGAGAATAGAGGAATGTTGGAGATTGACATGAAAGAAAGTGGTGAGGATTACATCAGATCAAAAAGGCTTAGCCGAGTTAGCATGAATGAGAGGAGAGCATGTAATGTCAAGTAAGTGATGATTTTTCTTCTTAGTGGTGTCATTTTTTTGTGAAGAGTATGCAGACGAGTGTCGATGGATCATCCCTATGTCTTGGTGGAAAGAGGAGACAACTTTTTAGGTATATTCAAGGGTGTTGTCGATTTGAAGAATCTCAGTACATGTTGAAAATTGAACTAAAGTCAACTTGTGGAAATCACAAATTAATGTAAAAGCTTCATCATGAGTTTGAAGCAAGTAAAGCCATGTCATTCTAGAAAAATCATAAACAAAAGTAATAGAATGTCTATAGCCATTTCATCTAGTAGTCCTGAATGCACCACACACATCAATGTGAACTAAATCAAACTTACGATATGATTGTTATAGATGTCGGCCAGGAAGGACACATGATGGTGTTCTCCTATCTAAAAGGCATTACAACGAATGGAAGAACATGATGATAAAGAACTATGTAATAGATTAATATAGCCTAAAGGTAAATGGAAATGATGTAAATGTAGTTGAAATGGCATGAACGGAAGAAGTGCTTGTGGTAGGTAGGAGGGTGCGGCATAGAAGTAATAGAGATGACTAGAGAATATTCTCTACCCAATCTTTGTCAAATTCCTCCATCCTAAAAAATAAAATTAGACGGAACAAAAGTTTCAAAAAGTTAGAGAGAATCAACATTTTTTTATAAACATTAAATGTGTATCGAAAGTACAGAATAAAGTGGACAACAATAAAATTTATTTTCAAAGAGATAGGAATAGTGCCACACTGAGTTTCTCGTTTCACTGACCCATCTACCATGGTGACAAAGGAGTGAGGGATAAATTAATTGGATGTGGTTAGAAGATGGAATGTATGGATCATATGTTGAGATGCACCCGAATCCATAATCCTGTTAGAACTGGAAATAATCATGGATGCTTGAAAGTTAGCTTGAAAAGTGGTGGCTAGGTGGGTAGAAGAACCAGTAGTAACTTAATCCCTAACTTTCCAATTAGAAGAGGGAGATGCGGCAATCCTGTTGTGAAGGGGAGAATCCCCATAATATTGGGTAGCTTGGCAAAGCCATTCACACTCCTCATGGTATAATGAGACATGAAAAGTTTGAGAAGATGCATACAGTGAAGGAGGTGCATGACCAATTATCGAGGGACATGCTTGACCAATTGTCGTGGCAGATGCTTGACCAATGTGGGCAGCTGCTTGAGCAACATGGGAAGATACCCTTCCACTTCCTCTCCCATTGTGTTCTAGATAGACATGATTTGAGCACAGTCATCTTTAGTGTGGCCTAGCTTGCCATAATAAGTGGACTTGGGGTGTTGGCCTCATCGACAACCACTACCCGTGGTCGTTGCAACCATTTTTGGTGGAAGTTCAGATTCAATAGTAGGAGAGATACGAGGAGCAAATGTTTTGTACTTGTTCAGGTGTGCATACACATGGTACATAGATGGAAGGGTAGCACCAACTAGGAGTACATGTCGAACAACAACAAAATGAGGATGAAGCTCATTGAGGTAGTGCCCAGTGAAGAGAGACTTACTCTCTTTCCTGATCTTTGCAGATAACTTTGAGGAAAAATTTAGTTTATTGAATAGGTCCTTCATTGCATCATAGTAATTGGACAGGGGTTGATCCTCTTAGTGCTTGAAAAGATTTTATCCATGGTGTTGTAGATGTACAAGTAGTTGTCCTCCAGAGTGAAAACTGATTTATTTTGTCGCATATTATTTTGGCACACTTGTGCCACATGTACTTTTACTGCAATGTCAGACTCCATACACCCCCAGAGCCTAGAGAGTACCTAGCTATTTCCTATAGTCTAGGTAGTATCAGCTACAGCAAGGACATCCTCAATGATATACTTGAGTTTACCCCTACGACTCTAGAAATGTATGAAAAACATTAATTGAAAGTAGTCATATTTAAGTTTAAAAACATATATTTGTCTCATGTCATTGTAAATGACACTCATCTTAGCATAATCACCCATGATGAGGTGAGCAAGATATCAAATATTTGTATGATACAAATAGAAAGAAAAGTGTACTGGAATGTATCATGATACCAAAAAAAAGTAAAGTACCAGAATGTAGTGAAATATAAAATAACAAATTAAAAGTATGAAGACAACTCAATAGAAGGAGGAGTAACACTAATAGAATGGAATTCGGTAGGAAGAAAGAAGTACTACCAAAATTAAACTCAGTGAAAAGAGGAGTGACACTACCGAAATGTATCTTGATAGAAAAACTGAAAGCACTACCAGATTAATTGTACAGTAGGACAAAGAACATAAAATCCCAAATTTTTAAGAAAATCACTCAGCCATGTGGACTAGGAAAACCACATAGAGAGGAACAAAAGCAAAGCTTTTCTCTTTTTTGTTTTGGTACTTTACAAATCAACATAGTGTCTTTTGAATATGCTATTTAATATATATATATATATCAAAATTCTGGAACTAGAAAATAAGAAAGGAGATAGGGGAGAGAGGAGAATTCCTTCCAGATCATCTAGTGAGAGATGACTATGGCTAGTGCTGGCAAGGACTGGCATCGATGTTTCCTGAAGGCTAGTCAATGCTAGCCGCGCCTATAACCACCTAGCAGTCGTATTGCGGGTGGCTGCTAAAGTGTGTGGCGGTAGATGAAGGGAGGGTTCTAGTGGTGGGAGGAGGGAGGGCTAGTGGTGGTGAGGAGGGGCAGTGTCTTTCAGGTGGGGAGGGATGGGGTAGAGAAGAAGAAAAGGAAAGGAGAGGAATGAGTGGAATTAGAATCATTCTTCTGATACTATGTAGAATAAGTTACTTCTAGTAAGTTAAGTAAGGGTATTGTGCCTCCTATATATTGGATTCATTGAGTACATGGGCTAAATAGAAATAAGGGAAAATACAATGGGTCAAACTCCAACTTAATCAAATATATCAACATGTTCATTCTATGGTGTACACATAGGTTGGATATCTTCTCTTTACTTATTCCATCAACAATCACTTCCATGAAGACATAACTTGGTGTGCTTATTCTAGCCTCTTGTTCCCTTTGGTTCTAGTCTCTGACGACCTTAATAAATCTCATAAGATGGATTGTTACATTTCAAAAGCTGGTCAACTTTAAGTTTGCAATGCCACACCTTCAAGGTTGATGATATGTCTACATTTTATCTCCATCATGTTATTCTATTCATGTATTCTTCAAGTTGCATCTTAAAGTACCAAGATGGTTCATCTAGTGGTATATTTTGACTTCCCTTGATGGTGTCTTTCATTCTTGTCAAACCCATGAAATTCACAATCCATATGGATCTAGTTTGTAGTCATCGTCGACTCATAATATATGTGTTTGAAGATACCTTTATTGCTACATTGTTGGATGTGTTGATTACACTTACTATAGTCACACATACCATTCTAGTGATACAATGTAGTTGTGGTGTTTTTAACATCTACTCCAAATTTATAATGATGTTCTTCATTCCATATGCACTTTGGAAGATCTTCTCCAAATATCATGTATTTCCATCCTACACAACATAGCTTCAAAGGATATGTCACCAAATGTTTTATTAGTTAGAGAGTCATGTTTAAGGGGGAGTGAAAAATATTATATGGGGAGTGATATTTTTATTTTATATTTGTCCTATTGTCTAATCGAATCTTATAGGTCTGAGCTAGATATGTGTTTCATCCATACTCCATCTTAAGGGGGATTTATAGATTTATTGTTATTTAGTTTATTATGCTATATGGGCCTAATTGTTTTATCCCATTAGAGTTAAGTTCATTGTCCTTATACTTTTCTCTTTTTCCATATATAGAAGAGGAGTTTCCCATCGACCAAAAAGAAATATATCATTGGCCCTCTCATCTTCTTTTTCACAATATTTAATATGTCATACGAATAATTTTGTTTGAGTTCATAAAAAGTGAGCATGAGGATAGTATATTGTGACTCAATGGGGGGAATAGCTGAAGAAATTTGATAGCCTTATATATTCTTAGTAAAATATTTAAAACCAAAATAGAATGGTGACATGTAGTAAAACAATACATAACATTTAGATGTAGATGTGCATGCTTTAGAATGATCATATTCATGTTTGGAATAACTTAGATTTAGTTGTAATTATGTTTTTGAGGAGTTGGTATGTTGTGATAAATGGTAATCAAGAGACATATTGACTTTTAAATGAAGGTCACACCAACATGTAGTTCGACATTGACCTAGTTCAAATTGATATAATCATACCAATTTGTGAGAGTTGGTCAAACAATTGAGACTAACATTATAAAGTTCAACCAACTTGCGTATGTACAAGGATTAACACGCGGTAAAGACTTGTTGATCTAGTGACAAGACGATGGAAGAAATTTTTTGAATGACTCCCCCTAGTTCATCAATCCTAGTGTATAAGGAAGTTGAGGGTGAAAGGTGACATTCTCCTCTAGTAGGAATAGGCCTAATTTCATTAAAAGGTTGACCAACATCTTGGAAGGCCTATAGACTTCTTTAGAAATAAAGTAAAAGATAAGTGTATAAGTAAAACTAGAAATTATTAATCATGTTATATATATATATATATATGATAAAAGAATTTTGTACTCCATTACATGAATGTTATAGGTCCCCATGTTCATTTATGATGGTTGCACAACTTCATTGAACAATCTAACCTTATCGATATTATATATACAAAATAGATAAGATGTGTTCCAAAAAAATCTCAATATGACATTCCTAGATTAACCAATGAAAGAAGATTGTATCTTGTAATTAAAAATAAGTTGTACAAATTATAGAAACATTTAGATGATATATTGGTGTATATCAGGATTAATATGAGATATGTTTGTAATTTTTAAAACACCTCTAATGTAAACAACATTGATTCAATCCATATGGTTATACTTAATAAATGGATTTTACGTATGCCATTTTAATGGGTAGTACACATGACTTAAATGTACTAGTTGTTACATACTTCTGACCTCATATATATATGTATATATACATGCATATGTATACATATTTTATGTATATATAGACACACACACATATATATATATATATATATATATATATGTATATATACATACATATATATATATATATATATATATATATATATTGTTCATGTGTATACTGGTAGGCACATATGTGTCTTGAACATGAATAATATTGCCAGTCCCATTAATAAGTTAAATCTTACTTTATTTCGGGTTAACATAAACTTCATATTTTTGTGATTCTATGCCTGGTAGAAAGACAATGTTAATAATTAGATCATTTGATTACACAAGAACAAAAATATCTTAGTCATATAATAGAAAATAAAATGTATATGATATATCATGGACACAATTTTTCATTAGGACCCGAATGGTCAGTGAAAGTCATTAGTTATAAGGAAACCATTTTCTGAGAACTTCAATTCATTTTATGGTACTTAAGTTCTATTTACTTCCGTATGAATTTTTTGTATAAGTGTGAATATAGAAAATATTTTTGTTTTGTATTGTTTAATGTAGAATGTACTGCCAAAGATGAAAAGAAAAAACTATCTGCTAAAAATGACAATCCTTTTAAAGTTGCAATAACATCACCAAGTGTCATGATGGGGACATTTCTACTTCAAAAATATTTTATAATGGATGAATTAATTTTAATGAAAAATCATGTTTAAATATAATATCACAATATTTTATCTCACTTTATATGTTTATGTATTATAATGACATAATTTTGCATGTTCGTAAATTGTTACAACCCCAAATTTTGGGTTATTTTGATGGGAAATGCAATTTCTCTTAATAAAGATAAATGAGAAAATAATGGTGTGATTTGATTTGGATCAATGAATTTCATTGATGGTTACTTAATGGGCTTTATTGGGTATTGAGCCCAATTGAAAAGAAAAGAGAAAAAAAAGGATTTGATAAATAAAAGGGAAACATAAGAAATAGACATTTACAAGAGGATAAAGGCAAATAGATATTTCCCAATATGGGAATTTGTGCCTTTAGGATTTCTTGAGGCCTAAGAGACCCAAAATAACAAGATAATGGCAAGAGGAAAAGAAATAATAACTAATTTGGATAATTAAAGATATGACTTGGGAGAGAAGGAAAATTTATCATCCATAGTATTTTGTTCCCCAAATTTCGTAAATACCTAGATAATGTTAAAAATATGTTTGCTTTTGGTTGATCGTGTGCAACGAGGGCCATTGGATCTTGATCCAACGCCTAGCTCGCATTGGATAAGTCCCATAGGGATTGGACTTTGTGGGTTACAGAGAGATCTTTCCCTCTCAGATTTCTCACAATCCAGAGGATGTGCCATCTGGTTGTTGTTTCCTTTGGACTCAGGAGAGGAAACCGCAGTGTTTAATCCCGAATTTGTTGAGGTTTGGCCAACAATTGGGGAAGTTCCCAATTCTCGTGTGTCTGTCTCCGACCCTATATATAGGGGAGGGTTTGTGAGGGCTCCAACGCATAAAACAACCAAACCATGACCTATGGATAGTTGCAAGGAGCGATTACGTGCCTCCAATTGCCTAGTTTACCTTGACCTGCACCCCTGTTCCCTTGGCTAGCCTCGCCAGAGTTCGCCGAGTAGGAGGGCGTTGCGACGCATTCTTGGCGAGCAATTGAGCCCATAGTTGAGTTCGGTGGAGGGAGGCGGAGCCCCCTGACCGATTGGCATGCTCACAGGTGGCCGAGAGCCCAGAGTCAACTACCAAGTTGACCACCGGACCTGTTGTGCTTGGCGCAAGGTTGAAGACGAAGACCCTAGTCTTTTTACTCTTTTGCCCATCCGCGCCCTCTTTGCAGGTAAGGGCATTTCCGTCATTTGTAATATGTTTAATCAATTAGGTGTGTGTGTTCCTGGTCTCTAGATCCTTAGTGGACCAGCGGACCATCGATCTAACGGTCCCTAGATTTCTAGAAATTACTAATAAATCGATAAAACAGATTTTCTTTGCAAAAAATCATATATTGTGCTACGAAACTCGGATGAGAAAAGTTTATACATGTAAATTGATTAGAAAAATACAAGGAGTAAGTTGAAAATGGTTTGGAAGCCTAAATCGGTACCTTTTTGTAAAATTATATAATTTTGATGGAAAAAGTATTAATTTGTGGTTAGAAACCCTAATTATTATTAATAAAGGATGGATTTAATCTTGAAAATAGGTTGATTCTATCATTAATAAAAATTTTAATGATAAAATAAATCTTGATCTGTTTTGAAGATGAAATTGCAGGAATTCAGCTATTAAACCTAATATTGTGATTAATACCCTTAGAAACTCTAAGTGAGGGCAAAAGGGGAAGAAAAGATATAGTTAATCCAAAAATTAGGGTTTTGTGGTCCAAACCTGGTCTTAAGATCTTAATGAAAAATAAGATAAGATAATTAGGGTTTGATGGATATTTTGATAAAAGTAAAGTAAAAGTGGTAAAAAGATAGTGAAACCCTAATTATGGTCAAAACCCTAAAAAGGGGGCTAGTAACCCTAGGGCACGATTAGGCTTATTAGACTTGGATACCATGATCCATGATAGAGAATTTTGGATGTATATTTCAGGGCCAAATTGTGTGCTTGCTTGCTTGATTATGGTTTACTTGCTTGTTTGGATTAATTCTTCATTCAAGAGAGCTTGACAGGTATGTGGTTAATTATGATTAATCGCATTAGTTTTCCCGAAGGTTTCCCCGATGGTTAATCGCATTGAATGCAACTTAACTGTTTAGATGTTCATACTTGCAAATCATAAAGTCACTATGGTTATCACCAATATAAATACATGTGTATTCTCGCACCTACATGCCACCCTGATGGATGATGCCATAAAGGTCAGGCCAAGAGGGTAGACCAATGGGACCATGAGAGGTGACCCCAGACACCAAGCTCGGGAATGAGAAGTTAGTCTATTTTACATGACTAATGGGCACCATGAGAGGTGACCCGTAGGCACCAAGCTCAAGATTGAGAAGGTGGCCTTAAGTCAATGGCAAAAGAGAAACCCTAGAGGGGTATTCCAGGGTTAGGGAAAAAGTGGTGGAGAATGACACATTGAAAATGTTAATTGGTTTGCTAAATTACCCTGATTGTGATAATTAAATTGTTAGCCATATTTGTGAAATTTTGGTTGTCCCCTCATACTAGCATATTCCTGTATGCTGATCGCGTTTTTGTTTGTCAGCGTTTTAGGTATAATTCTCAAAAGAACAAACAGTAAAGTGACACATTGTGAAAATAAGAAATAAAGTGCAAGGAGGATTAGATAGAATAATTCAAGATGTGGATAGATAGATTTCTAAAGTTTTTAAAAGGTATGCAAAGTTGTATTTTAATACCAAGTTTCAGTTTAGATAGTAGAATTTCATAATTATCATTGATTATTTGTCAAACCTTTGATCCTATTAATTGGGATAATGGCTTTGATCTCTTGGTCTCCCTTAATTGGGGGTTATCGAGAGGTGGGGTTGTTACAATTGGTATCAGAGCATAGGTACCTCACTTAATCTTTAATAATTATTAAATTTTACAAATTCCATAGAACCGAGGGAATTATTAGAGGATTGTCTGAAAGACTGAGGTGTCTAGAAAAGGATCACGTCCGGGGGCTGGCAAGATTTTCCTCCGCACCGCTAGTCGGAATATGAGGACTCCCAAATTAGTGTGACTTCCTGGCCAAAGTTTCAGGATTTGACTCGAAATAAGATACCTTTAGGACTCTCTCATCTTGTTCATCCCTTCTCAACTCAAATGATGTTAAGGACCTTAAGGATTAGGGTTTTCTCTCTTTTCCTCACCCTCTTGAGGTATGGGTAAGGTTGATAAGATTTAAGGAATCCTCCACCAAACTAATAAAAAGCATGTAAATAAGATGTCATGGACATAAGCTTAATAGATTAAGCATAAAAGAATAGATGCTTAGGTCGTATGACATAAGTTGTCATGCCCTCAGGAGAGACCTGAGGCTAGGCCTTCTTGTTAGGAGGATAAGTGAAGAGAGTTAGTCTTGGAGGTAGAGATCTCCATTACAACTAGAGACCTGGCACATCCTCTGAGGATGATGTTAACCCTAACCCTAAGTGAATGTTAGAGAAAGAGATGACATGATGAGTTAGATGTCATGGTAGACCAGGTGTCTAGATGGATATGCTTTTGGATGCCCATATGAGCCATGACAGGTTGGATGACCTAGTGCCTTTGGCGACCCAACCCTGGAAAGGGTCATGCATGTTAGAGTGAAGGATAGATCCTTCAATGATGAGGTTAATGAAGGACCTATAGAAACCCTATGGGCTTATGAAAGTAGGGAATAGTATGCACCCAGAGTACATCAGTAGTGCTGACATTAGGCTAAAACCCTGGCTAGGAGAATGTGATGGATAGCTTATGAGATGAGCATAGAGGGTTATGGATAAACTTGAGCAAACATAAGCTTGAACGTAAGCTTCACCATGTAAGGGTATGCTTGTAAGTGTGACCCACCTTCATGGAGAGAGGATCTCAGGTAGTAAGGTTGTTTTTAGGGTTATCTCTAGAGAGAGAGCAGCACCCATACAAGAAAATGGAATCTTAGATTCTGAGACATGAGAAACAATGGGGAGTTGAGGATGATGTGATCTAAGTGAATGATAGTGTTTGCCTCGCGCTTGATCCCTGGAGGCTAATGATATCTTGGTGGCCTTTAGAGGAACCAAACCCTAAACAGAGAATGATGCTTCTGGAACCTATGTGCCTATGGTATAGGAGTTTACCTTCTGAGATGAGACAAAGAGCGCCTTAGACCCTGGGGAGGTTTAAGTACCAAGTTCTGAGGCCTTGTACCTTGTTGGTTTCCCTTAAGGAAGACTCAAATCTAAGGTGCTTCTCGAATAAAATGATCATGGGAGTACATGACATGCCTTGGACATGATGGATTTGTGGTTAAGAGATTGAGCATGCAGTTGGATACCCAAAGGTGAACCTAGGGTTCCTAGGCCTAAGAGGGGAAGTAGTGTACCTGATGCTCATGATGAGATTTGAGTTTCTATAGTTTCGAGCATGGTACTCCTCATGTGTAGAGGAAAAGGAAACTCCTTAAGTTAGAGGTATGTTTGATGAACCCCTCACAACTAAGTTGTTCTAATGTTGAGGATGAGAACAAGTGTGACCTAGCATTGTTTTGTAGGTGTCTACTTGTGCCTTAGTAGCTTGCTAGGGATAAGCATGCTCGTGTGGATGCAGACCCTAAACATAGGGATGTTTGTGACCTTTGTTATCAAGGTGTAGTTTCCTCCCATGCTGGGAGAAGGACCCTTTTATAGGGTCTATACCAGTTTTGTTGGTTTTGAGGTAACCTAAAGAGGTTTCAGGGGATCTTGAGAAGATAAGTAAAGAGGACATGGTAAGAGAATGAACCTATAGACTCATAGATAACCATTTCTATGTGCATGTGGGTGTGTTACCATGGAGGTAACCGGTATGGGGCTTGACCAAGGTAGGCAGGTCGCCATGACCCCTGTGAAAGGATGAAAGACAACCCAAGAATGCAGAGAGTGATGATGAAGGCTTGGGTAAGGTTCTATGTTGTACATGTATTATAACAGAATCCTAAGTCTATCCTAGGGTCAGGTGGGGATAAGACCGATGGAAGTGGGAGTTGCCTAATTCCCTAGTTGCACATGACCATAGGGTTGGGAGGTAACAACTATCATTGTTTAATGGCCATGAGTTAGGAGATTGATCACCTTCATGAACTCATGGGACCCAAAGGGCAGATGCGTAGGGCACTCTCTGGATGAATAAGGGAAGAGAGATGACCCCAAAAGTGTTGGCACCCTACAGATCTAGAGGAGATGACCATGGGATGTGTGTAAACCTCAGTAGGTTTGAGACCAATTTTCCATGGAAGTAACTTTGATATCGAGATGATTGTGATGTAGAGACATATGTGGCACGTTTCAACTTAGATTTAAAGGTGTATTGGCAAGGTGGGATGTACCATCTCTACTCTTGGAACAGGAAGAACTATGTATTTGGACTTCATCCAAATGCTTATTTCCTCTTGTTATGGGAGTGAGAGATAGGACAATACACATGCCATACACCAAGGATAAAGATGATGTGATTTGGAACATTGCTACGAGGTATGAAGATAAAGATGATAACATACCCTAGTGGAGTGAACGATATGTGGATAGTTTACAAGCAGTATGAGAGATAAGGTAGTCACCTTATAAGGATGTTTATCATGAACTATGAGTTATAAAAGGTTGATGTTCGAAAACTAAGAGGATGAGCTCAGAGTTTCTTAATGAAGATAGACTTAGAGTTGAGATAAGATAATAAGTGGCGGTGTATGTCTTCAACTTTACCTAACACCTAAGGATGTGTAAGTGGTAATGGATGCCCTGGATGAGATGCAGCTGCCTAGTTAGCTGGCGGCTACAAGAGGCTGTTAGGCTAAACCTAAGTTTGAAAAGGGAGATATGTTTGGTTAACACTAACAAAGTTTGTTGAACAAGTTAGTAGTTGTTTGGTTAGATAGCCTAGGCCTTGATGAAATAGAAGGATGGTTGTAGAACCTCAGATGCACTTCTTTGGAAAAGAAGGGGATGAAACCCCGACTAGAGTGGTTTAGGGTTTCTGAGGAATCGATATTAAGGAATCATGACATATAGGAGATCATGATTTTAAGATCACCATACACTGTGGTAATACGAAGATAGTAATTGATAGTAGTACATTGGATGCTTAAGATGAAGTTACACGTGGCTTGTCGCCATGCATGACAGGAGGTGAAGGATGAACACCAGTAACCCATTGTATTGTTATAGTGAATAAAGAGTCCCCGAGAGGGAATGGGAATTCATCCCTATGGATGTTGTGGTAAGTCTCCCCTGACCAAGGAAGGTCAAGATCCAATATGGGTTATGGTAGATCGCCTTACCTAGATGACATGAGAAAGAAAGAATATTGTCAAGGGACATATCTAGTTGAACTACTTGTAAGAGAGAAAGATGGTTCAACTACACCATGATGTGAATTCTTGAGTTTAATCTAAAGATTCACTTCCATGCGGTGGAAGTAGGTACATGAAGAACTCGATGATAGTACATTTTATCACCCCTAACTAATAGTTAGCTTAATCCAGACTAGAGGGTCTGATGAGAGCATGTGTGCTCATTCAAGGTGATACCTAGAGACAGTTCTTGTCCTCTGGAAGATGTGATGATAACCACCATAGCCAGTATCAGGATGTAAAGAAGCTCGGTAAATGAGGTTGTGTCGGTCACCACTTCATTGAGATGATGTTGGTGAAGGGGCCTCGTGAAGGTTAGAACAGAACTACAGTGTGTGCAGATGAAGTCACTTTGATTGTGCAATGGTTGAAAGAGAGCCCAGGGGCGACATGAGTCATGAGCTGATGCAAAGCAGACTAACATGCAGTTCACTGTGGGAGAGTATGTGATGAGAGAATCCGACCCCTCTAAGCTACAGCTGAGAAAGCTGAGTCCCCGATATATGGGTCTTTTTGAGATGGATTAGTGGAGATGGTTTTATTTAGCCTTACCCCTCAGGATAACATGATGTATAATGCATTCCATGAGTCTGATCTAGAGCACCATGTGAGGTACCCAAGCCATGTGCTGAGCCCTGAACCTATTCAGCTTGATGAGAGGTTGAAATGTCCCGAGTCACCTATGAGGGTATGATATACCAAGGTAAGAAAGAACTCAGATGGAAGAATATTAGATGATGAAGGTTCTTGGGAAGCATCATGGAAAGGGTGAGGCCACATGGGAGCCATGATGGACATAAGAAAGGCTTATCCTAATTTGTTTGTTTGCTTGGTGGAATTTTGGGGGCAAAATTCCTATAAGAGGGGAAGGATATGACAACCCCAAATTTTGGGTTCTTTTGATGAGAAATGCAATTTCTCTTAATAAAGGTAAATGAGCAAATAATGGTGTGATTTGATTTCGATCAATGAATTTCGTTGATGGTTGCTTAATGGGCTTTATTGGCTATTGATCCCAATTGAAAAGAAAAGAGAAAAAAAAGGATTTGATAAATAAAAGGGAAATATGAGAAATAGACATTTACAAGAGGATAAAGGCAAATAGATATTTCCCAATATGGGAATTCGTGCCTTTAGGATTTGATGAGGTCCAAGGGACCCAAAATAACAAGATAATGGCAAGGGGAAAAGAAATAATAATTAATTTGGATTAATTAAAGATATGACTTGGGAAAGAAGGAAAACCTCTCATCCATTGGATTTTGTTCCCCTAATTTCATAACTAACTAGATAATGTCATGACAAACTTTCCATTAAAATTTGATACAAAAAGGATTTATGATTTGGGAGATATCAATTTCTCAATTTATCTCCAAAATAAGGCATTAATTTGGCAATAGGAAAATATGTTTCCTTTTGGTTGATCACGTGCAAAGAGGGCCATTGGATCTTGATCCAACGCCTAGCGCTCATCGGCTAAGTTCCACTGGGACTGGAGTCTGTGGGTTATAGAGAGATCTTTCCCTCTCAGATTTCTCACAATCCAGAGGATGTGCCATCTGGTTTTTGTTTCCTTTGGACTCAGGAGAGGAAACCACAACGTTTAATCCCAAATTTGTCAAGGTTTGGTCGTCAATTGGGGAAGTTCCCAATTCTCGTGTGTCTGTCTCTGACCCTATATATAGGGGAGGGTTTGTGAGGGCTCCAGTGTGCAAAACAACCAAACCATGACCTGCGGATAGTTGCAAGGAGCGATTACATGCCTCCAATTGCCTAGTTTACCTTGACCTGCACCCCCGTTCCCTTGGCTAGCCTCACCGGAGTCCGGCGAGTAGGAGGGTGTTGCAACACATTCTTGGTGAGCAATTGAGCCTATAGTTGAGTTCAGCAGAGGGAGGTGGAGCTCCCTAACTGATTGGTGTGCTCGTAGGTGGTCGAGAGCCCAGAGTCAACTCCCAAGTTGACCACCGAACCTGCTATGCTCGGCGCAAGGTTGAAGACGAAGACCCTGGACTTTTTACTCTTTTGCCCATCTGCGCCCTCTTTGCAGGTAAGGGTGTTACCGTCCTTTTGCATATGTTTAATCGATTAGGCGCGCGTGTTCCTGGTCACTGGATCCTGAGTGGACCAGCAGACCATCGATCTAACGGTCCCTAGATTTCAGGAAATTACTAATAAATTGATAAAAAGGATTTTCTTTGCAAAAAATCATATCTTGTGCTAGGAAACACATATGACAAAAGTTTATACATGTAAATTGATCACAAAAATATGAGGAGTAAGTTAAAAATGTTTGGAAGCCTAAATTAGTACCTTTTTGTAAAAGTGTATAATTTTGATGGAAAAGGTATTAATTTGTGGTTAGAAAACCTAATTGTTAATAAAGGATGGATTAAATCTTGTAAATAGGTTGATTCGATCGTTAATAACTTGTTTAATGATAAAAATGAATCTTGATCTGTTTTGAAGATGAAATTGCAAGAATTAGGGTTTTAAACCTAATATTGTGATTAATACCCTTAGAAACTCTGAGGGAAAAAGGGGAAGAAAAGATATAGTTAATCTGAAAATTAGGGTTTTGTGGTATAAACCTGATCTTAAGACCTTAATGAAAAATAAGATAAGATAATTAGGGTTTGATGGATATTTTGATAAAAGTAAAGTAAAAGTGGTAAAAAGGAAGTGAAACACTAATTATGGTCAAAACCCTAAAAAGGAAGGTAGTAACCCTAGGGCATGATTAGGCCTATTAGACTTGGATACCATGATCCATGATAGAGAATTTTAGATGTATATTTTAGGGCTAAATTGTGTGCTTGCTTGCTTGATTCTGGATTACTTGCTTGTTTGGATTAATTCTGCATTCAAGACAACTTGACAGGTATGTGGTTAATTACGATTAATCGCATTAGTTTTCCCGAAGGTTTCCCAGATGGTTAATCGCATTGAATGCAACTTAACTGTTTGGATGTTCATACTTGCAAATCATAAAGTCACTATGGTTATCACCAATATAAATACATGTGTATTCTCACACCTACATGCCACCCTGATGGATGATGCCATAAAGGTCAGGCCTAAGAGGGTAGACCAATGGGCACCATGAGAGGTGACCCCAAACACCAAGCTCAGGAATGAGAAGGTGGTCTATGTTACATTACTAATGGGAAGCATAAGAGGTAACCCACAGGCACCAAGCTCGGGATTGAGAAGGTGGCCTTAAGTCAATAGCAAAAGAGAAACCCTAGAGGGGTATTCCAGGGTTAGGGCAAAAGAGGTGGAGAATGACAAATTGAAAATGTTAATCGGTTTGCTAAATTACCCTAATTGTGATAATTAAATTGTTACCCATATTTGTGAAATTTTGGTTGTCCCCACATACCAGCATATTCCCGTATGTTGATCACATTTTTGTTTGTTGGCATTTTAGGTATAACCCTCAAAAGCACAAATACTAAAATGACACATTGTGAAAATAAGAAATAAAGTGCAAGGAGGATTAGATAGAATAATTCAAGCTGTGGATAGATAGATTTCCAAAGTTTTATTTTAATACTAGATTTCAGTTTAGATAGTAGAATTTCATAATTATCATTGATTATTTGTCAAACCTTTGATCCTGTTAATTGGGATAATGGCTATGATCTCTTGGTCTCCCTTAATTGGGGGTTACCGGGAGGCGGGGTTGTTACATAAATAATATTGTTGTCTCAATATTTAATACAATTTATAATATTAATTTTTAGTATATTCTTCACACAACGGAATAGTGAATTACCAATTTTCACTTCTTTTTATTCTTCATCATCATCATCATCTAATCCTTAATCCCAACCATGTTCTGCTCGGCTACATGGATCCCTCTTTCCAATTAGCTTTTCTTTGGATCACTTTGTTTTTAGAAGTCAGGGGATAGTTTTATTCATCTTGATCACCTCGTGCAAGCATATTCAATTGCAATTTACATATTTTGATTATTTGCGATGAGTTGAATATGGTAGTACTACTACCATTACAGCTATGTACCTGCGCAGTATCAAGTGCTACTTTGGGGGTGTATCATAGTACCAGATTCCAATGTTGTTTTGGAAATGAAGTTTTGCCAATGCATCAGCTGGACCATTATGCTTTCTCTCCATGTAAGTAATATGTGTAGTGTTCTTTAGTAACATTTGGATCCCCCTAATAATATTGGCATATCGTGGGTGGCTTCTATAATCATCTTTTAACATTTTCATGGCCAACATGCAATCCGTTTCCATTGTGATGCCTTGCAAATCATTGGATTTGATAATTTTTGCTGCTAGGGTGATGGCCATCAACTCTACCTCGAGGGGATTGTCTGCTATAATCAGTTGTCCTACTCCTCCCTTCCACTGGTTATCCTAGTTCTTTATAACGACTGCTATATCACCTCTGCCCTTCTTCCAAGCAGCGTCAATCTGCATAAATAAGTGGCTCATAGTATGGGGCATATGTTGAGCCTGCCTTTGTGAGAGCTTCGTAGCTTTCCCTAGTTCCCAGGCTTGTATTGATCTTCTGGCTTCCAGTAGTATTCTTTGGATCACTTTTACTTCATGTTACTTAAGTAATATTACTATTTAATTAGCCATGTTACTTTATTTAAAACACAATGATCGGTAGATCATATGCATTGAAGGTGTTGAAGTGATATTAATAAATACAAAGCTAATTGAAAATTATTACTTGACTGTGAAGATTGACAGAAAATACTTAACCACATTTTTTGTCACATGGTGCAGTGCCATTATTTTTCATAGCACACATATTGTTTATTTTAAATACCAAAGTGATGGTGGTGGTTATGGTGTATAATATTTCACCATAGTATTATTATGATGTATAATATTTTTCTATAGTGTTGTTATGATTTTGACAATAAATCATATCCACACCAGTAGAATCCCTAGAAATTACTACTTTGTATTTGTTATTTATGAGAATGAGGAATATAATTGTATGTGATGTGTAGTTAGTTAATCCAAAACTCATTTTTCACTTTTTGTAAGAGAGAAATCAGAAGATATGTTTCATATGTATGTAACTCTTAGAAAATCAAAGAAACTTGATTTTTCCACTTTAAAAAAAAAAAGCAATCATAAAAAACTTGATTTTCCCGCTTAAATAAAATCAATCATAAAAAAATATGTAAAGAAATCTAGTTCAATAAGTTTTTCTGACCAGTTACAACAAACCAACCGGATCCTTAGGTAAAATAATACACACACACACACACACAGATATATATATATATATATATATATATATATATATATATATATATATCATAACTCTTTTAAACTTTTTTTACTACACTCATTGCAAATAGGAAACTTTTGGATAACAATAACACATAGATTGAATCATAAGTAGACTGAGATACCCATTACATGGCTTATGAACAATATCACAAAAGATATGCCTTAAAGGCCATTGTCAAGATAGAGTCAGACCAAGATGCATAAGTAGACTGAGATACCCATTACATGGCTTATGAACAATATCACAAAAGATATTCCTTAAATAAACTTATACAAAAATCATATGAGAAATTGAAAAATATCTACAATATGATTCGAATAGATCAAACTTGCAATAAATCATAAAAAGAATATCATAATAGAAAAATAGTCACATAACCCAAATCAAACATGTTCCACCTAGCATGCTATCATTGTCGTCTTCTATATAAAGTCCATGAATTGAGAAGGCACACACCAGAGAGTTAGGGAATGGAGATAATCAAGCAAATTAGAAGAATCAAAAGGTATTTTTTGTATGGAATCTTAGTTGGTGAACTTGTTAATGCTCTGCAATGACAACACCCAATTAGGTGGTGCAAATCTTCTTCCCTCTGTCATTATAAGTAACAAATGAGATAAATTTCCCAAGTGCAAAGCAGCATGTTTCACTTGATGCTATTTTGACATGTCTACATAATGTCTCCCATTATGAAATCTCGAGGAGTATAATGTATGCATTTCATTTTCGATGGAAACATGCCAGAGATCTCAGTGATCTGCTCCAGTATCATGTGCCCATGCATCCGCATGACTTAAAACACATGTGTCATCTCCCAATCGTCCATTTTTGGCAGCCCAGAGAATGTGATTGTCCTTCACATCCTATTTTAAGAATGCAATTATAGAATATATTACCATCATTCCAGGGTTGTGTCTCACCATAATATTAAAGCTGGAAGAAAAGCTCAAATGGTGGTAATGCATGAATGAAAGGAGAAAGAACAAGAGGATTTGAGATGGTGACAAGTCAGAGAAGAAGCTTACTGAATAGAGAAGGATGTTTGATACTTTGATGCCACCGGAGATGATGGTATTGACTACACCATGGGGGGAGGTGAGGCCATTAGCAGCGATAGGATCCACTCCTAAGTTTGAAAATATGTTTCCGAAGTTCACGTAAGAGAATTGCCTGCTTGTAACTCATTGTCGGGGGACTGCCCATCCATAATTCCAAACCCACAAATATATTCAGGCTCACCTCTTGGAATGTTAGCCAAAGTCAAACACCAAACCTTCCATGATGCCTAGTCATATCAGCAACATTGGCATGACATGGATACTTCTATCCCATTACTGGAAGATCTAGAAATTTAAGGTTGGTTAGGCCGAACATACTATACCATTTTCACTGTCAACATTGTTGTATCACAAAATAATACATACAATAACTAAAAAAATATCTTAATATTACATAAATAAAAGCACAAGACTAAAAAGTAGCATGATTGTAATAATATGAAATAGCATTGTCTAGAAATAAACTATAATAATTTCAAAATTAATATAATTTGATAGGTGTCGTACACATGTGCCAGCATGGAATCATTAAAAAATTCACCACTCATTTTGTTGTATAGTGGGTCTAATAATTTTCATCGTAGAAAAGACTCTCAAAATTGTAGCAGCTACAATATGCAATAACACTACTAACTTTAGAAGATGGTAGAGTTAATGAAAATATTTATTCTATTTTTTTTCAAACCAAATTTTGAGCAAGACTATTGATGTTATTCAACTTCCTAAAACGAGTGTGATGAGCATAATAAATGTAGTTACTTAGTTGGATTCTCAATTTTTTTATATCTTTCATGTTGAAGTCTAAGGGATATAATTTTGCCTTTGAAATCCATTTCTCCTCATTGTAAGTGACAAAGAATTAGTTGGATGAAGAGAAACAATGCACAATAATAACTTTGTGTTGCTTTCATTGAATCACTCATTCAATCTCATATAGAAAAAATCTATCACCACGTTATATATTTTGAATCAAAAACTATATAAATTTCTCTTCACCTCTAAGACATGTCACAATCTATGTGGCATGACATAAACATCATATGTATCCTTCCATGGCATGCCAATCAACATATCTACACTACACTCTAGTCAGATACAATATTCATTAAACCAAATCTTTTGAAAAGTTTGTCTATTAGGATCATGTTTTTTCCATGGTAAGTTATGTCCATTAGGTTGATAAGGTCCCTTTTGCAAGTAGGCTATTCTCAGTGTCTTGGACAATAGGGTCATAATAAGAAACATGAGGTCATATTTTGGGATCTAATAATACATCTTCCACATTGAATCCAAGTTTATTTTATCAATAATAGTCCTTGACTAAGTCTAAACATTTCCTTAGTTTGGTACACTTACATTAACATTTGGTTGACTTTCTTTTTCATTAGTTAATGAATCGAGTGTAGATCTCTTTCTAATTAAGAAATTGTCCATAATAAGTAGATGACTTCTTTTATTTTGTATGTACCTCTATTTGTTTTCTTTGTTAGACACACCTTATAGGATTAAGTAGTTACAAAAGGAGGCTCTCTATGTTTTAGACTTGTGTCACCCATGAACCTTTCACTATGTATTTATAGAAATAAAAAAAGATAGAATGGAGACATGAAGAGCGTTACGGCTTGGGCGACCAATGAAGATCTATGCCTCCATCGATCACTGATGGAGAGACCTAGTTAGATCTGGAGGCAGAGAGATGACAATGGTGGTAAAAATGGAAAGGATTTTGAAAGTGATGAATCAACTTTATTTGCTGCCTTGAAGCACTTGTCATAGATATCAGTATGTGTGGTGAATGAAAAGAACCTTTCAATGTTGGGCAAGAAGGACATTCAAATTTTCAATGGTAAATTTGTCTCTCCTAAATCTAAAGCAAATGCTAATGTAACTAAATGGAGTAATAGCTAGCTTGGGTATATTCTCGACTTCAAACCTCATCTTCCCACTCTTGAATGATATTTTAAGTGTTTGAGGAATCCACTTGGCACGCTATAAGTATTGAATTATGGAGATGGTGTCCTCATATTAAAGTACTCTGATGAAAAGCATTAGAACATGGCACCGGCATGGGCTTGGTGAGTTAAAAATAGATTGATTTTTCTAGCCAGATGAAAGCCTAGAGTTATAAAGCACATTCATATATTCTCCTTTTTGGCTCAGTTTATATCACCTTTCATTGTTTTAAGGGATATTACTATGTTTTGAGGGAATAACTTCATTCCTTGGGAAGCCAGTGTGCTCTAACAAGCCCATTCGTCTCTATTTGAGACTTGAGTTTTCTACAATACAAGTCCTCAACCCGTATAATGAGTGATGAGGGTGATTCTCATGTTATTTATGTATGCTATCAATGGTTACCATATATATATATATATAGATATATATATATATATATATATATATATATATATATATGCCAAATTTGTGGGTTTTTCATACTTGAGGAATTTTTTTTTATCTAAATGAAAAGTAGAGAATAGATCCTAATCTAAGACAAAGATGGGTCATAAAACCTCAGATTGATAAAGGAGTTGTTAACCTTGTATCCTCACAACTAAAACCTCCTATTATTGTAGATGAAGCTTCTTTTGATTATAAAGGTATTGTGTATATTAACCATGTTGATGTGAAGTAAAATAATGATATTGTGAATGAATTTCACAAGCAACAGTCACAAGGGAGAAGATCCATCTCATCTACTCCAATTCCTGTCTTTTCTCCAGAGTATTCAAGTAGCTCTAAAACTAGAATGGATGAAGATGGTTTTCAAGTAGTTACTGGATCTAATAAAAGAAGTAAATCACCACCTAAATCTCAAGTTAAACCAAGGATTGGCATTTATCAAAGAGTGGCTTGTTCTGTCTTTTCTCCTATGCAAAATAAATTTTAGTGGCCTTGAGTGTTGGTATGTATGCCTAGAAAGGCAATCATATGATGGTTATTATGGAATATCTTGGAAACTACTTGATTAATAATAAAGGTAATATTTTGATTTGTTTAGTTTCAATCAATTATGAGATAATGATGAAACATAACAAATGTCTAAAGAATGACATTACTCAATGACATATGTCTTTGGGTTGATGACTTGAACAATGATATCATACAAATGTTAAGAGTATGTACATTGTAGTTATGTCCCTAGTAGGATGTTATTGTGGAAGGATAATAGACAACAATGACATATAAGACTAGAGTGTGTGTTGGTTGATGATAGAGTCTCATTAGTCATGACATCTGATATCAAACCAAACACATAGATACTTGTTGGAGAACAATGTACCAGAAAGATCCACCTTGAGAGTGACACTTGGAAACCATAGTTGGTGGTCATAATCATCTCTCATAGTGAAGGTAGTGATTGTGGTTCTTAGACCTAAAATCACTATGCTCATCACATGTTTTTCAATACACTTTAACATCATCCACCATGACATTGAATAAGGGTTACCATAAACATGATGCTTGGGTACATTGTGACAGTTGGGGATGACTATGAGTGATGTACATGGGATTTTTCCCTCCTACTAGAGTTTGATATCCAGGCCAATTGACAAGTGAGACTGAGAAAATCATGTGCATGCACTTGTGGATCACTATAATGATATTGAGGTCACATATATATCAGATTGTCTACTCTGGTTCAAGGAACATGAATTGAACATTGAGAGGATGATGATTCCATGCCTCTAGTTCAATCCAAATATTAGTGACAAAGGAATTAGACAATCACTATAACACCAATCAGTTGTTCTCCAACTTTTCACATTACTTGGGTAGCAATTATGTGTTGTTGTATATCCCTCTTTTCTTGTGATGTCATAAATCGGTTATGGACATTCACTTCCAATGTAACTTGGAACCTATAAGGTCACACATAAAGGATACATTTGGAATAGGACTTCATTCATGAATATGGATTAAGCTTGATTACTAAAGAGTTAGGTATTCAATTTAAACAACATTGGTTGAATATTGACTAACTGAATTGTGAACTAATAGGTTCAAGTGTTGAACCGATCATTTTAGTGTGTCAGGTCTATGAGCCAACTTTGGTAGTTCTAGATAATGAACTGACTGGTTCAAGAAGTAAACTGATCGGCTCAGGTCCATGAACCAGGCTCATGTTCTGAATGGATCGGTTGGTGGATCAATTTGATTGATTCAAGTATATGTGCTAACAACATATTGTGCATTAAATTAGATACAAATTGCCAATACAATTGTGATTAGGAAACATGATCGAACTACCAGTTCAAGGGTTGATCCGATCAACTCACATGGAAACCAATCGGTTCACATGTAATCTGACCATTTCGTCACTCGCATGATGCAAGAATTTGTGAAATCCCGATCCCTCCCTCTCCCACTTAGATGGAAATCTGATCCTAACCCTCCTATAAATAGAGGGTATTGGTGGCTTCTCAGACATAACTCAATTGCCTCTGACAATTGTTTGTCTTCTCAGGTTGTGATTTCTGAGAGAGCACAAGCAAGTCCTACCCAATAAAGGGAGGGATAGAAATGGAGAAAAATTATGGGAGAGAAAGTTAATGCTAGTACACCAAAGATAGGGGACAAATCCTTCTCAGTTATACAAGAATGATAGGAGTTCTCAATTGTCTATGTGGACTACCATGGAGGCGAGGAGTCTTTCCCGCTAGGAGGACAAGGTCAACCGATGTCCATGGTGATAAACCAAGGATTGTTGCTGACGCCATCCGAGTGTGACATGTAGAAAGACACATACTTGAACAAGGAAATTGCCGATGGAGTTGCTCTAGAACCAAATATGACCACATAAATCATCCTTCCATTACATAGTTGTTGATGCGCCCGTTTGTTATAGGGGAATATGGAAGATAATTTTTTGTTCCACTGCATATACGTGTTGTCATATTTCCCAATAGTGGTATTAGAGAGGCGTCAATCTACTATACTTTAGGATTCAATCGATATGATCAGTTTTTAGTTTTTGCCTTTTATTTATTGCATACAATTTGAACATTTAAAATGATTAATGTCATATCTGATTAAAGACCACATATGATCCCAAACTAATATACATATATGATATATGTATGCAATTTACACACATCCTCCTAAAATTAGTTTTGATGGTGAATGTATAGCATGGTTATGGACAATAACCCAAATATCTGTGTATGGTTGCTTGGTTTGTTTATTCCTATTTATAGCTTGATTTGCATATTGAGCTTTGACCTTCTTCTTCCAACATGTAAAATTATTATTCTACCTTCCTATGATCCCCTCGAATGTAATCGATGTCTCACTATTACTATGTGATAAGTTAAACAACAATAGGATAGTTTTATTTCTTATTATGATGAAGATGACGATCAACGCCAGACGACGGTCATCTTGAAGAAGAACCGAATAATTGGAGGACCATGGAGGACCAACACAATAGACAAACTGATCGGATGGACACCCAACCAATTGTTTGGAGGTGTCCATACAACGATTGGAACAGAGGTCAGACGATAGCTCAGATGACAAACTAATCGGATAAGAGACGAGTCGATTGGTTCAAGGATTGAACCGGATCAACCCTGATTGATTCAAGCATAGATCTATCCCAACATGTTCTTGCATGAGATGCAGACCTAGGTGGTAGTAATTTATTGAGGCTCCAAAGAATTACAATAGTATTGTCATAACCATCTAATGGTTTAATATTGCATGTTTACGTTTGTGGGATATAACATGTATTTGATTTGTATTATAGTATGTGGCGATTGGATATATATGTATATATTTATAAACATCTAAAATCCCTCAATCCAACATATTAAGTCTAAGATGCTTTCCATTATCAACACACATGAAAAACTTGGTCAATTATGCATGGGCATGCCAAGCGTGGTGCCCTATCCATCTCGTCGAAGTGTGTTGGTAGTCATGTAGGCCTGCCAATCGGGGTGCATTTATGTCATGTTGGCTTTTTAGTTATCCTTAATGAGATTAAGCACCTAGAAGCATGAAAATGGCAATGGAAAGGAGTTGTGCATAACATTCTCTATTATCAGTCCTTGAGAATGACAAGTTAAATTGGAATAAATTCCACGAATGGTTCAAGACGCTGAGAATTGATCTCACATAGGAGCACAAGCTCTAAATATGGAGACATCAAATCTAGATGAGCCTCTTCCCAGTGCACCTAAGGCTGATAGTGATGGTTACAAGAAGCACACTGAAAATGTCATTCATTTCAAATTACTAATGTTGTGCTCGATGAACTATGAGTTACAACAATATGAGAACATATATGTTATTGAGATGGTCGCACATCTTAAGAACATGTTTCAAGATCAGGCAAGACAAGAGAGATATGATGTCTCCAAGGTGTTGTTCAAATGTAACATGGCAGAGGGAAATCCAGTAGGCCCTCATGTGCTCAAGAAGATTGGATATGTGGAGAACCTTTCTAGAATGATATTCCCCTTGGGTCAAGAGTTGACTATTAATGTAATTGTGCAGTTTCTGTCAGAATCATACAGTCAATTTGTCATGAACTACAACATGAATGACTTTGACAAGTTGTTGTCAGAGTCACTTAGCAAGTTGAGAATAGTTGAGGCACAAATGAAGAAAAAAAAACCCAAGTTTGTGATTATGATCGGTAAACCAAAGGGGAAGTCTTAAGGCAAAGTAAAAGATAAGAAGGATTCTGAAACTGGCAAGAAGCCTAAGTCTTCAACACTCATAGAAAGAGGAGGGGTGAATAAGGGAGGCAACTGTAACCACTATCACCAACCTGGACACTAGAAGAGGAGTTTCCCTCTCTACCTAGAGGAACTAAAGAAGGAGAGGATATAGATCTCCACCTCAGGTATATACGTTATAAGATAAATCTAATTACTTCTTCATCTTAGGTATGTAGTACCAGATGTATATCTATATATGGTTGAATATCCAGAATCGGATAAGAAGTAAGCCTTTATGAAAGGGAAAGGATGGATTGTGCGGAGCAAGAGTTTTGCAAACCCAGTCTAAAGTTAGAATTTATAATACCCCAAAAGGCATGTAATAGAGTTAAATCAACTACTATTTAAATATTCCAATAATAGAAACATTTTACTTTTTGTGTCTTGTATGGACAAGGATGATCATGAATAAAATAGTTAATGTATTATTTTCAAGTATGTGAACTTGTATGGAAATGCCCCAAATTTCTCATGATATTTTGATTATAGTATCTAAAGATAAATGTTCATAATTTGAACCCCAAAAGGATTACAATTTGATAACTCAAACAATCAATATTTCTAACATTGTCATCATGAGCACATATATGAGAGATGCATTTCTAGAATCCATGATGATGTTTACCTAGAATCTTTTGGTTTTTGAACCAATAAGAGACATGCAACTCTTATTTATGCACACATCAAAAAACACTTCTCACTAGGTGTAGTGGGAGAATAAACATTCTATTAAAACTTGTACATAATTATGTCACTAGTACAGAAATGGCTTATAACGTCACTTTAGATGTGTCAGTTGTTTATAAGAAAATGACGCCTAAACCCTACAATGTCGGATGTATACACAAACTGACATCTATATGCGAAGACTGGACAGACACGGGTATCACTTTTTATTTAGTGTCGGTTTCTCATTAACAAACTGACGCCTAAAATTGCCCGTGAAATCCAATTTTTTCAATGCAAAAAATTACCTCAAAAATTTCACATATTGCGTCAGTTGTTTAACTAATAACCGACGACTAAATATTTTTTATCGATCCCTTTGTGTCTTCGGTTTGCGTAACATAACCGACGCTAATGAGTGTTCACGCGCTGTCCTCGCAAAATTTTTTACCCACATTTAGCGGCAGTTTTTCTCGGTGACTGACGCTATTGGTTTTTAGGTGTCGGTTTTTGAAATAACCGACGACTATGGTACAGTTAATAGCCCCACGAAACACAGAACTTTTCCCCATTATCTCTATTTCATTGCGAACTTGCTAGGTCTGGCGATTGTTTCCAGTGCTCCCCGTCGTCGTTGCCCCAGTGGCTGTTGCCCCCGCCATCGTTTCTCCCCCGCGCCGCTACCACTCGCTATTGTTGCTCATCTCCTCGGCGACGCTGCCTCCTGGTCACCCACTCTTGGTCGATCGATGCTCCTCTCCTCGCCGACGCTCTACTCCTGGTCGCCCGATCACCGCCTCCTGGTCGCCCTCTCATCGTCACCGCCCGCTTGCCGCCGCCGCCGCCCTCTCTCCTGCTTGCTGCTCCGGCCACCGGCTCGCTGCACCTAGTACCCTTCTTCCTCCTCTTATTGCTCCTTGCTCCTACTCCTGGCCCCCTACCCTCAGGGTGCTGGCAATGGGTTGGATGTTATACATGTTTGAGTACTTATCTACTGATTTGAATTCATCTTATCTACTGATTTGAATTGATATATCTACTTATTTGTATTTACTTATCTACTTATTTGTATTTACTTATGTGCTAATTTATATTTACTTAAATATTGATTTGTACTTATTTATCTACTTATTTATTCATCTAATGATTTTTATTCATCACATTATTTAAATTTAGGGCTTTTTATTTGTTCATCTACTTTTTTAAATTATTTAATCATCTACTGATTTATATTTGTTTATCAACTGAGATGTACTTTTTTATCTATTGCTTTGTATTTGTTTATCTACTGATTATATTTATTTATCTAATGCTTTGAGTTTACTTATTTAGATGTTGCTATTGTAAATCAACCTAGGATGTGAACAAATTTTTTGCTTGCATATATTTGTGTTTCTAATCCTCATGCTTGACCTAATTTAGTAAATTTTGATGCATGTTGAAATAAGATTTAAACTTGTCCATTCTAGCATCCTAATTTGATTTGATTATGTGCTTTGAACATTGAAACATGTGTGTTAAAGATACATTGAATCCCTATATTGTATGATGTAGATTGATGATAATGTATGAGCTAGTTTGAAATTTTGAAATCAATTATGAATCTCTCCATCCCTAGGTCATACTAATTTAATTATGTGTCTTTATCTTGATGATGAACATGCATGGACACTCAAAATGTTGAAATCAATGTTATAGAATATGATACCTAGATTAAATGATGTTACATGAAACCTAGGATATGAATGATGAAACTAGGATTGTAGGTATTGGAATGACAACATATATACAAGTATTTATTGGCCTATAAACCGGTCCAAGATTTACTCATTAGGAGTAAATCTTGGATAGTCCCCGGTTTGGGACTGTTCTTGAACACCTAATCTCACTTAGGATGTAAGTGTATAATGTGTATTGGGTTTTCAAGAAAATTTAATCAGCATTTCCCCGTTTGTTCTCTAAGTACATATGTACTTGGAGAACAATGGGGAAATGCTGCCGAAATTTTCTTAAAACCCCAAATCACATTATACACTTACTAGTGAGATTAGGTGTTCAAGAATGGGATAGGTGGTACACATTTATTGCATATAAGAATGACAACACATGTATTTGTTGGCCTAAAGTTTTAACCATGCAAAAACTCTAACCTGTTAACCCTAGACCCTAATCTTGTTATAATATATACTTATTTTCTCTTCGATCATAGAATGGATAGATCATGGATGTCCATTCGCAATAGATGCACCCCAGAGTTTATATCTGGTCTTGACCAGTTTATTAGATTTGTCAAGGAATATAGGAAACAACCTGGAGATAGGTTCTACTGTCCATGTAGGCATTGCGGTAACAACTTGAAAGTCAGCACTGGTGACGAAATCAAAAGTCATGTCATGTACAACGGGATTATACAAGGCTATACAGAATGGCACTGGCATGGAGAGATTTCAAACCCGAAACCAGTGGATGTCGATAGCAGTGCTTGTGTGGAAGAAGAAATTGCCTCCGTTGATGTAGATGTGAATGAACCAGTTCCAATAGACATCGTTGATGTGATGTTGGATAGTTGTGGGGTAGAGCACACCGATCCACCTCCCATTTTTAGAAACAATGTGCATGATGCTGAGATATCATTATACATAGGTTGTAATAAGTTTACGAAGCTTAGCGCTGTGTTGAGATTGTATAAGCTGAAAGCTAACAATAGATGGAGTGACAAAAGCTTCACGCCATTGTTGTCTTTGTTGAAAGAAATGCTTCCTGAAGGAAATGAACTGCCAATCTCAACATACCAGGTAAAGAAATTGGTGTGCCCAATGGGAATAGATGCCAAGAAGATACACGCATGCCCGAATGATTGTGTATTATTTCAAAAGGACTATGTGGATTTGAAAGATTGTCCAAAATGTGGTGTGTCATGGTATAAATTGACGACTTTGGGGGAGTCCAAAACTGGTTCTCCTGCCAAGGTGATGTGGCATCTACCTATAATATCACGATTTCAATGCTTGTTTGCCAATCTGATAGATGCGAAGAATTTGAGGTGGCATGCAGATGTTAAGAAAAATAATGATGGGATCCTACGACATGCGTCTGATTCCCCACAGTGGAAGAAGATTGATCTATTGTACCCTGAATTTGGTGAAGAAGTCAGGAATCTAAGACTCGGGCTTTGTACAGATGGGATGAATCTATACGGTACATTGAGAAGCCAACATAGCACTTGGGCAGTCATGCTTGTTATATATAATCTTCCTCCATGGATGTGTATGAAAAATAAGTATGTAATGTTGTCAGTGTTGATATCGGGCCCTAAACAACCTGGAAATGATATTGATGTTTATCTTGAACCTCTAGTTGATGACTTAAAGAAACTCTGGGGTGAAGGTGTGATGACCTATGATGCTTCATGAAGAGAGACATTTTGTTTGCATGATATGTTGTTTTGCACTATTAATGACTTTCCAGCATATGGGAATTTGTCTGGAGATAGTGTCGAAGGAGCTAAAGCGTGTCCTATATGTGAAGAGAACACTGATTCAACAAGACTAAAACATGGTGGTAAGACTATATATCTTGGTCATTGAAGGTTTCTAACAAAATTCCATCTGTATCATAGGAAGCGCAAAGCATTCAATGGATTGAATGAGGAACGGAGTGCACCTAAACCTATACCAGGGGAGATTGTTTATGAAAGAATAAAAGACTTTGTCAATGAATTTGGTAAGAGATCACAATGTACTATGGCCACACGGAGTGACAAATCTTTATTCAAGTAGAAGTCAATATTTTGGGATCTTCCTTATTGGAGTTCTTTGACAGTCAGGCATTGTATCGATGTCATGCATGTTGAGAAAAATGTCTGTGATAGTGTCATTGGTACTTTGTTGAATATACCAGGTAAGACTAAAGATGGGATAAAATCTAGACTGGACCTACGTGAAATGGGAATAAGGTCAGAATTAATAGAATTACGTGAAATGGGAAATCGGAGAACATACTTACCTCCCGCTTGTTACACATTATCTAGAAAGGAGAAGAAAGCTTTTTGTGAATGTTTGGTAAATGTGAAGGTGCCACAGGGTTACTCATCCAACATACATAGATTAGTATCAATGAAAGATCTGAAGTTGATAGGTCTTAAATATAATGATTGTCACTCTCTAATGCAACAAATATTGCATGTGGCAATTCGATCTATATTGCCGAAGCATGTAAGGTTTGCAATCACCAGACTTTGTTTCTTTTTCAACAGTTCGTGCATCAAAGTTATTGACCCTGATACTCTCGATAATTTGCAAAGAGAAGTGGTTGTTACCCTATGTCAGCTTGAGATTTATTTTCCTCCATCGTTCTTTGATATCATGGTACATCTTGTTGTCCACTTGACTAGGGAAGTGAAAATGTTGGGACCAGTTTTCTTGCATTGGATGTATCCCTTTGAACGATACATGAGCATTTTTAAAAGTGATGTTCGAAACCGTTATCGACCTGAAGGGAGTATTATTGAGGGTTATGTGGCGAGAGAGGTTATGGATTTTTGCAATGACTTTCTCAGTGGTAATGACACTCCTGGTAATGACAAGAATATTGAGGAGCAATTTGGCAAAGGAATTTTGGGATCACATGTGAAAGTAATCAGTCGTGAGCAGTTGGAACAAGTTCACTTGTATATTTTACACAACATGGACGAAGTGAGTGTTTATATCGAGGAACATACCAATTTCATCTAGAGACAATATCCTCGAGCCAATACAATGTGGCTTGCTAGAGAGCATAACAACACATTTATTAAGTGGTTTAAAGATAAAGTCTTTCGTCAACTATCTCAAACACCAGATGATATTACTGAAACTATCAAATGGCTCACCTTTAAACCAAAATTGAATGTTATGTCTTATGAAGCGTATGACATTAATGGATTCACATATTACACAAAGCGCCAAGATGATAAGAGTGTCATCCAAAATAGTGGGGTCACCCTTCAAGCGTCGACTATGTTTTTTGCAAGTGCAAAGGATAAGAGCCCACGTGAAGCTAAAATATCACATATGGTAGTTTGACTACATAGATTTTAGAATTCTGCTCTTCAAATGTAATTGGGTTGATAACACCAAAGGAGTTATAGTGGATGAATTGGGTTTCGCTTTAGTGAACTTTGAAAAGATTGGCGAGAAGGGTGAACCATTCATATTGGCATCATAGGTGAAACAAGTATTTTATATCGATGATCCTGCAAATGATAAATGATCAGTTGTTCTTCATGGTAAAAGACAGTTCATTGAAGATCCTATTGATGAAGAAGAGTACTATGATAAGTATGATGACTCCAGTCCATTCTCAGTTGGGTTGCCAACACCAGCAAATATTGAAGCTAATGATGACTTGTATGTGCGCAGAGATCACAATGAAGGATTGTTAATTGATAAAAGATCGCAATATTAGAGGCATGTTTATATTTTTTTATGTGTTTTATTTTTCTGAATGTGAACTTTACAATGTGAATGTGAACTTTACAATGTGAATTTTACAATGTGAATTACTTTACAATGTGAACTTTACAATGTGAATTACTTTACCATGAATGTGAACTTTACAATGTGAGCTTTACAATGTGAATTACTTTACAATGTGAACTTTACAATGTGAATGTGAACTTTCATATGGCTAAGCATTCTCCTGATGACCGTGTTGATGATTACTGTGAGGGTGAGGACATCAATGTGCCACCTCATAATTTAAGTTTTAAAAATATATCATATATTTATATCTACATGTCCATTTATAGTTATATCTTGTAAGTGTGTTTATTTTATCAAATTTTAGGTGGATGATGCACATGTACCCTCTGAAGCACTTGAGGCACTTTATGAGCAGCACCAAAAAGTTGACAAGAGAAGGGGCATCACTATGATGAAGAAGTTAATAGCGCAAAGGGGCAATGGACCCAAACTTGTTGTGGATTTTGATAATGCAGGAAATGCAATTGGAGTGAATCGCAATTCATTTGTTTCATATCTTGGGTATGTTACCCGTACCCATTGCGGTTGTAAGATAGATTCTTAGCATAAAGTTCCTAAGGGGAAGAAAGATGTAATACGGAAGGATTTAAGCGTGAGTTATTATTAATTTGCAATTCTATTTTGTAGATTACTAATTTTTTGGATACTAGTTAATAACAATTCTATTTTGCAGAGTATATTTGAATTGGATGAAAAGCTACATCGTAAATGCGTGATGCAATGTTGTGGGAGAGTCCTAAGGAACTATAGGACAAATCTTACCCGAGAATACATAAAAGGAGGTGACAAGAGGAAGAAGACAACCACTGAACAGTGGAACTTCCTGGACCAAGAAGAATGGGATGTCCTTGTTTCTTCAAGAAAAACTGATGAATTCAAGGTATTAGACATCACACCCAATTTAATTAATATACGTTGTATTCACCTATTCAAGATTAACATTTAGTGTTACTAACCAAATAATTAATGTGCATACTAACTAGGCCCTCCGTGAGGCACAAAAAGCAAGGCGTGCACTGAATGTGCATGACCACACAATGGGTCCAAAGGGGTATGCAGGCATTCACCAAAGACTACAGGCTGAGTCTACTGCTTAGTTTGTTGCTACTCAGGAGTCCTCTACTATAGGTACCACACCTCTACCTCGCCATGATGTCTGGATAGTTGGGAGGCAAAATAAGAAGGGAGAAATAAGGAAGCCCGCAACTGTTGAGGCGACTGCAAAAATGGTAAAATACATCTCTTAGAGCAATAGTTCGAATATTGATTATTTATGGTGTTTACTTAATTACAAATGTTTTTTTTGGCGATTAGCAGGAGCTGCACGAACTGAGGAAACAAGGCAAGTTCATCCCTGAGGGCACAAGGGATGAATTGGTAGTTACTTTGGGTAACCCAGAGCTTCCTGGATGTGTTAGGGCTGCAGGCACTGGTGTGGGCATCAAAGCGTTCTTTGGGCCATCCAAATGCAAACATGTCCCAAAAGTGGGAATTTCACAAGAAGAGGTAACCTATTCTTTCTTTATAATGTTACTGTAAAAGAGAATTCAATAATCAAAAGCTAACGTTTCTTTTAACCATGTATAGGTAGATAAGATAGTTGATAGGAAAATCGAAGAAGTAATGAGCAAGTGGCAGGCATCACTGACTGCCACTCAACAGACAGTACCTATGGCGTCCCACTCTACTCCTACTGTAGAGGTTGGGAGTAATCCTGTAGACCCAACACCTAGCACATCCAGTGTAAGTATTTCTATGACATAGTAACTAGTATTTTCAAGATGATATGCTTTCAAGATGATATGTATATATGTATATAACATTCAAGATGAAGCCATGTCGTCTAAAAAGTAAAGAATTTTTCATTGCAGAGGCATCAGCTTACCCATCCCTACCAAGGGAAATGTGTCATGGGTCTCCATTACCAGCTGGTTGGGTTCGTGTGAGCCTGGTACATATAGTCCCCAATTGGATGGATCTTCCATTGTCATATGCCCACCCAGATTGTGAAACGCTTGGTGAGGCAGAAGGCGGAGTGATATTGTGGCCAAAAGTGGATGTCCCCTATACTGAAATTGTATGGTAAATTTACATTACGTTAAATTGTTAGTGTGTGTATATGATGTCAATTGATCTGAAATTATATATATATATATATACATGTTAAAAAGAAAACACCCAGATCATCTAGGCCTCCACCTCCACCTCCTACATTACCAAGTTGGGTTCCACAGGACTTACCTGTCCCGTTAGGTCCTAATTGTAGAGGTATGGCAATATGGTTAGGCGAACATGATATAAATTTCCCTATAATTGTTTCTATAGATGCGGATGTTGTAGGTCAATCATACGAAAGCAAACTATTTATACAAGATATTTTGGAGTTGTTTCGATATGATTGGCTGAATACATCTGTGATAGAGCTATGGATAAGGTGAGATCTTCTTTATACATCCATATACCTTATGTAGGATTTGGTGATCTGGTTTCTCATTTATTAATGCATACGTAATACATGTTTTGCAGCTACTTAGACAAGATATGTGCAGATTTTTCATTCGAACATGTAGGATTTTTGTTTCCATCTTTGATTAGTCTAGTAGCTAAAGACCCTCCGTCAGTTCAACAATACTGCTGTGATGCTTTTACAAATTTTTCTCAAAATAACAAGACGGTGATAATACCTCCATTCAATGTGGAGTAAGTTTACTTTGCTTATAATTTGGACTTAAGAAAATTACATTTTTATTGTGGATTTTGAGTTATTAATTTTTAACTTTTTTTACCTCTAGTGGTATGCATTGGGAGTTACTAGTTATTGTCCCCGAGATGTTCACTGTCTATTATCTAGATCCTAAGGGGACTAAATTGAATTCAAAATATGGACACAATGAAAATGGCATTATTCTGGTGAGAAATATTTTATTTTCATATCTGTTAACATATGTTATTACATTACTATTTAATTATGCAATGTACTGTGTTACATTAACATGTAGGGGTTTAGATGAGTTCAAAAAGGCTGGAGGAAAGGTCCCCAGGAAAAAGAACCAGCCAATAATTTGGAAGAACGTGGAAGTAAGTTCCCGACTGCAATGTATATATTATTTATGTGAAAAGTGCTTAATTAATTGTATTTTTTAATATTTTGTATGTTTCAATTTAGAGTGTGCTACACAAGACAACAGATGGGCATGTGCATACTATGTGATGTGATTCATGCACATGATTATCAAATATGCCGCAGTGGACATCGATACCATTCCTGAGGTATTATATATAGTCTCATTAGATAATATGAAATATATCAATCTTATTTATATATTATTAATTATATATATACATCATTCTCTTTATCGGTGTTTAAAACTGATCACACTATAGGAAAGGCCTTACCAGATGTACATGCTCCCTATACGACAGAAGAATTAAATGATGTAAGAGAAGAATGGGCAACAACCATACAAGTAGTGGGGGTTTTAAAATATAATTGGGATGTTGATAGTGAATAATGACTAAAGAATGATAGTTTGTAAATGAATTTTTGAATTATAATATGTGTGAATGTTTCTACATGTCTGAATGTTTCTACATATGTCTGAATGTTTATACATGTGTGAATGTGAAAATGAATGAAACTACTGGTTGCTATATGAATGTTTCTACATGTATGAATGTGAAAATGAATGGAACTGCAAATTTCTACTTGAATGTTTCTACATGTGTTAAAATCGAATGGAACTACAGGTTGCTAAATGTGTGAAAATTAATGTTGTTAATTTTGCAGGTTTGTGGCATGTTGTTGGCTGATATCAATGGATGTCGTAAAACCTACAGTTCATAATTGAACTACAAGTTTCTCATCCTGCGATCAGCCACAGCAAGCCTGTAGACTGATAAGAATAAAAAACATGAAATAGGCGTCGGTTATTTGTTTAAAACTGACAAAAAATGATTACAGTGTCGGATAAATAATTATAACCGATGCCTAATGCATGTGATGTGGCGTCGGTTATCAATACTAAACTGACGCTGATGGTCCTAGCATCGGTTGCCCTACTAGTAACTGACTTCAATTTCCCTAATAAGGCTAGACACCACGGCCGTGCTGGCCAGCAAAGTCGTGGCAGCGGGCCAGACACCATGGTCGTGCTGGCCAGCACGGCCATGGCAGCGGGCCAGACAACACGGTCGTGCTGGCCAGCATGATCGTGGCAGTGAGTGAGATGGCATCAGTTATCACTAATAAACTGACGCTGATAGTGCCCCAGATGGCGCCCTTTCTGTGGCATGGAGGTTTATGGCGTCAGTTTCAAAACTAATAATCGACGCCTATACTGCCATGCTGGCGCGTTTTCGGTGGCGCGCGAAGGGTTGTGGCATCAGTTTGAAAACTGACGCCTAACGGTTGGCCTTTTAGCGTCGCCCACATAGGTGTCGCATTAAAACCGACACTAAAGGCCTTAAATAACTGACACTAAAGGTTGGTTATGTACTAGTGTGTACAAAGACCTTCGGAATAAATGCTACATGTAGTTATGTGCACCTCATTATATATATTGATGATACTACATATGGTAATTTGTATTTACTGAAATAAAAACATGAATCTCTAGGAATGTTCAAGAAGATCATGAGTAAAGTAAAAATATAACTTTGATAAAATTATTAAGAAACTTTGATATGATCAATGTTGAAATACTTTACATCATGAGTTTGTGGACCTTCTGGATAGATCGTGATAGTGTATCACAATGAACTCCACCTAAAATATGATGATGTATCAAGAAGAAGGAATCACATCCTGATGATTCATAATGTGATTATCATTCAATCTAATCTTCTAATATCCTTATAAATACATGCTTTACACTAAAACAATGTGTCATCTAAAATGATTTGAAAGACACCATATAAGATATGGTATAGGATAGGTCCCGATATGTCTTAAGGATTGAAACTTAGATAAGAAAGTAGTCTTTTGAAAAGGTTTATCAACAAAACACAAAATGTTAATTTGTTGAAAATTACCTTTAATCCCAATCCAACTATAGAAGTGTTTGTTACTGGGATCACTGAGTTCCAATAGAATCAGTGGAAATAAAAGTATAACTCAAAAAGTTTGAGATAAGAAAGTAAACATTGAACCTAAAAGGGGTACAATAGGTACAAGGAGAATCACAAATCATTGAGGAATCTCAAATTCCTTATGTAACACAAAACTCATAGTTCTGTAAAACACACCTTGAGCTTAAAAAATTATGATATATCATAACTTAGAAAGGTGGTGAGTTAGTCATAAAATGATGAGCCAATAACCTATCTAGAAGATACTAAGAAACTAGAGTCTGAGAAATGGCTTGAGGCCATTACAGAGTCCATGTACACCAACAAGGCATGACCACAGTGGTACTACCTAAAAGGGGTAAAACCCATAGGGTGCAATTGGGTTTCCAAGAGGAAGACCGACAAGGATAATCCAAAGAGTAGATAGGACACAAAGGTTTTCAAACCAGTTCAAAGTGTTGAACAGGATGAAATCCCTTTCACCAATTATCATACTTTCTATTGCATCTTATCAAGACTATGAGATTTACCTTATGAAGGTTAGAACCACATTCGCTAATAGGAATATTTCAGAGGATGTGTATGTGACAAAACCATATTGTTTTATGACTTCATAAGCTACAATGATCAATCTAGAGGTTGAAACATGCATCTCAGAGTTAGAATCTTTTGATTTGATAAGATAGTCAAAGAGTTTGACTATCTTATCAAATCAAAAGATTCTAGCTCTGAGATGTTTGTTTCAAGATAAAAAGATGAAATCTATGATTACAAAACATTTAGAGGGAGTATATATGTATTTCCCACATATTGATGGGGAATAACATCCCAATACTGTAAGTATCAAAAACCCGGCATGATATCACCTTCTATAAAGAAGGATTAGGTGAATCATTCTATGGATAGGAATTAAGATCTATAGAGATATTTTCTCTCTTGACCCAAGAAACACATATATTGGCAAGATGTTGAAAGGGTTCAGCATGAAGGATTCAATTAGAGAGAATATGTCCATAGTATATAGGATTAGTCTATCAAGAATCCTATATTCCAATTCTTGTGATGAATGGGAAAAAAATGAGTAAGATTCCATATGCACTAGCAATTGGATCTATCATGTGTGCTATATAGTGTACTCATCCCATTATCTTGTATGTATAGGACATGACAATATGATACTAGTCAGATTCCAATGAAGGTCATTGGAATTCCATAAAGAACATCCATTAGTACTTTATAAGTACTAAGGATTAGTTCCTTGGATTTGGCAATAAGGAAGAGTTCAATATAAAGAGTTGCATTGATGCAAACTTCCTAAATGACAAAGAAAATTAATAACATTGAGAGGATGATGATTCCATCCCTCGAGTTCAATATGAATATCAGTGACAAAGGAATCAAACAATCACTATAGCACCAATAATATATTGTAGGTTGAAGTTGTTCTCTAACATTCCATATTACTTGGGTAGCAATGATGTATTGCTAGATACTTCTATTTGCTTGTGATGTCAGAAATTGGCTATGGGCATTCACTGCCAATGTAAATTGGAACCTATAGGGTCATACACAAAGGATACACTTGGAATACGTGTACATCCATGAATATAGTTTAAACTTGATTGTGATAGATTTAGGTATTCAAATTAAAGAACATTGGTTGAATATTGACTGACTGAATTGTGAATCAAGTAGTTCTAGTGTTGAACTAATCATTTCAGTGTGTCAGGTCAGTTGAACCAACTTTGGAAGTTTTAGACACTAAACTGATCGGTTTAGTAAGTGAACCAATCGTCTGAGGTCCATTAACTGACCGGATCAGGTTGTGAACCAACCTTCTGCGGGATCAACTCGATTGATTCAAGAATTTTTGCTAATGTCATATTGTGCATTAAATCAGATATAATACAATTGTGATTGTAAACATGATGAAACAATAGGTTTAAGGGTTTAATGGATCGGTTCACATGGTAACCGATTGGTTCACTTATGAACCGACTATTTTGCCACCTGTAGAATGTCAAAATTCGTGAAATTTCAGTCCCTACCACTCCCATCAGACTGGAAACCCTGGCCCTAACCCTCATATAAATATAGGGGAACTGGGGGCTTCCCATGCACAATTTAATTGCCTCTGACAATTGTTTCTCTTCTCTAGTTGTGATACTCGAGAGAACTTGAGCATGTCCTACCCGATAAAGGGAGGGATAGCAAGGGAAAACAATTGCACGAGAGCAAGTTGGTGCTAGTACACCAACAAGAGGGGACAATTTCTTCTTGTTAGTTCTACTAGAATGAAAGGAGTTCCTGGTTGTCAGTGTGGACTACCATAGAGGCAAAGAATATTCCCACTAGGAAGAAAAGGTCAACTGTTGTCCATCGTGATCAACTAGGAGTTGTTGCTGATAATGCTCGACTGCGACTTGAAGAAAGACACATACTACAATTAGAGAACTATTATTGGACTTTCTCCAGGACTAGGTATGACCTCATAAACCATCCTTCCCATTACATAGTTGTTGTTGCGATCATCTGTTATAGAGGAATATGGCAAATAATTTTTTTTTCTGCTACCTAATTGTTGTCTCCCAACATTGAGATCATAGACAAAGATTCTAATGTTAAGGCTGACAGTCCAACAATCCCTGTGATTTAAGGTGTCCTAAAGAGATTTACTGATCAAGATGTGATATCTTTATTCTTATTGAAACTAAAATTAGGGTTTGGAAGATTTATATGTTTATTAATACAATTATTCTCACATTCTGAGAAGAGTAGTCATCTTGTAGAAGGACAATGTTTGTGAGATCTTGAACATTTCTGTGATGGATCAAGCTATACTTTCCAAAGTCAGTATTAACAATTCATCCTTCTATGTTTCAGCTATTTATAGGCATAATCCCAATTTGGATAGATTAAGTCTATATACTTCTATTGCATATCTTCATTCTATTTTGGGTGGTCCCTAGATTTTGATGGGTGATTTTAACTGTGTTCGTAAGGCATGTGATATAGTAGGTAAACAACTTCCTACAAGAAAATCTATGGAGTATTTTAATAATCGTGTCCTTAACTATGGTTTATTGTATATTGATATGCATGGACCTTCTTTCACTTGGGAGAAAATGTAAGATGTCCCAAACTTTGTTACTTCCAAAGTTAACAAAATTCTTTATAATTATGATCTTCTTACTTCTAATGTTGACTTCTCTAGTGAAGTTATCTCCAATATCATTAGTGATCACAGGAGGGTTACTTTTACTATTAGGCATTCTAGCAAAGTTAAAGCTCCTTTCAAATTTAATAGCTTATGGACTTCCCATGAGGATTTTCTCTCTGTTGAATGACTGGAGTATTGAGGTCTATGGGCATGCCATGTACATGTTATACAAAAAGCTGCCTAATTTGAAGTCTAATCTTGTAATGTGGAATAAAAATTTCTTTGGTGACATTCATGCGAAGGCTAAGTTATCCAAGTACCACACTAATAAAGCTCAATTTGAATCTGATCTTGATCCTACAAATGAAGATCTATGTGGCATTGCAAAATCTCTCAGAAAACAAGCTAGGGTGGATGTTGATTGACAAGAATATTTATATAGACAGAAATCCAGGATCTCTTGGTTTAAGGAAGGTTATTCTAATACCTAGTTTTTTACTCTTTGATGAAAACTAGAAGTCATACTAACTCCATTAAAAGGTTACTATTTGAGTATTGTTTGAAGATTATTACAAACACTATTAGTTAGTTCTACTCCAAAAGTTTCAATAACAATGATCTCTCAAATAATGTTTGGAATGGTGAGTGGAATGGTAACACTTTATCATGTACTCAAAATATTAAATTCATTCCTACTATTATGAGGAAGGATATTGAGGATACCATTAATGAAATTAAGGTTGATAAAGATTCTATCCCAAACGGTTTTAATGATTTCTTTTATAAGAAGGCCTGGACTATAATTGGTGATGATGTTTGTAATGTTGTGATGGAATTTTTCCATAATGGTAGGATGCTCAAAGAATTCAACAAGAACTTTGTAACTCTTATTTCTAAAGTCTCTAATTCTTATGATATAAAAAATTCGAGACCCATTGATTTGTGTCTTGTGCTCTATAAATTGATTTTGAATATCCTTGCAAACAGATTGCAAAAAATGTTGCCTACTATTATTGATTCTTCATTGTGTGCTTTTGTCAAAGGGAGTAGTATCAAGGATGCTATCCTCCTTGAAAATCAGATCTTAAGTAAAGTTAAGATGTCAAATACTATCAATAATATGTGTCTTCAAGCTGACATTTCTAAAGCATATGATTATGTATAATGGAGTTATATGTTTTCTATTATGCATAAACTAGGGTTCCCAATCATTTGGATCAAATGGATTGGTCAGGTCTTCTACTCTACCTCTTATCAGGTTTTTGTGAGTGGTGATCCCTCTGAGTCCTTCCATCTTTTAATGGTGTTAGGAAAGGGGATCATTTAGCCCCTTATATCTTCATCAATGTGAAGTAGGGCTCCTTTGAGCTTATGAAAACTACTAAGTCTGATGGACCTTTATCCCCTATTGTTGCTTCAAAGAACTTTAGTGTCTCTAATCTAATCTTTCTTGACAACCTTATGCTTTTATCAAAATCTAATGCTAATGATGTCTCTGTTTTAAAAACTATTTTGGTTAACTTTGGGAACACTTTTGGTCTACAGGTTAATTCTTCCAAGAGTTCCATTATTTTTAGCAAGTGTGCAGTGAAGGAACCAATTATGGAGATTCTAAATTATAATGAAGGGTATTTTCCCTCCAGATACCTTGGGATTCCCTTAACCGGTAAGCTATAGAAGAGGTACTTCTCTAAATGAATTGACAATGTGGATAAAAAACTTGAGAATTCTAAGTCTAAACTCTTGTCTATGGCTGCAAGACTTGAACTTGTCAAGTCCACTCCGGTTAATATGCACTTGTATTGGATGTTCTCTATTCCTATCCCCAACTCTATTTTAGATAAGATTGACAAGATTTGCATGTATTTCTTCTATAGTGCTTTAGAGATTAAGAGAAACTTGTATTTGATAAAATGGGACAATGTTACTGAACCCAAGCTAGAAGATGGTCTTGGAATTAAAAAAAATTGATATCTTTCTAAAGATTTCCTAATCCTAAATGATTGGGATATTGCAAGAAAGATAGATTCCCTTTGGGTTAAATGGATCTTAGAGAAGTGCTTAAAGAGAATTTCATTCTAGATGGTTATGGAATTCCCTAACTAGTCCCAGATTTTAAATAATATAATTGGAGTTCATGTTGATCTAATTCCCCTTGTTAATTTTTGTACTGGAGATGGGAGTTATTTTTTGTTATGGCAAGATCCTTATGAGCATCTAAGTATCTTTTGGATTTTTTTTTTGGAAATAATATATCACTCATACTAGTCTGTTGTGGGATAGTCCTTTGAGGTCAATTATCATTGAAGGCAAATAGTCAGTTGCAAAGGAAAATAATAGAATTTAAAAGGAACTTCTCTCTTTCCTTCAAGGACTTAATACATATTTTTTCGTGGAGGATCATATCACCTTTTGCAATAAAAACATATTGATTTTAAGTTCATTTGGAATATCATTAGAATTAAAAGGCCTAATGATGAGTTCTTTAAATGGATCTGGGATTGTAGAATTCACAAGAGGGGTAATCTACATCTATGGAAAGAGCGACACAATAAATTACCTACTTCTAACTATTTGAGAAGAAGGGGTATTCAATTATCTTCAATGTGTTTTTTGTGTATGAATTGATATGAAGATGTTGATTACTTAATGCTCTTTTGTGATTTTATGAAATAAGTTTGGGATAAAAATGTCTCATGTAATGTTTAATTCCAAATGCTTCTGATTGAGACTCTCTTATCAAGGTTGCTTTAGCAAAAATAAACATAATTAGTGGTCTTATTTACTATCATTGTTGGATTGAAAGAAATCAAAGAGCCTATAAGAATAGGTACAAGATAGATGATAAACTTGGATACACATTGAAGAAGAACTTCTCATTCTTCATTTAGATGAATGATTCCCCAAAATATGTGGGTCTATTTTGTTGGCTGAATTTTGGATATTGACCTGGTGTTTTTATTTTCATTTGACTTGGGAAAGGGTAGTTATTGTTGCTTCTTCTTATTCTAAGGAAGGTTTGGTCTCGATGTTGCTTCTTTGTCTGCTTGCTTTTCTGTCTGGTTCCTTTGCTGGTCTGGAGAAGATCATGGAGATTGTTTAACTTTGTTCCTGGTCAGCCAATGTTGATGGATATGATAGGTTCTAAGATCCAAGATCCTTTACCCTTGCTCTCTTTGAATGTTGGTGATCAAGATAGGAGGCCTCAAGAAGGTGTTTCTCTTATTTTGCTTTGTGTTCATGTCTTTACTTCTATTTTTTTCATCTTCCCTACTCTTTATTCTTTCATCATATAGGTCTTTGATTTTGACTAGTTAATACAAGTCTATATAGTTCTTTACTTCTTTTTCTATCCTATAACCTTTCAAGACATCCAAAAAAAAGAAAAAGGAGTGTTGATTAACAAAAAAAGATAGAGTGCATCTAAGAAAAAGGTTGTATTATCATGTTTTATTAGGAAAAAGATACAAATTTACACCCCTCTCCCCTTTTTAGAAAAGTGCATTAAACATATTGGATTTCCACCAAAAAGTCTTTGTCCTTAACTTCTCATTGTTATATATGTCTCTTCCTCCTCAATTAAATGTGCATCGTTTTGGGTAAAAACATTGGTGCGATGTGTGGTGCAGGTATTGTAGCCCGAGATCACTAAGGCAAATTCTTAATGGTGGCACAAAAACAAATTGTCAAGTGCTCTTCTGTTCTTATACCTCAAAATATCGTTAACTAGTTATTTTATTCTATTTCAACTCAGCTTTAATGGCTCTCTCGTATCATTGAAAAACCTCATTTTCTTGTCTTTCGTCCATTGAGATACCTACACCGCTTGCTACTCTCTAGTCGATTAATAGTAGGGGTGAAAAAATTAATTACATGAGATAAATAAAGAAAATAAATATCGAAATTGGGTGTGGGACCTCCTCTTATACTAATATATCATCTGTTCAAATCCTAATATCCTGCTCTAGTATTCCAACCGTCCTGCATGTGTTATTGAGGAGATGATCTCACACAGTGCTTGCAGACACTCAAGCCTATAAAAACCACCCCGCCCTTAGTTCTCTTTATACTCAGCATAAGTCTCTCTCACTTTAGATTGTTGTCATTGTTGGTTATGTATGTCCTGAGAGCAAATCATGTGATAATTGTAATGGCATATCATGTAAAAATGATTTGATATTAGTAAAAGGCAAGCTTCCAATTTATTTTGTTTAATTTAGTTATTAGATAATTGACCAGCGTAAATCGTGCATCCAAAATGGAGCAGATCCAGAGTAGTCGGACTCTTAAGATTATACCCGACACTCAAGCCCCCACAACTATTCTGTGGGGTCTGACGTAGTAATCAGGGTCGAACCATAGGGAGAAGGTCGATAGGTGTTAAGCATGCAGGGTCTCACACTCATACACTCTGGATAGGAATATGGTTTTAAAAGGTTGTTCCCTAAGGAACAATGGTGCTCAAGCCAAAAAAAAGTTAAAGGAAAGAAAATAACAACAGGAGAAAAAAATGTGTATGAATGGTAAGTAACAAAGATATGGAAGGAAACTTGGATCGGGTTTCACCAACTAAGGTCTCACACCAACATGCAAAACTCACTCCCCTTCATATACTCCTATCAAGATTACAAGCAGTAATAAAAATGTCTATTCCCTCCTCTCTTGAGATAAGGATAGATATAGGATCTAAAGTGGCATCCCTCTCGAGATAACCACCTTACAACCACAAAACAAACCATATGGCCATAATCTTAAGCAATCCCACATTCTCATGCATTCATACTACTCCAAAATACTAGATAGAGAAGATAGTACTCTTTTGGGGTACCAATGATCAAACATCACAAGATGGTAGCTAAGAATACAAGTGAAGCATTAATAACAAGCGTGTGGAGATAATCTTGATATGAGCATATATATATATATATATATATATATGTATGTATATATATCTATATATATGTATATATTCAAAGCAAATCAAGAATATACTTGTTGGGGGAGCCTTAGTGGCTACTCTCAATCGGAGTTAAGTGTTTAGCCACACATGTTAATGGGTAGCATAATTGTGTTACAAAATGATAGATACATCACAACCACAAAGAGGGAAGGGGTACAACATAATGGAGATGATAGATCTAGATGAGAGAGAAGATGGTGATACACTGATATATTCCTTCGAATCTAGATCTGGATTGGACGATGTGGAGGCTTCTCCTTCTTTTGAGGGAGAGGGCCATAAAACTTCTCTCTCCTCAGCTTCTGCCTTCGGAGATCCAAGATTGATCAGATGGATGAGAGTGGCTATGGAATTTGGGAGCACTTCATGGTCCTTGATGATCTAATGATGTGAAAAGTTGAGGTGGATGGCCTATTTATAGGTGTTGCCTGCCAAATTAACCATCTGAGTCACAGTCGAGGCTTGATCATGGCCGATCGATTCATTACCTCAGTCAAGGCTACTACTATGGTCGGTCGATTCAACACTTTAGTCGAGGCAACACCTCGGTCGAGGCTAGGATGAAATGCTACGATCGAGGTGCGTAGATTGTAGGCCGTGGCCAAAAGGGGCACGAGGCACCACAGTTCCAAAGCATTGGTGTGATCATGAGGACTTCAACCATGGTGGGAGGGTCCCCTCATGGTCGATGAGCTGCGGTTGAGGTGCTAACCGCACCCATGGCTTGATTTGACCATGCAAAGGTGGAAGATGTGTGCAAATAATATTTTTAACAAAAAATATTAAAATAAGAAGAAAAAGTCTATAAAAGGTATGTTAGGAGAGGTATAAAATATATGCAAAAAGTGTATAAAATGAGATGTTATCAACTCCCCCAAACTTAGAATCAAGCCTGTCCTCAAGCTAAGGGTAAGCCCGAAATCATATAGAGAAGAGAAATTTGTGACAAAGTTTTGTAAAACTTAACATTACTGAGTTATCTTATTCTTACAGCAAAACTCTTTTGGTATGTTCACTCAATCCTAAAATCTCATTCCAACCCCATCATGACTAGAGTTGTACAACTTTGAGTTATTTCCATTGCCTTTTGGTAGTAAAAGGTCTATCTGTCTCAACGACTCACCCCCTTTATGTGTTAGGTTGCTAGCCATACTAGTACAACATCTCTTTGAGGGGTAGCTTTCACACTCTTCCTTTATTATCAGTTGGCCCTATATTGGTGTGTTCGGGTAGACTTCAAGATTTAAGTGTTTTCCTCTTCTCCTAAATTTCCCTCACCCACAACTATCGTAAGGACATTGTTTCCCTTAGGGGCTTCTGATGTTAAGTCAGGTGGTTGTTTGAGGTTCATTCAGGATTGTAGGTTGATAGATTTGGCTTCAAGGTTCCAATTATGGGCATGACATATATGCATTTGTGAGTGCATCAATACACCAGTCATGTGGGACCCTTCGACATCTTTTGGGAAAAACTCTCGTTATATATTTTTTCTTTTCTGTTCTTTTTGGATTTTCATATCTTCTCTCTGGTTTGGCTGAGCGGGTTTTTATGCGGTCTTCTGGGCAGATAAGCCACTTTTCATCCCAAAGTGGGGATAATAAACTCAAAAAGGGTAGTTGTTTCCTTCTCGAGGGAGATGAGGATTTTCTGGCTGGAACTGTTAGGATAGGGTGGTTGGTCAAGAGTATGTCTCGGTGAAGCTCTCCAGTTTCCAATGGTTTCATAACCTTAGGATTGTTACACACACAACATCTTACTGTAAGAATGAGATAAAACTGTATTGTTATGCTTCTCGTTTTACTGATATATGTGTTAGTTTCTCATGCATTCCTCTCTAGAAATGGTAGCACTACAACATTTATTAGGGGAACAGACATACTCAAGGGTAATTACGCAAAACTATGACTCATAACAAAATTTCCTTAAAGCATAATTTTTTTGCAAAATTAGTTTGGCGGGAACTAGAATATGTGCAAGTAATTTTTTTTGAATTTTTGAAAAGTTGGGATGGAACTGTACCTCTCACACCCATTTATGAATCTTCCCCCAAACTTATCATTCACCCCATCTCGGGGTGTCAAATATAGAGTTAGGTTTATAAACAGACTTACTTTTTTTCTACTAATTGGTCTTGGTGGCCCACTTTTACTCGACGAGCATGTTGGCGTACACTCCGCGTAGTGGATGGTATTCCTCATATTGTATACCCTCCACCTTTGTATTCATTATAGCTAGGTCCATTATCCAGGCTAGACAATAGAATTCGTAGTCATTTGATAGAGGAACCTACCGAGTGCTTCTGTGGTAGAACTACATTTTCTTGAAGTCTTTGCCTTTTTTATACTTGTACCCTTTGTTGTGATTTTCAACATCCTTACAATCTCCTCAGTGCATGGGACTGCCTTTTCATCTTTAGGTGTCTTTGCAGTAGTCATGTTTGTTCTTTTATTTAGTGTGAAGGTTGCGTCTGAGTTGTTGTATAGTATCACAGTCCTTATGATGATACTAACTACTAGAAAGGTCCAATGACTATCATTAATGATAGGAAGGAATATGTAGTCTGGGAGAGACGTCTCTAGGTATTGGTGTAGGTGTTTCTTTCCCCCAGATCTTTTGTCTCTTAGGATGTCATCCACTAAAAGGAAAAATGCCATGTGCATGTTTGGCATGTTGTCATTTAGTAGAACTTGATAAGCTGACATGGTGCTGACTGAGAGGTACCCTCCTATTTTCAACATATCTCGGAGGTCATCCTTCAACACGCAGATGCCATCCCCTTCAAAGATCGCCTCTGCCAATGTGTCATCTTCCTTCAAAGATTTCATTATTATATTTACGGATTCTAAAGATAGGCTTACATAGCTCCACTTGTCGAAATCTTTGAAGGTTGGCACTATCTCCCCAGTCGGATTGTCTGGTTTACTCTTAGGAAGATCATCTTCTTCTATCTTTCCTTCTTTTGGCTGGCTAGCTAGAGGTTGTACGTCCTTCTCTTCTACCACTAGAGGTTGCTCGAACTTAAGTTTTGCAATTCTTTCCACTCAGTCAGGTGTGTCAACTGCCCAACCTTCCTTCTAAGCTGTCACTCTAGCTAGTTCTATAGCATCGATCCACAGGGTTTTAAGTTCCTCCCTCCATGTTTTCTTTTTAGGGAGGAGGATTTCTTGGTGAATCCTCCACGGTACTGCGTCTGAAGGCATTGTCGGGTCGTTGAAGAAGCAGTGGTTGTAGATAACCTCCATTGCATATATACTGCGCATCCCATGCAGATATTCTATGCAGAGATCTTCCAGCGGGACTCCCTAATTGATTTCTTCCATCATTTGTAGCACTATAAAGGCATAGTCCCCTATTCCAACCTTTTCTTGGGGGACCTTCTTGCAAATGGAGAATTGATTCCACATCCCCTTATGTCTTTTGTTTGCTGATTGTATAGCTCTTTGAGACATAGTGGCACCTTCAGGATATCCCTTGATTCCTTATTCTTGGATATCAGGGAGGTGTTGTCCAATTTAGCTGCACATCAGTTGAACACCGTTTTCCGTCTCTTGTATAAGTTGACGACAATCAATGCCAGTGCTTTACAGTCCTTATGGGAAGGACCATGAATTTTGTTTCTTCCTTGCTAACTGCACATTGTAGCTCTATCACATCACTAGCTTTGTTGTTGTCATCAAATAGGAGGCATGCTACATGTGTGGTTCCATTGAATACTAGTTGCACTTTATCAGGGTGTAGGAACTCTTCAAGCAGAGTGGCACACAATACTTTGAATAGCTTCTTTTGTATGTGTGCTCTTTTCATGAAAATCCCTCTAAAGTGATCTTTGTTAAGTGACTTGCCCTTGTTGTGATAGACAATATCGGTCTCGAGAAGGTTGTCATCTAGTATGTCTGTAAGGATATAGACATCTCTACATGTTATACTTGATAATGTGGTCTTGTCCATACCCACCATCTTGTAGGGTAGAGGAGGAGCTACACCTAATTCTACTTCATTGACTGGTGTGCTACGCTTTCTGACTGGCTCGTTTGTGACGAAAGAGGAGAGTCCACCTTCCTCATCTTCTGAGGTGCCATCTTCTGCCACCTATGCTTCTTTGGGCAGTCCTTCTATTGTAAGGGGTTGAACCCTTGTTTCAGTCAGTGTTTGGGTTGTTTCCCTGCCTTCATCTTTCATGGATATCTCTATAGTTATGTCTTTTGTTGGATGACTCACTTATGACGGTTGCTCCAGTTCTGTAGCATTGAGTGAGGCTAACGTCGCGGCAATTTTTCATTCGTAGAAAGAGTAATCTTATTCGTAATTCTTAGGGTCCTTTAGGAAGTCATTGCAAATATCCATCCCAAATACCAGGTCATCTAAGAACTTGTTGAGATCTCTTATTTATCATGACATGAGATCTTCTATCATTATACTTTCTTTTCTGGCAATGACGACCTGCTTGGGGTTCTCTAGTGTAGCATTATCTTCTTCTAGGCTACTGTTTAAATCGAAATCCCTTGAAAATGTATTATTCTTCTTTGTTTCGTTGTCTTGATGAGTGTCCAACTATGGCGGTGCTTCCCTTGCTTGTGGTTCAGCCATCGGGGCAATCTTCACATTGGTGCTCTCTTCTTTTGATGTTGCTCCGGCATCGATTCCCCCCACATCATCATCATCTTTTTCGGGGCTCAAAGGGCTCGAGGAAGCGTGTGATGTTGAAGGGATTCCCAGACACTTGGTCTTCTTTCTCTACCGCCAACCATCCATTTCTTGACATTCAGTATCTAGCTATCAACGTTCTTTATCTAAGCGTTGACACTCCCTTTTGAGGTCGTCCAACACTTCCTCGTACCCCTTCTACATGAGCTCCTTGTCTGCTCTCATGGTGTTCTTCTCCTTCTTGAGCTCTTCCATCTCATCAGTGAGAGTCTTTAGGGCTCCCATCAGTGTGTTCTGGGTGTTCATTACCTCTTGCATGAACTGGGGAAGTACCTCAATTCTCTGTTTAAGGTTTGTACTTGCGTAGTTAGTGTACACATGGTAGAGGTGATATTTAAATTTAATTTAGAAGTTTGATACATGTGTTGCCACATGACATCAAACTTATTTCCCAGTACATCACTGAACATGTGTGGGCTATGTTGTTGCTGCTCCATAGGTGTTGTGGATGCTCGGGGCTCCTTTGGTTGTAGATTCGGCATAGTTGGGCTTGAGGTGCTCAGCTCTGGTTGCCCCAGCACTTGTACAATCGCGTCTGGGATCACGAGATCAGGTACAACCTCGGGTTCCTTACATGCTTGGTTGGTTTCTTGTCCGGCCTCAACATGCAATTTTGTTGTTGTAGCTTCAAGGTGCACCTGGTCATGTCCTTCTATGATTTCAATTTTAGGTTGGAACCCTTCACTCGTTTTCATCTCAGTTGGGAAACACGGTGAGGGCAGGCTCAGGGCTATGGGCTTTTCTGATTTCTTCTTTTTCTTTTTTATTTCCATCTTCTTCCTTTCCCCTATTTTCCTTATCTCTATTTCTTGAGATTTAGATTTGTCACCCTGGTCACCAGCTACAAATGACTCGTCTGCGATATTGCGAATGGCCCCCGAATACATCTTGTTGATGTCTTCTGAGTGGGCCACAACTTGTGGACATCGTAATATGCCATTTCTGGGAGGGGGAGGAGCGTCTTGGAGTAGCTTTGTTTGTAGAAGAGTTCAGTTCCCTTTTACATCAAGATCCTCATGTTGATGAGGGACTTTATATCAATCTTTGTATGCCCCTTTGTCTTCTTGTACTTCATCAGCAGGTCTGCATCCATGAAATGATATGCTATCTTTGTAATTTGACCTCCCATTCAGAACTCCTTTATCTATTTTGCCTCCCCCTACTATTGTTGATAGCCTTTTGATAAGGATTTTGCCTATATTCATCGACTTCTTATTCAGCATGGACCATATTATGTACATGTCCCCTTTTGTTGCACTTTCGGTCTCTAACCTTGTGAAGATAGTGTTGGTGGTTATCTTCTGCATCACCCTAATAAAGCACGTGGTGATGATAGTCACCTTGGAGTTCTTTGAGTTTTGTTCTTTCTCTCCCACATTCTATGGCTATTATACCCGACGGTGTCCTTTTCTCCAGGCACGGTGGAGTAGGCTTGTGCTTCTTCAGTTGTTCTGGTGAAGATTGTGTTAAGCATGTCCTTTATAATCATGTGAGACTTCCCCCTAGTCTCACTTCCAATTTGAAGTCACTGCCGCCCTTCTTGCATTCGTCGTCACTGACTGGGAACTTCTCCAATGATGACACTAACTATACCCTAGGTTGTGTTAGGGAGGGGGCTTCTAAGGTGCGTAGGGTGCATAGATTTGCACTCTCCAAGAAGTTGATTGCCCTATCATATACTCCCTTCTACTTGAAGTCCTCGATGTCCAAGTACCTTGTAGGTTTGAAACCCTTGGCCTGCAATATCCAGTTAGACTGTAACTGGTGTGTAGGATCTCTTGGCACGAATGTTGGCCTTTGTTGGTTGAGGGCCACCTCCTCTATCTCTTCTACCTCCTCATGGGTTGTTTCTTTCTCCTACCCTTTTAACTTCTCTACAGCTGTAACTTTCCTCTTTTTGGTGCTCTTCGCTTCTCTGGTTTCAGCCTTCCTCTTTTCCAGTTTCCTTAGCTCAGTTTTGGGAGGCTGGTATTTAGAAGTCTTGGTCTGGGATGTGTACAGAGTCTCCTCTGAATCTTCTGGAGTTTTGTGGACCAATATGTAGTCCTACTTCTTTTTCATCATCTACAACTGAAGTCTTTTTGTTGGTGAGAGGTTCGGGTTATCCTTCAAAGTGTTTGTTATCTTTTCTAGGATTTGCTCTACCCACTTCAACGAGGTTGCCTTCTTCATTAGCGTGTCTTCAGTTGAGGTCAACATTATGAAAGTTTCAACATTAATTTTGTTGTTAGCATAATTGTACTAGCCTTTAATTCATCATCATTTATTTTATTTTATTGTCATGTATATATATATGTGTGTGTTTGTATGTATGTATGTATGTATGCATATACATGCCACAACCACAGCATGGGGCACTACGACCGCGGGTGGTTATAATCAAACAAGAGGTGCCACGATCACGGCCAAGAAGCACCACGACCGCGACTAAGAAGCACTACGATCGTGGCAAGTGTCGCGACCACAGTCGTCTCTTGACCGAATTTCATGCTTAATTGTGACCGCGGCCAAGGATATGGTGTCACGATTGCGGCGGATGTGTACACATTTGATTGAAGAAATGGTGATTGCATTCTAAGTCTCCGTTGATTTTTCATCAGCCAAGGCCGAAGTGAAGGGATCCTACAAGTCGAATCACAACTCTAAACCCTAATCTCATGGCCAGATAAATCATTTATGAGGGAGAAATGTCGACGGGAATCGTCGAGCTAAATGAGGCAGAGCATGATGGGTGTCATGTCATTTCTCAAACCAACAGGTTTTTAAATGCACGAAAAAGATGACAAAGCATATTAAAAATGGTAAGTAGCAATCGACATGAGTTGAGAAAGCGTCTATCGAATACATCAGTTGGGTTAGACGACTCTAAACGGCAGTGAAGGAAGAAGTTGTAGGGGTTGCTATAGTGGAAACACGACTCCATCAGCAAAGGTCTGTATCGAACTCATTCTTTATCTCGCACACTCCCGTCAAGGAGCTTTGTTTTATAGTTCAGGAATCTCAGAGAGTTTGAGTGAAAAATGAACCCTGATACCAAAGGGTTTAACTATATATACCCTTGGGTCATCGCGACCGTGGCGGAAGGATCGCCGCGACCACAGTGGAAGGATTGTCGTGACCGCGGTGATGTTCATTCTTAGCTATGATGTGATTATGGCCTATCATGCAAGGAATAGGTACTGTGACCACGACAGACCCTCAACCATGGCTCATGCCGCAACTGCGGTCCTTCCAAACCAATTTAACAAAAAAACTAATTAAATAAAAATTTGTACTTCCCAACGAATCCTCTTTGGTAGAGAGGGAATAAAATTCATAATATATTTACACTCCAACTATATGTGGAAATCTAAAATATTGAAAAATGAGAGGTACATAGATCATAGTACTAAATTACGAGATAAGGAAAACATGAATTAAGGAAAGTAACAAAAACATGGGTTTCCTCCCAAGAAGCATTTTGTAAAGTATTTAACTTAACTTTCTCTATCATCTTGTCTACATTCTCCTTCAGCAGGTTCAGTTACTTTCACATTCATTCCACTTTTTTTTTTGTACAAGCCATGAGGTCATCTATTCACCTCACCCTCCTCGTGTGAGCAAAAAGATCAAAAAAGTACAGCTCCTGCTTATAAGTACATTCATTCCACTTGTTACAGGGCTGGTTTTCCCCAAATTGAGTTTTGTCCTTCTTACATAAGCTTCAACTTCATAGTATCTTTTCACTCTCTATCCATTCACTTTGAAGGTTCCTGTTGTATCTCCTACTATCTGCATCACCCCGATGGGTATATTTTCACTACAGAAAAAGGGTCTGACCACCTTGTTCTCAGCTTCTTGGGAAATAACCTGATACTTGAGTTGAATAAAGGGACCTTGTCTCATTCAGATGGGTGTCATGCCATACCTTTGTCCCCTACTTAAAAGTCCTTGCATTCTCATAAGCGTGCATCCTCAACTATTTGAGCTCTTGGAGTTGAAGGAATCTTTTCTGACCAGCCTTATCAAGGTCCATGTTCAAAAACTTGATAGCCCACAGGGCTTTGTGTTCGAGTTTGACTAGAAGATGATAGGACTTCCCATAAATTAACCAGTAGGGTATCGTACCTATAAGTTCCTTATATGATGTGTGGTATGCCCAAAGTGCATCGTCAAGTTTCATGGACCAGTCCTTCCTTGTACGATTGCCAATTTTTTCTAGTATCTGTTTGATCTGCCTATTTAATACTTCCACTTGCCCTGACGTTTGGGGGTGATATGGCATTGCAACCTTATATTTCACCCCATACTTTCTCAACAGAGCTTCAAACTTCTTCTCAATGAAGTGCAACCCTTTGTCACTTATAATAGTGTGTGGTGCTACGAAGCGTGGGAAGATAGTTTTCTCGAAAAGCTTAATGACCGCCTTGGAGTCACATGTTTGAGTAGCAACAGCCACAACACATTTGGAAACGTAATCGATGGCAACAAGTATGTACTCGTTCCTTTCGATGATGCAAAAGGTCCCATGTAATTGATCCCCCATACATCGAAGATTTCAACTTCCACCCAATACGCCATTGGCATCTCATTCCTTCTGCTTATGTTTCTAATAAGCTGACATTCCTTGCATGTTTTGACAAAAGACACAACATCCTTGAAGAGAGTTGGCCAGTAAAATCCTGATTGCAGAACCCTTGCATCCGTCCTTGCTCCTTCGTGGTGTCCTCCATAAGGTGTGGCATGGCACTCCTTGAGGATTAAAGGTACCTCTTCTTCAAGTATGCATCGATGATATAGGTTGTCAGAGCACCTCTTAAATAGCATCGGGTCATCCCAATAGTAGTTTTTCAGTTTAGAGAATAACTTCGTCTTTTAATTATACATTATCTCCGATGGAAGTTGTCCAGATACTAAATAATTACAAATATTTGTGAACTAAGGTAAGCTCTACTCTTCCGATTGAGCCATCAAAAGAGCTTCATCGACATAGCTGTCATTCATTGGAAATTGATTTTCTTCATCAAAAATTATTCTCGACATGTGGTCTGTGACCAAATTTTCTTTTCCCTTTTTGTCTATGATCTCATGGTCAAATTCTTGCAATAACAAGGCCCATCGCAAAAGTCTTAGCTTTGTGTCCTTTTTCTGCATTAGGTATTTTATTGCCCCGTGATCTATGTACACTCTTACCTTTGATCCTACTAAGTATGATTTGAACTTATCAAAAGCAAATACGATAGCTAGCATTTCTTTTTCTTTTGTAGTGTAGTTTACTTAGGCTTCATCCAAGGTTCTACTCACAAAGAAAATTAAATTATGTTTCTTATTTTTCTTTTGTCCAAGGACCGTCCCGATGGCATAATCATTGGTATCACGCATGATCTCAAAAGGTAGCTCCCAATTTGGTGCTTGTAGGATAGTTGTTGTTTCTAATGCTCTTTTGAGGGTATTAAAGGCATCTAGACATTCACTAGTAAACTCAAACTAAGCATCCTTAATCAGCAGATTTGATAATGGCTTGGCGATCTTAGAGAAATCTTTTTTTAATCTTCTATAGTATCTTGCATGTCCCAAGAAACTTCATACTGTTATGACTGACTTTGGTGGCAGGAGTTTGGATATGGCTTCAATCTTACTTAAATCCACTTCAATTCCTTTCATGGAAACCTTATGGCCTTGCACGATACCATCTTGAACTATGAAGTGGCATTTCTCCCAATTTAGGACAAGGTGCTTTTCTTCACAGTGCTACAACACTTAAGATAGATTTTTTAGGCATGCTTCAAAATATGTCCCATATACAGAGAATTCATCCATGAAGACTTCTACTATGTCTTCCAGAAAATCTAAAAACATAGATATCATAGAGTGTAGAAAAGTCGTTGGTGTGTTACACAAACCGAACGACATTCTTGTGAAGGCATAAGTGCCATAAATACAGGTAAAAGTTGTCATTTCTTGATCATCAGGATGCATCGGTACTTGATAAAATCCCAAATATACGTCCAAAAAACAAAAGTAGTCATGGTGAGATAGCCTCTCTAGGACCTGGTCTATAAATGGCAAAGGGAAGTGATCCTTCTTGGTGGTTGTATTTATCTTGTGATAGTAGATGCACATATGCCAGCTTGTCTCTGTCCTTGTTGCTACTTCATCTCCATCATCCCCTCATATAACTGTCATTCCACCCTTCTTGGGCATCACATGGATGGGGCTAACCCAATTTCTATCACTTATCAGATAGATGATCCCAGCATCTCGCAGCTTTATAACTTCTTTCTTTATCACTTCTTCTAGAATTTTGTTTAGCTTTCTCTGTGGTTGAGCTAGAGTATTAGTTGTCTCTTCAAGACAAATCTAATGCATGCATAGGGTCGGGTTAAGGCCTTTGATGTCTTCTACAAAATACCCTATGGCATTTCTATGCATCCTGAGCTCATTTAACAACTTCTTCAACTGGTCATTTGTTAAGTTGGTATTAACTATCACTGGATTCCTCTCTTCTTTGTCTAGGAATTCATATTTCAGCCCCTCTAGAAGAGGTTTCAATTCGGGCTTCGGCTTCGGTGCTTCCTTCTCCTCATTTGTTTGCTTGAGCGAAGCGTACTTCACTGACTTGACTATCTCTTCTTCTTCATTGAATTCCTATTCGGGTTGGTTCAGGTAGTCCAAGATTTCTACAACCTTTTGGCCCTCCATTGTTGGGTCCTAACAATTTAAGGCTCATATGAGGGGATCAACAATTGCCTTTTCTTCTTGTACCTCTTCACAATATTGATTGTAGCTATCCATGAAGTAGACTGACTCAGATAGAGAAGGTTCCCTCATGGCATCTTGTACTCGGAAATCCAAGTGATCATTCCCCACTCACAAGGGGATGATCCCTTTTGCTACATCTATTAAGGCTCTCCCTGTTGCTAGGAAAGGCCTTCCAAATATCATTGGCAATTTAGAATCCTCAACTGTGTCTATCACTACCATATCACACGGTATGAAAAATTGATCGACCCGTATTGGAACATCTTCAACTATTCCTACAGGTCTTGTAAAGGTGTGATCGACCAACTCGATTCTCATTCCCTTCTTCACCATGTTTGTCAGCCCAAGCCTTTGTTCTAGATTAAAGGGCATTATACTAATGCTCACTCCCAAGTCGGCTAACCCCTTTCTCTCCACATTGTCTTTGACGTATAAAGGTATGTTGGATGCTCGGGGGTCCCTCTTCTTGATTGGTAACTCAGCTTGAACAAAGACACTCGACATTTTAGCCAATTGGACATTCTCAATGTGGTCTCCTCTCCTTCTCTTCATGATCAGGTATTTAAAGAACTTTTCATAGGTCGGCATTTCTTCGATTATATCGAGAAAGGGTACATCTAAGTGTAGCTTCATTACAACTTCCATAAACTTTTTGTATCTCTTCTTCAAGTGTGCTTTTATCAGTTTGTAGGGTAAAGGAACTATTGGGTGTAGGGATTTTTCTTCAAAAGGACTTCTCCTATAGGATCCAAGTTCTTTTCCTCTTCTTCCTTCTTCTTTTTTTGTTTCCCTTCTTCTTTGCCACTTACATCTTGTTATTTCCCTTTTGGTTCTTCCGTTGGTTCTCATTCTCAGATTGTTGGCTAATACGGCTTCCTCCTTCTTTGGTGTTGATATTAGCATTTTCCAACATTCTCCCAGATCGGAGAGTGGCCATTTTTGCAGTCTCTGTATTTGATGGGATCTTCCCCGAAGGGTTTTTCATGAGTTCAACTAGTTGTGCAAGCAGTTGATCAATCTACCTTTAATGAGTTTACATAATTGCCATTTGAGTCTGCATTGAAGTTAGAACTCCTGAATTTGTGATAGCACATTGAGTGAGTTGATCATTCACCAAAGCTTGTCTTTTCGTGAAGTCGAATAGTTGAGCAATCATTTTAGTTCGGTTGTTGTCCTTGGCTTGGCTCAGCCCTGGTCCTTGCCCTTGCCCTTGTCGACTCACATTTTTATTCTGACCTTCATAGTTGTTCTTTTTTGTCTGGTAATTAGTAGTTGTGGTGTATTGATTCGGCCCTCCTTTCTTCTCAAATCTTAGAGGAGGTTTAGATGAACTGCCCAGTTGATGCATGTTCTTTACAGCTTCATTGTTGCCATAATTAAACCCGGGATGGTCTTGTCGTTTGAAATTAACATAGGAGACATTCTTAGTTTCTTCTTCACTTTCACTTTAGTCACTCTCCCCTGGTCGGGTATAGATATAGTTGTCAATTTCATGTCCTCCTTCTCCACAGGTAATGCATTTCATGGATTTCTTCATGTGTTTCTTGCCTTCGACTCTAGTGTCTTTCAGCTGTTTGACATCATTGGTGATTTTTTGAATTTGGACTGTAATAGTTTCCAAGTCTTTGGCTTCGATTGATGATCCTTTAGATCCTACTTTCTTCGCCGATCCTCTATCATTTCTATCGTAATCTGTGCCCACTTGTAGTGCAGCCATGTTGTCTATTATCTTCATAGTTTTGCTCAATTTCTTTCCAAGAAAGTCATTGCCATTAGTTGTGTTTAGCAAAGTTCTCTCAGTGGGAGTCAGCCCATTGTAAAAGGTGGTTACTAGGAAACCCTTATAGTAGTTATGGTCAAGATAATCCTTCTGGTACTCTTGAAAATGTTCCCATGCCTCATGAAGGTTTTCTCCCAGTTTTTGTGCCAAAGAAGTGATCTTTTGCATATTACGGATAGTCCTCTCAGTAGAATAAAATTTAGTAACAAAGGCATCAGCAAGGGGTCTCCATCCATCAATGGACTGGTGGGGTAGGTTGAGGTACCAGGATAGATCCTTATCTCCAAGGGAAAAATTGAATCCCTTACAATATATCACTTCTTGAGGAACTCCCCTCATCTTAATAGTATCACAAATATTTTTGAAGACATCAAGGTGATGGTACGGATTTTCACTTCTTGAATTCCCACAAAAAGGTTTGTTCTAGATCAAAGAGATTACAACTGGTTTCAATTCAAAGTTCGCTGCATTGAAGTGCGGGATGACAATTGGGCATCCGGATTCATTGACTCTAGTTGCGGCCAACTCTCGAAGAGTTTTTTCTTCTTCATCATCTTCACTCTCGTTGTTTCGGTCGTCGCACTCACATTCATCTTCACGGTGATTGTTATGGTGCCTTCTACAGTGATGGTGGCATCATTCTTCGTCACATCGATCTTCCTCACGATGTTCCTCCTCACGTTGACAACCATCCAAGTAACAGCCATCTCTATCTTCATCTGTCTCATGCGGTGGGGGGTCATGTTGAACTCTTGCATTTTGATCATCCCCAGTAAGACTACATCCACACGAGGTGGCATGGTGACTCAATCTTAAGGTGAAAAATCGCATGGATCTGCTTCCCTCCGGGTTCCCTGAATAGACCGCACAGTCGAGTTAGGAAATTGGACGTGTTTAAATGAACTATTCTATGTAAAAGTAGGGTATAAGATTTAAGGTTTCTATGCACTCAAGCTTATCACTAAGCTTGAGGCACAGGAGAATATTTAGTGGACTCAAGTTCTTAACAGTGTTGTTTTGTCTTGTCCCCAACAAAGGCATCAAAAAGTTGACCGACCTAAATCACGTGTCCAAAATGGAGCAGATCCAGAGTAGTCAGACTCTAAAGATTATAACCCGACACTCAATCCCCCACAACTATTATATGGGGTCTGACGTAGTAATCGAGGTCAAACCACTGGGACAAGGTCGGTAGGTGTTAAGCACATAGGGTCTCACACTCATATACTTTGGACAAACAGATGGTTTTAAAAGGTTGTTCCCTAAGGAATGATGGTTCTCAAGCCAAAACAAAGACAGTTAAAGGAAAGAAAATAACAAAAATAGAAAAAAATGAGTACGAATGGTAAGCAAAAAAGATACGGAACGAAACTCGGATCGTGTTTCACCTACTAAGGTCTCTCACCAACATGCAAAACTCACTCCCCTTCGTATATTCCTATCAAGATTACAAGCAGTTATAAAAAATGTATATTCCCTCCTCTCTCAAGATAAGGATAGATCTAAGATCTAAGGTGGCCTCCCTCTCTAGATAACCACCTTACAACTACAAAACAAACCATATGGCCATAAGCTTTAGTAATCCCACATTCCCATGCATTCATACTACTCTACAACACTATATAGAGAAGATACTACTCTTTCGAGGTACCAACGATTAAACATCACAAGATGGTATCTAAGCATACAAGTGAAGCATTAAGAACAAGCGTGTGGAGATAATCTTGATATGAGCATATATATATATATATATATATATATATATATATATATATATATATATATATATATATATATATATATATATATATATATATATATGGCCCACCTTTAATACCCGCGCAGGTAGCTACCCGCCCCCCCATTTCAATTACGTTTTTTCAAGTTGGTTACTTTTGACATGTAGAGGATTACTTTACCTTGCAAACTATTGAGTTTCATGCATAGATAGTTATGTTTGTAACAAAAGATTTCAAAACACGGTTACATATATATCTGTTGTGTATTTTGTATGGGATTACTTTCTTAGTCGTATAGTTACTTTTTGATCAACATAGTTGCTTTTTTTGATAGGAGCATTACTTTTCTTGGTCAGAGCAATTACTTTTTTGCCTACCGGGAAGCAAAACCCAGGCTATATATATATATATATATATATATATATATATATATATATATATATATATATATATATATATGGGCCCATCTTTATTGCCCGCGCGGGTAGCTACCCGTCCACCCTTCCGACCATTTTTTTCAAAAAAAAAATTTGCAATTGTAGAAGACTATTTTGTCTATCTCTCCAAAAAATTTTAGCCAAAAATAATATCATTTGCCCCTCCAAAATAAAAAAACCCGTCCTTATATATATCTGCTGTATATTTTGTACAGAGTTACTTTTTTAGCCAGCAGAGTTACTTTTTTGACATCATAGTTACTTTTTTTATATCAGAGTTACTTTCTTAGCCATGAGAGTTACTTTTTTGGCTGCCGGGTAGAGAAAATCCAGGCTACCCGCTTGGGCAATGAATGAACGCCCTATATATATATATATATATATATATATATATATATATATAGCCATTTATATATATACATATATATATGTATGTATGTATGTATGTATGTATGTATACATTTAAAGGGAAGCAAAAATATACATGTTGGGAGAGCCTTAGTGGCTACTCACAACCTGAGTTAAGTGTTTAGCCACACATGTTAATGGGTAGCATAACGGCGTTACAAAATGATAGATACATCACAACCATAAAAAGGGAAGAAGGGGTACAACATAATGGAGATGATAGATCTAGATGAGAGAGAAGATGGTGATACACCAATATAATCCTTTGAATCTAGATCTGGATTGGAAGATGAAGAGGCTTCTCCTTCTTTCAAGGGAGAGGGTCTTCAGTCATCTCTCTCCTTAGCTTCTGCCTTCAGAGATCCAGACTGATCAGATGGATGAGAGTGGCTATGGAATTTGGCAGCACTTCATGGTCCTTGATGATCAGATGTTGTGACAAGATGAGGTGGGTGGCCTATTTATAGGTGCTTCCCACCAACTTAACCATCTGAGCTGCGGTCGAGGCTTGATTTCAGCCGATCAAGGCATCACCTGATAACACCCAAATTAGTGCATATTCTCTATGCATTTTATCTATAGTTTTGTGCCACTTTAGTCTTAATATACCCAATAATGCTCATGTTTTATGCTTTATGTCTCTCATTAGATAATGTAGCTAGAATAGCCAATAATGTAGCTAATTAGCCAATTTTTGACTTGCAGACACCAAAACTAGCCAATTTTGGGACTCTCAAATACCAAACCTAAAAAGATAAGAAGTCCAACAGCTGGCCGATACGGTCTGCCCGATACGGCTGCCCGATACAGCTGCTCGATATGGCTGCCGGATACGGCTGCCCGATATGGCTGCCCGATACGGCCTGCCCGATATGGGCTGCCGATATGACTGCCTGATACAGCCTGTCCGATATGGGCTGCCCGATATGGTTTGGCGGATACGGTCTGCCCGATATGGTTGCCCGATACGACCTGCCCGATATAGCTGCCTGACACTCCCCCTACCCGACACGGTCGTCGGGCGACAATCATATTGGCCCACCTGATGCCTCAAGATCGAAGCCACGGATGCACGACACGTGGACCAATAAAAGCTACAACTCCCATCAACTCACTGCCTATAAATAGCAGCTGCCAACCTACAAAGAAGGGAGAGGACCCCTGGAGGGAGGACCCTACAAGAGCTACTTCCTAGATCAAGGAGCTAGTGTGTCGAGTACCCCAAAAGTCTGTTGCCTGATACGGCCTGCCCGATACGGTCTGCCTGATACACCGAGGAGTCCAGAAGGACAAAGAGAAGACCCAAGGGGTGAGATCCACTTCTCCTCTACGGGCTATATCTCTTCCTTCTTCTCTTTCATTCTACTGTATTCCTTTATTTCTTGTACAAATGATGTTCATCCATCTTTGTTCGGTGGTAACCATGCTTTTCTATGGCTAGTTAGCTCCTTCTTGGCTATGTAGCCCGATCTGGGCATGTTTATATACTTTTGCCTTAAGCAAGTAGATTCATATCAGATCTAGTATGTTGCATGTTCTATTTTCTCTTTCTAAGTTATGATTGCTAGTTTGGTTGATCTCTTACTCACTTGAACTGCTATTTCTGCCTGTATCGAGAGACCCGTTGTAGGAATAGCTAAGAGACGATAGTTTGGATCTAAACCCGAGAGGAGGACGATCCAAGGTATTATGTTCCTAACATCCCGGAATATCCTAAGACCCGAGAGGGAACTTAGCATATTCTGAGGTGTTGATATGTCATTCCTCAAGAGAGAGCCAATGACATATTGTTGATGGTTTTAGTCACACATCGCGAGAGCGAGTGGGATGAACCCATAGGACAGATGCAACCGTGCATACTAGATGTTTGCTTGGGTGTTCAAGGGTTGTCAATGCCCGAGAATGAGTGCATAGACTGCCCCGTTTGTGGTTACATATCCAGGAACTCTCCTTCTCTGATTAGTAGAACCACAAGCTCTATTTTCTTTTCTTTGTTTTGTTTTAAATTGTGACAACCCTCTGGACTAGTTCTAGCACTTACTTTTATCGACTATCATCTCGGCTTATCTGACTAAAGAACGAGATCTGTGGCGTCCTAAACGTCACCACGTCCCAGTGTTTGACCCCGTATATCTACTTCGACCCCATAATAAAGTTGTGGGGGCCCAGAAGGTTTCAGGTTATAAATTTACATCTTGATTCCTTCCTTTATCCCGCGTTCATTTCCAAATGTGAGAAAAAGGCCGGTCAACTTTTGGTGCCGTTGCCGGGGACATGGTTTTCCACATTTACGCGCCTGGTAGATTTTTGTTCTGTCACTATAAGTCTGTATATACATGGATAATTTTCCTCTTTCTTTACACATACGTGTTCATATATACTAAATCAATTTTCTTTTTCTCATACCTTTTTCAGCCATGGACCTTGCTTCCGCAAGACAAGTCATCTTGTCCACCTGTCCTCCCGAGTTTTTCTGCAGTTCTGACTGCTGCCAAATAATTGAAGGTCATGCTCTGCAACTAGTCGAGTTATACTCACCTCCACCGTCGTCATATGTTGAAATTCCAACAAAGGAGACTATCATTCAACCATCGACTCCTATGCTATCATGGGATCAAGAACTGATCAAGGCAGTGGAGTTAGCTAGAGAAAGTGTCAAGGCACTCACCTCCCTAGTTCCTCATCTCCAAGAAAACATCAATCCACTCCAGCAACTATTAGACAAGCAGGAACTTCATCTCAAAGTAGCCACCGAGGCTGCAGACCGCAGTAGTAGTATGCTTCAAACTATGCAACAACAATTCATCCTAAAGCATCAGTTTGATACAGCAGATTCCCCTTATTTGTGCATGGCAGAATCGACGGGTCTCGAAAGCATTGTTGCTCAAGTACAACAACTTCATGATAAAGATGTTGAACAAGGAAGGAGGCTCCAAGAGCTCATCGATCTCGTTACAATTCAGTTACAACTACCATCACAAGACAATGAAGATGTTAGTCATCAAGACCATCCCATTGGGTCTGAAGTGGAGTATGCACCATCATCCTATTCAGACCATCAACTGGATTCACCAGGATTTTTCTGTGAAGACCAACCCACTTGGGGAAGCCCTTCATTCTATCTAGATGACCCAACTGATGAACCAATGGAAGAAATAAATCATAGACATGAATGGGTCTATGATGACGATGATGAAGACTCGAAAAGCCAATCGACCTCACAACCAGAAGGTTGGTTTGAGGAACCAGAGTCAGATATTGAATCAGACCAGAGTGACATTTCTCATATTGAGACTTGTCACTTCACTTTGAGCAGTACGCCAACTATGGTTTGGAACAATTTGTTCGATGACGATGACGACGACAGCTGCTCGACATGGAGCAGTGATTATAGTAACGAAGACAAGTTGGAGCAGCATGAGCCATCATTTGCCACCATCCTTTTATAAGTCTTGGTGGGAATCAAGGGTGCATAATGGACGGTTCACTACAACATGGCTTATGAGCATGAAGATACCCCTGACTCCATTCCAGGTGATAAGCTTGGGGTGGTAGAACTACAAATAGATTCTTTAGAGGACACTTCATGTTCAGATGATGATTGGATGGCTCATACTGTACATGAAGATTTATCTGAGCATCCAACCTCAAGTGTAGAGATGGAGAAAGAAGATATGAGTCCTCAAGATGATGTCTGACCTATTACCTCCATCTCATCCTGTGTCGACATCCCATGACCTTAATATGCAGAATCATATAATGAAAGATACCCTGAGGATGATATGCGAAAGAATTCATCCCAATGCAGTTCAAGCCACTTCCAGTACAAAGATGACTTCACCGAGTCGCCGATTTTCACTTCGCTTCTTCAGACTCGGCATGACCAACACATCCGCCTATTCTACTCATATTATGTGGCAGAACCTGTCGGCAAGAAATAGGTGACACTGGTCCCAAAACCTAGGATTTGGGATCCCAGTGTCGGTATCGTGGGGCAGCCACCCCCTTTTCCCTTACCCACCCTCCCGCCCTTTTATTACCTCGGTCAAGGCTACTACTATGGTCGGTCAAGTTAGCACCTCGGTCGAGGTTGGGATGAAATGCCGCGGTCGAGATGCACAGATCGTAGGCCGTGGCCGAAAGGAGCATAAGGCACCGCGGACGCGAAGCATTGGTGTGATCATGAGGACATCGACCGTGGTGGGAGGATCCCCTAGTGGTCGATGAACCACAATCAAGGTGCTAACTGCGGTCGTGCTTGATGTGACCTTGCAAAGGTGGAAGAGGCGTGCTAATAAGATTTTTGGCATAAAGTACTAAAATAAGCAGAAAAAGTCTATAAAAGGTATGTTAGGAGAGGTATAAAATATATGCAAAAAGTGTATAAAATGAGATGTTATCAATAATGATGTATCATTATAAATGTCTAGAGAATTGTATTACTCAATGACATATGTATTCAAGTTACTAACCTTGTGGATGAGATTGTACATATGTTTAGAGTACATATAGATATTCTCATTATGTCCCTGATCGGTTGTTATTATGGAAGTTTGATAGACAACAATATCACTTAAGATCAAAGTGTGAGTTGGTTGATGACGAAATCTCATTAGTCATGATATGGCAATATCAAACTAGGCACACAGATACATATTAGAGAACAGTGTATCTGGCAGACCCACCATGAGACTGACACATGGAAGCCATCTTCATGGAAATCATAGTTATATCTCACAGTGATTGGGGTGTCTAGGGTTCTTATACCTAAATCACTACACTCAACACATTTTTTTGGGTACACTTTGACATCATCAAATGCAGTCTTGAAACATAGGTTGTTATAACATTGATGATTTGGTGGCTTTGATCCATGGGGATTGACAGTGAGTGATAGACAGAAGATTTGTACATCATACTGGAGTGTAATGTCCTAGGCCTCTTTATTAGCGAGACTGGGAAAAGCATGGCCATGCACAAGTGAGTCAATATGTGATATTGAACTTACATATATCTCATACAGTTTGCTCTTGGTATAAAAAAGATTGAATAATAATGAGGGTGATTGCTCCATGCCTCTAGTTCAATCTAGACATTAATGACAAAGAAATTATACAAACACTGCAACACCATACACAGATTGAAGGTTGAGGTTGTTCTCCAACTTTCCATTTACTTGGGTAGCATTGATGTGCGACTAGGAACTGCTCATTTCTTGTGATGTCATAAGTGTTATGGACATTCACTGCCAATGTAATATGGGACCTATAGGGTAACAAACAAAGGTCTTGACCTAGAAGAGGAGTTCAGATCTCAAATGGCAATTGAATTAAGTACTTAAGTGTTTAGGTATTTGATTCACATAACAAAGAGGCTGACAACACTGCCAGATGCCCATCTCAAGTGTTAAGACAGCCGTTTGGAGTGCCAAATGGTCGTCTCAAGTGTTGAGATGCGCGTTTGGGTGTCAGGCGTGTTGTGAGATGAATTTGGCTAAGGATTGAACCAACCCAACCAAACTGGCTCGACTCAGGCCACCAGACAACTATCTGGGTGAGCCGAGATGGTTGTCTCACATGGGAAAGATGGTCCAGTTTGATCTGGGAAGGTTCTAGATGTTTTCCTATTTGTTTCACTTAAGCAATACTTGTTGCACAAGGAAATCAATGTCTAACATTGATCGAAATTGATTTGCTTAAATTCGTTTACAACTAGGAAACTACAAAACGACCATCTTGTAGTGTGAGATGATCATCTCGTGTTCCAGATGACTATCTGGCTTTACCAAACTACCATTTCAGTTGTTGTAGGTTGTGCAATATCCAGAATTATTTTAAAATTTTGAGTTCTTCCAGTCTTTTACACTTCTGAACATTAAACATGTATCGGATAGCGACTAGGAACCTTGAGTCTGGCTCTACTATAAATAGAGGGATACTGGGGGCTTCTCAGAGTACAACACATACAACTGAGAATTAGTTCCTCTGACAACCGTTGTTCTCTCTGGTTGTGGTTACCACGAGAGCCCAAGCAAGTCCTACACAACAAGAGGGGGGGTAGCCACGGGAGAGAACAACTTAGAGTTGTTGTTATGGGAGAGAAAGTTGGTGACTAGTACACCAATGAGAGGGATCACTCCTTCTCGATCATTCTAGCAGGACAAAAAGACTTCTAGGAGGTCCGTGTAGACTACCATAGAGATGAGAGGCTATTGTCTGTTGCTCAGAGGATTATGTTAGCCAATAGTCCATGACAACAAGAGCTACTGAAGAAGATCACATTTGTGGTTGTAGTATGTGGTGTGACCAGGAGGGGTTGCAGTAGTCCTACTTCTTGAGGTGCATATCAAAGGGCGCACCAATCAGATGAGTCCCAGGCACAGACACCATCCAAGAGAGTTGTGCATCAACGACGACGAGGAGATGTCACTGGACTTTCTTTAAGTTCAGATATATCCTCAAAACCATTTTTCCTACATTATAGTTATTTACGCGATCTACTGATTATGGGAATATGGTAGAAGAAATTTTAAATTATGTTGCCTACTTTATACCATATCCACCTACAGTGGTATCAGAGCCAACGACAATTTACTACATTACGAGATAATCAGTATTATATAATTTTGGTTTTGTCATTCTATTATTTCATGCGATACGAATAGTATCTTGTCAAATCCAAACACCACGATATATATATATATATATATATACGTTCATCTTTAATAACTGTGTGGGTAGCTACCCGCACACCCATCCTGTCACTTTTTTTAAAAAAATTGCAATTGTAGAGGAGCATTTTATCTAGATCTCGAAAAAATTTCATCCAAAGATAATATCATTTGCCCCACCAAAATAAAAAAATACATCCATATATTTACTGACTGTATATTTTCTGCGCAGTTACTTTTTAAGTCATATAGTTACTCTTTTATCAATACAGTTACTCTTTTGATCTTAGAGTTACTTTTGTATACCATATAGTTACACTTTTAGATGTGTGGGTAGCGAAAAAATCAGGCTACCCGCGCGGGTAATGAATAAATTCCCATATATATATATATATATATATATATATATATATATATATATGCAATTTACATATGTCATCCTAAAAATTATTTTGATGGTGGATGTGTAGCATAGTCATGGCCAATAACCCCTATTTGTGCATGGTTATATGTGGTTGGTTTATCTCTTTATCTCAGTCTCCGTACCGAACCTCTATTTCATCTTCCCAATGTAAAGTTAATTCTCTTCTACCTTTTCTCCCCTCGACTTAAGGTTTCCCTATAATCATGTAAAAGTAAGATAGTTTACTTGCCTTTTATGATGAATATGAAGGCATACCAAAGACGATTCGACCGACTAAAGGACCTTGGAGGACATGGTGGACAAGTCAGAACGATTGCCAGGTGGGCCTGACCGATCAGTTCAGGGAGCCAACCGATGGTGGATAGAAGGACCAGACAATTGGTAAGACAACCTAACAACCAACCAGGAGGCGAGTCGATCAATTCAAGGATCGAACCGATCAACCCAGATTGGCAAGAACATATACTCATCAACAAAAAGTTTCTACATGTGATGTAGACCTAGATGACTGTAATTCCTTGTGACTCCAAGGGATTACATTAGGACTGGTCATAACCATTTCTTTCATATATTAGATGTTTTCATTGTGGGATATAGCTTGTATATTATACGTACTATATGTGGTGCTTGGATAAAATATATGCATATACTTATAAATACAAACTTCCTCAAATAAAATATTAAGTCTAAGACAATTTCCATTAGCATCACACATGAAAAGCTTGATCAACCAAGCGTGGGCACACCAAGGCTGGTATGTTGTTTATCTCGTGGAAGTGTGATGCTCATAATGTGGGCCCGCCAAGTGAGGTGCAATATTATTGAGTTGTCTATTGGGTCAGACTTAACTAGTTATTCTTTAAGATTCTAAGCCCAGAAGCATGCATATGATTAGTGTAAGGAATTGTGCATATCATCTATCCAAGAGTTGCATTTGATGCAATTGGAAATTTTTTCCTGCCTTAACATTTGATCATGAGCGCGAGTGTTGGCTAGGTATTGACTAAATTGTTTTGGATCTTGACCCACTAGAATATTGTACGCTTCAATATTCTGAATTGATATTGAGGGCTATAAATTTGAATAAAATAGTGGGAGTGATAATAATTAAAGACCTAATCATATCGTAAAATTTTTCAAATAAAATCAAATCAAAAGGGTTTTTGATAAAAGTAAATTTTATCTCTTGTATAATCAAATGGAAACCAAATCATCATGTTTAGACAAATTAAATGAGATTTATTTCCATAACTGGTTTAGGACCTTGAGAAGTGTTCTGCATGATCCTGAAATACCAGAGCCAATATCCACTCCAAATTCACCTAAGACTGGCATGGATGCTTATTTGAAGCATGACAATGATGTTGTGAACATCAAGAACCTTATGTTAGGTTGTATGAACTATGAGTTGCATGAACAACATGATAATCATGAAAGGTATAATGTCTATAAGGCTCTATTTGAGTGCAAACTGACAGAGAGAGATCCAGTAGAGCCCCATGTGCTTAATATGATTATACATATTGAGCATCTTGAGAAATTGGGATTTACTTTGGGTCAAGAGTTGGCCACATATATGATTTTTCACTCATTGCCTAAATCATACAGTCGGTTCATTGACAGTTATCACTTGAGCAACATGGATGGACCACTGTCAGAGTTTCTTGACATATTGATAAATGTCAAAGCACAAATGAAGATAGACAAATCCATGATGGTGATCAGCAGAGTTGAGTCCAAGGACAAAGGCAAAGCCAAAAAGCATTTTTTGGCTAGGCTAAAGTCCAAATCTTCTACACTCAAAGTAAGGTGAAGGATAAGGGAACCTAAGAAGATGAAGCAAGGGATAGAGATATCTACTTCTAGGATATATGTTATAGAGATTAACTCCACTACTTCTTCATCATGGGTACTTGATACCAGATGTGGATCACACATTTGTTCAAATGTGAAGGAAATAGACCTTTAGAGAAAGGAGAGGTTGAACTACATGTTGCGTAATCTCAAATGAACCAAAAGATTCACAAGGTGTTGTGTAATCTCAAATTCCAAAAGTAACACAAGGACCTCGTAGATCTAATAGGGCATGCTTGAACTTGAGAGATTTGAATATCTTGTAACTCAGGAAGGTAGTGAATTGGTCATAGATGATGAACTAATTACCTATAAAGATTCTATAGAGGGAACATATTCTAAGAAATTGCTTGAGGCCATGAGATCTGAGATGGAATCAATGTATACCAATAAAGTATGGACTTTGGTCGATCTACCTGAAGGGGTAAAATCCATAGGGTGCAAGTGAGTCTTCAAGAAGAAGACTGCCATAGATGGAAAAGTTTAAAAGTATAAGGGAATTTTTTTTGCAAAGGGTTTCAGAGAAGTTCAAGTTATTTACTATGATGAAACCTTTTCTCCAGTGGCCATGGTTAAGTCCATCAGGATCATGCTTGCTATTGTTGCTTATCATGACTATGAGATTTGGTAAATGGATGTTAAAACTGCATTCCTTAACGGGAATCTTGTGGAGGATGTGTACATGACACAGCCTGAGGGGTTTATAGATACAAAGTTTGCTAATAGAGTATGTAATCTACAAAGGTCAATCTATAGATTGAAGCAAGCAACTCAAAGCTGGAATCTTCATTTTGATGAGACAATCACAGAGTTTGTCTTTGCTCAAAATAAAGATGAACCTTGTGTGTACAAGAAGTTTAGTGGGATTGTAGTGACATTCCTTAAATTGTATGTAGATGACATACTATTGATGGGGAATGACATCTCAACTTTACAAAAGGTAAAGGCATGGCTTAGAAATACATTCTCTATGAAATATTTGGGAGAAGCATCCTAAATATTGGGGATAAAGATCTATAGAGATAGATCCTGAAGGCTTCTTGGACTAAGTCAGAGCACATACATTGAAGTGTTGAAGCAGTTTAGAATGGAGAACTCAAATAGAGGAAATGTGCTAGTGTTTCATGGAGTGACCATCTCTAAGAGTCAATGTCCCAGTTCTTATGAAGAAAGGGAACGCATGAGTGAGATTCCATATGCATCGACAACTGGATCAATCATGCATGCAATCTTGTGAACCCGTCCAGATGTCTCATATGCTTTAAGCATGATGAGCAAATATCAGTCATATCTAAGTGATGCTCACTAGACAGGCGTGAAGAAAATCCTCAAGTACTTGAGAAGGGCTAAGGATCGGTTCTTGGTCTACAGAAGAGAGGAAGAGTTGGCTGTAAAATGCTACACCGATGCATGCTTCCAGACTGATTGAGATGATTACAAATCACAATCAGGATTCATTTTTTTCCTAAACAACAAAGTTGTAAGTTGGAAGAGTTCCAAGGAAGAGATAGTTGTTGATTCTACAACAGAGGTCAAGTATATTGGTGCACCGAGTGCAGTAAAGGAAGGTTGTACGGATCAAGAAGTTCATCACTAAACTTGGGGTTGTTCCAAGCAGCAGTGACACAATTGAGCTATATTGTGACAACAATGGAGATATTGCACAAGCTAAGGAACACAGATTGCATTAGTGCTCACAGCATATGCAAAGACAGTTCCATCTCATACGAGAGATCATGTAATGTGGAGATGTGAAGATTTGCAAAGTTCCAACTGAGAGCAATGTTGTCGATCCCTTGTCAAAGGCACTTTCACAGTAGAAGTATGATGGTCATGTTAGGTCACTCAGAATAAGATTCACTACGAAAAATATGGTCTTTAACTACAAAAAAAAATTGTAGCGAAAACCCCAAAATTTGTAGCTAAAAGCTTTGGCTACATTTATCCTTACATTTATAATATATAGCTAATACCCGTGTAGCTAATTGTTTAGGCTACATTTTTTAAAGTTGTAGTTAGTTATTCCTCTCGCTACAAATTTATATGTAACCCTAATTGTAGGTAAAAATGTCCTTACACATAAACATGTAGTTTCAATTGTAGCCAAATGTATGACTACAATTCAATTTGTACCTATGATATGTAGGGAGAGATGGCATTGGTTACAATTTGTATTTGTAGTTCATGTATAGCAAAAATTAGCACTTGCTACACATGTAATTATAGCTAGTGTGTAGTGAAAGACACCATGTACTATACATACATATGTAGTGAGAGACATTATGTATCTAGTCAGTCGCTTGCCAATATAGAGTAGTTTTCAATAAGAAAACAGATGAATGTTATTCAAGATCGAGTTGTGCTTACAATGTCACCAATGATACTTTCATTTATATTTGAACAATGAGTACACATGGGGAGGACATTAACCTGGCCCCTGTTTTACAATATGCATGGAAAAAAGACACATGTATACAATATCTTCTTCTGACTACATCTATCCACTGCAGACTACAAAGCACAATATAAAGAGGGCTCATCTCCCTTAGTTCCTCCACCTAATTCACAGTGAGTTTAACAGCCCTATGAATCTCAGCTTTAGGGGTGAATCTTCCAATACCAAACATGATAGGGGTATGTGCCATGTCCTCATCAACTCCCAGAGCTCGAGTTGCATCCTTTCCTGTTGGCAAACTCATGTAGAGGTTCATGTATGGTTAGTTTTGGTTGGCGAATCCCGTGGATCAAAACATATTGGCATTTCTTCTCATAATCTATACGTTCTGTACTTTTGTATTTGTGGATCAAGCACCATCAAGTTTATGGTAGCATCCACTTTGTGCGAACCACCATGGATACCTACAAAGAAACATACAAGTTTTGAGATATAGCTCCCAAAAGAAACAAGAAAACATAGTTTCTCCTACTCATAACTTACCTATTCCATAAGCTTTCTTCTCCCATTGCATTTAAGAATAACCTCCTACCTATACATGATGACCTCTATATTACATTTTGTCATTCGCATTGATCTGCAGAATGCTACCAAGCTGACGGCTGGACCTATTTTCACTATTTACCCAAGGTTTCCTCATTGACTGTAGTATAAATTTTGTAAGGAAGACCGTTAGGCAGCTATTAACGATGGAGCATACGAAAGAAAACCGTACTCCAAGAGTGTCAACTCTGCTATATAACTAGCTAAGAATTCAAGTTGCAGAGAAGGAACCTGCAACAAAAATATGGATAAATACTTAAAAACCAGAACTATATTTAAAAGGTGACAGCAGTGAGAACTAGACGCTTACCCCTTCTGACTGTTGAGCTACACGGAAGAATCTCCTATAATTATAGAAGAAGAAGAAAAGGTTTGTCAAGGTCAAGTTAAGAAAATTTTAAAGCAGTGTTCATGGGTTATATACATCAATGCAATGTGGAATACCTCAAAAAGCATTTCATTGTTGGAGCATTCATGTCAAACTTGAGGTGTCTAAGTACAGCGGCTTCCATTTGCAGAACATGTATATGGCATTGTTAGGTACACATAGAAGTGTGAAGACGAGCACGGTAAAGGACATCAATTCTCACCTCCTCCTTAACGTAAGTGTTATTAGTTATATAGCAGAATTCTTCCACCTGAGGAGCACATATTTCTTCAGATTTTCTGCATCAAAAGAATAATTCATCTCTTTAAGCATATGGAAGAAATGGTGGGCAGGAGGAAATATTATAGACAAAGGTCAATCTTAGGAAGCGATTAGCATACAAGCTAGTCTGAGCAATTGCAAACGCTGTTGATTCACTTCATTGCTAGAAATATAGCGATCAATGTAATTAACTGTCAAGTATAAGGTGTCCGGAACCAACCTATATTCTTCAGAAACCTTCCAATAGAAAGAGGATATAGGTTAGATGAAAATAAAAAAAAAATCTAATTTATGCAAAACCCATCACGTTAAGTAATTCACCTCAACCAGCCAATCCACTAGAATAACACGCATGCTTGCATTTATATCTTTTTGAGTTGCTTCTATGAAATCGGCAGCATGCCTCTTCTTTGTCTATCAAAAAATTACACAGAAAACAACTTCAGAAAAATATGAAAGAACCACTATAAACAAGAATGAATCAATAGGAAAAAGACTATGGAGTTACTACAAAGACCCAAGACCCAAGACCCATACATCAAAACCCATTCTCGACCATCACTCCAAGAGTGAGAGGGGAGCAACATAAGCAGCATAGAGCCAAACAACTCAGCAACCAGCCATAAGCATCGAAAATAGACCATAACTATCACAGCTACATCCTCCAGGTCCAAACAAACCATTAACAGCCAGCAGCAAGAAGGAATATCCCCAAGAAGGAAAAGGATCACAACAGCAGAACAGAAGAACAAAACCAACCCTCAAACATATAGCATAGGAAGAGTTCATCCACTCAACCAACGAATCATCACCAAAGAGAAGACATAAACCAGAAGACTAGGCCAACAAACGAAACATCATAGCCCAAGACAGCCTACATCCATCACAGAAGCTCGACCATCACTCCAAGAGTGAGAGGGGAGCAGCAACAAAAAGCTACCTCAATAGAACAGAGCACTGATGACCCGAAACCCAACCATCAAAACCCAACTCGACCATCACTCCAAGAGTGAGAGGGGAACACCAAAGCAACATAGAGCCAACAACTCAGCACCCAGTCATGAGCATCGAATAGAGACCATAACTATCAAGGTAACAGCTACATCCTCCAGGTCCAAACAAACCACTAACAGCCAACACAAAAAGGGAGCACTCAGATAGAAATAAAAGCAGCAAGAAGGAGCTTCCCCAAGAATGAGAAGGAACACAACAGCAGAAACAGAAGAACAAAGCCAACCCATAAAGATATAGAATAGGGAGAGTCCATCCACTCAACCAAATAATCATCACTAGTGAGAAGAAGACATAAACCAGAAGACCAGGCCAACAACCGAGCATCATAGCACAGGACAGACTACAACCATCACAGAAGCTCGACCATCACTCCAAGAGTGAGAGGGGAGCAGCAGGAGAAGCATAGAGGCAACAATTTATCAACCAGCCACAAACATCGAACAGATACCATGGCTATCAAGATGGCAATTGCATCCTCTAAGCAGAACCATAAACAGCCATCACAAAAGGGGAGCAGCCAGAATAGAATAATAGCAGCAGGAAAGAACATCCCCATGAAAGAAAAGGTCACAGTAGGAATTAAAACGCGCGAACACTAAAATTTTATGAAAATGGCCAACCTCAGCTAACCGTAAGTGCTTGTAGATGTCACTTGCATGTGAGGCACAGAGCTGTGGGTCTTCATGGTTACTGTCAACATCGACAACACCAACGCTACGCATGTCCATAAGAAAATCTCTCTTACACGTATACCCTGCAACAAAACCGAAAGCGAATTGAGATCATTCAGGAATGAAAAAGTCAAAAAAACTCTAAAGGACTTGTGCATACATGGCTTTGTTGTACTTTGCCAGAGGAATTACAAACTCTGAAGGACTTGCTCTGTTTAGAACAGCACCAAGTCATTAAAAGTCAACAATTGAAGTTGTATGTAGATTCAAGAACGCATGGTTAGTTGGTTACCTTGGGTTGTAAAAGATCATAAATGGGCTATTATTTGCTGTTGCATGAGCAGCAGCAGCAAGAACACCAATATGCATGCTATCAGTAGACAAGACTGAAGATGAAAGAGCAGTCTGCTGTCTGTTAGACCGTCTTATGCCCAAAAGAAGTTGAGACTTTTCATCTCTAAGGATATGTATATGATGGGTTGAAGAAGGAAACACGTGAAAGTTATAGAATATGAATTATAATAAAAAAACTAAATCATGTAGATAGATATATAAGCCAACCTTATGAAAAGGACAGAATCACCAGCAACGAGACGTTTAGTGCTCACAAACACACTCCATCCAGTAGTTAAGAGGTGCCTTTTAGGTTTCCCTGATAATGTATGTGACAGTACACAGAGAGCCAATATACATTTCTTTGTCAACAAAAAATATCAATTGAAAAGTAAAACAGACATGAGACCATATGCAGTTATATAAAAGAAAATTGAGCAATTCTTGATCACGCTCAATGTATGATCTACCATGTTTACCACATCCGCATGGTTGATATGGGTCCCAGTGGGGTTTGAATCTGACTGCAATCATATGCCCACATAACCTAAAAGATAAATTGGATGCACTCAAAATATCACCACTGCCTTGACTCCATCTTAACAGCTAAGTCAGAACACAAAATTTTGCACTGACAACATAATAATATGATATATTTGCAAATAAATTTTTGTTTCTCCTAAACCATTATATCCAGGAACATCAGGCGCATTCTTTTTCATGGTACTAACATCCCTTTCAATGAAAACATAAAAAGTCATTTTAGTTTACTCCCTCAAACGCTTTTCTCCATCCTTTCAAACTGTTATTAACAATTATTATTCTGTTTGTTAAGCCTGCTACAAGTTACAACCAGTCCAACTACATAAGTCGCCCTTGTCTGGATGCAAACTTGTGCATGGCAGACTTGGTAAGCAGAGAAATTTCTTATATTTTACTGCAATATTGGCAATAAATATTTACCAATATCTTTTATTGCTTGTTCTAGGATAATCGTCCACCATTGGAGGCCCATCCACCACGACACCGTTGAGACAAGGAATTGCCTCCCATCAGAAAACCTGGGTCCCAATCACCACACCAACTACATCAACCCAGGATTACTCTGAAATCACAACTATTCACAGACCACCCCAAGTTGTCCAGCAATGAGTAGTAGAAGAATGCAGCACATTTTACCCCCCTCAATAAGCTCAGCCTTTCTGTGATATATGGATTAAATGCACTATGTCTAGTGCCCTGTTATAGTATCTAACAATTGCAGATCTACACATGTATCTTCAAGCCAAGACAATCTTTGAATAGCTTTGAATATACAGTAAATAGAATACCATTAAATTACGTCAAGCAAAGATTTTAGTGTAATATACAGTTTCATTAGAGCCACCGTGCTCATTCGAGGTTAATAAAGTAAACTAGCACAAACTACAAAACTCATATGGTGGTATTATAGATTTGCAAATCTATGAATTTTACCTTTGTATAGATATGATTATCACAAATGTACTCAGGTTGAGATGTAGAATATGGAGGAGCTTGTGCGTGCTGGCTCTGTAAGTCCACACTTTTACCATCAGAATTTCCCTGCAGATGCAATAGAAATAAGAAGAAATGACATACCATAAGATGTATCATACTTCAAATCAATCAAAATCCTCCAACTTGTAACCTGAACCTGGAATGGATAACAATCAGCTAAATGAATTTGAACTTGGGTGAACTTGTGATAATGCTTCCCCTCTTTCTAGTTGAAATTGAGTTATCCAGGATGAATTCAGAGATATTATGGCTGAAGGTGCTACTAGGGTACACGAGTTGAGCTATTGGACATAATAACTCTCTCACAATATAGAGATGATAGGAATATATCTAGGTATATCATCAAAGACTCAACAGAGGTATCGAACAGATTGCAATTTTTCCTTCCTGGAGTTACTAATTCTTGGGATGAAACTCTTGCTGCATAAATATGTTAGGAACTAAAAATCTTACTGTTACAATTTTTGCTTGCACTGTAAATGGCAGAAACAACATGTGGATTTATGAATCGCCTTGTATTAGTTTGTGATTAAACGATAGGGTGTATGATATATTGTTAAGTTCCGAATGTGGGGAACAAGTTATTGAACCCCACGAAAATTTCTACAACCCAAAACATTGTCAGTATCAACATACTGCATCAGCACAACTTATTATCTTCACATTGCTTAACTAGGCCAAATACTTCCCATCCTTATGGTCAAATTACATTATAGACTCATTACTGATGTTATATATAAGTCAATATATGAAAAATCCTATGAAAATAGTTTGCTCTCTCTTTATCCCAGTCTGGTATAGATTTGAAGTGCACACCAGATTGCCTCTACTCCTGCATCTTTTGGATGGTCGGGATACCTTATTTTGTGAATAGACCACTATTTGGTGACTTTGGTGTGATACAATGCAACTGCATGTAATAAAAGCATGACTAACCAACCTCTGTAGATCATAGAATAGGCATCTCTCAGTAAAAGATAAATCAAAAAATAAAAAACAATGCATCAGTTAGTAAAAGCTAAAACAGAAAACAAGAAAAGCAAATAACTTTCTGAAGCAAGGTAGTCAGCCCAACTAGAATACAAAATTGAAATCCAACCAATAAACTCATGATCTATAACCATAGAAACATGAACAAAAAGAATATCCAAAAACACTTGACACTAAAACCATAACAAATCCACAACATCAAAATGCAGGCTTCAGCAAGCATAGTGATAATGAACACATTAGTTCTTGACCAAGTTTGAGAACAACTTAGACACTCTAGGACACCCCAAAAAAAGAACATGTAATAGTGACGGAACTAGCTTAATATCAATAAGGAGCATCATAAGAAAAGGAAGATGTGGACCTCTTTGTGTTCTATGTGTGGCCAGCCAAAGTCATTTTTCTCTTCTTAACAACAAGGGACCTGGAAAAACATCAAGTTGTATATATGATTAGAGAAAGTTAAATAAAATGGCATGCAATTTGGCATCCACATCACTGTAATTAAGGAACTATATCTAAACAAAGCACCAGCTGGAAATAGGTTCTGACAATGATCGTGTTGTCAAGATAATCACTGTAGAGACTTACACCAATATCACATACATCACTTTGCTACTTTCGAATTCTATAAATAGAAAATGCAACAAGCCATAACTTGGATAAGTTCCTGATGTAAATGCAAACTAGTGGTATGTTCCAAATGTTGGAAAGTATCATATCATATCCTCAAATAGGGTGCATTACCTCTAGATGTTCAATATCCTTCTTAGTTTTTACCCTTCATCCTTGAGAAGTTATAGACATCACTTAGTGTGTATGTGCATGTTGGGTGGAAGATCTTAATTTCCTCCAAAAGGAGCAAATTTGTAAATTGAAGTTTTACTCCAGATCCTAGCTGCTTTCTTGGGAAACGCCTTTCATTCCTACAACTACTGTGGGGATAGGAGAGTGGAGAGGACATCTAGATATTTGGTAGGGACTCGTGACCTGCATGTGTCTAAGGCCTGGAGAAGCTTCTTTAGGATAATGGTTTTAGGAAATTAAAGGAAAAGAGGACACATTAAAAAGGTGAGTATTTGTTCATGTAAGAAATGAAAATATAACAAGTAGCTAAGAGTTCACTTGTTGAATGGTATAAAGGCACACATGAGAAATGGAAATAGTTGCCAACAACTCTGAGAGCATAGTATACAAATTATATTGTTCATAGTAATAAAACAGACCTGTTTGTCTAAGATATAAATATCACTGGATAAATAAAAAACATCCCAAAACTATTATAGGCAATGTATAAATTTATCCTCTATGGTTTATAGGAATGTGTCCTAGAAAGATACCCCAAAATCTATTGCATGGAGAGCTAGAGAGCGGAAGCAGCTGCTGTACTACTTCTACTAACATGGTCAATTATGCATCAATCATATTTTGTATGGTTTTTGGTTCATATTATATGCAATATTCCATATAAAATTGCTATCCTCAAGAGTTCTTCTGAGATGCATATAGAAGAAGCAATCACCAAGGCTAGAGTTTATGGTTTGTCTGGCACACCTACTTGCCATACATCATGACAAACAAGTTGAACTCTGTCACAGTGACAGACAAAAATGAAGCAACAGGTGCATCATTAGTTGGAGAAAGGAACTTACCAGACCTTCTCTTTCCACATCATACGCTATGATAAGATAATAAGCAGAGTCTAAATATTTTCAGTTCAGGTACTTAGAAAAATATAAAAAAAGTATAGCTGGTGCTAGTGGCACCTCAGTTTCACAATTCCCCTTATCCATACAGTGTTGTTATCAAGGAATATGAAAGAAATCATTTTATCTCCTTCTAAATGGACAAGAGCCTTAACATAATGGTAGTAACCTAACTCGACTATGCATCCATAGTTTCAACATAATGGTGGACGGTTTCAGATCCCACTTAAACTCAGTTGCCTGATGATAAAAGAAATAAAAGAGGAGAAGGGGTAAAATATGAGTGGTTTGGGCCATACTATCAAGGGACACTATTTGTTTAGAATGGCTTAGACACCAATATGTCAACTGATGGATATATCAAGAGATACTATTTGTTTAGAAAAACTTAGACACCAATATGGCGTCTTGGTGCAATCTATGTGATCTCTGGATATGACAGATCCGCAATAGAGTTTGACATCCCAATGATGAAGTCACTGCTAGGGGAAAAGGAAACTCCCATTGATCCCATGAATAAGGCATTCGAGGGAAAGATGATGAATGAACAGTGTGAAAGACAAAAGATGATAAGAAAACTAAAAGAAGAAAAGGTTGCCTTTTCGAACCAGATGGCTTCTATCAATGCCATGATATCAGGTTTCAGTCACATACTCAAGAACACAACAGATCTGTCAGGGAGCTCCAATATAGACTAGACCAGCTGCAGTCTAGCCTATTACAGACTGGTGAAGAAAGGAGGCAACTAGAAGGACAACTGAAGGACAAGATGCATGATATTGATTTCCTTCAAGTCAGGGTTAGATTTCCTAGACTGGATCTCAAGGATACGGGGATGAGCATTGAGGCCCTGCAGCCAACGTTCACTGAGTAAAGAAAATTATCCAAAAAAATCCTATCCAAGAAAGATGAGGAAATTAAACAACTTTATGAGAAACTTGCACTTTCTGTAAGTGAATTAGAAACTGCTCAGAGATTCATCTGAAATTACAGAAGGAAAGGGATGCAAAAAGGGTCACACTTGAAGATGAAAAGCACAAAGTGATGGCATCCCAATATTAAATCTAGCATTCACTTGAAAGCCTCATAGCTACTAAGCTTGACACTTCAAATTTGTCTTCGTAGTTAAGGGAGTCAGAAGAAGATGATAGGAATTACAATCAAAGATAGATGGGATTCAATCTAAGTTCTCAGATACAGAGAAATTGATGAAGAACAACTTGGATAAGGTGAGACTAACATTGAGTATGCTAGCAAATGATCTTGAATCAGTGAAAGATAGAAAGAAGGTCGTTGTACTGATACAAAAACTTGAAGACTCTGTACATCGAAAAAAATCCCATTCAACTGCAAATTGTCTTGAACCTAATGCAACATGCATTGATCCTCCTTGCTGTAAAATAATACTGAAGACTCTGTACATCAAAAAAATTCCATTCACCTAGATAGCTAACTATTTTTCTAGACCAAATCTTACCATAAAAGTACTTATAGAGCTTCAATTGGGAACTCTTTATATAAACATTTTTACATATGAAAATTTTGTTTTGGTATTGTAGTCTCTGAAGAAATAAATTAATATTCTGCTAACCCACAATAAAAATAGCCAACCCACAATAAAAATAACTATGTCTGACTCAAAATTAGTTTGCCTAGACGTTGGGGGGTATTCTTGGTTCTCAAATCTGGAAATTCCCATGGAAAACATATGTCATTCCTCATGGTGGGTGTTAGTGAATTCTTATAGGTTGATTCTAAGCACTTATTGAGTAGAAAATTGCTCAACTGAAAAAATAGTGTTAAATTTTGTCCATGAGGCAAGTCGTTTAAGGTAAAAAGAAATGTGAATCCTTATAGATTACTCCTATATAGAGTATAACCAGTGTATAAAGCTTTCAAATTCAATTGTGATGGAATGTCAAAGTGTTGGCATATTTGATATAATATAGTATGTAAAAATTAGTATGCGGTGATTCATTTTAGTTGATGTACATGGCATTTCATAATAGTAAGATATGAGCTATAAAGTTATTGTTGACAGTAGAGATTTCATGAGTAAAAACCACCTTTGAGATATATTCTTGACAGTAAAGATTTCATGCCACATCAGCCACAAAGCAAAGATCATATAAATGGACATTTAATACTAGAAACTAAGTACTTAAGTAGGGTAGTAGATCTCCCAATTAAGATGTTCATATTCATATTCAAAAAAGGGAGTAGTTGAGATTTTAAACATCATATAGGGTTCTCCGAATAAAATGGAACTATCACTACTTTCTTTCATAAGAGATATATTGGTGGAGAAATAGTCTAATACAAAGAAAAGAAGACCAAGCTTCAACAACTCTTCCATTTCCATCAAGGGCAGAAGCAGACAAAGGCCACCTTGCTACAAATTACTATTAACAAAAGACCTCAAAGAAGCATGAGTAGTCTACTGGAGGACTATTGAGTAAAACTTGTAATACCTTTATAATTTTTAGGTACTCAGAGATCATGTACCACTAATCAGAAAAAAGGGGTGGGTGTATGAAAAGATATCCCTACTAAAATAAGAGATGTTCCACCAAAGCATCTTAGCGCAAAACATAGTTGTTTTCTAACACAAATCTAACAACCATTGTTTAGAAAAATGCATGTGGAGGGTGAACAGAGTTTAATGCATGTTCATACTAATTAGAATCTAGACTAAAATCATTAAGCTAGCATTCATCAGTAGTTCTTATGAGACAGATTCCAATTAGCAAACATCTATGGTAGATATACTAATATAAAAGTGGAGAAAAACTGCAATACTTACTGTTTGAGAATTGAGGATGAGAATATAAAATATGACTCCACCATTAACGTGTTAGTCACTTGAACAACTGCGGGAGTTAGGCTAGCAAAAAATTTTGCTTCTGGTGATGCAAAAAGAACCTGAAATACAAAACTCACATGTAAAATCTCATATACAAGACCCCAACTATTGAGAAAAACATGCTTAACATGTTCAAATATGAGTTAAATATAAACATAGATACAGGGAAGGACTCTAACCTCATGCAATTCAGAAGGAAATGTAGCTATTATGGAAACAATATCCATCTCAACATGTTGAGTTTCAGGTTCCTAGGACTGGTATAGCCATTGGCTTGTTGCTAAACAAACACTTCAGCTCGGATAGCAGGAGGCAATGTAGAAAATATCCTCCATGGCTTGTGGCTTCTCCGGGAATATGGTATCCATTATCAACCATCAAGGTTCTGTTATCAATGCTTCTACCTGATTCAGAGGGTTCATGCATGAATCTGACTTCCTTAATGACAAAACCTGCATCTAAATATGGATTATGATTGAAATCATCATGAGTAGAATCCTTGGATGACATCAAAGGGGAAGTTCAAACGGCTGCAAGAAGTGTGGATGCTACAATACTAGTGGGGCAGCATCCTGTAACTGTAATTAAAGGCAGATCTAGGGCCTACAACAGGCGACAGAGGCAACTCCAACGCTTGCAATAGACAGCGGCAACAAATCCTGCAAAAAATGTAGTGGCAAAACCTGCAACGGATGGTGCCAAGAGGCATCTAGGTGGAGCAGCTTAGAAGAACCAGGAGATCGGCAGAACACATGTTGGGTGGGGGGTTGGGAAGATGTTGTTTAGGATGAGATAGAATGAGGATCCGGAGAGACCAAGAGAGACTGTCGATCGGAGAGGGGGGATGCGACCATGGAGGGGGGATGAGACCATGGAGGGGAGAGAACCGGGAGAGAAACCATATCGATATTAGGTACTCATTTTGGGGGGGGGATTTGCAGGGGAGGGGGGAGACGGGTGCTTCCAGGCGTGAATAACAAGTGAGCGCGGGAAAGGGAGGGAACTTTTTCGTTTGAGGGGAAGTATCAAAAAGTTAAATTAACAACATTTTTTCTACATGTAGTTAAAATAAATGTAGTTACTCCTTTAACCCATCTAGCTACATAATTTTGACTACAAATTTTATAAATTGTAAAGTAAACTAGTTTTTAACTATACTTTTTTTAATTGTAGCTAAACGAAATGTAGCTATTTCCTATTTTTTTGGTAGTGATTCATGGGTGATTGGCTCTAACTGCAAGTGGAACTCTGTTGGTTATGTATGCCCAGAGATCCAATCATGTGATGATTGTAATAGCATATCATGTAAAAATGATTTGATTATTAATAAAAGGAAAGCTTCCAATTTATTCTATTTATTCTTTTATGAGATAATGATGTAACATTATAAATGTCTAGAGAATTATATTACTTAATGACGTATGTATTCAAGTTATTAACCTTGTAGATGAGATCATACATATATTAAGAGTACATATAGATATTCTCATTATGTCTCTAATCAGTTTTTATTATGGAAGGTTGATAGACAACAATAACACATAAGGTCATACTGTGAGTTGGTTGATGACTAAATCTCATTAATCATGATATGACAATATCAATTCAAGCACATAGATACATGTTAGAGAACAGTGTATCAGACAGACCCACAGTGAGTCTGACACATGGAATCCATCTTCATGGAAGTCATAGTCAAATCTCACAGTGATGGTGGTGGTTGTAGTTCTTAGACATGAAATCATTACACTCAACACATGCCTTTGGGTACACTTTGACATCGTCAAATGTAGTCTTGAAAAATGGGGTGTTATAATGGGGATGATTGGGTGGCTTTGACATATGGGGATTGACTGTGAGTGACACAGAGGCCTCTTGATTAGTGAGACTGAGAAAAGCATGGCCATGCGCATGTGAGTCAATATGTGATATTGAGCTTACATATATCTCAGATAGTCTGCTTTGGTTTAAGAAAAGGATTGAATAGTAATGAGGGTGATTGCTCCATGCCTCTAGTTCAATTTAGACATCAGTGAAAAAGAAACTATACAAACACTGCAACATCATACATAGATTGTAGGTTGAAGTTGTTCTCTAACTTTCTATTTACTTGGATAGCATTGATGTGTGACTAGGCATCGCTCATTGCTTGTGATGTCATAAGTGTTATGACCATTCACTGTCAATGTAATATGGGACCTATAGGGTCACAGACATAGGTCTTGACCTAGAAGAGGAGTTCAGATCTTAAATGATAATTGAATTAAGTACTAAAGTATTTAGGTATTTGATTCACACAACAAATAGGTTGACAACACTGCCAGACAGCCATCTCAAGTGTTGAGGCAGCCGTCTAGAGTGTCAAACGGTCATCTCAAGTGTTGAGACGGGCATCTGGGTGTTAGGCTTATTGTGAGATGAATTTGGCTAAGGTTTGAACCAACCCAACCATACTAGCTCGACTCGAGTCACCAAACGACCTTCTGAGTGAGCCGAGACGGCCATCTCACATGGGTGAGATGGTCCAGTTTAGTCGTGGAAGGTTCTAGATGTTTTCCTATTTGTTTTTCTTGAGCAATACTTGTTACATAAGGAAATCAATGTATACCATTGATGGCAAATTGATTTGTCAAATTCATATACAACTGAGAAACTGTAAAACGACCATCTCGCAGTGCAAGACAACCACCTCGCATGCCAGACGACAGTCTGGCTTTGCCAAATAGCTATTTCGAGTGGTCGCATGTTGTGCAATTTCTAAAAATTGTTGCAAAAATTTGAGTTATTCTAATCCTTTCCACTCCCGCACATTAATCATGTATCGAATACTAACTGAGAACCTTGAGCCTGGCCTCTACTATAAATAGAGTGGTACTGTGGGCTTTCCAGAGTACAACACAGATAATTAAGAATCAATTCATCTAACAATTTTTGTCCTCTCTTATTGTGATAACCACGAGAGCCCAGACAAGTCCTACCCGACAAGAAGGGATAGCCACGGGAGAGAACAACTGTTAGTTGTCATTGTAGGAGAGTAAGTTGGTGACTAGCACACCAACAAGAGGGACGACTCCTTCCTGATCATTCTAGCAGGACAACATGAGTTCTAGACGGTATGTGTCAACTACTATAGAGTCGAGAGGTTGTTGTATGTTGTTCAGAGGCCAACGTCAGCCAGCAGTCCGTGATAAGAGGAGATGTTGAAGAAGACGACATTCGTAGATGCAATCTCTGATGTGACTAGGGGGAGTTGCAGCAGTCCTACTTCCTGATGTGTAGATCAGAGGGTGCAACAGTCAGACGAGTCGTAGTGTAACAAGGAGTTGCATAGACACCATCCATGATAGTTGTGCATCGACGACAATGAAGAGATGTTGTTAGACTTGCTCCAGGATCAGATATATCCTTAAAACTATCCTTCCTGCATTATAGTTATTCACGCGATCTTATAGGAATATGGTGAAAAAAAATTCTACTTTCTGATTTGTACCATATTTCCCTACAGTCACGCCACACCGACTCTATATATTCCGTCGCGATCAGGCCGTAGCACCCAAGTTGCAATCGTGTCTAGGTCATTGTTGTGCCCAGCCTGCCGCAGCTCCCAATTTGTCGTAGCGTACGCAACACCCAGACCGCCATCATGCCTATGCCACATCTCCACCCAGCCTGCCATCGTGCCAAAGTTTCCGCCAACACGTTGTTGTGCTTGGGAAGATGTCACACCCAGCCCCCCGCCGCTTGATATGGCCACTGTCATGCTTGGGCCATATCTGCCCCCAAGCCTCCACTATAGTATGGGCATCGTCGCACCAAGGCCACCTCCTGATTCCCATCATCAAATCGTGCACATGACATTGTTCGCATGTGGTACTACCTTGCCGTCATCGGGAGTGCTGATCTTGGTTGGTGACCAAATTGAAGGGGAAAAAGTCATGTGATGTATAAAATTCAGACATATATTGAATGAATTTTGGTATTATATTATTTATAAATTAGTTTTGTTTTTGTTCAATGTTGAGCAATGTGAGCTTGTTTGAGTAGTTTGTAATAATGTAGATTATGCATACAAATATAATAGTATGCATGCATTGTATTATATTTTTCTGATCACGAAATTATCTTGACTGTAAGTATAATTTTGGTTTATATTAATTACGTTGTTGTTGTTTTTTAGTATAACGAATGTTGAATAGTAGTGTACTTAAAATTACTAGCAAAATGCTAAGAACACACGTTATCATTATCATTTATATAATATTTTATATATACTAAATTAAATAATTATAAAATATAATGAATTGTCAAAAAAAAAATTAAATGTGACACATTGTGCTAGTTTATATTAGATCTGATTGTTGAAGCTTTTGATACTATCTTGAACATATTTAAGTACAACTTATGAAACTTAACCATTAAAATTGCTGAAATGTGAATGAGGGGAGTTGAGACATCATACACAACCTTGGAGGAAAAAATAAAAAAAATACTTTGAATTTTAAATAAAAAATTTATTTATAAACGGGAGAATAAAGGCAATTGGTAGGATGGTGAATGGGTGGTAAATGTGCTAATAATGACTTTTCTAGTATGGTGTAACTGTGTCATAATCTTTAAGAAGTGTATTAGAGGATGTGATGATATTTCACAACAAATTTAATAATACAGTCTACAAACATAAATAATGAGCAAATATGGTGTCGATATGCACTGTGCTGTGCTCTTTTATTCTGGGACCCGTTGTTGATATGTTTGGGTGCTATCTTGAATTGGATTAAGTATTGTTCTTGGACTTAACAGCGAAACATGGACAAATATGACATGTTCGTAATATCTAATAGAGAAGTGGAAGAAAACAATGTAAACTCGTCTCGCCTAGATCTTTGTGTTGCATTGTGCTAAAAGAAACATATACGGTTTGCTACTAGCGACTTTTAATGTAGTATCGTTGTGTAATTCGTAATGGAAGTATAATACGTGATGAGATGATATTATATAATAAATTGATATTTTAGTTACACAAACATAAATAACGAACAATTATTCCAGACTATACGCACTGTCCTATTATATTTTTGATCCAGTTGTTGTTTATTTATTTTTTTGTTGTCTTGAACATCTTTAAGTATCAATTTTGTACTTAGCAACAAAATAGAAATATGATAGTGTGAGAAGAATTATATATACCCGAGAACTGGAGAGAAATGAAAAAAAAAATGAATTTTCAAATTAGCACTTTCGTTGGTGGGATAGAAAATAGATGTGTGGGTTGGACAACTTGTAGGTGAGTGGAAGAAATGCATTGGTCGCAACAACTACATAGTTGCATGTCATGCAAACAACACCCGACATTTTGTCAGAATTATGTGTCACACAGTGCCAATAGAAATAAATATTGACAGCTTTGCACGTTCTCGGTGTATGGGTAGGGTTGTACATCAGTCCAAACGCAGACCGGATTGAGACCCGGTTAATAAAAAATCATAGACCAGACTGAAAAAATCATAGACTGGACCGGGACCTGACCGAGACCAAATACCCTATTCATATTGTCTTGATTATAAAATATAAAATATATATGTTATAAAATTATTAATTGAATTTGGTAACACAAACTAAGTTACACAATTAAATTCTTTCAACTCGAGCGAGCAAACTATTATAAGACTATTGGAAATATGACTAATATAATACTTATAAATAATAACACATTTGAGACTAACAGTCATAAATTTGCAGCACAAAAAACGAGCACTTGCAGTTATTACAAAATTGAATTATATGATAGTTAGTACGTAATATACTAATTTATCAACAATTTGAATTATATGATAGTTAGTACGTAATATACTAATTTATCAACAATTTAACTCATTATGAAACATCTTTTCAATTTTTCTTCGTCACAATATAATATAATATTCAAATTTATTTAATGGTTACTCGGTGTTTTAATAATAAGTACAATGGTTAATTCAACTATTGATATTTATTGATATAATGACATTTCCAGAGTCATTAATAATATACTCTACATCTGTACAACCCTTCATAAATATTAGATATAATTAACATGTATAAGAAGTTTTTTATATTATTCTATTCAACAAGTTCTGATCGATTTCTACCGATTTTGTACCGGGTCGGAACCAGGATCGGATGTAGGAATAATAAAAGACCAAAGACCGGACCGAAAGTTAAGTCAGTCCAAGACTGGACTGGTTTGAATAGCCGGTCTGCTCCGAATAAATCGCTCGAGATCGAGAAATGTACAACCCTATGCATGGATGTCAATCCTAATGGAGTTGGTATTGGCTAAATAATTTTCTATGGGATAAACACAAGTGTTGACATGCAAGACATTTTGAAAAATTATCTTATCCTTAATCAAGTGTATCTAAGGTAGGGGCCAAAAAATTAATTACATGAGATAAACACGGATGAGGCCATTTAAATCTTCCCATTCTAAAAGGAAAGCCCTTCAGTTGTGGGTGAGGCTGCAACCTTATGTGGCCCCAGAGTTTAAGGTATACCGACCTGGCGACCTATACATGTAAATATTAACCGTGAATTACTAAACTGAAATATTTAAATAGTGGTAGCCATATAGATACATATTCATTATAGACTAAAGAAAATAAAATCATGTCTCGTCTACTATTCTACCATACTAAGAGCTAATACTCTTTCCGTCCATCTGCCGTGATGTTTTATCATCAACCGGACTCTTCAAACCTGAATATAAACGGACTCCTAAACCTAAATATCTAGCAACAAACTTTCATCATTTTCTGTAACACAATTATAAGTAGACTCTTCCGTAACCATCTAATATGTACTACCAACAATGCCGCACCTTCTGTGTTGGCATTCAACTGTGCTGCCTCCTTCCCCTTTCTGTAAATCAGTTTTTTACGAGCATCATGACGTTGCTATAATGACGAGTACTGCGCGGTTATAGTTTTCTTTGTTCAGCCGACGCCTCAAAGGCCAGATGAAGAGCAGTGAAGTTGGGTTTGACTTCCAATTCGATTGACATGAGTTGTACAGCTGCCTGCCGATCCTCAAGGTCGAAAAGTATTCCAAGCGTATCTTCTTTAGAGCCCTGCAGTGGTGGTTTATTCTGAATAATCAATGTAACTTCACTTTCAAAATGGGAAGCAAATCATTCTTCCGTTTTCCCTACCGTGGTCTTCTTCTGAGGTGCTTTGATTTCATTTACCGGTTGTGTGGTCGATAGTATAAGGACACGTCAAGTCGCAATTTACGAGAAGACAGAAGTATTCTTTGACGACATGTATACAATCATGTCTCTCCTGTACGGAACTTTGTTTGGCGTATGAAGCAAGCTACAGAATTTCTTTGTCACTCATCCGCTTGCGTGATCAAAACATTTGCAGCTCGCACTCTGATCTCGTGGTGAACTTTGTCTCAATTTCGTTAAGGCCATTGTCTCGTGGAACCATGGATTGGCGGAGCATTTCAATCTACTGGTTGGTTGCCTCTACAATCCGGAGGCATTGGTTTTCCATGGATAATGTTGTGCTAGCATGCGTAAAGTGGCTGGGAGCTTGCGGTTTGTGCAGGGTGTTGACCTGACTCTTTGTGCCTTATGTTGCTCTCTTTCAGTTGTAAGGTTGGTAAGCACTTCTTCTTCTTCTTCTTCCTCCTATTTGGGAATTTCTGCCTTTGGGGTATAATTTCTAGGTGTTTGCACACACACATTACATATTAAGATTCCAACTAAATGTTATATGTTTTTTAGGAAAATCCAATGTTTGACTATATCACCAAGTAAAGCATGCTCATGTCTATGTAAATAGTTTAAACAACACAATGTTTAGATATTTACATCATTTGTTCTTACTAGACGTTATGATTTTTAATGATTTCCTTGAGTGTTATTTCCTTCTTTGATTTTTATTATAAAAAAATTCTTATATGAAATAGTTTCCTGTTGAAAAGCATCGTGTATATATATGAAATGCAAAAGTAAACTATCAACTTGAGTCCCTTAATGAACACTATATTTTTGTTTGACATACTTTTGATATGCATCACGATTGGATATTCTAGGATGAAGTTGTGTTCATGTGGATAACTATATTCATGTTAATACTAATATAGAACTTATTGTCTATGACAATCAAATTTTCACTATTTTTATACAACTATTTTCCATACACTATTTTTAAAATTTTATTTACACTTAGAATCTAAAATCTATAAGATTTATAAAAAAATTAATTACGCTGTAGATTCAAATGATGAAATGTTGTGGTTTTACAAACATGTCAATTTTCTTGTTAGAACTCTTTAATCAACTGACGAGAGAAATTATTTATCGACAATATGATTTTAGTAATCCATTTATCTACTGTGTCCAGATAGATATGTATAGGAAAATGTTACAAGCATAAAAAGGCATTCAATATTCACTTGATAGATGTGTATGCCAATTGTTATGCCCTCGCGTCAAAGATAACCAAAATTGCATGTATGGAATATATATTTTCTTACCTTTCCATTTATGGACTTTATTATTTTTATGTCTCTTATTTCATTCCAACAAATCCATTCATTATATCGAGACCGTGAAGGAATGATTTATTACAAGATATTATTTCCATACATGTGGAAAATGCTTCATATCAAGCGAAAGGACTTACATCTCAACTACTTTTTCTCCTTTTTAACCCTTGTGACCCCAAGCCACCACCCCATCTTGTTCATCAACTTATGTTAAAGGACCTATGGAGACTCAAGCTTAGCCCAGAGAACCACCCCATCTTGTGGAAGCAACAACAAAATATAAAGAGGTTAGATTTATTTTAATCCTAAATGTCAAGGTAGAACAATATACCAATGAAAAAAACTAGATATTAATAAAAACAAGATGCTTTACTAACGAAATTTCCTTTCTATATTTATATAATCACCATTAAGGATTCTTATGCGTTACTAATATATTTAAAATTGTATGCATCGCAATTACATGATCTTGTGGGTCTTGGAGAGGATGAATGATATTATTGTAATATTGGTTGAATTTTATTTTACTTTCATATGAAATGATGTTATATATTTTTTTATAAAAAATGTATAAGCGTTTGCTTAGAAATGGAAAGAATATATACTAGGGAAAAGATTTAGTTTTGTGTGGAAGCCAACTATAGGTCATTCCTTATTTTTAAAAAATGAGTCATCAAGGAGACTTTCTCTTCCCAATCCCTCATTGACCTGTGAGGCCTGACACACACAGGAGGAGTATGGTAAACCAAGTGTACGACCCATCAGTTCTGACACAAACCATGTCAGACATAAATCACAATTTTATTTGTACCTGTCAGGATTCAAATTTGAGACCTTTGTCTGCGTTCATAGTCTGATCACTAGTGAGCTACATCCTTGCGGGCATCATTCCTTATTTTAGTATTTTGTGTTGTATGTATTCCTAATGATTATGTATTTGTATACTAAAGCCTCAATGATCAAAATTATCCCAATTCTCGATATTCTAATCGGTATTGTAATTCTAATATTCATTATGTATAGTTCGTTTTGTAAATGTAAATGTTATTTGGAGGATATTATATATCATTTACCCATACATACATCACTACTAATTACAATAAAATTTAAATATCAACAACATTTTTGTACATCTTGCTACATCAAAATAATACACTAAAATACTACACAAGCAACACATACAATTTTTTATTATTTATAGTAATATTATTTTAACCATACAAAATCCTCATAAATTGGTATAAATCATCTCAATTTGAAAATGTATAAACAAACTCTATAAAAATTGATTTTTTATACAAATATAAGAGAAATAGATCAATAATCATATAGAATAATGATTTACATCTCTATGTTGATCATTTAGTAATATACTATTCTTATTAAATACATTTTCGTTAATGTATGTATAACAATGTAGATTTTCATTTACCTTCTTTGTTACTCTAAGAGACTGATGCCTTTATTTTAAATCAAGTATAAACTAAAACTTATTTAATCAAGAAAAATAGCTAAGTCAGATAATTTATTGTTTTTTCAATAGAGGCTTTTAGACTTATATACAGTTCTTATGAGCATGAAAGTATGAAAAGTTGTACCTGTTAAAGTGACTTATTACTAAAAATATGAATTAGAAAATTATTTTCAATACAAATTCTAAATGTTTGATAAATTTAAGTTCTAGGATTTGTGTACATAACAAAAGTTTACTTTGAGTTGTTATTGATAAAAAAAGAACATAAAATGTGTCAAATATATATGTCATAACATATTCAAGCTACAACTTCAACATATACATTGTCAAACTTGCTAATGTTAATAGTAAAATCATAGAAGTAACTAAAGCACATGCTCTTCTTTTTTCTAATGTATTAGAAGGGATTTCATATGCATGTTTATCCACAACTCCATATAACCTATTGACAAGATGGAATGTATGAAACTCTTATTTTGTGGTATCCTTGTTCTGATGAATGGAGTTTACTTCATAAACATGATATATGTTCATAGTTTGGTATATATAATATCATATAGAATAAATATATCCAATATTTTTCATTTTGTTGTTAATAACAATAAATCTTGATAAGTATATTAATGAATTTTTAAGAGAAGGAAAATTACATTTGATGTTCTTCCAATATAACAAGCAAAAACATCAAAATTGGATATGATAGGTCATGTTTCTATGGAGGTATAATAATTCTAATAATATTAAATATTGATAGTTTATATTTGAAGGATCAAATAACTATCAGTTACACATTTTGTAATTTCTAATATCACATGCCATTTCAATTTTTTTACTTGTAAATAGAAAAAAAGTTACCATTTAGTTAGATGTAGTAAATTTTATGATTAATAAAAATATAGAGTTTTATTGTATGTAAATAAATTGTTTTCTATGATTGATACCGTAAAAGATTATCCACATTTACTTTTTATATAAATGAATGGCATGTATCTAAACATATGTTCCTGACAAGCACATATTTATCAACATCCATATATATTTAATGTGCTCACCTTTTGCATGAGCTAAAATCCCTGTCAAACCACGAATGTGAGATGTAGTTTTATCTCCATAAATCATTTGGTTGAGTGGAGGAATATTCAATTCACAAGAATGAAGTTAGTGATGATAGTGAGATTTTATAATGGACACAAAGAAAAGGGTTGACATATTATTTTATAATATGTTGCAAATGTGATTGAATTATACTATATAAATATGGTTCCAAGGGAAAAAATATAGAGATTTTGCTGAAAGGGATTTCCACATATTACTCATTTATCACAAATTTACCATAATTGTTATTCAACATGTTTTTAAGCATAAAACCACTTAGGTCAACTACTCGAGTAAATGACAGTGAATTATGTTTTGCACATGGTCCCTTGAATAAGTTTGTTTTGAATAATTCAATTATATGTTGGCAGTCGTGTTGTATAATACATGTGCATGCTATCTTCAAATTAATATCGACTCATAGCATTTGGATGAGAAATGCTACATGACGTGGTTGTGTTGGACTTGTACATATTTTTAAAAGAAAAACAATAATACTATGAACATGTTTATAAAGTCACATGTTTATTTTCGAGCAAAGGTGAGATTCTAAACAATGTAACTGAAAAGAACAAGATAAGACATCTATATGCAAAACTATAGAAAGAAATTAAATAATAAACGCACATGTAAGATGTTAGGAATATTATAAAAAATGATGATTTTCGTATGTGGTGAGTCGTTGACTATATTATCGTTTCATATTTACCATACTGAGTACTCAAATTTCTTATAAATATGACTACTTATGGTTTTAGTGAATCTTAAGTGTCAAGGATTCCGTAGTAGGGATGTTGGTAAACATCCTGATTGAGACATGGAGATACATGTGATGGTGTGTATCTTGCATTTAAAATATTTTTATTGTTGGAAATTTAAATTAAAATCACCATGACCACTTCTACATGTATTATGGGAGTTGTGTTATGCATTCAATGACATATAACCTTGCCTTACTTGTGAAGAAACCCATACATTTAACAACCGAGGAGTTTCATCTAATGAATATGGTTATAAACTATATAATATTCTATTTGCATTTAATTCACACTCAATTTATCCATTAAAGATAATATGTCGACTAATTTTTCTAGAAGTCCTAATAATGGAGCTACTAGATAACATGTGTTCTTTGTCACTTTTGAAAATGAATAAAATTTACAATATCTTTTAGTCAACATGCATACATATCAATAAGAGACGAATCAATTATCTATATAGGTCCGCAAGCACTAGCTTGGGTGGTCAAGTCAGGTGTTATCCTCACAAAGGATGATGAGTTGATTCTCCTTGGAGGATCTACTCATAAATAAACTTCCTACTAGGTCAGTTTACCTCTGATGTGGCTAATTGAGATACCATGTGGGCACACTCATCTCTCAAGTTTACCATACCTTTCATATGGGCATCTAACTGTGGGGTAGATGTTCTCTAATTATAACCAAATTGAATCACTTATCCAAATTATTCAATAGGTCTGATGTGTCGAAATATCCTATAAAAGTCTGATGTATCGTAATGCAACCCTTGAATGAGGGTGCCCTTCAACCTAGAATAGTTATGAGATATTGTGGATGCCAGGATATTATATTCCCTCACATTGACATAGAGAGCCTTATCAAAAGTAACTCAATATTTTACAGAAGCTAAGTAGACAAAGACCACATGAAACAAAGTCCTGAAAGAGATATTCAAAACCTATCACTATAGAGAAAGCTGACATACCCATAGGCAGAAAGATTTATCAAAAAGCTAAAATGTCAAGAAGATTAGTGGCTCAATGATCTACTGTCAACCATGAAAGGGAGAGGGAATGGGAAGTATAGACAACAACACATTGGGCACATGGGTGAAGGAAAGAACACCGATTATTTTTTTAGTATGAGACGCGTACAAAGTATGTGTACTAACTAGTATATCTAAACGACATAATAAAAAAACATCTAATTGTTTCCAGAATTGATGCAACTTGTCAGTTATTTTAATATAAACTTTTATTTTTAAGGATGCTCCATAAATTTTTGATTGAGATGCTACTTGAAGTACGTATGCCGTAAATAATATACTTCAAACAATTTAGATTTTGATTAAGTGGTATATTATTTTTTTAGGGCTCGTACGTAGTATATTATTGCTAACACTATATCAAAATGGCAAGTATAATTTACATATATTTTTCTTACCTTTAGACATAATAATATGAATGACAAATAGATTATAATTGAAAACAATTGTATACAAAAGTATCCAATATATATAGAACGATGTGGTTATATATACATAAACATGTAATGGATGCTTTAAGTAAAATGTAATAAATCTAGGCATTTGCGTTGTTTGTTTGAATTTGCCGTGGGCATGATCTAGTCCGTATAAATATCTCGATCAAAAAAACATAAGCCGGTCCGTCTATTAATAGTATAAGGATCGAGTCTGGTCGTGTTATGCTGGTCTGAATATAAGTGGACCGACCTAATTTGATGCTCATCCCTATTTTTGCCATCTTATGATCTATTCACACGGGTTGTCGAAAGGAAAAATAAAACAACCTTTCAAAATTAGTAATTCAGATTGATACTGCTTTCTTTATGAATAAGAGTGTCTGGAATTTCATTTATTTAGGTTTATTATATCTTTAGCATAAAAAGAAATCGTATTTATTTAGTTAGTTCTATTGTTGACCGCCAATGAGTGTTTTGGGTAAAGAACGAGGAAGAAAGGATTCCTTAATTTTTTTTTTCTCGGATGAGCGAACTATTTCTTTAATGCTTGTGGCGTCATTCGCATGTATGCAATGTTTATGTTTCGTGAGATTCGATTGGTAAATACATTATATAATAGCTTGGTTATTGATATTCCAGTCATGTATTTTCGCTTGTATCTTCAAGAAAATGTACTGATGAGCCGCGAGACTTTCTACTTTCCGTACCTATTGGTACGCCTATTGGGTGGTTTACGCGCCATCAGTTGTCATGATATTTTACCTCCCAGAGCTGATGTTTTATTCTCACCATGAGAAATTTACGCCAAGCAATCCATGATTTTTTTGTCGTGAATGGAGACAATGCGCCGCTTCGGCCTACCCGCGAATGGTGTCCTCAAGCGGCGAACTTTCCGATCATTCCCCTCTTGTCTTTTTCCTCACTACCCTTGTCTCCCGGTAGGTGGAAGGGAACAAACCGTTCGTTTGATCTTCCAATGGGACCCGACTTCCTTCCTTTCAGCTTAGACTACAAGAACAACGGAATCATCTGAGCAAATTCTCCGTAAGGGCACTACATAACATTCCCGGAATCTATTCATTGTTGCAAAGAAACCTGTCAAGTCTTGCCACTTCTTTTCTCCTAACTAATTCCAGACCCCTGGTCCGATATCCATGAGTTCAAAGTCTCCAGTCATCAATCATATTTCTAAATATTAAAGCAGCCTCGTTATCGTACGAGTTATTCTTCTTCTTTCATAATCTCCAGCCACACCTTGGTCCTTTAAACAAGCACCAAATTTGCTTCATTCATCTCAATCGAATTTCCTTCCCACATGGTTTAAGACTTCTAGAAATAAAAAGTGAAATGCACCCTTTATTCTCTTTTGTTGGTAACATCAAGTAATTGTAGATGATTGAGGATGGTCTCAATGTGGTAGCTCCAATATACCTCTCGCCTTGCCCCTAGCTTCAATTCTCTCAAACGATCGGAAGGCCATTTGGCAATTCCCCTTATTGGCTATTGGTCGTTTACTCCCACGATCTATTACTGTAATTGGCAAATGGCCACAGGCTTCAAGCCACCTTATTCTTTTACTCTTCTCGTGGTCTTGTTCTTCTCAATTCCATGGCTGTTCGAAATTCAACTCGGAATAGAATCATAGACTGGACATATAAATTGGATATGCCACAATAAATGGGAACACCATTCCCACTTTTATATCATCATTGTCTCATCTTTTAATTCATCACCATCATTGACATTAGTTCATACCTTTTTGGAAGGTGAACGTCCTTGTTCCTCTTCCCACCTTCATTGCTCCTCTTTGAGTTTTCCTTGCCCACGGGTTGTAAATAGGGTTTTTAATATTTTATTGTTTTTATTATGCTTGGGATCATTCAAAGATATTTGTTTATTTATGGTTGCCTATCACCACGGTTTGAGTAGTGAATTTGATCCTTTTCACTCTAAAAGGAGTATATATGTTGTTGGTTACCTTCTTGGTGGTTCACTATTCTAGCGATGGTTGGTTCCTTATTTTCATGGAGTTTGATACTTTTTCGAAGGACTCTTAATTATATCATTCTTTGTTCTTCTTTGATATTGCATTAGAAAGACCTAATGAACTTCCTCGTTGGTCTTCTCTTTTGTATCTCCAATGTGATAGAAATTATTATAGAATTTATTGTTTATTTGTTTTCCTATCATTGATTTGAGTTCTTTATCTTAGAGTTAGAGCCACTAACATGCATTTTATGAAGCTATCATTATTTTATTTTCGTTGAAATGTCAAATGTGGAAAGCACTAGTACTATCAATGTCATTTGTGTTTGCTTCTTCTTCTCTAATAAAATTTGGCATTGGCATTTCTTAAAATAAATTCTAGAGGAACAGATAGACTCCCATAGATAATCTTTGAAAATTCAACAAATAAACAAATTAACATAAACACACGTATAAACAAACCTATAAAGAAGCAGATGAAGGAAGGAATAGACACAATCATCATGTATAGAACGCGGTTAAAAGATCATTAAGATTTTCTAATTAGCACCTAGTTGTCTTTTCAAACACCAGGATCGCATAAATAGATCTTAAACACATTGAGAGGAAATATCATATAAAATTATAATATAAAACAACTAAGAAAAGGATCAAACTATATAATTTCTCCTTTAGATCTTTGACAAAGGATAAGACCACATGTTTCCTTTTCCAGTCTAAACAAAAACCACAAACTAATTTCATTGGGATGTGGGCATCAAAATATCACCATAAATGTAACACCCCTGACCTGGGTTATACTTTAACCCTAGGTGTTTTGATTAAGAAAGATGATTAAATGCTTAATCTTATCTTGTGAAAGGTAATTAGGGTTCAAGAGGAACTTATATTGCAATTCTAGTCCTTTTTTAACATTGTTGAAATCAATGTTTTGCCTGTTTTGGACTAAAGTGCAAATTACCCAAGTTGAGGGGTTTAAGTGCAAATTGTGCATGATAATATGTTCCTCATGTGTTGAATCATAATGAGAGTAAAAATGATGCTGAGGTATGGCTTATGGAAGCTTGAATACCAAGAAAGAGCTGATAAAGCAATGTATGTGCATGAAAACCTAGTTTTGGTGTAATGTGCAATTTACCCAAAACCTAGGGTTCAATATGCAAATTACCACTTCAATAAGGTCCTTAATGTTCCTTGGCATCATGTAGAGCAAATAAAATGAGAGGGGTGCCTCATTTGAATTAAGTTGGAGGAGAGAGAATCTTGATATTAAAATAATCAAGATTTAATCATAAGTGAAACCCTAATTCAAATTAGGGCAAAAATGAATGTATTAATTAAAGGGCCTTCAACCAAAATGTTATTGGTTGATTTTGAATAAGGATGGACGTTCTTTTTCCAAGATAAGGAACGAAAATATCCTAAGAAGGTGAAATTCCACTCACCATTATTATAAGGAAAAGAAAACGCACTCACATATGGATATTAATATAATAAGCATTAAGGTGCTTAATTTGATTTTCTTTAAATGATGGATAATGAAGAGGAATAAGAGGCAATGAAGATAGCCTCATCCTTAAGGATTTTTAGGGGAATTTTAGGGGGAAGAGGCGGCCATATTTTTGGAATTTAATGCATTTTAATAATGCATTTTCTCTCTCATCAATTTTCTTATAAAAGTACCTTTACCAAGCCAAAACAAAGGCTATTTCGGATTCTTTTCTTTCCTCTTGCTTGGAAAACGACTAAGGAGCTGTGGAGGAGCAGGAGGACGACCCCAACCTGTTGGTAAGGTCCTTGATCTTCGTTCTCCTTGATTCCATGGTGGAAATAAAAAATAAATCATTGATTTCTTCTTATTTTGATCTCCTCTTCAACCCTAGCCAACTTTTTCATCCAAAAGCTTGAGGACGAGTTTAGAAGGAGTTGCTAGAGCTTCATCCACCATTAATGGCGTGATCTTGAAGCTTTGGATCTCAATTGGAGGCGGGTTTTATAACTCAAACCCTTAATCATTGCTATTGCATCAATCAATTATGCTTTGTTGATTGTTTTCTTCAATTTGATACATACTTGTTTCTTTGCTGCAATTTCCATCAAGAACGGTTGCTGTTCTTGGTTGTTCGAAGGAAGGGGATGATGAAATTATCCTAGATGCTTATCCAAAGAAAAGTACCAAGCCAAATGGTCTTGATAGCTACTCCAAATCGAATTGAATTAAATGCTGATTTTCAACCTGATCAACTTGACCTGTTTGGGAAAACGGTTTCAAGACCGTTTGATATGATTGACCAAGCGTTGACCGTTTGGGAATATTGTTCCTAATTATGTACTCTAATGACCCTACAAATTTGAGGGGTTAACTCCAAACGAATCGTGAGTTGAAGGTCAACCAATTAGATAAATCGAATTGAATTAAATGCTGATTTTCAACCTGATCAACTTGACCTGTTTGGGAAAACGGTTTCAAGACCGTTTGAGTGTGTTGACCAAGCGTTGACCGTTTAGGATTCCTGTGCATAATGATTTTTTTTAATGACCCACCAAATTTGAGGGATTAACTCCCAAGGAATCGTGAGTTGAAGCCTAATCAATTAGGGAAACCTAATTGAATTAAGTGCTGATTTTCAACCTGATTTAATTGACCTTTTTGAGTAAATGGTCTCAAGACCATTTGAATGCGTTGACCAAGGGTTGACTGTTTGGGATTACTGTTACTAATGATTTGTTCTAATGACTCACCAAATTTGAGTGATTAACTCCCAAGGAATTGTGAGTTGAAGGCTATTCAATTAAGCAAACCCTAATTGTTTATGGAAGCAATAACTATGTCAAACATAGTTGTTTGTATTTGATCGGATGGTTGATGTAACCAAATCAAGTGGAGAGAATGATAGAAATGAATTCATACATTAGTATGATTCATATGGTGATTTAGGGTAGGATCCTTAGTAAAGATACCAAGAAACCCTAATTGAGTAGGTTAACGAACCCTAACCCTGATTTAGGGAAATTCTGAGTAAAACCCTAATCTAGGGTAATAGTGTAACCCTAATTAAGGGTAATAGTGTAATCCTAATTAAGGGTAATGACTTGGGTAACTCTAATTTAAGGTAATGAAATGCCAAACCCTAATTGGATGAATAATGAATCCCTAATTTATGGGTAATTGAATGAAACCCTAATTGGGATGATTAGTGAAACCCTAATTGAGGGTGATTCCCTGAGAAACTCTAATTGAGGATGATTCCATGTGAAACCCTAATTGAGGGCGATGTCATATGAAACCTTAAACCTAACACAGAGTAAAGCTATGTAAAACCCTAAATTTGGGCTATAGTGCTTGGAATTCTAATCATGGGCAATAGGATGATAAATCATAACCCTAATGTCTGGGTAATGATATGAGTAAACCTTAACGATGAAATAATGAGTAATACCCTATAATGATGAAATATCTCAAGTGGTTGACTATATGCAACCTTATAATAGGCAATGCCTTAATTTGAGATGAGTCCATATCATTGAAGATAGTTGGACAATCCTAGTGTGTGATCTATGCACATCATGGTAAAGGTGATAGGTTGGTGGATGAAAGTATTAAGATGTGAAATTCCTTATTATAAGATAAGTTAATAAACTCATGTAAGATAGAAGTGATGAGGGAAGTGATACATTGAGACATAATAGATATCACATTTAGCATTTCAGGGTTGATATACCTCGATGCATCTCAAATCCAATATTTTTAGATAAGATACACAAGGAGAGTGTTATGTAAATTGTCACAATGAAATGTAATGAGTTTAACATACTTGATAAGTAAGCTAAAAGGAGTATGATGTAATCATACCATGATAATGATGAGAGATAAACTCATACCTTGTGTTTATGATCATTTAATGATAAATGATAAGAATATTAAATACTTGGAATGTCGATGGATGCTCCTAGATGTATGGAACAATATATTAGGGTTGTATTGATAAAATGAACATGAAACCCTAATTGATGTGAATAGTAAACCCTAACCCTGTGGAGGAAATAGTGGTGTTACTATTATATTACATGAGTTAATATGTTATTGTTGCCTAGTGAGAGGTGACAAGATGTTTAATGGCCTTGTGATCCATATGGTTAGATGTTACTTAGTAAGAAGTAACAAGATGTTTCATGGGCATGATTGAGCCCTGAATGAGGTGTATTCCTCTTATGTTGATAAGGGTTGATACCCTGTAATATTGTGAAAAGGATTTATATCCTGTGATAGCATGATGACTGGTGTAGTCTTATGAATGGCAAGTGAATATTACCATGTGATGATGAGATGAGAAATTATGTTTCATATGTTTTATATATTTTCAGGTTTTGATATTTATATGCTTGCTAGAAGTGAATTAGGGTTTGTATGTCCACTTGTTTGATACAGCCTTAATTCACCCAATTGGCATAACTAATCAAGTGCAACTCTAATCATGTAGTGTCATGTGCCATAGATCCATCTGAGTGTCAGAACTTGCCAGATGGTGAAACGAGTATTCCTAAGGGAAACTCGGAGTGCATACTGATGAGTATGTGGGGTGCTTGTCATCCTGAATTCAAGTGTTTAGCGAGGATGACTGTGGTCATACCTAGCCCTTAGTTTGAGAACGGTTGCGGTCGTGTCTCAGTGATTATATATGTGATGATATTAGAGGACAACTGTGGTTGTACCTCAGATGGTAGGGTATGCGTACCCACCTCTTTCACTAGTGTCGTGACCTGTACCAAGGATGGACTAGGCTGTTAGCAGCTTGACCTTTTGTGTCACTGTGGCGGACCCATACTGACCGGGGGCGGAGAAGATCTTAGGAGTCCGGCTCTTCCTAGATCTTGTATGGCACTGATTTCGACTTAGTAGTGGTCAGTTTGATTTTGAGTGGTATCCTCAATTTCCTCAGGACATAATAAAAGATATAATACAACCATATAGCATATCTGTTTAGGGTTATACATGACACTTCACATTGGATGATAACCCTTGTTTGTTCTCTTTACATAAAGATGATGCTTAGTGCAACTAAGAGATAGTAATTATACTTATGTTGTGGATATGCATAACACTGTAAATGTGTACATACAATAGTCATGCTTATGTTGATATCCTACTGCTACTGTTGATTATAATCATGATGCTAGATATCTCATGTTGATAGTTATGTTTCACATGCTATCCATGCCTCTATAATTAGAAATACATGACAGAGGCTTAATGCCTGTAATTAGGTTTGGTTAAAGTCCAATGCCTGGATGTGTAATCAGGATTGGTATAGTCCAATGCCTGAAACATTTATACCTGATTGATATAGTTTAATGCTTGAATAAGACATGATGATTTATATTATCACATGTCTGGCATAAGTGAATACTTGTTTAGCAGATTGGCTAAGGCCAACAAATAGAAACAAGAATGAATCATGGGTGACACATCAGAATAATGAATGACATGAGTAAAGCTTGAGATGTTGAAAATGTATGGTAGATAAATGGTATACATGTTCTTTCTATTTCTTATAAAGAGAATAGATGAATTACTGTTCAATCATAGATAGGTGTAATACTTTAAAAGATGAGAATGATCTAAACTGCTTATCCTCTGCTCAGTTTTATATTAATTAAACTACAATAATGATGTTTCTGGCAGAGAGTTATATCTCTCGCTGGGGCAATTTTCAATTGTCTCACCCCCGTGGGAACCAACATTTTTAGGTAGACGAGTGTGAAAGAGACTGAGAATATCTTTCGGATGAAGAACATCAACAGCTACAAGGACAGCAGTGACAACTCAGGTTGAGTGTGCTGTCTATCGTGTTTGGTAGATAGAAGTCCTATGTGTCGTCTCTGTACTCTCAGGTCCTCGGAGTTAGTACTTAGTGCTTTTAATGTATCATTTTGAGATCTTGGCTTGATGCCTCGAGGTTACTATGTTGTCTGTGTTTAGCTTTTAACAAGGCAGTTGATGTTGTAACCCTCGAGAAGAGATGGTATAAGATATATACTTATGAACCATGATGTAAATGTAATACATTGGTTATTGTTGAAAGATTTTTCTTATGATTGGGTCTCTTTGAAAAAGGTTTAAAATTTTTAGTGATTTTCTGTAATCTGCTGCTTAGTGAACGCTTCCGCATTAGTTAATTATGTTTTGTTAGTTGGATGCTACAATTAAGTGGTATCAGAGCTCTAGGTTCGCTGAGTCTACAGAGACATAGGACTAAGGTAGTAGAGTCTGTTCTGGTATCATCCAGTGTATCTGATAATGTCTTCTGCTCATATAAGAGAAGAAGAACTTAAAGATGACTGGGTCACATGAGGAGATTGCTGCTGAGAGCAGCAATATTGCACCAAGAAGAGGTGCATGGGAGCAGGCAAGACAGATACAATTGCCTAAGAGTCTCCTAGTTGATCCATTTATGATAAGAAAATCTTTCTTTAAGTATTACTGTTGGGTAGATTAGAGCAACAGGAATGCATATAGTGGACTGGATACTAGCTTTACGATCTAGGTTATCAGTCCTTAATACAGAAGTTTGAGCTTTAAAAGAGTTCCTAAATGACTTAGTCATGTGTGTATAATGATATGAAAAGTGAGGAATATGATAGTATACAAAGTGCATACCACTTAATCTCAGTATTTATATACCCTGTCCAGGTATACAACTATTGATGATAAAGTGAGTATGGAAACTCTTAGATTGTAATCTCTCTGATTGCCCTGATCAAGCAGTCATTCTGATACAATCTAATGAGTATCATGAAATCAGAAATATGGAATGAATAAATGTGTGATAAACTAAGTATAAGAAACAGAAGTCTGAGATAATCTCAAATGAGCATGTTGTATGAGGAACTAAAAGTGTACTCCTCATAAGATAAGAGTAAGAATAAGGGAGATGAACCCTGTTCAACAATGCTGCAAGCATAATAGAGATCTTTCCCATATGAGGAAATGGGAATTGTGATGAGATCATGAGATGATCATAAACATGCTAGATAATAATAAAGAAAGGGATAATGACATGCAATCATCCTTACAAATTTCAATGCTAAAGGCAAGGAACCTAGGATGAGATAAAAAGTAAATGGTTCATGAATAATTGAAAATACATAAATTAATAAGAGGAATATGAATCCTTGTTTTCTTTCCTTTCAGGGACATGGAAATCAAGTGGGTCTTAGGACACTTGATGTGCATAAGATAAATGTGTTCATGTGATGGATACTTAGAAAAGTATCAGTTATCTTGGACTTTGGTCCCAAGATGAGGACATGAAACAATTAACGTTTCCAAATGAAAGGAAGAGATATATATGATGTGTTTCCAACACATGTGATAGATACCAAGGTGAAAGATTCTGGTATCTGAGAGTTATTAGATGGGTTAGGTTGGCTACCTAGAGTGGTCAACTGTGAAATTAGTCTGATTATAATAATATGAACATCATATGTTAGGGGTTTATGCTCTGCATAAACATGATATTAATAAAGAATGTATGATGCTTCTCTGAATAAGAAAAGTGTTATTTGACACAAAGTTGACTCTATAGTCAATGATGAGGGACAGTGGGGCATGTGCCTTGTGTGTTGATTCTATGAGAATCTTATATGGAAACACTTGGTGCTGATCAAAGTTTTATGGTGTCTCCATAATAATGAGATGTTATGTGAAGACTAGATAGTATGATAAATGAAATATATCTATCCTCCTTTATCTGGATTTCGAGGACGAAATCCTTGTTAGGGGTTTATAATTTGTAACACCCCTGACCTGGGTTATACTTTAACCCTAGGTGTTTTGATTAAGAAAGATGATTAAATGCTTAATCTTATCTTGTGAAAGGTAATTAGGGTTCAATAGGAACTTATATTGCAATTCTAGTCCTTTTTGAACATTGTTGAAATCAATGTTTTGGCTGTTTTGGACTAAAGTGCAAATTACCCAAGTTGAGGGGTTTAAGTGCTAATTGTGCATGATAATATGTTCCTCATGTGTTGAATCATAATGAGAGTAAAGATGATGCTGAGGTATGGCTTATGGAAGCCTGAATACCAAGAAAGAGCTGATAAAGCAATGTATGTGCATGAAAACCTAGTTTTGGTGTAATGTGCAATTTACCCAAAACCTAGGGTTCAATATGAAAATTACCACTTCAATAAGGTCCTTAATGTTCCTTGGCATCATGTAGATCAAATAAAATGAGAGGGGTGCCTCATTTGAATTAAGTTGGAGGAGAGAGAATCTTGATATTAAAATAATCAAGATTTAATCACAAGTGAAACCCTAATTCAAATTAGGGCAAAAATGAATGTATTAATTAAAGGGCCTTCAATCAAAATGTTATTGGTTGATTTTGAATAAGGATGGACGTTCTTTTTCCAAGATAAGGAACGAAAATATCCTAAGAAGGTGAAATTCCACTCACCATTATTATAAGGAAAAGAAAACCCACTCACATATGGATATTAATATAATAAGCATTAAGGTGCTTAATTTGATTTTCTTTAAATGATGGATAATGAAGAGGAATAAGAGGCAATGAAGATAGCCTCGTCCTTAAGGATTTTGAGGGGAATTTGAGGGGGAAGAGGCGGCCATATTTTTGGAATTTAATGCATTTTAATAATGCATTTTCTCTCTCATCAATTTTCTTATAAAAGTACCTTTACCAAGCCAAAACAAAGGCTATTTAGGATTCTTTTCTTTCCTCTTGCTTGGAAAACGACTAAGGAGCTGTGGAGGAGCAGGAGGACGACCCCAACATGTTGGTAAGGTCCTTGACCTTCGTTCTCCTTGATTCCATGGTGGAAATAAAAAATAAATCATTAATTTCTTCTTATTTTGATCTCCTCTTCAACCCTAGCCAACTTTTTCATCCAAAAGCTTGAGGACGAGTTTAGGGGGAGTTTCTATAGCTTCATCCACCATTAATGGCGTGAGCTTGAAGCTTTGGAGCTCAATTGGAGGCGGGTTTTATAACTCAAACCCTTAATCATTGTTATTGCATCAATCAATTATGCTTTGTTGATTGTTTTCTTCAATTTGATACATACTTGTTTCTTTGCTGCAATTTCCATCAAGAACGGTTGCTGTTTTTGGTTGTTCGAAGGAAGGGGATGATGAAATTATCCTAGATGCTTATCCAAAGAAAAGTACCAAGCCAAATGGTCTTGATAGCTACTCCAAATCGAATTGAATTAAATGCTGATTTTCAACCTGATCAACTTGACCTGTTTGGGCAAACGGTTTCAAGACCGTTTGATATGGTTGACCAAGCATTGACTGTTTGGGAATATTGTTCCTAATTATGTACGCTAATGACCCTCCAAATTTGAGTGGTTAACTCCAAAGGAATCGTGAGTTGAAGGCCAATCAATTAGATAAATCGAATTGAATTAAATGCTGATTTTCAACCTGATCAACTTGACCTGTTTGGGAAAACGGTTTCAAGACCGTTTGAGTGTGTTGACCAAGCGTTGACCGTTTAGGATTCCTGTTCATAATGATTTTGGTTAATGACCCACCAAATTTGAGGGATTAACTCCCAAGGAACCGTGAGTTGAAGCCTAATCAATTAGGGAAACCTAATTGAATTAAGTGCTGATTTTCAACCTGATTTAATTGACCTTTTTGAGTAAACGGTCTCAAGACCGTTTGAATGCATTGACCAAGGGTTGACTGTTTGGGATTACTGTTCCTAATGATGTGTTATAATGACTCACCAAATTTGAGTGATTAACTCCCAAGGAATCGTGAGTTGAAGGCTATTCAATTAAGCAAACCCTAATTGTTTATGGAAGCAATAACTATGTCAAACATAGTTGTTTGTATTTGATCGGATGGTTGATGTAACCAAATCAAGTGGAGAGAATGATAGAAATGAATTCATACATGAGTATGATTCATATGGTGATTTAGGGTAGGATCCTTAGTAAAGAGACCAAGAAACCCTAATTGAGTAGGTTAACGAACCCTAACCCTGATTTAGGGAAATTCTGAGTAAAACCCTAATCTAGGGTAATAGTGTAACCCTAATTAAGGGTAATAGTATAATCCTAATTAAGGGTAATGACTTGGGTAACTATAATTTAAGGTAATGAAACGCCAAACCCTAATAGGATGAATAATGAATCCCTAATTTATGGGTAATTGAATGAAACCCTAATTGGGATGATTAGTGAAACCCTAATTGAGGGTGATTCCCTGAGAAACTCTAATTGAGGATGATTCCATGTGAAACCCTAATTGAGGGCGATGTAATATGAAACCTTCAACCTAACACAGAGTAAAGCTATGTAAAACCCTAAATTTGGGCTATAGTGCATGGTATTCTAATCATGGGCAATATGATGATAAATCATAACCCTAATGTCTAGGTAATGATATGAGTAAACCTTAATGATGAAATAATGAGTAATACCCTATAATGATGAAATATCTCAAGTGGTTGACTATAGGCAACCTTATAACAGGCAATGCCTTAATTTGAGATGAGTCCATATCATTGAAGATAGTTGGACAATCCTTGTGTGTGATCTATGCACATCATGGTAAAGGTGATAGGTTGGTGGATGAAAGTATTAAGATGTGAAATTCCTTATTATAAGATAAGTTAATAAACTCATGTAAGATAGAAGTGATGAGGGAAATGATACATTGAGACATGATATATATCACATTTAGCATTTCAGGGTTGATATACCTTGATGCATCTCAAATCCAATATTTTTAGATAAGATACACAAGGAGAGTGTTATGTAAATTGTCACAATGAAATGTAATGAGTTTAACATACTTGATAAGTAAGCTAAAATGAGTATGATGTAATCATACCATGATAATGATGAGAGATAAACTCATACCTTGTGTTGATGATCATTTAATGATAAATGATAAGAATATTAAATACTTGGAATGTCGATGGATGCTCCTAGATGTATGGAACAATATATTAGGGTTGTATTGATAAAACGAACATGAAACCCTAATTGATGTGAATAGTAAACCCTAACCCTGTGGAGGAAATAGTGGTGCTACTATTATATTACATGAGTTAATATGTTATTGTTGCCTAGTGAGAGGTGACAAGATGTTTAATGGCCTTGTGAGCCATATGGTTAGATGTTACTTAGTAAGAAGTAACAAGATGTTTCATGGGCATGATTGAGCCCTGAATGAGGTGTATTCCTCTTATGTTGATAAGGGTTGATACCCTGTAATATTGTGAAAAGGATTTATATCCTGTGATAGCATGATGACTGGTGTAGTCTCATGAATGGCAAGTGAATATTACCATGTGATGATGAGATGAGAAATTATGTTTCATATGTTTTATATCTTTTCAGGTTTTGATATTTATATGCTTGCTAGAAGTGAATTAGGGTTTGTATGTCCACTTGTTTGATGCTTCCTTAATTCACCCAATTGACATAACTAATCAAGTGCAACTCTAATCATGTAGTGTCCTGTGCCATAGATCCATCTGAGTGTCAGAACTTGCCAGATGGTGAAATGAGTATTCCTAAGGGAAACTCGGAGCGCATACTGATGAGTATGCGGGGTGCTTGTCATCCTGAATTTAAGTGTTTAGGGAGGATGACTGTCGTCATACCTAGCCCTTAGTTTGAGAACGGCTGCGGTCGTGTCTCGGTGATTATATATGTGATGATATTAGAGGACAACTGTGGTTGTACCTCAGATGGTAGGGTATGCGTACCCACCTCTTTCACTAGTGTCGTGACCTGTACCAAGGACGGACTAGGCTGTTAGTAGGTTGACCTTTTGTGTCACTGTGGGGGACCCGTACTGACCGGGGGCGGAGAAGATCTTAGGAGTCCGGCTCTTCCTAGATCTTGTATGGCACTGATTTCGACTTAGCAGTGGTCAGTTTGATTTTGAGTGGTATCCTCAATTTCCTCAGGACATAATAAAAGATATAATACAGCCGTATAGCATATCTGTTTAGGGTTATACATGACGCTTCACATTGGATGATAACCCTTGTTTGTTCTCTTTACATAAAGATGATGCTTAGTGCAACTAAGAGATAGCAATTATACTTATGTTGTGGATATGCATAAGACTGTAAATGTGTACATACAATAGTCATGCTTATGTTGATATCCTACTGCTACTGTTGATTATAATCATGATGCTAGATATCTCATGTTGATAGTTATGTTTCGCATGCTATCCATGCCTCTATAATTAGAAATACATGACATAGGCTTAATGCCTGTAATTAGGTTTGGTTAAAGTCCAATGCCTGGATGTGTAATCAGGATTGGTATAGTCCAATGCCTGAAACATTTATACCTGATTGATATAGTTTAATGCTTGAATAAGACATGATGATTTATATAATCACATGTCTGGCATAAGTGAATACTTGTTTAGCAGATTGGCTAAGGCCAACAAATAGAAACAACAATGAATCATGGGTGACACATCAGAATAATGAATGACATGAGCAAAGCTTGAGATGTTGAAAATGTATGGTAGATAAATGGTATACATGTTCTTTCTATTTCTTATAAAGAGAATAGATGAATTACTGTTCAATCATAGATAGGTGTAATACTTTAAAAGATGAGAATGATCTAAACTGCTTATCCTCTGCTCAGTTTTATATTAATTAAACTACAATAATGATGTTTCTGGCAGAGAGTTATATCTCTCGCTGGGGCAATTTTCAATTGTCTCACCCCCGTGGGAACCAACATTTTTAGGTAGATGAGTGTGAAAGAGACTGAGAATATCTTTCGGATGAAGAACATCAGCAGCTACAAGGACAGCAGTGACAACTCAGGTTGAGTGTGCTGTCTATCGTGTTTGGTAGATAGAAGTCATATGTGTCGTCTCTTTACTCTCAGGTCCTCAGAGTTAGTACTTAGTGCTTTTAATGTATAATTTTGAGATCTTGGCTTGATGCCTCGAGGTTATTATGTTGTCTGTGTTTAGCTTTTAACAAGGCAGTTGATGTTGTAACCCTCGAGAAGAGATGGTATAAGATATATACTTATGAACCATGATGTAAATGTAATACATTGGTTATTGTTGAAAGAGTTTTCTTATGATTGGGTCTCTTTGAAAAAGGTTTAAAATTTTTAGTGATTTTCTGTAATCTGCTGCTTAGTGAACACTTCCGCATTAGTTAATTATGTTTTGTTAGTTGGATGCTACAATAAATGTACTCTTGGCCAGACTGAGGACAATTATGTTGCTTCTAGACCAGTTAGGACTCCACACCTTAAAGAACTTATAAGGATTTTTGTAACAAAACAAAAATACTGAAAGGATGGAGTTTACAATATAACTTAAATAATTTTGTTGAATTAGCTTTCCAAGACTACAAAATCTTTTTCTCTAAGACAAGCTTCAACTTTAGCCCTGCTAGAATCACTAAGGCATAATTGAAAGCTAATATTTTCACTATATTTTCTATGGTTCAGGTGTGTGTCAAAGTATTGAGATATAATTCTTGTATATAAAAAGGGTTAGGGTTAGCTTATCTTAGAGGAGCATTGGGGAGCACTCAAGGTCAATAGGTACATTGGGTTAGTCAAAGAAGAAAGTGCATTGGACAAATTATCTTGGTCAAACTTATACTTCAACCAATCCACCCCGATTGAACTATGGCTTTGACTGAAAACTATTGGAATGCATAAAATGTATACATGATGACTATAAATGTAGTCAATTAGTCAGTTTGACTACCCTCCAATTGAATTAGGGACACCTAAGATGACTCTCTATTGAACTGATAGTTTGAGCGAGAGATGACCAAGAACACACCCTCTCTATGAATCATCTCCTGGGTGAACAATAAGTTCGGCCAACACCATATCGGTTGAAGTAACTATCAAATTCTGACTTACCTAGAAGTCACATAAAAATAATTTCTTCTCTAGACAACAATGTAACTGAAATATAACCATACACATAAAACCTTAGGGTCCTAAATAAAACCTAGAAGGATTGTAATATCATAAAAAATAATCATTGTACATGATAAAATATAAATAAATAGCTAAAATGCTTGAACTACATGTTGAACTAAAAAGGTTTGAAGCCCATTGAAGAATTTACTAATACTAACTCCTTGATGAAGGGGAAGGGGTTATAGAAAAATGTTGCTGCCTCTTACTAAATAAGCATGATGTAACATACTAGATCTTGGACCCTACCCTAGAACTATGATCTTTTATATTTAACCAAACAAGTTTGGGTTTGAGCTTGAAGATGAAGCATAACCTTAGTGAGCTAATACATGAATATATCACCCTAATGTTTTCACATTAATCTTAGGATGATAATTGATACATAAGATATGTCACATGACTCTTTTGGATGGTAATAGAAAGATAAAGAACTTAATTGGATGAATAATATAGATAATGGGCCATGAGTGGGCCATAAGACATATCTCATAAAAAATTCTCAAAAGTAGAAACAAACTTCAAATTTGTAATCTACATGTTAAATATAGCCTACATGTCAATTTTCATCTAATTTGGACCACCTTGAAATGTTAGGGTAAGTTTAGGAGAGAGAAAGTATGTAAAAATGCATGAGTAATGAATAATGTGATAAAATACTTCAAAAGATGGAAATAATGAAAAATTCATGTTCAACACATCAAAGATAACTTTTGGGTGAAGTTTTCTCAAAATAGGATAATCCTAATGTCATTAATCTATGAGGAAAGAGAAACTAAGATTTGAGTAATTAATGCATCAAAAGTCTTCAAAAGGAAAATCTAATTATGGAATCAGAATCTACATACCTAATTTGTCTTATGTGCAAAATTCCACTTGACTTGGAGTTCGTTTGAATCCTTCTTGGAGGGGAGAGAAAAAGATACATATTTGCATCATCACTTTAATCGATTTCCTATTCTAATAAGATTTCACGATTATTTTGTCACACAATTTTATCGATTTTTGGCTAAGTTTTCCTATCATGTGGTTCACGGATTTCTCGGTTTATTTCCCAGTTCATTTGGGTTTAGTCACGTGGTTCTTTCCTTTTTCTTTGCAACTTGGTTTCAACCACAACCGCCCGATGCCAATCTAATGGCCGCCTCATATTTTTCCTCCTCTGAATCGCCTCTATTCTTGGGTGCAATAGTACCTTGGAATTTCCTTCCCGCATATCTCTCTTAATCCTAATCCATTTTCCTCGATTCTTTCATAGTTGAACTCGTCAAGATATTTCACACAAACTGATCCTCAGAACTACCCCTCTCGTGGCCTATAAAGGAAACCCCCAAAACCCTTCTTCTCCACAGTTTCCACAGAGACCATCATACTGTACCCTGCTTTCACGTGTGGGCTCAGAAACACTCTACAGCCTCTGAACATTCTTCCTCTTCCCTCAATTGCTTCGTGATTGTCTCCTTTCTGCCGAGCCTACTCTAGGTTTATCTTTGATGACTCATGGCCGCCACTGCTTCCTCTCACCACCGTAGGCTAATTAGAGTCGTGGTAAGCATCTCTGGTCTCAAATCTTTCTTTCTCATTCACAATAAAAACCCAATTTCCTCTGTTTTCTACACCTTGGAGCTCGATCGGTTGTTTGCCTCTCTCTGTCTTGAATACCCTTCATTTTGTGGTTCCTGCTCGCTGAGTCTTGGGTATGAGACCTCCATGTCCGCCACAGTTTGGGGTAGTCACCTCATGTGTTTTCATGATAGTATCATTCCAGTGTCTCCTTCTCGCCAATTGATGTTCTTCTAATGGTTTTTTCTTGGTTACATATAGCATTCTGGGTCTCTAGCTATCCTAGCATCGCAATCTTAGGCTCTTTGAGTTTGCACGGATGCTGGGTTTTTGGAAGGAACATTTCCCTTGCTTGAATTAATGCATATGATGGAACTTAAAGTCTAGATCAGGACCATGGTTTTAGTTCACAAGTTGTTCTACCAAAAACAAAGCTTAGTATCATTTTACCATATCGCCCTTCGTGTTTGATCTGGTTTTGATTTATGTTCAGGGGCATTATCATCTTTTCGTGTTGGTTTTGGGTTGTGGGGAAACTTGCCCAGCTGTCTGTGGGGGTCAACCAAGTTGGCAAGACATAATTGGGCCAACTTAGATTGCACAGCCCACTCCCTCTCTTTCTTCCTCTTTCTCAAATGTTTTGCCACATGGAATTTTATGATTTGTTGAATCTTGCAAAATTCATAATAATTCACTCACAGATCATAAAAATATGGATAAATATTCAATAGAATGAGAAAAATAATATCTATCTTATAGTACTAATTTTGTTTCCTAAATATAATGTTTAATCAAAAGTGAATATTAATGGATTAATCTAATTAGATAATAACTCAATATGTATAAGTCAAAAAAGTATAATAAAATATGTTTTAAACTCAGAATAATATATATCAAAATGTGGTATAGTTTTTGTAATCTAATTCACACATAAAGAAAAAGGTGTTTTTTAGGGTTTGAATAATATGTGTGAAATTGACACAAAATCTACCTATATGTTTAATATGTTCTTTGGAATCCTAGGCTTGGACCTAGTTTGGACATTGGACTGTTGGACTCTAAAGTTGAGGTATGTTTGCATCTTTGATTATTCATTTTGAGCAATTAACATATGTTTCATCTTTCTCTTGGTCCTATGGACATTATCCTACACATTATCTTGTTCTTTTAGAAATTATGCTTCATGTGAAGTATCTTATTTGTTATTGATCTTGTGAACATGTTTGTACATTCTCTTACTTCATTATAATGCTTTGTTCATGTTGGAACTCTATATAATGACATGTGATGTCTTTTTCCCACTTGTGAGGTGGATGTATATGTTGGTTACTTTTGTGGTGACTAGTTTGTATATTTTGACTATACTTTCTGCTTGCCTCTATAATAAACGTGCTATGTGATTCAGTAGCACTAGAGTAGTGTAATTGCATTAGTTTTTGGATAGATGTGTATTTCCTACTTGGGGCAGTATGCTCCTATTATTTTTGGGATGGAGGTGGCCCCATACCCGAGTTTCAAATTTGTGAGGTTTGGCCCATTTTTATATATATTAGGAGTTTGGCAGTACGTCATTCTCTATAAAGTTTCAAGTTTGTGAGACTTGGCCGACTTTGTTGTTATATTGTTTTAGGGCCATGCTTATCTCACATGTATGCAAGATGATGATTATTAATGACGGGTTATGAACCCTGATTCCTTATATGTGCTTATGTGACACTTCTTCATATGTTGTTTTAATGGCAAGTATCATTTTATGGTGAATATTTTCTCTTGATACCCATTTGGGTGGTACTTATCTCTTCTATGGGAAGCTTCACTTTATTTGATGTCCTTTACTCCATATATTGCTCAATTTACTTCTAGTATGCACATACCAGCCTTTGCTGATGTTATCTATTTTCTCTTCTTGTTGGGGTATGCTTCCAACCGTAGGTGAAGGATATGGAGGACTTGCACTAGTACAGATAACACACCTTTAGTGTTGGTTAAGTAAGAATTTTTTCGTCAGTTTTGAAGCGACACCCAAGTGGGTGACACTAAAAGTAGACTCCTTTAGCGTCGGTTACATAATCGATGAAATAAAGCCATTCTCGATTATAATTTAACCCAAAAGCGCCAGCAGTCAGACCATAGGCATCAGTTAATAGCAAACAACCGACACAATTAAGCATTCGTTGCCGGTTTTTGGTATTTATCTGATGCCGATGTTTTGTTTTTTGTTTTCTTATCAGTTCCAGGCCTAATGTCCGGATGGTCAGTAGGATACAGAACATGCAGTTTAGTTCTGAACTGTATGTTTTCAATATCCCTTTAATTTCAGCCAACAACAGGCCACAAACCTACAAATATTGACAAGATGCAAATTATATATTTTATATGGATCATGTGATTCACACATATATGTATAATAAGCACATTTAATTTTCAAATATGATTCATCACACACATGCATGTAGAAACCTATAGTTCCAATTCATTCCTCCATTTCATATTCACACACATTTAGCAATCATGCAGTTCAATCCATTCATTTTTCTTTTGACATTCACACACACAGAAACATTCATTCATTTCATCTTCACAAACACATGTATATAGATAAGACAATTCAAAAATAATAATTCAAACATCGTCTTTCAAAGTTGAACATGTTATCAAAATACTAATTATGAAAACAAAGTTTAGAAAATAATATGACACATTAGCTAATTAAACAAGGGGGGCTTGTTGTACCCCTAAACATGTGCATATACGGGAAACTAAATTTGTTGCTAGCTTGGACCTACTTTGTTGATGTTGTTGTGTCGTGGAGCTTGTTGTTGTTAGAAAAAATCTGAACTGATGGTGATAGGGAAATGGATGGTACCAATAGTAGGAATAGAAGGGAAATTGGGTGTGCTCTCCTCATTAAATGAGTCCAAATATGTGATATCCCCAGTCGATTACTCAAACCAGACCAGATGATCGGGCATCTCATTGTTGATATTGGTTATCCAAACCTTGATGGTATTATGGCCAACCGGTCAAAGAAAAAGCTTATCACTACAGCCCAATAGCATCTTCCCAACCCACTCGCACCAACTGGATCTAGATAAAAGATTTTTGTCAACATCATACTTAACCTCGATAACATATGTTGAAGTTCCAAAATTTAGGGTCACTTCACCAGCCGTGTAGCATCTTCCGTTTAGATAACGCCAATGTTTAGGTATAGTGAGTTGTGCTAATGAACGATCGTCTAGAATGATATCAAACTGTTCTTCAATAGGGAATAGTAAGATTGGGGTAGAGGCCCAAGACATTATGCCTACAACAATGTAAAATGTTGAGAAAATGTAATATAAATGTAAGTACTAACAACACACAACATGGGTTATTTCATATTCATGACGGAGAAATAATTGATGATGATGATGATGATGATGATTATGACAACAACGACGATGATGATGATGATGATGATGATGATGATGATGATGATAATGTTGTGCTGATGATGATGACAACGATGATCATCATCATCAACGTCACCATCATCATCATCATCATCATCATCCTCAACATCATTGTCAACATTATCATCGTCGTTGTCGTCATCATCATCATTATCATGATGATGATTTGGGATGATGACGATGAGGATGATGATGACGATGATGATGAGGATGACAACGATAGTGATGATGATGATGTTGATGATGATGATGATGGTGATGATGATGATGATGATGACAATGATCATGATCCTCATCATCATTGTCGTCATAATTACCATCATCATTATCATCGTCATCCCCATCATCATTATCATCATCGTCATCATCATCCTCATCATCCTCCAACATCATCATCACATGATGATGATGATGATGACGATGATGAAGATGATGATGATGATGATGATGATGATGATGATGATGATGATGATGGTGACATTGATGATGATGACGATGACGATGATGATGATGATCATCATCACCATCATCTTCCTCATCATCATCATCCTCAACATCATCATCATCATTATCATTGTCATCATCCTCATCATCATCGTCGTCGTCATCATCATCATCATCATCATCATCATCATCATCATCATCATCATCATCATCATCATCATCATCATCATCATCATCATCATCATCATCATCATCATCATCATCATCATCATCATCATCATCATCATCATTATCATGATGATGATGTGGGATGATGGCAATGAGGATGATGACGATGATGACGATGATGATGAGGATGACGACGACAGTGAGGATGATGATGACGATGATCAGGATCCTCATCACCATCATCGTCGTCACCATCATCATCATCATCATTATCATTGTTATCCCCATCATCATTGTCATTGTCATCATCGTCATCATCATCCTCATCATCATCATCCCACGGCATCATCATCACATGAAGATGATGATGATGACGATGATGATGATGATGATGATGATGATGATGATGATGATGATGATGATGATGATGACGACGACGATGATGATAATGACAATGATGATGGGGATGACGATGATAATGATAATGATGATGAGGAGGACGATGATGATGATGATGATGATGATGAGGATCATGATCATTGTCATCATCATCCTCATCATCAATGTTATCATCATCATCATCATCCTCATCCTCATCGTCATCATCCCACATCATCATCATGATAATGATGATGATGATGATAATGATGATGATGATAATGACGACGACGATGATAATGATGATGATGATGTTGAGGATGATGATGATAAGGATGATGGTGGTGATGATGATGATGATGATGGTGGTGACGATGATGATGATGATCATCATCATCATCATCACATCATTATCATCAACATACTCATCAACATCAGTAGCATGTGATTGTTGGTATGTATGCCCTGGGAGCCAATCATGTGATAATTGGTGGGATACATTAAGATTGATTTGATAAACATAAAAGGCGAGCTTCGAATTCTTTCTGGTTCAGTCATATGAGATAGTGATAGAACAGATTGAATGTCTAGAGAATGACAGTACTCAATGACGTATGCCTTCAGGTTCATGACCTGAACGATGAGATCATACGGATGCTAAGAGTTTGTACATTCTTGTTATGTCCCTAGTCGGATGTCATTGTGGAAGGTAGATAGACAGCAATGACACACAAGACTAGATTGTGGTGTTGGTTGATGACAGAATCTCATTAGTCATGATATAGAGATATCAAACCAAACACATAGGTACTTGTTAGATAACAAGGTACCGGACAGACCCACTGTGAGTTTGACACATGGAACCATGAGATGGTAGTCACAGTCAGTACTCACAGTGATGGTGGTGAGTGTGATTCTTAGACCTGAAATCACTGCACTCAACACATGTCGTTGGGCATAGTTTGACATCATCAAATGCAGTCCTGAAACATGGGTTGTTATAAAGGTGATGATTGGGTGGCTTTGACACATGGGGCTTTTGAGGGGTGAGTGATAGATATGGGATTTGTCCCTCCCGAGGGAGTTTGATATCCATGGCCACTTGATGAGTAGGATTGAGAAAGGCGTGCACGCATGTGTGAATCAGTATGTGATACTGATGTCATACATATCTCTTCCAGTCTACTCTGAGATCAAGAAAGGGAATGAACGTTGACAGGATGACTGCTCCATGCCTCGAGTTCATTCGGGATATCAGTGACAAAGGAATTATACATTCGTTGTAACACCATTCACGGATTGTAGGATGAAAGTTGTTTTCCAACTTTCTACTTTCACTTGGGTAGAACTGATGTGTGACTAGGCACCGCTCTTTGCTTGTGAAGTCATAAGTGTTATGGACTTTCACTGCCAACGTGAAATGGACCTACATGGTCACACACGTAGGATTTAACCTGGAAGAGGAGTTTTGTCCACAAAGCAATGTTTAGATTGATTACTAAAGGAGTTTAGTAGTTCAATTAAACACTCAATCAGTCGATGGCTCAATATCATATGGTTCAAGGTGTTGGACGCATTGATTGGAGTATCAGATTGATTGAAATCACAATTGACTGATTTTGCCCAACCTGTGCTCCCAACCGATCGGCTCATGTGATGAACCGGTCGGCTGAGGTTGCTGAACCGGTCGGCTGGAGTGTCCAGGCCGATCGGCTCATGCCCAGGTTGAAACAACCGGTTCAAGGGTTGAACCGATCGGCTCAACTGGTGCAACTGACCAGTTGGGAAAAGTCATGTCGGCAAGGATTTTCCTTTCGTTTCAAATTTCCCAATTCGATTGGGAATAATATTGGTATTCGATACCAATTGGGAAAGAAACAAGGAAAGTCTTTTTGAGCCGGATTAGGACCATGAACCGATCGGTTCAGGGCACCAACCGATCGGTTGGAGTGCCCCAAACGATCGGCTCAGGTCCAACCGATCGGCTCAATGGCCAAACCGATCGGTTCAGTTGTGAACCGATCATTTCAAGTTACAAACCGGTTGCTTTTTGTGGAAAATTCTCGAACCCTTCTACTCCTGCTTTAGTCCCGCATTGCCCGGGATGGATAACCCTGTCCCATGACTCTCCTATATATAGGGGGTATTGGGGGCTTCTCACAGTACAGCTCAGTGCAACCAGTTGCTCTGCAAGTTGTCGTTCTCTCTAGTTTTGGTAACCGTGAGAGAGCCCGAGCAAGTGCTTCCCGCAAAAGGGAGGTGCAGCAAGGGAAGGACAAATGCAATTGCAACAGGAGGCAGGAGAGCGTGTTGGTGACTAGTACGTCAACAGGAGGGTGCAACTCCTTCCACTTCCTTGTGGGACAAGGAGAGTGGAGTTCCAGGTGGTCCGTGTGGACTACTACAGAGGCGGGAGGACACTGCCGCTTAGGAGGACAACTGTCATCCGACAGTCCGGTTCGAGTAGGAGTTGTCAGTCCCGGTGTGACCAGGAGCTGCACAGACACCGTCGAAGTCCGGAGTTGAAGACCGCGCATTGCGCGAGGTATTGTCGCCGAGCAAGCCTCGGGACAAGGTATGATTCTGCAAACCATCTTTTCCTATTATATAGACGTTGATGCGTTTCCTCGGTATGGGTTGGGGGAGAAATTTTTTTTTTGTTTCCGCTGCCTTCTCTGTCTCCCCTAAAACCCAACAGTGGTATCAGAGCCACGTCAACTGTTCTATATTTTAGGAATATCGATATGATCGATTTTGGTTTGTCGCCTTTATTTATTGCATACGATGCGAATAATATCGGCTTTATGCATGTCCAATCCTAAATCCACAAATCCCTAATTACATATATGATATGTATTATTAATGCACTCGATACACGTCACCCTTAAACGAGTTTTGTGGTGGATGTGTGTAGCGTGATTATGGCCTATAAACCCCTATCTGTGTGTGGTTGTTTGTGGTTGCTTGGATCTCGGTCTGCGCACCGATCTTCCCTCTTTTATTCCTGATGTAACTCGAAATAATTCGAGATTCTTTCCTACCTTTGCTCCCCCCGAATGTAACTCGGGGTTTCTCCTTTTTAAAGCAATGTAATAAATAGGATACATTTTATTTCCTGTTATGTCAAAGACCGGCGGACATCAAGACGACTGCTCAGACGATCGGTTCAAGGAGTGAACCGATCGGTTGACCTTCCAGATGGTTGGTTCAAGGAGTGAACCAATCGGTTGATGACCGGTTCGAGGAGCGAGACGAGCGGGTGGCGGACATGATGAGATGCACGACGACCAGGCGAACCGATCGGTTGAAGGAGCCAACCGATCGGCTGGTGGCACCCAGACGACCGGCTGGAGAGTACAGATCATTCATGTGATGAGTTGATCAACTCGGATGGCAAGGCACAGATGTTCATCTTGTACAGGTTGCATGTGATGTAGACCTAGATGACCGTGATTCCTCTTGGCTCGAGGAATCACATTAGGATGGCCATAATCATCGCTTTTTATCATTTGTGCATGTTTTCTGTGGGATATAGCATGTATATGATACATACTATGTATTGTGGTGATTGGATATGTATATGTATATAAAACCAAATCCCTCATTAAAATATTAAGTTTTAGATGCCTTCCAAATGTGACACACGTGAAAAGCTTGTTCGACCAAGTGTGGGCACGCCCTAGCGTGGTGCACCGTCTACCTCGTGGAAGCGTGAAGGATGAATGTGTGGGTCTGCCCTAGCAGGGTGCATGTTCATCGTGTTTGCTTTGGGTCGGACTTAACAAGGTGATCTAGATGGGATCTAGTACCTTGAGGCATGGAGCTGATCATTGCAAAGAGTTGTATATGACATCTTATCAAGAGTTGCATATGATGCAATTGGAAAAAGTTGCCTACCTGAGAGATCTATGTTGTGGGTGACAGCCCTAGCTGGTCCATGGCTTAGAGGATTTCAGGATCTTGCCCACTAGAAGGTTGTACGCTGCAATCTTCTGAATTGATGGTGAGGGCTATCAATTTGAAGTAAAATAGTGGGAGCGATAATTAATTAAAGGCCTAATTATATCGTCAAATTTTCAAATCAATCAAATAAGTCAAAAATGAGTTTTGGACTAAAATTGCATATTTTCCTTTTGTAGTTCAAATGGCAACAAACAACAACAACTTTTCTTTGCGATCGGTCCTTGACAAGGACAAGCTAAATGGGACAAACTTCCACGACTGGTATCGGACATTGAGAATTGTTCTCACTCAAGAGCGTAAGCTCTATGTCCTGGATACTCCAATTCCAGAGGAACCCGCTCCTAATGCACCAAGGACAGAAAGGGATGCTTACAAGAAGCATTCTGATGATGCCATTGATGCAAAGTGCTTGATGCTATGTTCAATGAACCATGAGTTGCAGAGGCAACATGAGAACATGGGTGTCATAGAGATGATTTTGCATCTCAGGAACATGTATGAAGATCAGGCACGGCAAGAGAGGTACAATGTTTCTAGGGCGTTGTTCAAGTGCGTCATGACAGAAGGAGATCCAGTTGGTCCTCACACACTCAAGATGATTGGGTATGTGGAGAACCTGCAGAGATTGGGATTTCCACTGAGCCAAGAGTTGGCTACTGACGTGATACTGCAATCGTTGCCAGAATCTTACAGTCAGTTTGTGATGAACTACAACATGAACAACTTTGATAGGCCACTGTCAGAGTTGTTGGGCATGTTGAGGACAGCCGAGTTACAGATGAAGAAGGACAAGCCTAAGTCCGTGATGGTGATCACGAGCAAGAAAGGCAAGTCCAAGCGCAAGGGCAAGGGCAAAGCTAAGAAAGGTTCTGAAGCTAGCCAGGAGTCCAAGCCATCTTCAGCTCTCAAGGCCAAGGGAGGCGTGACCAAGAAAGGAAATTGCCACCATTGTCAAAAGCCAGGACATTGGAAAAGGAATTGTCCTATCTACCTGGAAGAACAAAAGAAGAAGGAGGCGACTGAAGCCTCTACTTGAAGGTGTCATGTAAATAAACTTGTAACACTTTTTGAGATATATGATATCAAGATATAAAGTGTAAAGCATTCTTACTTGGGGCAAGTGTTGCCTTTATAGATAGGAATACTTTAGTTTATTTTCAGCCAATAAGGCATGTAATACAGTTATGAACTGTTTTTTCATACTTGCCAATAGATAGAAACACTTTATTTTTTGCATATTGTATGACAATGATGGCAATTAATAAAGAGATGTTTCAATTTATAAAGATGTGATCTTTGTGGCAATGCCTTATTTATCTTGTGATATTTGATATGCATAAGATAAGATGATACCTAAAAGTTATAGATAACTCAAACAATTTAATTAGCATTAATCATGAGAAATTCATTTCTAGTTTCCATGTGATGGATAAATCTAGACTCTTTTGGTTATAGAACCAGTAAGAGACATGAATATCTTGGACATGATTAATCAATCTTCACTAATGTAGTGGGCGAGTGATTATCCTATTAGGTATAATACATGTGATGTATTTACATACCTATTGGAATAAATGCTAATACTTCAAATGGCGTTTAGAGAAATACCAATATGAATATCTTGAAGTGTTCAAGATTATCATAAATGAAGTACAAATTTGGTAAAGTATTAATTCTTGATGAGATCAAAGAATGAAATACTTGGACCAAATGTTTGAGATCCTTATGAGTGATTATGATAGTGTATCATAGTGAACTCATGATTAAGGCATGGTGATGTATGAATCAAGAAGGAATCATACTCTAAGGAGTTAGAGAATGATTATCAAATAACTGAATTCTTCTTAATAAAAGAATACCCCACACTAATAAAAGAAATTAAGAATCACAAGGGTTGTGAGTTCTTATATCTTTAACAGATACACCTCAATTATCTATGTGATGAGTTGTTCATGTGATGAGTCAACTATCAAGATGAATATGATGAACTGAATCTTGAGTTATGGTTTATGAAACCATTACATCCTAAATGACTTCCATGTGAACCATAAGGTATGACCTTGATGGTAGCACTCATTGGATCATATCCATAAGTGCAAATAAGTCTTAAGTGTTAAGACACATGGATAACATTTTGACAAGGATGATGCTTGTTGATTGCAACTTAATGACTAAGACATTTGGCATATGGATACTAAAACCGCATTCCTATGAGGAATAAAAACAGGATGTGTACGTGACACAGCCTATAAGGTTTATGAATCCACTAATGCAAATGAAGTCTATAAGTTACAATGGACTAATCAATGTGATTGATTGAGTACAAGAAACTCAAAATTGGATCTTTACTTTGATGATATAGTCAAAGGGTTTGACTGATATGTCAAAGATAAAGAAGGGATCTGTGATTTAGTGGGAGCGTATTCACATTCCACATATTGATGTGAAATGGAAATGTTCTAGATTGGAAATCTGAATGTGGAAATTATCTTTAAGGAAGATAGAGATGTTTCCTATGTGATAGGAATAGAGATCTATAGAGATAGTTCTCGAAAATCTCTTGACCTGGAAAGAGAGAGCATGCATTGGCAATCTGTACTGAAGTATTCAGTATGCACAGATTTAGTGGGAGAAAACTTGTCCATATTACATGGAGTTAGTATCCCAAGGCCAAGTGTCCAATTCTTATGAAGAATGGGAACACTAAGAATAGATATGGATCTATCATGTATGTAATCATCCCATTATCTTGCATGTATGACATGGCAAGAATAAAATGCATTCATCATCTTGTATGTAGGACATGGCAATATGATGTGCTCATCCTGATAACTCGTATGTGGGACATGATGAGTGGATGTCTGTCTGCTTCCAGTAAGGGTTACTGGAATACCATGAGAACTTGATGAGTGCTTGTGAAGTACTAGTTCTATGGAGATAAGGAAGAGTTCGATGTAAAGAGTTACATTGATGCGAACTTCCGAAAGGACAGGAAATTAATCGCAATATATATACATAAGATGTATAAAAGTGAAAGTTTGTTGATAATTGGAAATGTTCCAATAAAGCCATTTAATAGGGGGAAATGCCAAGTATCTATGTGTTAGTAAACAGCAGTGGATACTATATGGATCTGAAAGTTCATAGGATGAACTTATATTCCACTCATTGATGATAAGTCTAGAATCCTTGATCATGCAATGTGGCTAAAGGTTAGCAAAGGAATACTAGATCGCATATTACGGCAACTCCATCTCATACGTATGACGTACAGCGAAGAGATGCGAGACATGCAATTTGTACAGACTTTGGCAAGGTGTTGTCATTACTCACTATGTTGGCACTACAGCACAGTAACATGTGGGACATGTTTGAATATCACTATGAATATGATTCATGGGTGATTGGCTCGCAGTGCAAGTGGGAGTCTGTTGGTATGTATACCCTGAGAGCCAATCATGTGATAATTGGTGGGATACATTAAGATTGATTTGATAAACATAAAAGGCGAGCTTCCAATTCTTTCTGGTTCAGTCATATGAGATAGTGATAGAACAGATTGAATGTCTAGAGAATGACAGTACTCAATGACGTATGCCTTCAGGTTCATGACCTGAACGATGAGATCATACGGATGCTAAGAGTTTGTACATTCTTGTTATGTCCCTAGTCGGATGTCATTGTGGAAGGTAGATAGACAGCAATGACACACAAGACTAGATTGTGGTGTTGGTTGATGACAGAATCTTATTAGTCATGATATAGAGATATCAAACCAAACACATAGGTACTTGTTAGAGAACAAGGTACCGGACAGACCCACCGTGAGTTTGACACATGGAACCATGAGATGGTAGTCACAGTCAGTACTCACAGTGATGGTGGTGAGTGTGATTCTTAGACCTGAAATCACTGCACTCAACACATGTCGTAGGGCACACTTTGACATCATCAAACGCAGTCCTGAAACATGGGTTGTTATAAAGGTGATGATTGGGTGGCTTTGACACATGGGGCTTTTGAGGGGTGAGTGATAGATATGGGATTTGTCCCTCCCGAGGGAGTTTGATATCCATGGCCACTTGATGAGTAGGATTGAGAAAGGCGTGCACGCATGTGTGAATCAGTATGTGATACTGATGTCATACATATCTCTTCCAGTCTACTCTGAGATCAAGAAAGTGAATGAACGTTGACAGGATGACTGCTCCATGCCTCGAGTTCATTCGGGATATCAGTGACAAAGGAATTATACATTCGCTGTAACACCATTCACGGATTGTAGGATGAAAGTTGTTCTCCAACTTTCTACTTTCACTTGGGTAGCACTGATGTGTGACTAGGCACCGCTCTTTGCTTGTGAAGTCATAAGTGTTATGGACTTTCACTGCCAACGTGAAATGGACCTGCAGGGTCACACACATAGGATTTAACCTGGAAGAGGAGTTTTGTCCACAAAGCAATGTTTAGATTGATTACTAAAGGAGTTTAGTAGTTCAATTAAACACTCAATTAGTCGATGGCTCAATATCGTATGGTTCAAGGTGTTGGACGCATTGATTGGAGTATCGGATTGATTGAAATCACAATTGACTGATTTTGCCCAACCTGTGCTCCCAACCGATCGGCTCATGTGATGAACCGGTCGGCTGAGGTTGCTGAACCGGTCGGCTGGAGTGTCCAGGCCGATCGGCTCATGCCCAGGTTGAAACGACCGGTTCAAGGGTTGAACCGATCGGCTCAACTGGTGCAACTGACCAGTTGGGAAAAGTCATGTCGGCAAGGATTTTCCTTTCGTTTCAAATTGGCCAATTCGATTGGGAATAATATTGGTATTCGATACCAATTGGGAAAGAAACAAGGAAAGTCTTTTTGAGCCGGATTAGGACCATGAACCGATCGGTTCAGGGCACCAACCGATCGGTTGGAGTGCCCCAAACGATCGGCTCAGGTCCAACCGATCGGTTCAATGGCCGAACCGATCGGTTCAGTTGTGAACCGATCATTTCAAGTTACGAACCGGTTGCTTTTTGTGGAAAATTCTCGAACCCTTCTACTCCTGCTTTAGTCCCGCATTGCCCGGGATGGAGAACCCTGTCCCATGACTCTCCTATATATGGGGGGGTATTGGGGGCTTCTCACAGTACATATCAGTGCAACCAGTTGCTCTGCAAGTTGTTGTTCTCTCTGGTTTTGGTAACCGTGAGAGAGCCCGAGCAAGTGCTTCCCGCAAAAGGGAGGTGCAGCAAGGGAAGGACAACTGCAGTTGCAACAGGAGGCAGGAGAGCGTGTTGGTGACTAGTACGTCAACAGGAGGGTGTGACTCCTTCCACTTCCTTGTGGGACAAGGAGAGTGGAGTTCCAGGTGGTCCGTGTGGACTACTACAGAGGCGGGAGGACACTGCCGCTTAGGAGGACAACTGTCATCCGACAGTCCGGTTCGAGTAGGAGTTGTCAGTCCCGGTGTGACCAGGAGCTGCACAGACACCGTCGAAGTCCGGAGTTGAAGACCGTGCATTGCGCGAGGTATTGTCGTCGAGCAAGCCTCGGGACAAGGTATGATTCCGCAAACCATCTTTTCCTATTATATAGACGTTGACGCGTTTCCTCGGTATGGGTTGGGGGAGAAATTTTTTTTTTGTTTCCGCTGCCTTCTCTGTCTCCCCTAAAACCCAACAGTGATGATGATGATGTGGGATGATGAGGATAATGATGACGATAATGATAATGACAATGATGATGGGGATAACGATGATAATGATGATGATGATGATGATGATGATAATGATGATGACGATGACGATGATGATGAGGATCATGATCATTATCATCATCAACATCACATTATCATCATCATCATCCTCATCATCATCATCCTTATCATTGTCATCATCCTCATCATCATCATCATTATCATGATTATGTGGGATGATGATGATGAGGATGATGATGAGGATGATGATGATGATGACAATTATGATGAGGATGATGACTATAGTGGTGATGATGATGATGATGATGATCATGATCATGATCCTCATCATCAACATCATCATCATCATCATCATCATCATCATCATCATCATCCTCATCATTATCATCATTATCCCCATCATCATTGTCGTTATCATCATCGTCATCATCATCCCACATCATCATCATCACATGATGATGATGATGATGTGGATGATAATGATGTGATTATGATGACGAAGATGATGATGAACATCATCATCATCTTCACCATCATCATCCTCATCATTATCATCCTCAAAATCATCGTCATCATTATCATCGTCATCATCATCATCATTATCATGATGATGATGTGGGATGATGACAATGAGGATGATGATGACGATGATGATGAGGATGAGGATGATAGTGATGATGATGATGATTATGATGATGATGACGACGACGATGATGATGATATTCATCATCATCATTATCATCATCATCCCCATCATCATTGTCATTATCATCATCATCGTCATCATCTTCATCTTCATCCCACATCATCATCATCAACCCAGCCTTGACCAAGGTGTTGCGTCGACCGAGGTGCTGACTCGACCAACCATAGTGGTAGCCTCGACCGTGGTGTTACCTCAATCAACCATGATCAAGCCTCGACTGAGATCAAGCCTCAACTACGACTCAGATGGTTAAGTCAGTGAGAAGCACCTATAAATAGGTCACCCACCTTGACTTGTCATATCATTAGATAATCAAGGACCATGAAGTGCTACCAAATTTCATAGCCACTCTCATCCATCCAATCAGTCTTGGATCTTTAAAGGTGGAAGATGAGGAGAGAGAAAACCCACGGCCCCTCTTCCTTGAAAGAAGGAGAAGCCTCCGCATCATCCATTCTGGATCTAGATTTGAAGGAGTATATTAGTGTATCGACATCTTCTCTCTCATCTAGATCTATCATCTCTGTTATATTGTACCCCCTTCCCTCTTTGTGGTTGTGATGTATCTATCATTTTGCAACACTATTATGTTTCCCATTAACATGTGTGGCTACACACTTAACTCGGGTTGGGAGTATCCACTAAGGCTGTCCCAACATGTATATTCTTGCTTCCCTTTGAATATATATATATATATATATATATATATATATACACACTCATATCAAGATTATCTCCATATTCTTGCTCTTAATGTTTCACTTGTATGCTTAGCTACCATCTTGTGATGTTTAATCATTGGTACCTCAAAAGAGTAGTATCTTCTTTATCTAGTGTTGTGGAGTAGTATGAATGCATGATAATGTTGGATTGCTAAAGATTATGGCCATATGGTTTGTTTTGTGGTCGTAAGGCGGTTATCTCGAGAGGGAGGCTACCTTAGATCCTAGATCTATTCTTATCTCGAAGAGGAGGGAATAAACATTTTTTATGACTTCTTGTAATCTTGATAGGAGTATACAAAGGGGAGCGGTTTTGCATGTTGGTGAGAGATCTTAGTAGGTGAAACCCAATCCGAGTTTCGTATCATATCTTTGTTTCTTAC